>OX457029.1:54772266-55372266 GCA_949752745.1 Protula sp. h YS-2021 | reverse complement strand
GCTTGTAAATGGGTCGGAGGTCATCATTTGCTCTATCTTGCGCATCTTCAAGCTCTTGTTCTTGATCTTCTAAAACCTTTTCTTGAAATTCGTCGTCATGGTCATCGTGGACTTCTTGGACCATGTCATACTAAACAGAGTCTGTTTCTGACTCACTCTCAGAACTACTGTCATCGTCATCCTCGGCACAATGCTTAATATGTTTGAACAAAGCTGCTTGGCTGTTGTATAGCGCACCACATTCTATGCAAGCATGTGCATTATTTTTAGCCATGTTGACTCTGACATTCAATAGAAGGCTCATCTAAAGTTTCCGTGATAGACGTTTTTACAGTGTTTTCTATCTAGCACGCACTCGCATTAGAATCCCTTGTTCCCCGCAGGTATGGTTGTCGAATACATTTGCATTATCGTTGCTGTATTTGCAGATAGGCGTTTTTATAGCGTTTTCTGTCTGAAATGCATGCGCATTAGAATCCCTTGTTTCCCCGCAGGTATTGTTGTCGAATACATTTTCATATCGTTGCTGTATTTGCAGATGGTGCAGTAAAATATGGCGTCTTCTTGTGGGACTGTAAAAATATCAGTCTTATCATCTTCTGATGTATCTTGTTTGGCGTCAAGATATCCATGTGGCTTTTCTGTCGCTTTATTATAAACTCGAAAAAATTGATCTAGTCGACCAGGAAACATAAACGTACCCAGGGTTCGTATTTGATCCTGACTCCTTGGTGACTTGAAGATCATATGTGTGAAAAATCTATCCCAAGGACATCGGGATCCCGCAAGAAACCACATAAACCGTGGTTTAATGACGCTTGTAAAGAATCCATAGCACTTCGTAAACAAGCTTTCAACCAGTTTTCAAATTACCCAAACCTTACACGCAAAATAGGGTATCAAAGGGCGAAGGCAGTTGCGCGTAAAGCAGTTAAAAAGCAAACAAGAGTCCCGGAAAGAATATGTTTCTCAACTCAACACGAATAACTCTCTAAAAAGACCTGGGACAGGGTTAGAAAAGGTATCCGAATATCCGGCAAGAACACTTTTAACACAGCACGCCATCTAAAAGTTAACTATAATATGATCACTGACCCGAAGGACAGTTTAGATACCCTAGGCGAAACATTTGAACATAATTCATCTTCCAAAAATTATAGCCATGAGTTTAGACGCTACAAAGAAACAGAAGAAACTAATCCTCTTTTATTCTGGCAACAGCGAAGCTCATATTAGCGACTTTTCTCTTAATGAATTAAAAAAGTCCATAGACAGTTCCCATGATTTAGCAGCCGGACCAGACGTTACCAGGTGCTTAGACACTTGCCAGACCATACCCTAAAGATCCTTTTACAACTGTTAAACCATACCTGGAATTCCGATACCTTTCAAAAATATAGAAGGAAGCCACAATAATACCAATACCAAAGCCAAACATAGATCCACGGAATGCTCAAAATTACAGACCAATTTCCTTGACCAGTGCTCTGTGCAAAACATTCGAGCAAATGATAGCTGAATGATTAAAATGACCATCTTGTAAGACTAGAATCTTTTGTGAAAGAAGCTTTCAGTAACAACGAACATGTTGTTACCGTTTTCTTTGACTTGGAAAAAGCTTATGATACAGCATGGAAACACGGAGTACTAAAGGATCTTTTTGATTTCGGCTTCCGAGGCCGCCTGTCCCAGTTTATAAAAGGATTCCTGGATGACCGTCGATTCAGGGTTCGTCTTGGTACAATATTCTCAGAATACTTTGACCAAGAGGAGGGCTTCCTCCAAGGATACATCCTTTCAATTCTACTATTCCTGATAAAAATCAACAAAATAAAAGATGCGCTCAGACAGAGGATAGATAGCTCACTCTTCCTAGATGATTTTGCCATGTCGTGTAGAGGCAAAAGTATGAATTCAATGCAGCGTCGTCTTCAGCAGAATATTTATTCCTCTAAGCTTGGGCGGATAAGAATGGTTTATATTCTCACAAACCAAAACGGTTTGTATGCACTTTTGTAAAAAAAAAAAAACGAAAATAAAACGACGATCCAGTTTTACACCTCTCCGATGTGGAAATTCCTGTCGTCAAGGAGAACAAATTTTTAGGTTTAATTTTTGATAACAAACTCAGTTTTACCCCACATATCAAACACCTCCGAAGAAAGTGTCAGAAGGCTTTAGATTTACTGCGAGTTATCTCTTCCCACGATTGGGGAGCAGATAGTTATATTAAACTCATATTGTATAGAGCTCTAATCAGATCACGACAAGACTATATCAGTGTAATTTATGGTTCATCAAGACCATCCAAGCTCAAAATGTTAGAACCGATACAGAATCACGGATGAAGAATATGTTTAAATGCCTTTAGAACATCCCCAGCCAACAGTTTCCACGTTGAAGCAAATGGACAACCTCTCAATATACGGCGGTTAAAACTTTACGCCAATAGAAATAACCTTACTCATCAGACTGTTTTCAGGTTACATTATGCCGATAAATGTTCTAATGCTATCCCCCTTTAGAACCAGGATTATACCACACCTGCAAGAAGCAGGCATAATCGTTGAATCTGTTGTAAATTACAGAATCCCTAACCAACCCCCTTGGTAGTTAACGAAACCTGTGGTCTTGAAGACTCTTTCTGAGTCCACAAAAAAAACTATTCTGTGTGTATTTCAGTCAAAATTTGCAGGATTAACGGATAATTATAATGACTACCATTTCATTTATACCGATGGCTCCAAACTTAAGGACAAGGCTGCAGCAGCTATTGTCACAGAAAATAATACATTGAAAACCAGGCTCCCTGCTGGGTCTTCTATTTTCTCTGCGGAAGTTAGAGCCCTGCAGCTAGCCTATAGGTATCCAACCAACTAATTTTTGACTTGATAGAAAAACACGACGAAGTGGTAAAAGCTGGCAAGGAGATAACATTTTGCTGGGTACCGAGCCACGTTGGAATTCCAGGCAACGAGGCAGCGGACAAAGGCGTCAAGGAAGCGTTAAACCAAGATTGCTCATATTTCCTTATACCGTCATCAGATTTTAAGTGCCATATTTCTAGATATGTCAAAAAACTATGGCAACAACATTAGGATGACAAACCAATAATAAGCTATACCAAATTAATCCCGTGGTAAATCGCAAATTGCCCTTCCTAAATGGTCTCGACGATATGGTAATACACAGATTAAGAATAGGACATTCTTACACTACTCACAAACACCTCTTAAGAGGTGAACCACAACCTGTATGCATAAGTTGTCAGGAACGGTACACAGTAAAACACATCTTAATAGATTTTATAGACTTCAATCACATTTGTTCCCGTTATTATAGAGTTGACTCTAATAGAGAGCTCTTTGAAAAAGTAAATTCTAACAAGGTCTTAGAATTTTTAAAAGAGATTAACCTGTATTAGTATGTATAGATTACCATTCATTCTAGCGTTTTAGGGTATTTAAGATTTTATCTTATACTGACTTTTAATCAGTAAAGTATAAATGCGACAAAGTGACCAGGAATGACACAATATGACCTGCAATAGGTTGGAGGTGTCGTTAAACCAATCAACTAACTAACTAACATGATCATGTATTGGGTATTACGTCTCTGAGTCACTAAATTCTGTCCAAGGCAAATAAGCTTTGTGTGAGGTTGATTATACCGATCGAACGGTGGTGGCTACCTTCTGTACACAAGACATCATATTATCTAGGATCACCACGTTGGTTTTCATCAAAAAACGCAGCATTGTCTAAATCTTAAGGAATCCCCTGAATAAATTCTATGTTTGGAATTGTGTCTTTCATTTACTGATAGAGCGGTGGCCACCGTTTATACAAATATAAAACACGATCTGGGGACGGTACAATTTTGCCTTGCTGAAAAATATCTTTTAGCAACCATGTCTTTCCGCTCCCTGTAGGTCCAAATACCGTCATAGTAAAGAGATGTTGAAAGATAATAGGATTTGTTGATATTTGCAAATCTGGTTCCACTCTTGCTCTCTTTACCTCCAATTCGCCTTCTACACGCTTATCTCTTGAGGTGTGTGTATACTTTAAGTGTCTTTTAAGACTTTCTGGTCAGTGGTAAAGTTTGGAACAAATGTTGCATTGATACATCCTTTCGGTTTCGCTTCTAGTTTCCAAATGATAAAAAAGTCTTTGAATGTAAAATGTATACAATGACGATGACGACGATGACGACGAAGACGACGACAACGATGACGACGACGACGACCAGGTGCGCGAGTTAATATCCAAAATGGAAAATAGATTAGTGAGTCTTCCAGCGACATGTACGAGTCCGTTATGGGACTTTATAAATGTTTTTCAAGAACAATAGACTTATTTGACCTAACTTGACGAGACTTTGTAAATCAACAAATGTTGTAATATTGTTATTAATTTAAGCGCTGCCTTCAAAGTATTCAATATATGTCTTGCGCTTTGACGTGTTAATGATATATTCAAACTCTGCTCGTTGAGGCAAGTTCAACGAGTGGTCAGACGACAATGTTTTAATGCAAACTAAGCACACTGGATCATTCTGAATCAATATGGATCTCGCAGAAAATGACATTTTGGAGCTCGGCACGACAAGACGAATTCAACGAGTGGTCAAACGACCATGTTTTAATAAATATTAAGCAGTCCGGATCAATCTGGATCAATCCGAATTTTGCGGAAAATGATATTATCGAGCTGTTTTCGTCAAGACTAGTTAAAAGAATGGCTACAAAGCTATGTTTTGTTGTCATTTGCACAATCTGCATCAATCCGGATAAATTTGGATTTTGCAGAGAATGCTATTTCTGAGCTCTATTTGTTGAGACACTTTCAACGAGTGGTCACAAAGCTGCGTTTTAATGAGATTTGGTCCGTCTGGATCAATATGGATTTTGTGGAAATGACATTATTTTCGAGCTCTACTCGTTGAGACGAGTTCAATGAGTGGTCACACGACTATGTTTTATTGAAACTTCCCGAGCTCTATTCGTATGGCTGAAAGAATGGTCACAAAGCTATGTTTTAATGATATTTGGGCAGTCTGGATCAATCTGGATCTGACAATTTTTTAAAGTTACATGTTTCAACTTAATTTAGTTTAAAGGCTCACATTTGTTCCCACCCATGCTGTTGTTTTTATGCAAACTTTATTTTCCCTCTTCAAAGATAAGTTCATCTTTTGAAGATTGTTTAATATAAACATACTTTGTTAGTACATAAACACATTTTGTATTATATAAATCAGTTTCAAATCCGTGCTGTCAAAAGCAGTGCCGTTTAACTCGTTTCTCACAAATTTCATCCATTAAGTTGAAGTCAAAACTTGAATGCATTTTAAATTTGTTTTTCCTGACACCCGAAAATTACTTCTTTTCAATTAGTATGGCATTTTGTGGGATAGCTTGGCTTTGGTTACCTATTTTCTTATTCTTTCATTAAAAATGAGGCTGATCTACGTTTAGGCATGACGCTACAGTGTATCCCCTCTGTGATTGGTTGACCTTTTTATAACATCACCCTCCTATCTGATTGTAGAACTATAGGAGAGAGTGACCTTGACTATGACGTCACCGTCCTCTCTGATTGGCTGACCGACTTATGACGTAGAACAATAGAACAACACCTGATAACAATAGGGGTCGTATATTGAATACAGAGGTCATTGGCTGACCTACTTATGACGTCACCCCGGAACAATAGAACAATACACGAGAACAATAGGGGTCGCTACCAGAATATAAAGTTCAACTTCATCACTCACTACCCTGTATTGATACATCCATCCAGTGCATATGAGTCGAAGCTATAGCAAGAATACAACCATAGAGTAAGTGGATAGAAACTTTTGGGTACCATCCTGAGTTTTATTCGAAGCCGGTACTTTTGGATTATAAGACTAACGTTCCAAACAAACTGCAGCAGCTTTTTATGTATCCGTTTGACATAATAGGTAGAAATACATACACCTTTCTTTTCTTTTTTTAAAGATACCGGCGTACTGAGAAATTTTGATCAAACATACTGAAAGACAAAAAAATTTACACCTATAAAGTTGAACATTTTTCGTAGAATGAATTGTTTTTCACGAAATTTTAATCGATAGAATCTAACCCAGTTTTACATCTCATACCTTTTTTATTTTTAATCTAATTTTCAAGGTTTTTTTAAGGGTATTGATATGTGTCACACCAATCGATGTGGATCCCTGTTCCTTGCATTTTGCTTTCTTTTTAGCTTTCGTATGTATAACCAGTACCTAATCACACTCTTGAGTATGAGCGTAAGTTAAGATGCCGTCGCGCCCACAAAACCAAGCCAGATGCAAGTTACAGGGTGGTGCTTCAATACCAATAGGAGCTTGATGTAGTAAAGACGTTATAATGACACAGAAAATGACCAGAATAGATCTCAGAGTGGTCAAACTGGCGTTATAACGCCTCATTAGCGTCGTGAATTGTAATAATTGTGAATGTTTTTTTTTCAAAAAGGGATGGTCGAAAGCCTCAGCGGGCGTTAATTTTGAATTCCGTGACAGGTGATCTAATCCACCGCATTCGCTTAGCTAAGCCAATTAGAGCGTACGCCAATCCTCTGCTTACCAACCCTGGAATCGAACTCGGAACATTGGGATTGCCAGACCAACGCTGTAACCAGGTGAGCTCATCGTCACCGGACGGACAGTTATATAAGTTTTCCAAACTTGATAACTTTATAGATTTTATTTACCGTCTAAAAACTAGGATTTTTAACCTACATACTTGTACTTTTGGGTTTTAGTCTCCTATGTAATTTCTTAGTTTTCATACGCAGAGGGAATTTGCTGACTTCTTCTTCCTACCAAATGTTATATTCGCAGTTTTGCTAACATTTTCAAGGTTTCGATGTGTTCTGTTGAGATACCGTTTTCTTTGAGCTCTGAGCACTTGTTTACCAGCTCGAAATTTAATGGTTCTATTGGAATAAGACTTAAATGCTCAGTGTTGGTATGGTATTACTGCTCAAAAGTAATTGTTTAAAACCTTTTACAAAGTAGACGCTCAAATGAACCTTCTGAAACATTTTTGTCTTTAGTGGACCACTAGATAGGCCTGAGACAAACAACATTATTTAGAATATGACATTTGGTTCGCAGCCAAAACCCCCTTTGTTGCAACAATGGTAACAACAAGATAAGAACAACGTAATAGTATCGCTCAACGGATATGTGAGCCATGCCAGGTCTATCGGAAATAAGCAGGAATGGTCCCATGAATATATTTTTTGCTTGGTTCAGTCAGGTAAAAGAAAGCCAAAATGCATAAAACTTTGTATGTTCCTTTAATATATATATATATATATATATATATATATATAATTTAAGAAAATCGGTCCCGTTTTGCAAGCAATCCGTAAAATGTTACTAGCTTATGAATTTACTGCAAAAGAACTCAAAGTTCCTCATATTAGACCTAGCCAAGTCAGAATCTGAGTGATCAGTTTTCGATATATCCTTTACCTTTCTAGCAAGTTGTACTAGTAGGCTGACTAGTCCATCTTTACATTTTCATGGTTATTGCGATACAGAAATAATAAATTTTAAATTGTTTACCTTTATTTTGATCTCATTTGTACAAATCTTACTCTGTATTTGTAATTCTTAAAAAAAATGACTTAAATTTATAAAAATTATTCAGTTTATTTTCGTATCTGAATAATACATTTTAATAGATGAAGGGAAGTTACCATATGTGAATCAACATATGTTGAAAAACAAAGTGGATGTTCCTTCTGCTTGTTAGGTAAGTTGTTAGATTTACAAATGATCTGTTACTCAGTTTTGCTAGCTGGCAAAACATACTATAATTGATCAGTTTACAAGCACTTGTTCTAGCTAGCTGAATTTTCTTTAAGAACAAATATCTGAACAGGTTGTACCGTTGTACCTAAAAATTAAGACATGCAAAAACATTGGTGTTTAGGGAGTGCAACAGTTATTTTCCTACCCACTTTTTGAAATTTTTATGTGGAAATTTTACCTGATGCACCCCCAAATTTTCCAGATGGCAAAATGGTCGTGAGATACTTCGACTGGGCTGTGGTGACACTTAATCAAAAGGGTCTATCCTGTGTTTATCTTCCGACACGATGTTTGAGTAAAATTATTATAAGGCTCTCAATTATTCTGGCGTGATGATCGCTTTTTAACATATTATATCTTTGCGGAAAATGTTTTACATTACGTGCTTGATAATAAAAATATTATCTTCGATGGGGGTTCTGCATCAGAAAACAGGCAACGTATTTGTTTTGGTCACCTTTGAAAACAGATGTCTCCCGAGATTTTTCTTCAGCGTATTCTACGCTCGACACTTAATCTGTGTTCCGAGACACCGAAAAGAAACAAGCTAATTGTTAGCTTTATGTTACAGTCAGTGTGTGTATTCAGTAAATACGTGAATTGGCTAAAATTTTTAGGCAATTCGTGAACTGGCTGTGACGGTCAACCAGTTCATGTATTGACTAAAATTTCTAGCTAATTCACGTATTGACTAAAATTAGAGGCAAGCCAGTTCACTGATTGCCAAAACATAATTTAGGCAATCTGTGTATTGTGCCTGTAAACTTATTAACCTGTGCTAAATATTTTAACTAAAAGTAAAACAGTAGTAGGAAAACAAGGGTTCTGAGCCAGGAAGTGACGTCATTCTACCCCTCCCTCCCTCCCCCCTCCCCCCAGGCGAGCAACATTCTATCAAGTCAGCAGGCCAAGTTACACATAGCAATTTGATCACATGCAAAATCGGTTTGCTACAGGACAGGTGGCAAAAATCAAGAAATGACAAAGTTCACAGCGTGAGAAACAATCACACTAAAACAGGTGGCAAAAATCAAGAGATGAAAGAGCTCACAGCGTGAGAAAGAATTAAAGTAAGAGGCAAACCGTGAGAGAGAGAGAGAGAGAGAGAGAGAGAGAGAGAGAGAGAGAGAGAGAGAGAGAGAGAGAGAGAGAGAGAGAGAGAGGCAGCAGGCATAGAGTAAGTCGACCTCCCCCTCCCCCCTCCCCCCCCCCCCGGGGGTCGAATTTTCGATTTTTGCATATTTATCGGTTTCAGACAACTCTAAACATTTTTGGTTTTTTTTTGGGGGTTGACCTCCCCCCCCGGGTTGAATTTGTGATTTTTGCATACTTATCCGTTTCAGACAATTCTGAACATTTTTGGTTTTTTGGGTCGACCTCCCCCCCCTCTCCCCCCCACCCCGGGGTCGAATTTGTGATTTTTGCATATTTATCCGTTTCAGACAATTCTGAACATTTTTGGTTTTTTGGGTTGGCTCCCCCGCCCCCCCCCCCTCCCGGGGTCGAATTTGTGATTTTTGAATATTTATCCGTTTCAGACAATTCTGAACTTTTTTGGTTTTTTGGGTCGACCCCCCCCCTCCCGGGGGTCGAAGTTGCGATTTTTGCATATGTATCCGTTTCAGACAATTCTACACATTGTTCGTTTTTGTTCACTTTTGTGACTCTGTAACATTATGTGACATTATGTGACTCTATGACTTTTTTTTTGTTTTTGTTTTTTTACATAGTAACTACATTTCTATGTCTATTTTCACTGATAATATTTAATTAGTCATATTTCAATGGTTCCATTACAATAACCACACACACACACACACAGCATAGGAATAAGTATATGAAAGGTCTCAGAGTGTGGGGAGGAAACCGATCGATAAATTTCAGAGTGCACTCTTTCAGAGCGTGAAACGATCAATAAATGTGAGAAGGAATGGGATTTTCCCTACGTTTTATGCTATAGTAGTTGGAAAATGACACTTCTAAAGCACATTTAACAAATGTAGTTTTTGGAAAACATATAATGTATAAAATAAGTTTGAACATTTTACCATGGTGTAGTAGGGTAAAAATCAGAGTTCTAAACCAAATTTAACAAATTTAGTTTTTGACAAGCCCCATTCGAAACACGTGTATGAATTATTTATTTTTTTAGAACATATTACGTCATGGTATTGTTCAATATTTTTTTAACAAGTTCAACAATTGTTCAACAAATTGTTCAACAAGTTGTTCAACATGTTGTTCATCACGTTCAACATGTTGTTGTTCAACATGTTGTTCAACATGTTCAACAAGTTGTTGTTCAACAAGTTGTATGTAAAGCTATGTTTAAAGACTTTCTCATCATTTGAATAGTGTAGGTTGAACCGAAAGGATGTATAAATGCAACATTTGTTCGAAATCTTACAATTGGCCACAAAGTCTTAAAAGACACTTAAAGGTTGCTCACACTTCAGAAGTGGATGAAGAATCGGATATGGAAAACCCTGTAAAACTACCTTTCACGGAAACTTTAGATGAGTCTTCTATGGAAAGTCAAAGCGTCAACATAGCTGAAAAGAATGCACATATTTGTACAGAATGTGGTGCATTATACAACAGCGAAGAAGCTTTGCTCAAACATATGGAGACGTGAGGTAAGGATGCTGAAGACAGGAGTTCTGAAAGTGAGTCAGAAACAGACTCTGAAAGTGAGTTAGAAATAGACTTTGTTTGGCATGATATGGTTCAAGAAGTCTACGACGACTATGATGACAAATTTCAAGAAAAGGTTTTAGAATATGAAGAACAAGGACTTGAAGATGCGCGTGAAATAGCAAGTTATGACCTCCGGCCAATTTATAAGCATGGACTAAAACAACTGTTTATGAGACTGTTCAACTATACCCAGCGTCTAGAACAAAGCCAACATTATCAAAAGATTTGAGAGGACTTTAATTACTTTGTTGATGAAAAACATTATAAGTATTCAAAAGCACTAAAGGCGGCTATAAGGAAAAACAATACATTCTTTGAAGAGCTACTAGATATGGAGGAGGAGGAGGATGGTAGCAGTGACGAAGAAAGTGGCATGGACAGTGAGGTGCAACAGGGTGAAACAGATGTAGAAGAATAGTCTTATTTGACTAAACTTTATAATAAAGACTTTGTAAATGTTGTAATAGTTTATTAATTTTGTATTATTATCTATTATTTTCAAGTATTGTATCATTATGTATTTTATTCAAGTATTTTATTATTACGTATTATATCCAAGTATTGTATGAGAAAAATAAATAAGTTGAAAAGCATCATAGGCGTTTCTTTTATTAAACATTACAAATATTTACAATTATGATAAAAACAAAACTATTTCAAATACATATTATGCTAATACATGTACCTACTCATAAGAACTTAAATTGATAAGTTTACAAATGTTATAAATCTAACTCTACATCAACATAGATAATGTTAATTCATTTCATAGTCATACTGTTAAAAATGTATACAGTCGCATAAGACTTTCTACTCAACCATCTTCTGACAGTCACTACATTTATACACATCCATTTTCTGAAGCATGAGATCCACTGACGTCATTTGTTTCTTCGGCATTTGCCAGTCTTTCAATGACAACAAAATTCCCTTCTTGGTAGGATATAACCTCCCAGATGCATGATTCGTAATATAAAGTTTAGTCAAATAAGACTATTCTTCTACATCTGCACCTCACTGTCCATGCCACTTTCTTCGTCACTGCTACCATCCTCCTCCTCCTCCATATCTAGTAGCTCTTCAAAGAATGTATTGTTTTTCCTTATAGCCGCCTTTAGTGCTTTTGAATACTTATAATGTTTTTCATCAACAAAGTAATTAAAGTCCTCTCAAATCTTTTGATAATGTTGGCTTTGTTCTAGACGCTGGGTATAGTTGAACAGTCTCATAAACAGTTGTTTTAGTCCATGCTTATAAATTGGCCGGAGGTCATAACTTGCTATTTCACGCGCATCTTCAAGTCCTTGTTCTTCATATTCTAAAACCTTTTCTTGAAATTTGTCATCATAGTCGTCGTAGACTTCTTGAACCATATCATGCCAAACAAAGTCTATTTCTAACTCACTTTCAGAGTCTGTTTCTGACTCACTTTCAGAACTCCTGTCTTCAGCATCCTTACCTCACGTCTCCATATGTTTGAGCAAAGCTTCTTCGCTGTTGTATAATGCACCACATTCTGTACAAACATGTGCATTCTTTTCAGCTATGTTGACGCTTTGACTTTCCATAGAAGACTCATCTAAAGTTTCCGTGAAAGGTAGTTTTACAGGGTTTTCCATATCCGATTCTTCATCCACTTCTGAAGTGTGAGCAACCTTTAAGTGTCTTTTAAGACTTTGTGGCCAATTGTAAGATTTCGAACAAATGTTGCATTTATACATCCTTTCGGTTCAACCTACACTATTCAAATGATGAGAAAGTCTTTAAACATAGCTTTACATACAACTTGTTGAACAACAACTTGTTGAACATGTTGAACAACATGTTGAACAACAACATGTTGAACGTGATGAACAACATGTTGAACAACTTGTTGAACAATTTGTTGAACAATTGTTGAACTTGTTAAAAAAATATTGAACAATACCATGACGTAATATGTTCTAAAAAAATAAATAATTCATACACGTGTTTCGAATGGGGCTTGTCAAAAACTAAATTTGTTAAATTTGGTTTAGAACTCTGATTTTTACCCTACTACACCATGGTAAAATGTTCAAACTTATTTTATACATTATATGTTTTCCAAAAACTACATTTGTTAAATGTGCTTTAGAAGTGTCATTTTCCAACTACTATAGCATAAAACGTAGGGAAAATCCCATTCCTTCTCACATTTATTGATCGTTTCACGCTCTGAAAGAGTGCACTCTGAAATTTATCGATCGGTTTCCTCCCCACACTCTGAGACCTTTCATATACTTATTCCTATGCTGTGTGTGTGTGTGTGTGGTTATTGTAATGGAACCATTGAAATATGACTAATTAAATATTATCAGTGAAAATAGACATAGAAATGTAGTTACTATGTAAAAAAACAAAAACAAAAAAAGTCATAGAGTCACATAATGTCACATAATGTTACAGAGTCACAAAAGCGAACAAAAACGAACAATGTGTAGAATTGTCTGAAACGGATACAAATGCAAAAATCGCAACTTCGACCCCCGGGAGGGGGTGGGGGGGAGGTCGACCCAAAAAACCAAAAATGTTCAGAATTGTCTGAAACGGATGAATATGCAAAAATCACAAATTCGACCCGGGGGGGGGGGGGGGAGGTCAACCCCCCCAAAAAAAAACAAAACAAAAATGTTTAGAGTTGTCTGAAACCGATAAATATGCAAAAATCGAAAATTCGACCCCCGGGGGGGGGGAGGGGGGAGGTCGACTTACTCTATGCCTGCTGCCTCTCTCTCTCACGGTTTGCCTCTTACTTTAATTCTTTCTCACGCTGTGAGCTCTTTCATCTCTTGATTTTTGCCACCTGTTTTAGTGTAATTGTTTCTCACGCTGTGAACTTTTTCATATCTTGATTTTTGCCACCTGTCCTGTAGCAAACCGATTTTGCATGTGATCAAATTGCTATGTGTAACTTGGCCTGCTGACTTGATAGAATGTTGCTCGCCTAGGGGGAGGGGAGGGGGAGGGAGGGAGGGGTAGAATGACGTCACTTCCTGGCTCAGAACCCTTGTTTTCCTACTACTTAAAACTTTTTTCGCATTAAAATAACACTATAACAATTTATCAAATATGTGCTATGTTGCATAAACAATATTGCAATTAACAAACTGAAATGGTCGAAGTGGTACAATTGCAATTACATGAATTGCAATTATTACCGGAGCAGGCAATGGATCTATGAGAAGCAATTTATAAATTGCGGAGTAGGTGAGGCAGCCAATCATCGTTACACTCCGGAGTATTTAGCATTCTGGCATAAAATTGGCATAAAATTTGTGCCATTCCAGAAGAACTCTAGCCTACATTCTGGCATAAACCGAGCCCCATCGTCTGCCATGTTTGGGTGCGATGTGAAAGTTGGTTTTACGCCGTCATCATTGCCGAACGAAGTCATCGAACGAATGCAAACGGAGGACGATCTGCTTGCAGTTGTCAACCATCCCACAATGTCGACGACCGTAGTGACAGTGACCGTTGTGACGGCTACCGATGTTACGGTGACCCTAGCAACGGCGACCGAGGCGATGGCGACCAAAGCGATGGCGACCGAGGCGGTGGCGACCGAGGCGACGGCGACCGCTGTAGCTAGTGATTTGTTATCTGTACGCATTGACAACATTGTGACCGAGAGGCAAGGTGCACGGGTGGGCCAGTTATCTCAAGCCCAACGCATGGTAAAGAGGGCGCATGTTGAACTTGTCGCTGGAGGCAGTGGAGACAATGTTGCTGTTCCCATACCGCTTGTAGATAGGGGACGCGGTGACCCTCGTAATATTTTAGGTGCTATAGTCGACAGAGATGAAAATGATTTGTACAAGATCAGTGGTCAAAGCAGGTATTCTAAAAACTAAATTTGCACGAAGCCAATTCGACATTTGCCCCCTAAGCGCTTACTAGAGGCTACTGACGTCAATCGATCTCAATAATTATCTCTTCGTTAAGCTGTGTCACACGAGTCTAGTTCTGGTGGGCAAGGTTTTGTCAGATTAACTGTTGGCAGAGCAACAAATGTTGAGAAAGCAATAGGTGCAAATGTTTCAAAAGCAAAGTATTGTGTTCCAGTCGCTGCCATAGCTCCCTTCTCTGTAAAAATAAGTAATGAACATTTGATTTATAGTTAACTTGTATGAAGGTTCTCAAGCCAAGTTATTTGAAAAGTACTTGTATTCTTATGTTTAATTGCAATCTTACTGTATGCTAGACCGGTTATTGAAACAGTTGAGTATTCTAACAATTGAGTACACTTAATTGCAATCAAACACTATGCGTGCATGTGATTATTAATTGCAACCTTAGCTCAATTACTCACATTAAATGTATTCTAATAATTGGGTATATTTATTAAGTTAATTATAATTGAGCAATATGCAGTCATGTGTAATCCTAATTGCGGTGATGGGTAACAACCAAATGTCAAACAATGTAGTGGAATAAATAAAAACAAAAAAATGATCTCGTTTTATTAATCGAAAAACCGTTTCAGGCAATACACGAACTGGCTGACCTTTAATTTTAGTCAATACGTGAATTGGCTAGAAATTTTAGTCAATACATGAACTGGCTGACCGTCACAGCCAGTTCCCGAATTGCCTAAAAATTTTAGTCAATAATTCAAGTATTGACTGAATACAGTCTGCTCGATATATAGCCAGTCGATATGTATTTCCAAAACAACCTTGACATTTGTTTAATAAAATTCCTGCGCGGAATGATGAAATGTATTTACATTTCAAAATAGCCAAAATTATATGATTTAATACGTTAAAACAATTTTCACAATTTATAAGGTTAACAACTTAACAATTTACCAAAATTTATTTATATTATGTAGACATATTTTTTGCACTATTTCTTACATGCAGCACTTCCTGCCTTTTAACTCTGTTTAGAAAACAGAAACATTTGCGAAAAATGTTTAAAGGAATTGCGAAGTTTTAATGCTAAAGCTAATTAAGCAGCTATCGTGGGAAGAATTTACAGTTACCTACGTAAGCGGTTGTAGACTTGATTCACAATTATTAAGCCTAATCTAGCAGAGTGATGCAATGAACCGGGATGTGTCCTTGCTTTCACTCTTTGGCCAGTAACTCTTTTCAAGGCAATGAACATTCAAATAAGCCAATTCGCAATTTCTGGTCTTTCCGGTGGAGGTGCTGTTTCGACTGCAAATATTTTTGGATAAATTATAAAGAAGTGATGAGGGAAAAGCGTCAAAATTCTTTTTTTTTTCAACATGCACACTTTCAAATTTATGAAACCATCATATGATCCCTTAAAAAGTATTTTACATATTATTCAGACCCTTTAATAGTCCCAGTGGACCCTTTCTGTCTTCCTAGGTCAAAAAGGGTCACAGTTCCTGTAATAGAAATCACCATTGATCTCAATTTTCGCGGCTCTAGATCTTTCGGCGCATGTTCCAGGACACCGAGGTTCGGAGTGGCATGCCTTTTCTTAAAAAGCACACTGAGAAGTATCCTGGCGCACTATTTTCGACCTCGTCCAAACTACCAAAGTGGAGTAAAGAATGGTTTTACAACTGCAGATTCATTGTTGTTGTGGCGATAATGGGAGATTCTTTATTCTGATCTGAAGAAAACATCTATTTTTCTCATTACAAAATTGTTATTTCACCATAAAAATTGCGCCATAATTTATAATTGGGTTATTTATGTGATGCACCCTTTCTAAAATAACGCCATTAGCCCCAGTCGTGCGCCGAGATTGAAAAATTGAGATCAATGACAAGTTATATTATAGGAACTATGACTCTTGCTGGGAAGAGTTTCTGGACGAATGGAATTTTGTTGATTTTCGCCGTTTTTTTTTTTTTTTTTCATTTCTGTATATCCTTATCCAATCTGAATTCAGCCGTAATGCAAAAACTTTTCGGCAGAAGTCAAAGTGTGAATTGGCTTATTGACCAGCAAATCGTAACTGGTCAAATTACAAACTGGTTTGTTGGTTGCAGAAAAGATTATGACACATAATAAGAATGTCATAGTTAACCGCGTGGCTTCTAGTTTGTAAATATGCCTGGAAAAACCGCTGTTTTCTTTTTGAAAGAGTTTCGATGCGCTGTTCGGTTTCGTGTTTCTTTCCTTGTACTTTTACTTATATCTGCTAGTTAGATTATACCAGAGACCTTTATGCACTCATCAAGACCCCGGTGAGCAATATGTGTATTAATGGGCCTATTTTTGCAGTATTTTATTTTTAAACGCTAATCTGTTGTTTTTCAACACTCTTTGTGTGTTTTCGATCAATCTGCATTGCATTTTGGTGACCATATAATCCCTTTCAAATAATGCACCTTTCTTCATTTTCTTCCTCCATATTGGGTGGTTTTCTATCCAGGCGAATGTAACACACTCAAGCCTACATTTCTGCATCGATTGACAAGATATCTTAACTAGAAGTAGTATTGGAACCAACAAGGTTTGGTATTGTAAATGAGACATGTCGGCCCAAGGACATTGGGCCAGCTGAACTTCACAAATTTTACCAATCCTTACTCAGTTGAATGAGTTTGTTAACACACTCAAGCCTACATTTCTGGATCGATTGTTGAAATATTTTAATTATAGGAAGTATTGGAATCAACAAAGGTCGGTATTGTAAACGAGCCCTGTCGGCCAAAGGGCATTTTGCCCATCTGAACTTCACAAATTTTCACAACCCCTACATACTGGAATGGGTTTGTTAACACACTCAAGCCTACATTTCTGCATCGATTGACAAGATATCTTAACTATAAGTAGTATTGGAACCAACAAGTGTTGGTATTGTAAATGAGCCATGTCGACCCAAAGACAATGGCCCAGCTGAACTTCACAAATTTTCCCAATCCTTACTCAGTTGAATGAGTTTGTTAACACACTCAAGCCTACATTTCTGGATCGATTGTTGAAATATTTTACATATAGGAAGTATTGGAACCAACAAAGATCGGTATTGTAAATGAGCCCTGTCGGCCCAAGGACATTAGCCCAGCTGAACTTCACAAATTTTCCCAATCCTTACTCAGTTGAATGAGTTTGTTAACACACTCAAGCCTACAATTCTAGATCGATTGTTGAAATCTTTTAGATATAGGAAGTATTAGAACCAACAAAGGTCGGTATTGTAAATGAGCCCTGTCGGCCCAAGGACATTGGCCCAGCTGAACTTAAGAAATTTTCACAACCCTTACATGCTGGAATGAGTTTGTTAACACACTAAAGCCTACAATTCTAGATCGATTGTTGAAATCTTTTAGCTATAGGAAGTATTGGAACCAACAAAGGTCGGTATTGTAAATGAGCCCTGTCGGCCCAAGGACATTCGCCCAGCTGAACTTCACAAATTCTCCCAATCCTTACTCAGTTGAATGAGTTTGTTATCACACTAAAGCCTACAATTCTAGATCGATTGTTGAAATCTTTTAGATATAGGAAGAATTGGAACCAACAAAAGTCCGTATTGTAAATGAGCCCTGTCGGCCCAAGGACATAGGCCCAGCTGAACTTCAGAAATTTTCACAACCTTTACATGCTGGAATGAGTTTGTTAACACACTCAAGCCTACATTTCTAGTTCGATTGTTGAAATCTTTTAGATATAGGAAGTATTGGAACCAACAAAGGTCGGTATTGTAAATGAGCCCTGTCGGCCCAAGGGCATTCGCCCAGCTGAACTTCACAAATTTTCCCAATCCTTACTCAGTTGAATGAGTTTGTTAACACACTAAAGCCTACAATTCTAGATCGATTGTTGAAATCTTTTAGATATAGGAAGTATTGGAACCAACAAAGGTCGGTATTGTAAATGAGCCCTGTCGGCCCAAGGACATTGGCCCAGCTGAACTTCAGAAATTTTCACAATCCTTACATACTGGAATGAGTTTGCTAACACACTCAAGCCTACATTTTTGGAAACAATTGGCAAAATGTTAACACATAGGTAGTATGGGTGGTAACAAGAATTGGTATTGTAAATGAGCCATGTTGGCCCAAGGACATTGGCCCAGCTTGAATTTAAAAATCACGAATATGATACGAAGGGTTGTAGTCCAACCTAACAAAATCAAATACTGGGATTGTACGGCGGGGGACATAGTCAGTTTCACTGACCTACTTGTTGTGTTTCTATTGGGGACCTCTATTGGGAAACAGTTTCCTAATAAGAGCCCCGTGGCTTTCAAATGGCGGGGGGGGGGGGGGGGGCTTCTTTTCAGAAACTCTCGGTAACAGTTGTTGAAATAAAACTTTGTGATAGCCCTGTCGGGACAAACAGAAAAATGGAAAATAGTTACTAGTGAATTATGGGTTTAGTAGGGGAGACATTTGTTTTTGTTTACAAAAACAAGAAATTAAATAGTCGATAGTGCTTTTATCCTGTCTTTTGTGCACTGGCCGCTCTAGTCCTCAAACGTGTAACATTCCGAGTTACAAATACCCCAGGCTGCAATAAGGTCTAGACTGAGGCGCGCTGTCCTGCAAATTCTCCAAGGAAAGTCCCCACATATTTTATTCCCTACAGGGGGAATATATGCGATCGACCGCGTGTCGGCCGGTCGGTCTGTCATCAAGAGCTTGTTAACACGATAACTTCAAAACTGCTGCAAGGATTTTAATGAAACTTGGTATGTGGCTTCTATGGGAGCAAACACAGATCGGAATTGTAAACGGGCTAGGTTCGTCCAAGGAAAATGGACCAGCTGGACTTGGAAAATTTCAGCCCTTGACTATTGATGGCCGTGTTTAACTAATGGGGGGCCTGTGGGGAATATGTGGGCTAGGCACACTGCTCTAGTTTAAACATTGCAGTGCATAGATCAGGAGTGTGTTTTCCACACAATAATCTGATTGTCTGAAAACATATTTTTCTGCGTGTGTGTGCACTAATATCCTGTGGAATCTTGGTCAGCGTAAAAGCATCACAAAGTGCCTTAAATATGTGTCCAAATTCGTATTTTTGTGCAGCACTCACTTTTTAAAAATGTCTGACCTACCGTCGTAAATCAGTAAAAATACCCTGTCAAGATAGAAAGAAGTTTTTTTAGCTGCTGCTGTAAGCTGGGAGAAAAGAATAAGAAAAAGAAAACAGCTACCAACATTTCTCACCTTTATTGCTTGCCAATAATGCTGTGATTTTTTTCGCAACAGTATAGATCTTTATTACAAAAAAAAAAAAAAAAAAATGAATTTGAGTTCTTATTGAACAGTTCAGAATTGAGCAACACAGCTGTATATCATCTTGTGCAGAGTCTTTAAAATTTCTGCAACCGTTCTTGTTCGGTGACATAATTGAATCTACAGTGGAGGGGGACAGTCTCTTTCGAAGTTTGTTTACTATGACCCCCGCTGAGCTGATAACAATTTACTTGTTGTTGATATTGCCGGAATAGCTAAGCATGTTCTGGCTAAAGCAACCAAACTAGGTAGCTTTCCTTCATCTTGGCTAAAATTTTTTTAATAAATTACATTCTTCGTCCACATTCTTTACTAAAACCATGTCCTCTAAGGTGTGTAGATCTTTCAAGAGTCACATATAAAGCACTTATTATTTTGTTTTTCAGATTTAACAACCAAACGAGAAACGGCACCAATGCAATATGGCTGAGTAAATATCTTTTGGCAAGGGATCCCCAACCAGGAGGGGCGAGCATATCCCTGACTACGCCAAATATGTATTTCCTGGAAGCTTACTGACCCTTCAGTGAAGTGTGTGATCCATCGGTAAAGTCGCCAAATGAAAGACGGCGGTGCCTATGAATGAAAGCATATCGCTTATCTCTTCCTACATATCAATCTCAAAACGCTAACTGTGAGGCCCATCGTGGGCGTTATCAGTTGTAACCCGTTTGTTATCCAGCACTTCTGTGAATGTTCCGGTGTTACTGCACGGTGAAACATTGTACATTTTTTTAGAAGTCTGAAGAGATAGTTTTGAACTTAAGCTCCTGTGGAAATTTCAGGCGCTAACAGGTTGAGCAAGAGTACCATGCAACAGAGATCCTATATGTATTAATGTTTACAAAAGCACCAACTAGAAAGAGTGCAGAAGACTATGTATGTAAACAGCACAAATAGACTAGCCGCGGCAGCGTGTTGTACATGAGGTTTACAGACAGCTTAGCGTCGGCGAACATGTCGCTGCCCCCGGCAGTCGAGTCCTGGCTGGGTCAGCAGCTAGAAATGAGAGGTGAGCATTGGATGCAGCCAAATGGGTTGTGATTGTTGATTTAAAGCCAAACTCGTTAGTATGATTTTGCGCCAATTAAAAATGAAGAACAAGAAAGAAAAAAAAAACTGCCGCGGCCAACACTTCTTCCCCGATCGAAAACGGCCAGCACTTCCTCCCCGATCGCAAACGGCCAACACTTCCTCCCCGACCAAAAACGGCCAACACTTCCCCCCGATCGAAAACGGCCAACACTTCCTCCCTCATCGAGAACGGCCAACACTTCCTCCCTCACCGAAAACGGCCAACACTTCCTCCCCGATCAAAAACGGCTAACACTTCCTCGACGGAAAACGGCCAACACTTCCTGCCTCACTAAAAACGGCCAACACTTCCTCCCCGATCAAAAACGGCCAACACTTCCTCCACGGAAAACGGCCAACACTTCCTCCCTCACTAAAAACGACTAAGACTTCCTCCCCCATCGAAAACGGTCAACACTTCTATCTCATCGGAAAAATAAAAACTCCAACGGTACTAGTGTGAGAGAAAACTGTTTTAGAATTTGTGTTATGTGTTAATGAAGCCCCTCTATTATCGTAAGGTAACAGACCGGCCGTTTTTGTCCTCAATAGCGGGGTTTCCCTGTTGCTGAAATTAACACGAAGTTGAGAGGGGGCGGGGGCTTAACAAATGGAAGTATACATGTCTTTGCTGCTAACCCATCCGACATGTAGAAGTCGTAATAGATTAAATAACAGTAATATTTAGACACTTTGACTTTGATCGTTTAATCCTCCGAAAAGTTGGTTTGTTCCGTTTTCCTTAAATGTCGCCCATTTTAGATGTCATTGCTCTATTTTGCTGTAAATATCTTTTTTAGCCCAGTTGGCTGAAGCTATACAGATTGGGGCAAGTATCGTCGGTCCGCAATCTGTCCGTCCCACGACGGTTAAAGGGGAATATTTTTGTTATTTTTTATCCGATTCTTAACAAATTTGCTACCTTGTACAGTGAAAATATATAAATTGAAGTTGTGCAACGTCGTGTTATTTTTCAAATTGGCCAAAAATTGTGATTTTTAGACGTAACTGCAATGTAAGACTTGGGTGCTTTCCACGCGAGTTGTCCGAAACTATTTATCCGAGGTATATGCAACCTTGTAAAGTGAAAATATATATAGTGAAGTTGTGCAACGGTGTGTTATTTTTCAGATCGGTAAAAAATTGCCAAAATATCGACTTGTGAAAAATTTGGATTTTTTTTAGATAACTGCAATGTAAGACTTGGGTGCTTTCCACGCGAGTTCTCCGAAAGTATTTATCCTGAGCATATGCTACCTTGCACAGTGAATATATATATATATATATATATATATATATATATATATATATATATATATATATATATATATATATGTATATTTATATATATATATATATATATATATATATATTATTTTTCACATTGGTCAAAAATTGCCTAAATGGCGACTTGTTGTGTCCGGTTGGCGTCTGCGCCTTCGGCGATGGTTTGTTTTATTTCTATATGTAACCCATTCACAACATTGCTGAGGCGTCCTCTTTCGATTTTCATAATCAGCCAAGAGCCGACGTTTATCGGAAGTCCGGTTTTGGTGTTACGCGATACCGCAGCAATCTTGTAACAGTTATTGTGAAAGATGGGCGTTTACTCGTCGCAAAGCCAACTGTTTTGAGTTAAGTCGAAACCCGAAAATTGGAAAATAAAAGTAATGAGAAAAAAAAAAAAACAGAAGAAAAGATGTATGGAACTTTTAATTTTAAGCTAAATCTGGAAACCCTGTAGAAAATAAGGGGTGACTAAATAAACTAGACAGAATTCCGCTACATAGCGGAATTGGCCCACTTGCAAAAACCACTAAAGTAAATATTAAATTATGACCAAAAACGCAGTACCTCTTCTTTATCGTCGCTTTGGCCCAGCTGGTTCAAAATGAACCTAAAATCCCTCTGCCTCTAATGGTTTCGAGAGAATAGTCATATTTCTGTTTATGACCGTGACCCAGAAGGTCACGAGGTACTTGTATAACGTTGTTTAGGCCAAAAGAGTTGAAAATGAGCTCAAAATCGCTACATATCTAACCGTTTTCGATATTATAATAAATTTCCGGTTTTTGACCTTGACGGTGACCCAGAAGGTTAAGGTCACCGAGGTACCTCTTATGTAACGCTGTTTAGGCCCAAAGAGTCGCAAATGAGCTCAAAATCGCGCTATCTCTAACCGTTTTCGAGATAATAGTCAACTTTCGATTTTTGACCGTGACCGTGACCGAGAATGTCAACGTCACCGAGGTACCTCTTATGTAAGGCTGTTTAGGCCCAAAGGGTCGAAAATGAGCTGAAAATCGCTCTATCTCTAACCGTTTTCGAGCTAAGTCGGCCTATCGTTAACGGCACATGAGGTCACGTTAACTTTGACCTTGACCCTCAAGGTCAAGATGCAGGATGAAAGTTTACCCGCTACTCAGTACGTTTTATGTGTTCAAACTGGGATTTGAGCATCTTTATGGCTATTTTTCGTGATTAATAGGCGTTTCAAAAAATATTTTGACCTCACTTTGACCTTGACCTCTGAGGTCGAGGTCAAAAATATTTGCGGTTTCACCGAGACCTGACGATTGTCTATAAGTGTACCAAATATAAAGCACCGTTAACTCACACGCTAATAGAAATTTTCTGGAAACCAATTTATGGAAAAATAATTTTGACCTCAATTTGACCTTGACCTTCGAGGTCATAAAAAAATTGCGGATTCACCGAGACCTCGTCATCCCGTACACGGGTGCCAGATTTCATCTCCCTGTCAAAAACTGTGGGAGAAATTTTCTGGAAACCATCCAAGCGGAAAAAGAGAAGAAAAAAAAGGCAAAAACTCTGAGAAAAACTGCAAACTTGTACCCAGTTGCAAACGAAGTTTGCAAGTGGGAATAAATGTTCTTATCTTCCAGTCGTTTAAATTGCGAACATAATAAATACTATTTCTGCATAAGTAGTTTGCACTGCTTGGCCGCTGATAAACTCGCCAGCAAAACACACAATACCATGCATTGCTAAATAGAACTAGCATCTTAACAGAGCACTAAAGGTTATTGTTTTGTTGCACGGTCATTGCAACTGTGAGCCTTTACTTGTAGTGTGTTCAACGGGCGACTTTTTGGTACTGTGGATTATGGGAAGGGGGGGGGGGGTGTTCAGGAGCTTTCCAGTGCGTTTAACTTCAATTCCTCGTAATTTGAAATTTTCTGAACTTAAAATGAACATTGAAAGTGCCAAAATAACAAAAATCGATAAAGTGGTGTTATAATGGCGTCACAGGGGCAAAGTAGGTCACCAAAAATTCTTTGAGAAAAAGTAGAAAAGCAGTCTATAACGTATTTTACTCCGAAGCTGTAAATGAGATATTTAGCTTTAAAAACTTCATGACGTCCTAAGACCCCATTAAAATCAAGAAGAGCCAATAGTTAACTGTAAGTGTGCCAAGTTTCATTTTCCTAGCTCCAGCCGTTTTGGAGGAGTTGTGTAAAATAGTGTTTATAAAAAATACACAAAAATAGTACATAAAAAAATAAATAAATGAATAAAGAGAGAGAGAGAGAGAGAGAGAGAGAGAGAGAGAGAGACTTCCAGAATTTTCAGCAATTCAACAACTCGTTGGGGATCCATCCCAAGTGTAGAGCATGATGCGTCGGACCATCTCGATCAAAGTTGGGACAGCCCGAGCCTGTTTGATATGACCCGAAAAAATAAATAAATTAAATAGTTAAGTTATTAATTACTCAATGACACGTAAACAAAAGTCCTTCGTCGGAACATTGATGCGCCGATAGCCGGAAGAATCAGTTGAATGTCATATCAATCATAGGTGATGGTGATAATTACAAGAGCAGTAACAGTACACGACAATTTAAAGTTCAAAGTATAGCAGTGACTTTAAACAACCTCGGTGTTATCGAAATCTAATCACTCCGAGTGGTCATTAATATTAACACTCAGACAAGGTTTTACCAGTGTTGAAAATAAAAGTTCAGAAGTTCAATAACTTGAATGACATTTACATGACGTCCACTGCAGAGGCCAGCCATCCACAAAGAACCCTTTTGTAGCCAAATTCGTTCACATGATTTTGATGAATCATGTTCGCAAGACGCATGTGACGCAGAGTTATAATTGGAATTTCAAGGTCCAGTGATGGAAATGTCACCAGACGGAAAAGTCGTATGAAAACCCACACCGAGTGTCATTAAAATAAACTCACAGAGTCTGGTTGAATTGTGCTTGAAAACTCCTGAGTTATGAGGGGTCACCAAAATCCAATCAGTTGAGAAATTATCTAAAAAGCATCCACATTTCATCAAAATAATTCCAGATACTTGTTTTTGAATATTGTTTTCAAGATGCATAAGACCTACTGAAACGAATATATGGAAAGTAAAATACAACGTGCAGCAGCGTCCACCAGAATATAATCATAAATGGGAGGTCGTCTCCAAGAACACGCACATCGAGTTTATCCAAATCAGTTGATATGCGTTTGTGGAATCGTTCTCACGATGCACATCCAAACATACGAGTGTTGAAAGTAGAATTGTCAAGTCTAACGAATGACCTTGTGCCATAAATAATTCATATGAACATCAAAATCAAGTTTCATCCAAATCATCTCCCAGGCTTTAACAAAGTCGTGTTCGTGAGGACTGCGTGGTGCATGGACATACAGACTGTCAAAACACAATGCCTCTCCTAACCTAGCCAGACGGGGGCATAAAAGACGTACAACTTGAGAATATCGAACGCTGCATTTCCAGGAAATGCGCTGTGAACACCACACGGGGAATTCAGACTGGGGCGAAATGTCCGGTTTCGTCAGTGGGTAGTAAACTGAGCTGGCAATCAATCCGATAAAATGCGGAAAAAATAAGACCAACTGTTGTTAATTTATCAATCACTCTAAATTTCGATATGGCCCATCGGGCTTTCTGGATAGGAGTTGAGATGGCCCGAACCAATTCGAAATGGCCTCGGGCCTTCGGACCACCGTTAATTTCGCACAATGCCTTAATGGTTGGTCCAGGAAAACTTCCACCCCCTTCACGTTGATAATTTGGGAAAATGATATGTGGTCTTCCTGTTTACAAAATATGAAACTGAGTATTTTAAGCTCCAACAAAGTTAGGCATCGGATCTATGCTGGTACTCTGTTAATTATAAGGCTGAATTATTGAAGAGTTGGCTGTTTTATAATTGTCATGCCCATTGTCCCTCTGTCAAGAAGTCTCGAGAGCCTTGGTTACTTTCAATAAATATGCTCTCCAGTACCCCCTGCTCATCACAAATTCCCAAGGCCGCGAGTAACGTTATTATCTCAGGCAAAAGAAATACTGCATAAGAAAGATGCAACAAAGGGATTTATGTTAGGTGATTTAGACCATCGGCGTTTCCGGTATTGCTTCATGGCTGGTCCGACAATAATTTAGCCAAAGGGCGCCAGTGCAGACAAAGTGGACCAGGGTGCACACTGATTTGAATAATTTTTCTCATCCGAGGCAGTCACCTTTGTGCTGTGGTTTTCTCACTGTTGCCCGCTCTTGTCAGCTTGCGGCGCTGATGGTGTGCTGATGATTGTTTTGAATTCATAGCGTACACGCCACTGTGGAGCGAAAAGGAGCCGATACTCTGATAAGCTGATCCGATCAGTCAAACAACTTGTTCACTTACACCTACGGGGATTGGAACTTCAGTGTCAACTGCCTGATCGTCAAAACAAAATATGGATAGTTAAAATGCGAAGTATTTGGGCAATTGGATTTCAACAAGTCATACCTGTCAACTCGTGCTATCCAAAGGACAACAGGTCTTTTGTTTATGCAATCTCGTCACTTCCTGAAAGATAATTGCTTCCTTGATTGGCAACTCGCACTCTGTGTGTAGTTTCGGTTTCAGTATTCACAGTCGTGTGTTAGGTTCGGACATTTGCCAAAATAATATTGATCTTCAATCATTCTTAATATTTAATCACTGCTGTTCGTTGTAAGGTGTTTCTATTGTTTCTACACTGTTTCTAGCGATCTGCCAAAATTTGCGAAATGTGGCATTTTTTTTCTTCTTTTTTTGGTAGCCTAATTTTGTACCACAGTTTCCCGGGTAGGCCTGTCTTGTAAAATACACATAAACGACGGAAGTCCCCTCCCATTGATGTGATAGGAACAGTACGGCGAAGCCGACTTGTCTGTAAAATAGATGAAAATTTACTTAAAGAAAATTACAAAAATTCGGGGGGTGGGAGGCGGGGGGAGATAGTCCTACGAAGGCAATTCACCAGGGGAATTGTCGGGGGCAGTAATTTTTGCAGTTGTCTGGGGGGAGGGGGGGGGGGGGGGGTTGAGGAAGGCGGTTGGCCCAGATCCAGGCCCCAGTTCTATTTGCTGAACGTGAACTATGTTGCAGGGATCGATGCCATGATCTACTCGCGCACAATTCTGAGCCTGCTGCAGCAGGAGGAACCCGACCCGCTACCGCTCAGTCCCCCCATCTACAGCGCCGCCCGGAGGCTCAGCGTCACCGACTGTGCAACGGTGGCCGCTACCAAGAACAAAAGCCGGATCAAAAAGGTTCGATTCTAAAAAAAAAATTTAAAAAAATTGTATTGCAGTAAAACTACCTTTAAAAAATCGAAAACAATGTATGTTGTAGAAAAACCTCCGTTAATGAGTGTCACATTTGATAAACCTCTCAACAGTTAACACTTTATGCGAACTTTTGCTTTTCGTAGTGAAATTGACCTCTATTTAGTGAACAAGATTTTCACAGAGGTTTGACTGATATACCCTCCGAAGTTATTCAAAAGTCTTGACCTCGGGGCGGGGGGGGGGGGGGGGTGGTGGGGGGGGGGGTCAGGTTATGTGGGCTGCCGCAGAAGTGTGTTGACATTAGAAAGAGCTGGTATTTGTGTTCGGTCGTCCATTAAAAGTGACCCATCTCCCCCATCCTAATCAGACAGACCTGGGGCATCAAGTCCATGATTCGCATGTGCACTTTGTTGTTATTCAGATTTTATATTTTGCGCTTTAAATACAGGCAAGCTTGTATGTTACGTGTAAAATTGGAACCGGTGAATTGTACACCATTGTCTAAAGGATGTTATGGGATGAAACGAGTTATCAGTTACCTGGTATATTTTAAGTGCAAATATACGGTAAGGGGTTTTGTCAAATCATTATGTACTCAAGCAAGCAATGAAAAATTACATAAAATTAACAATTGGAAAGATCTAAGAAGAATAAAATAATTGCAAAGTGACCTTGAATGTTTCAGCTGGAGAAACGGCGTTCCGGGGAGTTTGACCTCGACGAGCAGAGAAAAATGGCGGCTGTCAAATGCCTGCTGTCGGCAACAGATGAAGTATCTTACTTTCGTTTTCGCCATTGGGTTGATTTTTTTCTTGGCTGTAAAATAGTAAAGATTCATGTTCTGACAGTTTTAACCTGTTCAAATGGTGTCATAGCCTCGTGGCCTTCACGCCCTTTGGCTAGTTGCATCGCTGCTGTCATTCAACCCATTGAAGTTGTTGCCGTTCGGCCTTCCTTTGAGCTAAAGTATAGTCTTCGCTTCTGTAAGTTTCTGAGATACCATTCATCGCAGGTCATTGAACACTTGTATTTGGTGAAAGTAAAACCTTTTTGGGTGCATGGATTTCAGACTTCGGGCATCGAGTCGTTTGTGGACGAGCTGTACACGAGGCTGAGGGAGGCAGACGACACCAAGGGGTCGTCTGCCAACGCTGCCGAAAAGCCCGCCAAGCCAGACGATAGCCTCAGCGGCGTGGGCGATAATAAGGCCACTGAGGAGGAACTTCAAGACCCCGCCCAGAGGTATTATAGAATGATGCCTTGTCGAATTAATGGTATAGGCGTAAAGAGAGATCAATTAACTGTGTGGATTTTTCATCTTAACTGCACTCTCGCGAGACGACGTGAACTAGTCGAATGGTTATTTATTCCCAGAGACAGGAGAAGGAATGTTTTCCAACACTGAAATTCTCTCCCTGGTTGTTTCCCGGTTCATGCTAACTTCCTGTGGCTGGGATCAAGTTCTTACTGAAAATGAGTGTTTTTTCCACTAAATGACTCAGTGCCCAGTTGGACGTATGCCAGCTGTATCAGAGAACCATGACACGATGAGAGGTGTATACTGTTTATCCGTACGGAGGGAGGTAGAACATTCGGTGACAGATTGGTAAACTGCAATAGAATATCTCCCGTGGCTGAAAGCCAATTTCATTGGTCAAGTATCACAAAATAAGGAACATTCAGTCAAAAGGGTTGTCAGATTTGACTGATTTAGTGAAAGCGAAATTTTGCATTTTGTTGTCACCAGTTTGGATCTACTCTAGTCTATTATATCTCCTGTCCGTCGTAGATTTATAAGAAATCTGTGATGCTAACCTGTGAGTCCACATGTTAACGGTGCAGGTGTTGCGCGGTGTTATAGGAAATCGGCGTTGTTAACCTTGTAGTTAATTCATGTGCTGGCCATTGCAGGTATTACGCGGCGTTCCCGGCGCTGAGCGATCGCTGCGACGCTGCATCGAGCCACGCTAGCACGCCGGACAAGTTGTGGGCCAAGGTGGCAGCCGAGAGGAGGGGTTCCAGCGAGAGCGAGGATAGCGGCAGAGACGCGGACACTAAAGGTAAACACAGCGCGCGCCCGAAAAGCATGAAAAAAAGTAATGAAACCACATGAAAGGATAAAATAATGGAACCACACGATCGCGCACAGTCCCAAAGCGCAAAACAGTGAAACCGCATAGTCGGGCAGCCGCCCAAAATATAAAATAATAAAACGCAGCCAACATTTGCTTAAAGCGTAAGGGCAATGGTTTGTACAAAAAGTGTTCGTTTGTATCTCTCCCTGTGCTTTCTTTGGTGTTCTTCTCAAAAACGTTTTGTGAAGATAAATAGTGTGTGTGTGTTGTAATTGACAGAAAACGTGAAGCCGGAAGAAAGTGTGAACCAGGGCAAGACGAAAAAGGATAAAAAGGACCTGTACAATTTGGCCAGCAAATATGGCAGGAAACAATCGCCAGAAATAAAAAACCAGTCCTCGCCACTCGCCGAAAGAAGACGTCATCGTGAGTCCAGGTAAGTGATGTGCTGACGCGCAGGGGGCGATACGTCTGAAACACGTGCGGCTTATTGCTGGTAAGAAGTGCTTTCTGGATGTAGCAGGGTTCATATTTGTCGGCTTCCCATCTGACTGGGAAAGTCTCTGTGTGTCTGCCTGTCGCCTAAAAGATTGTCGTTTGAGTTAAGTTGCCGAAAATAGCGCGTATGGATCAGTAAGGATCGTTTTCTTGACATTTCAAATTTTTTTTTTGTGTTTCATCGACATAAAAAAGAAAAGACATTTCGCCTTCAGGCAACAGCATTGTGTAAATTTAAATTAGGTGTGGGGAGAAAGTTGTATTGACTTTCTATTAGTTTCGGGTTCGCTTTCAACGGCGTTCTCGCGTATTTAGTACATCTTTAAGTTGGTATGTGTTTTATCTCTTCGTATGTTCTTTGTTTCAGAAGATACCCTCACAAGAAGACGCCTGTTCACGCGATTCAGCACACCAGTGGCTTGCCGGGTGTCGCATCTCCAAAGTTTCGAATGTACACATTTAAGGGCAAGAGCATTGAACAAATCAAAGGCAAATCGCTGTTCCAAGATGTCGAGGGTGATATCGCACCATCGGCACCAAAACCTGCAATGCTCGACGACTCGTGTTCGAACCGACGCCCATCCTCTTCTGAAATGATTTTGGGTGATTCGTTTCTGAACCCAAGCCCACCCACATTCATTGTGCCAATGTTAGCGTCACCGAGTTCTGCAAGAGCCGAGGAGTATTCAGGCAGAAAGCCTCTTTACTTGAGGCATCGATCGGAAATTTCTTGGAAAACCGAGTATGGCTCCTCATCTAAGACCAACAACGATGCTGACGAATTAAAAGCGAGCCAACAGGAGAGCGAGTGGAATTCGGATTCAGAGAACCAGTCTAGTATAGTGGAGGATCTTTGGAGGGGAACCAGGCCTTTGGAGGATATCATCCCTCCGTCGGATGGAAAGCGACAGCCCCTTTATAAGCGAAGCATGGACAGCCGGGCGGAGGTGCCACGTGATTCCTCTCCCGAAAAAATAGACGAGCTAGTCTGGGACCTTGTCTCTGATGCTGGTACGGGCGCGGCGCAGATGCAGGAAGAGCCCTGGATGTCGGCGCAGGCCATTGAAGCCGTTAATGCTTACAGCGGTGGCGCGGATCAAGGGAAGAGGTTGTTCCAAGTGGGAGATTCAGCAGAGAAAGCAGTAGCGACGCATTCCCCAGTGCAAGAGCAAGAGGAAATCTGGTCGAACGCTGGATTCGAAAATACGAAGGTGGAGCATCCAGTAGAATTAACCCCGGAATGTGTTGAAAATGCGACAGTCCAAAGTGGAATCCTGACAAGTAACTCCGGAGTCAACATGTTGAGCACCCTTGGTGTTGCTGAGGTCTGTGCTGCGGATGATTCCAAGGCTTGCTCCTATGATACGGCGAAACAGCCGCGTATCGGCGATAGCAAGGCTCGTTCTCAAGTCACGGAATATGGTGCCACAGAGCAAACACCACCTGTTCCACGTTTGCAGCCGACCGAGGAACAGGATGAAGCCAGTTTAGAAGCTGGTCGGTGTTGTACTATGGCGTCATTTGATCCAAGCGCCGAGCCGCCTGCTCTTGAAAGCGGTGCCCATGGGAAGGTCAAAGATGAAAGTCAGATCCAGGACTACGCGGCCGGAACAGACCCATCCTCGCCAGTGGGCTGTGAGAGTCTAGTCTTTACGGACCCGTCAGAGGCCGTGGGTGATGACGGGCCTCCATTGAGCCAGTCCTCCAGCGCTGTTTTCGGCATGGATGTACCACCCAACACGCCGGTGAACATGCAGGAGAAGTGCGCCTCGGCGGGAGCGCTGTCAGGCTGTGACGTGCTCGGTCTGTCGGGCTTGGTACTGTTAGCGGAACAGATCAAGTCCCTATCGCAGGAGAGCGATGTTGATTTTACCGCCCCGTTCTTCAGTCAAGAAACAACCCAGGAAAGGATGGCGGAGTGGGAATCTTTGGAAATCATTGCCGACGACGAGGATGATTATCTGTCCCTGGGTGATGTAATGCGTCAAGAGGTTTATGCCAATGAGACGGATTGCGCACCACAGTCGCCAGATATGTACAGCTTTATGCAGCTGTTTAATTCATTTGAAAGCCCCAGCGTGAGCGTCGATATCCCCACGCCTTTGAGCTCCGAGGATGAGGTGGATGCTTATCTTGCTAGCGAAAAACCAGGGCCGTGTCACACAGAATACGCATGCGCCATGGCCGAGGAGAAGGAATGTGCTTTGAGCGATAGCAGCAGTTTTGAGAGAACTAGTCCCGCGTTGCTGGCTGCAGAATTAGGCCGTGCAGAAGTGAGAAAACGCTTTGATGTGAAGAAACTCGATAAAAACGTAAAAGTGAATCAGGAGGGCCTTGAAAAGGTTGGAGACTACCAGTTCATCGTGCCATTTGAATCAGAACAACAAAGCGAGACACTAAGACGCGCGGCAGACAGCCTGGTGGACGCACAGGGCCCGGTGGGCATGGATGACCCGTGGGGTGGGGAGGACACAAGCGCCAACTGTGATATCATGAACCAGTCCCATGTCATGTACTGGGACATCTCAGGGAACCAAGGTATCTGGTCATGTCTGGCGGGCATCAAGGATATTGTGTGGGACAATAAGGAAGAACTGTGGAATATGAAAGAGAACAGTCTGCTTGAGGGGGTGGTGCTGCAGCCGTCGCCGCTGCGAGAATACTTCTCGCCAAAGGCCCAGTGCGGTAGAGAGTCGAAATTGTGGGATGTCAACGTGCGTAGAAAAGTCGACTTATCGAGCCCTCTTGATCAAGCTATCGGTCTCACAGCACCAGGAATCATCGCCCCGGGGCTGGCGGCACCGTCGGTTGAGCAGATACTCGGGCAGTTGAACTATGCATCTCACGCCTTTCACGTGACGTTCATTGAGGGCGGACTGTACGGCAAGGAATGGAAGCAGCTCCTGGCGGATTCTAGCGGCGCTACGCAAATAGCCAACAGTGAGAAACACGACGGCGACCAAGACACGGCTGTACTAAGGCCACCCGAGGACAAGTATTGGAGTTGCTACAGCGATGGGCCACCTTCAGATGATGAGAGCTCCGTATCATCGCACAGCTGCTTGGCAAACGCCGCTGATCTCTTACCGTCGGCGAATTCGGCATTCACCGGTTTTTCACGATGTGGTTGCTCGGAAAGTCCGCCGCCGATTCACGAGGTTCAAAGCGAACCTATCATCTCTCCTGTAAAGCACTGTACGCAGGGCCTCGAAGCTACGTATCGCATGATACAAGTAAAACATCTCTACAAATCGGACACCAGTATCTTGCGACAACTTGGGTTAGCTTCGGGAACTGACGATGAGGAAACAAAGCAGACGGATACGGTTGAGTTTTCACCTGACCGTCATTTTGTTCCAATCACATCGCATGTACCAAGCCAGGGCCAGACGAGCCCCGCAGAAACTGTCAGCGACACTGTGACTGTGGTGCCGGAGGAAATGAACTTGGAGAGCGAGCGCTTTTATGGCAGCTGGAATAGCTCCAAATCGTACACCCGTTCAAGCAGCTACCAGCTGTACATGGAGGGACAGCTGTGTGAGGAATCTACAGGAGGAAATGAGTATTTTGTGCCGAGCTTTCGCGTCGAGAAGAAGTACGAGAAGTGGGCGCAGACTGGAGAGAGTTCCCCGGATGTGGAGAGCGGAAGCGAGAGTGAGAATTGCGAGTGTAGCTTTACCCAGAGATTGCTCACGGATATGAAAAAAGTGCTGGATAACGATGGAGGCGAAAATGAGCAGATCACATTGAAGGATCTGAATAGCATTATTCAGAATGAGCTTTGCAGCAGCGATTACGAGAGCATGTGTCCGGATACATCTGGAGATGAGATCAGTGACTATCAGCCGTCGGGAATCGCTGAGCTGTGGGAACAGGCTGGCAGTGAACCGATTGAAATGACTCCTGCTTCAATCCTTGAAGCGACGGCCCGGGCAGAGCGCGGCGTCACAAAATTTCAATCCATCTGGAGTGTAGGGTCAAACAACGATATAGCTGTCATATTCGAGGCGCGGGGCATTAGGGCAGGGGACCAGTCTGGAGTGCAAGGAGATTTGGAAGGCGGGACGCAGGAAGACGATATTTTGGATGCGTACGCAGCTGCTATTGATAATTTTGAAGATTACTTGTTTCAGGTTGGTGTTTCACATCACGACTTAAGTTTAAATTGGATTGTTTTTGCGATGTTTTGTTGCTTGCCCGTTAGTGAAGTGAAACTCCCTTGGTAACATCCAACGAGAATGTGAACGGAGGAACAAAATGATTTGGTGTTAAAACGAAAGGAAACATAGTGACTAAAATACCAAACACAGTATATTCATGATCCTACATAGAATAGAAAAAGTAGTCAGGAATGCGTTTAACATTCATCTATGAAGAGTCTTAAATGAAGTAGTTTTCGTGACGCGTGCAGGACAAGAGCGGGGGCGAGCAGGAGGCAGAGGAGAGGCAGGCGGAGACAGACGACCGGCGCATGCTGTACAGTAAGCTGGCGCGGCGCTACGCCAGGAAGAAGCGCCAAGAACCCGAGTGGATGCGAGATGATGTACTCACCCATGCCCACACCGATGAAGATGGCGATTTGGTAAGTATCGGTTTTTGCCAGTCCGACATTAATGTAGGTAGGTGGGACGGGGGAGGCGAGGGGGGGGGGGGGGAGGGGAGGGGGCGCTGGTTGAATTTTAATTGACCAATTGTCTCCAATGCACGCTTTCGGGTAATCCCTGTAGCTGTTTTTGGAAGTTTCGGCAGGTGTTGTCAAGGAAATTCCGCCAATGAAAACAAAACCGCCTCCGCAGTTATGTAAGAACTCCCACTGGCTTTATATTTCCTGTTTCTATGCGGGGTAGGGTGGGGGGCGGGAGGGGGGAGGGCTAAAACAGTGACGGATGGTAATTTTTCCATTTGGCTAAAACTATCAGCCCCTGTAACACGCAGTATTTGACTAAATTAAATAGCCTCTGATTTGGCATTCCTTCAGCGGTTACTAACCAGTATGAGAGCATAAAAGAAGTCCAGAAATACCCACTAGTCCACTGTAAGAATCGTAGTGGGTGACACTCTTTTGATTAATCCGTGGAACCTTCTGTTGTTCCGGCTGAACGGTTCTTTTTGTGTCATATTGAGAAAAGAACACATTAAATTGGACGTAATTGTCCTCCATGGAAAATTTCGCGAATCGGTCATCGTAGGCATTTTGGGGAGAATTTAAAAATAATACAAATAATAGTGAACATAAAGTCCTGTTGGAGGTGTCTACTTGTACAGTGTACGCGTGCGCGATTTTGTGCAGATGTTCGCGATGGACGTGCCGGGATCACGTGACATCCCGGAACTGCAGCGTCTCTACTCGTCAGACCTGGAGGAGCGCTGGCTCACCGACGATACCAACTTCTCCGTGCAAGTGCCAAAGTACAACAAGCCAAAGAACAAATTCGGTATGTGCCGTGGCGTGTTGTGACGTGGCGTGTCGTGGCGTGTTGTGACGTGGCATGGGGTGACGTGGCGTGTCGTGGCGTGTTGTGACGTGGCGTGTCGTGGCATGGGGTGCCGTGGCGTGGCGTGCCGTAACGTGGCGTGGTCCGGTGTGTTTTGGCGTGCCGTGGCGTGTTGTGACGTGATGTGACAGTCTAGTCACAAGTCTATAAGGTCTTGCCACCTCCGCTGTCACACATACACTCTAGTTGACAAATGTTTGCAAATTGTTCAGTCAGTATCGATAAAGAAGTAAAATAAAAATTTCACGCGATGTTTATACGGGATCTATGGATCAATATACAGGTGTCACGTAATCAGGTCTCAGATCTCTGCCCTCCATCCCGTCAGCTGTCGATTAATCACTGTAACATCGTGTCGTTGAATAATGCACAGAACTAGTTCCCTCTGCAAAGTTGTCTTTGTGTTTTGAAGTACATTATATGGAGAAACAATATATGGAGACGCTTTTGTTGATTTTCCTTCACTCAGGGGTGTCGCGTAAGCCGTGCAGCTTCTACATGGAGGGCAACTGTCGACGCGCCGACTGTAAGTTTGCCCACGACGTTTCCAAGATCACGTGCCGTTTCTGGGAGGAAGGCGAGTGCTTCAAGGGCGTCACGTGTCCCTTCCTGCATGGCTACTACAGGTGCGTGGGGCCGCTGTATATTATATGAAACGAAAATGTGTTAATGTAGCGACCATGTCTGTTTTTGCAAGCCATTGCAGCGTGATAAACAGTACGTTATTACTAGAGTTGGGCAAACTCAGAAACATTTCAGTTTCGGTTGCCGAGGGTTTTTTATCGGTCGGTGACCGCAGTTACCGACATTGACGCTGCCTTGGATGCGGGGGAGGTGGTTCAACTATTCAGCTCCAGAATATCAGAAACTAGCATTGAGATTCTCCCCCTCCCCTCCTCTCTCTCTTCTCTCGCAATTCCATCTGCCTTTCAGAAGAGAAAATTGAATTCTTAGACGGACCAATGGATGAGGTGTTTCCAGAACTGGATGGGGGAGTCAGTTATTTTTTTTTTCTTTGGGACCGCTGTAGTGGGTGGCTGGGTAGGGAAGGGCGGGGGGAGGTTAAAATTGTCCAGGCGGGTTGAAAGCAAAAGCTAGTTGTGGAAGTGCGGCGACATTCCCGCCACTGCTTGGAAATACTTGCAATGTTTTCTCGTCTCTCTTCACCTTCCTAACTCGTCGTTTCGCGGACCTTCCCTTCCTTAACTGAAACATTTTGTGTACTGCTGTAACGTTGTTAATGTAATGAATATGGCACGCGCCTATGCTTTTACATTGACATTTCGCTGGCATTTGAATTGCTCTGAAAAAAAAACACATAATAATGTGACACACAAAGTAAACGAACAGTTTAATAGGGGTTGGGACATCTGGGCCCTTCGCTAACTCGGCCCCTTACAAACTCGGCCCTTTTTGGACGACTCGGCCCCTTATTCTTGGAACGACTCGGCCCCTAGCGAAAGACGACTCGGACCCTCACTGCCAACTCGGTTTAAAAAGAAAGAGTCATAAAAGGCTTTTGAATTTTCTTTTGAAAAGCAATTCCAATTTCTTTTATTCTAAAAAGGGACATGAAAGCCTTTAGAATTTTCTTTTAAAATGCAATACATATTGTTGTGACAGCAAGAATTTATTGCTTTGCGGTTGGTAATTCTAAATCATTACATGTAGCTTAAAGGCTTTGAAAGTTCTTTTATTGTACAATGCATGTTCTCATAAAGGGAATAATCAATTGCAATTTTGAGGACATAGTCGATCTCATCGGGAATGTTGCGCTGTAATTGCAGTTATATAGAAATGGTTAATTGCACTATAAATGAGGAAGCTTCGCGATTTCCTTAAGTGCAATTGCTGAGTGCTTTCCGATTTCATTCGCCCAATGATCCGCAAATCATGTGTAATCTCGGAGCTTTTCACCGGAGTTAATCAAGTTATTTCTTTTAACTGGCTAACACTTTTTAGCTGGGTTGGGTCTAAAAACCTTACATGTTCTAACCACGTCAAACAGTTTTACTGGAAGAGTAAGAGGAATAACACCGACATTGATCATTGAGGAGCAGATTTACCACATCGAAAACTGGGTAGTTTGAAAATAATTTTGTGAGATGTCGTTGGATACATGCTTGATCCAGGATCTTTGAAAAGAAAAAAAAGACAGGCAATGTAACAAATAAAAGTAACAAGCCAAAAGACACAAGTGTGCGAAAAGCCGTTTCGTTTTATGAATAATATTCATGGAACAGTGTACAGAGTGAATTGGTACTGGTTGTTGGAAATAAAGTAAAAAGTTTTTATATTCGCGTTTTTTTTATGGCGTTGAAGTTTAACTCATGCGGCGGAAATAGTTTCGCCCATCATTAAATTAAAAAAATATAAGTAGGGGCCGAGATGGTAGTTAGGGTCCGAATCGTCTTTCAAGTAGGGGCCGAGTCGACCCAGAAAAGGGCCGAGTCGTCTTTCGCGAGGGGCCGAATTGGTAGGGGCCGAGTTAGCAAAGGGCCGAGTTGTCCCAAGACCGTTTAATAACAGGTAGCGGGATGTTATGAGGCTGCAGATGAAACCTTTTTCAATAAAACATATTTTTTGTTACTCAGCTAAAGGAAATACGCGATGTGTCGGTTTCGACCACCAAAAGTCTTTATCAGTGACCGTTTTTCGGTTACCGATTGCGAACTAATTTTTACACATCATTGTAAAGATTGAAATAATTGTCATGCTGTGTGTAAGGGCACGTGTGCAGTTGCTTCTTACGTGTCACGGCAAAAAGTTTACTTTTTAGGTCGGGGTTCTATGTTAGATAATTGATGCATACCGAATTCGTTTTCAGGGAATCGCCAAAATTCAAGCGGAAGGAGCGCGTGACGTCAGCCTCCTTATCCGCGAAGCAAGAATTCAAGTTAAAGGGAGACGACTTCCCCGCTCTCAGTAAATCTCAGGTAATGCCATCATCAGTTTGAATGTGGTACCCTCGTCCCCCGTACTAAGTCAGTACGACCTTAGAGCACATACATTTTTTCGTCTAGATTATTAACCGTACCAAAATTTTGAAAACACTGAAGACTTTGCTTCCCTGCTTCACACCACCCCGCCCCCCCCCCCTCCCTCCGTTTCTTTGTTAAAATAGATTCGCATTCAAATTATGCAGTGTTGCGGCGATGTGGATAATAAGTAATATGTCAGAGTTTGTTATGCGGGGTGTCATGTTGCAATGACACTTGCTCCTTAGATTGTGGGTTTGGGCTTTAAAACTAAAATTTAAAATACAGCTGTATTAAGTAAATGAGAAATCTAATATTCTTCTAAAGAAAGCGACCAGCAAGAGGCATGCCATGTGGAATATGTTACAGGATGATGGAGATTTGAATGCCGTGTCGACGATTGAAAATCAAAATGAGAACATCAGCAAAAGTAGTTCTAAAAGCGGCGATGCTAAGGCTATTCCTCCGCGGCCAAATAGATCCAAGGACCGCGCGAAGGCCAAGGCAAAGTCACTACCAATCGACATCAAGTTTAAATCAAAATCATCGAGCATGTAGTCATGATTTCAGTGTGTTATTATTGGTATTTCAATTGTTTTGTAATTTTGTAGGGTTGTGTACTAATTTAAGGCCAAGCCTTGTGTTAGAAAATAATGTGCTGAAACCAGTCTTGCTTCTCTTTGCTTAGATTTCATTGTGAGGGTTTGAATTATAATACAATTATTCAATCGCTTGCATTCAAAGTAGGGTTCGCAATGGAGGCCCGATCGGAGAAATCGAGCCCCGAAGCCGAAACTTCGGGTGTTTCGGTTATTTTCTGTTCCTTTTGGGTTTCCTTAAGCCAAAATGCACGGCATATGTTCAGCAACAAGAGGCATCTTGGTGTCGTCATTATGCTCAGTGCTTGAGAAGAAATAAAATGCGCTGCCTTTCACAATAGACGGCATGTATAAGAAGTATCTTCTCAAAGACATCGATTCACGTGTGTGCTCTGGTGGCTCAACATGTACGGGGATCAAGGGGGGGGGGGGGGGTTGGGGGTGCAAAGGGGCAGATACAAACTGCAATTGGGAAGAGGCGTTTGAGAGCGTGTGCTCCGATAAGTAGGTGTTAAACTTTACCATACTGAGTAACACACCTTTTGAAAAGTGTTGTTCATTGGTTGTTTATTTTTTTGTTCCTTTTACATTATGGTTGATATTCATCGAAAAGTCTTGCAAATGAAGGCCAGTCATTGGTTTGAAAAAAAAGTACCACTCACTGAGGTGACATTCAGTTTATTGTTTGGGAGACTGAATGAGTTTTTAATAAAAAAAGGAGAAATACATTTTCTTTGATGCAAAACAAAAAATGAATATCAATTTGGAGAACATGACTGAGTATAGCCAAGTGGGGTTGAGGGGGGGGGGCGGGGTTAGTGGGTGTACAGCGGGCAGGGTACTGCTACACAGAGAGTAGACTTTCCGAAAGGGCTTCTCGTCTGGAACAGCTCGGGCTTCGCGAGCCCCGACTGATTTCGGCAAAATTGCGAACCCTAATTCATAGTAACGATATTCACACATGATCATCAGTGGGACTAAGGATATATTATCAAATCCGTTTCTGTATTTTTTTTGGGGGGGGGGGGAAGGGGGGCAGGGGGGGCTGGCACATGTTTGAAGACTGGGCTCCTGATGGTGTTTGGAAAGAGAAGTGATAGATCTCTGTTCAGTAGTTTGATGATATTCTATAAGTCGGGGGGGGGGGGGGGGGGGGAATGGAGTCATTCGCATCTGGTTATAGATTGATTTTAAATTGAACTCAGTACGGATAAATCGAATGGCGGATGTCTAACGTGTGGTACCCATTTTCTTTCTGCGCTGGTCCGCCGCAAGTGCGGATGAACTCTTCTGATGAGCCATATGGGCCACGAGGAGCTGTTTGCTCAATTTATTAGTTATGCATGCCTAGAGTCCAGGCACTTAGTATCACTGTGTAAAGTTCTCCACTGTGTGTTCGTGTGTTAACTTTAGCCCTCGAAATTCCACCATTTACATGCGTTGAAGATTTTTTTTCGGGTGTTAAATTTGAAATGCAGCTTTTAAAATCCTGACGTTTCAAAAAAAAAAAAAAGGATAAAACTTAGTATGACTGATCATGAACAAAATTGTTATTATTAAGTTCAGCTGAAAATTTGAACGATTTTTAGTGTGGGTAAGAACAACTCTAAAGTAAGAGCTGTTCAGTTTTAAACCCCTGGAAGATTTCGGTTTTAACGCTTAACGCCATGAATTTTTGGGGTGGAACTGTTGTATTTACGACCAATATCTTTAAAGATTTGTTTGTGCGGTTTGTTTGCTAATATGTTACTGTGTGACCACTGGATATCTTGTTTAAAGTTGTGTGTTTGGTCATGAACCAAAAGAAGTCATTTTAGCAGAGCTGTCTTCTCTCTAAAGTCTCCTCACTTGTTGTCCGTGTTGACATGTGACGTCAGACGTGTGTTAGCCTGGTCTATGCGTGGCACCGTGCCTATAACACACAGTAACGAGTTTGATAGTGGTTGATTTCTGCTCAATAAAGGTGTAAAAGCCAAATTCTAGTGCATGTGAAGATAGTCCTAATTGGTGCTCTCTCCCAGGCGCTACCTGCTTTGCGGTTCACCATTACGTAAGTGGCTACTAAATTTAGAAAGGGTGTCTCCCATCTTGTAAACGTGTGATCTCCGTCGATGAGCCTTATCGTAACACTGTCAGTATTTCACAGTAAGCATTACGACTGGGAATCATCGATCAAATCGCGTGTGACATGTTTGTAGTAGATGACTTTTGGAATGGTCTGGGCGCAATGTCCTTTGACAGCTTTATTTCACACTGCTGTAAAATGTTTATTCTGCGTGTGCATCGGTAATGCTTTGCGTAATTTAATTCATTTAGCGCTCGATCTAAAGACTTAGCCGTTTCGACTGTCCGTCTGTGCGTCGGGTACTCACGCCCCACTTGTGCAAAAATTATCTTGAGTGGCAAGTGCACACCATACAGACGCACAATGTTATAAACGTGTACAGCGTATTGTTCAGGTTAATTGTACTTCAACTGTATTGTTTGTTGTTAAGTATCAAAAGTGGAATGATAATTTATAAAAAGCACAGATATTTGTTGTGTTTTGTCATTTTGTATGACAGTTAACTTTGCATGAGCTACGATTGTAATATTGCCGTTGCCATGCAATGCTTGCTTACGTCATAATGGTCAGTTAATGACCGGTTCAAGTAAACTTTAAAACTCGTTGATGTCAGTGTGTTTGTGAGAGGAAGAACGAATGGGTCACCTGTTCCGTTATAACGTGATTTATTTTGTGAGCAATTCTGTATGCCTGTTGTCTGCATTATATGCCTTCCGTGGAAAGATGTGCTGTCAACTTAACAGGGCTGGTTGTATTTGACGCGTCTCCTGTGACATGATAACAGCAGATAAAACTTGTTAAAGGGAATGAGTTGTTCCGCCGATTCCTGAGCAGCGTTATCGTGACGTCACGCGACGCTAATATATGAAATGAAGACGCGAGACACGCCTTGGTGTGCACTGGTGTGAGGGTGCACTTGCCGCTCTACTTGATTATAATGAGACTTATTTGCGATAAAATATGTAGCGTTTCATTTGTTTGACTCTGGTTTATGAGAATTGTCACCGTTATCTCTTTAATTATGCTAAATCAGCTTTTTAACTGTTACGTGTAAAATATCTCATTTTATAATGAATGTCCTAAAATATTTTTCCAAATGTCAGACCACTTATTTTGATTAATATTTGAGAAAGAGAAGTTTTGTTGTTGATCAGATTTGTTAATGCAGCGTGTCATTTTGTTCACTCTGAAATCGCATGTTTTCTTCACTTTTTTTATGAGATTGAACACAGTACCATGGGTAACAAAGCTGTGAATAGTTGTCATGGTTTTGTAGTTTATGAAAATTCTTGAATTGTATCCAAGATATGTATGATGCTGTTGTGATTTTTGAAATATTTATTGTCAAGACAGCAGTGAACAAGGGGTAAGGGGCGGGGCGGGAGGGGCGGGTTGGGGCTGGGATCAGTGGTTGTTTGTAGATAGATCCTGTTATATTTGTTATGTGTGTGTTTTGTGGTACGTTGGTTGTCAAAACATGCATAGATTTATGTTTTGTGAAGTTTGCTCAGTCGTAATCCAAAGCAGCAAGTTATAAAACAATCGAACAAAATTTTCAGTGTCCCCTTCCGGTGTGTGTATATACTTCTGGCTGTTCTTCGCTCCTCTGGCAAAAAAAAAAAAAAGTGAGAAGCAAACTAATGTGCAAATCAAACGTGGAGTGTCCCACGAAGCATTAGCTTGACAACACATCAGATTACGTTAACAGTGGGGATGTGAAGTATTTTCAAATATTTATTGTCCAATTAAAAGGCGCGTGTTTGTAATTTCTCCACTGGGAGTGATTTATGAATCCAAGACCCTTTCCAGTTCAGACAGGACTTGCGCAAAAAGAGCATAAAAATCGGTGATTATCGGAGTTACCGGATTGAGCGGCAGTAATGTAATGTTTTCGTTTGGTGAAAAGCGCAGTTACGACAGGTACACTAGCTGTAAGGGCGCGTAAAAGGCTGTGCGTTGACGTCTTTGGCAGACTTAAAACATGCTATATAGGCAGTATTGCTTGGTGAAATGTTATGTAGGTTTCGTCAAAGTTGTTAGTGTGGATACCTCTAGAGTAATATTGTACGTCAGTGATTATGGCTGCCTAAAAATAAAGGGAGGGCAAATTTCTGCTGGCTTTAAATGTGTGTTGTCATGTCGCCTTGTTCAGGGGCCTCGGATTATCTTGAATTATTGTTGTGGAGTGTTAGCTTGTCCGAGGGTTTAGAGTAAGGCACTTATTTTTGTTAGAAAAAGAAATGATAGAAAATGGGTGTTAATTGTTGGTGTTTTATGACTGTCTGTTGCACTTCTGTTTATGTCGATCCGTCTGTGTATGTGTGAATTGCGGTCGATTTGTAAATGCGTTGTGAGTTTGGTGTCATCAAATCTGCAGTGAACTGCCTAGCAGTTACAAGGAAGGCGAAATCACAAGTAACTGCAGCGCGTGGCACACATCATTCCATCACGTGACATGTGTCAATGTATCACGTGGCACGCGAGTGTGTCGCGTGACAGGCAGCAGTGTTTCGCATGACATTAGTTCGTGTCGTGGCAGGCATCAATCTATCACGTGACACACATAAGTGCATCACGTGACAGCCAACAACAGTTCACGTGAGACGTATCATTGTATCACGTGACAGGGTCAAGTTATAGTTATTGATGTATCTCGAGACTTAATCATTGTATCACGCGACACACATCACGTGGCAGACACCCACCCATCAGTGCTTCACCTGGCACGTATAACACGCACCGAGTGTAACTTAGATGCACTCCCTTGTAAAGACATGATAAGTACATTTGACGTTCTCTAATCTCGTATAAAGTTTCGCTAGTCAGATTCGCACGAATGCTGCAGATATAAACCAACGTGACGCTCGCAAAGGCTTTGTAACGAAACCCTGTTTGCTTTGCGTAACAGAAATTGCTGTGCCACATTCAGAGAACAATACACCACTGTGAAATATATGAGAGAAAAAAATTTGTGTGGTGTGTTATAATACCGATAGAGCATTTGTACTGGGTTCGGGCACTTCGGGCCTATGAAAGAATTTCGTCGTCTAGTTGAAACGAAGACGAATAATTGCAGTGTGAAGGCATTGTAGTCCTGTTTTAATTATTTGAAGAACAAAACTTTTTTATGAAGCGTTTATGAAATACTGCAGTTTTATTTTGAAAGATGTGTACCATGCACTCAGAAGCAGGTGATACATTATGTGTACACGCAAGCAGATTGTTGTTTTCCATTTAAGGGTAGCAGACTTGTTCGGTTTTATATGATGCATAGGATGTAGCACTCGTGCTGGCTTTAATGTATATATTTAAGAAAAGAGAGAGAGATTAAAGGCCATTTTCGGCGTTGAATGTTTCATCCTAAGCGGAAGTGCTATTGCGAATCGAAAAGCATACACAAACCGATAGAATATCAATGGGGCGTGGAACTAAACCCGCGTCCGTCCGTACCGCCTGCAGTGGAAGTCTGACGTAACGACACATGCTCCACTTGTCAATGCCAGTGAAAGGCAACTAATGTTTAGTCAGTGCACACGAGACTGAACGGGGTTGTTTGATGAATATTATATGTCCAGCGGCAAATATGAAAATGTGACCCGTTATAGAAATCGTCGATGCGGTGGCGGTTCGAGTCACCTCAAAATAACCAATGTGCTGAATGGTTAAGGGGCACTGCAAGTTGTGCAGTGCATACCAAGGTGCGGGAAGACGTTTCTTTTCAAGTTCTCAATAAATTGTCACTGGACAGGGGTGGCAGAGGTCGTATTCAGCCAGCACACAGAACGCCGGTGGCCGTACTCACTTAAGTTAACTGCACAGTTAACTGATTTTGTTAACCGTTCCGTTAACAAACCAGAACGCCCGAGAGTCAATTAATAAATTTGTACTGCATTATAAGGTGAACTTTACGCGGCCAGTAACCTACGGTTTGTGATCCGGAGCCATGTATGTAGTTAAAAATTGTCATTTCAACCCGCTTAACTCTCATAGGGTTGCCGTTATAATCCAAGAATTATAATGTCACTTAGTCGCGATAGGCTGGCCTCTGGATTGTATAGTGAGCACCTATTTTTGATCGACCAGAATGTAAGGTTGATTGTGTCCAATAAAATTGTGGTACAAATATGGTTAAATGCCCTGTTTGTCTTGGCAAATGATGCGTTGGTGACCGCTGATGAAATCAAGCAGTCGAATTTCTCGTAAATTGTTCGTGTTTGCTGTTCTCCAGTTTGATTATCTGATGGTCCGTTCTGGTTGTCTGATGGTCCGTTCTGGCTATCTGATGGTCCGTTCTGGTTGTCTGATGGTCCTTCCTGATATCTGACGGTCCGTTCTGGCTATGTGATGGTGTGTTCAGGTTGTCTGATGGTCCGTTCTGGCTAACAGACGGTTCGTTCTGGCTATCTGACGGTCCGTTCTGGTTGTCTGATGGTCCATTCTGGGTGTCTGATGGTCCGTTCTGGCTATCTCATAGTCTGGTGTGTGGGCAACTGTATTTCATAACGTGGCATTATTTCATTGACGTGATATTTCACTCAGTTACACGGGCGTAGTTACCTCACTTTATTCTTAGTTCATTTATATGCTTTCCATATTGCACTTATATGTATTATTTTATCGATGTGGAATTGATAAGGGACCGGAGAGGAACTGAATGGACATAATTTTAAGTGAAAGCCTTCCAACTTCTCATGCAGAAAATAATGAAAAAATGTCAACTGTGGGGCCTTAAACTTCCAGTGGAGTGATAAAGTTCACCTGCTGGTATATCTGTGTTCCGGGACTGATAGGTTGGAACGACCCCATGGGTCCCCAGATATTTCACAGATATATTTTGTAAAATCTGTCTGGTCCGCTGTGGGCCCGGCATAAAGTGCAAAATAAAAACAGTTTCCTGGAAGGCAGAATGGATAGTACTTAAATTTTCCATTCTGCTAAAATATTTTAAGTTTGTGCTAGCGCCTTTTTAAATTAAAAAAAAATCGATGAGCTTGTTTTATTCGATTCTTTGCTAAGATTTCTGGCCTAATCTGTGTCATTTTGTGCAGTATTTATATTTTATACTTTCCAGGAAAAAAACCCCGCTGTGTATCCTAGAATTAAGTTATTTAGTCGAAGAAAAGGGGAGGCATGAATAAATTTTTTTGCTATTGTTACGTTATCAAATGATTTTTCTCACCGATATATGTTTTGTTGAAAGAGATTTGTGTGATAATTACGAGATATTTGAGGGGTTGGGGTGAGCCTAGTATCAACAGGGTTTTATGTGATTCACGTTAGGGGTTGATGTGATTCACGTCATGGGTTGGTGTGATTCACGTCATGGGTTGACGTGATTCACATTAGGGGTTGATAAGATTCACGTCAGATGTTGATGTGAATCACATCATGGGTTGGTGTGATTCACGTCAGAGGTTGATGTGATTCACGTCAGGGGTTGATGTGATTCACGTCAGGGGTTGATGTGATTCACGTCATGGGTTGAGTGATTCACGTCAGGAGTTGATGTGATTCACGTCAAACGCATGTGATTTTCTTAAAGAGAAGACTTTGAACAAAGTTATTCTGTGTGTCTGTATGTTTGTGTGTACCATTTGCAGTGTGTGAATGTGTGTGAAAAAAGTGCGGAAAGGTGAATGTAGAAGTGTGCGTGTGTGGAGGACGGAGGCAATGAGTGAAGAGGGGGCAAGGGCTTGTGTTTCTCACCCCTCCTCGTTACAGTGACGTGCTGTGGGCAGGGACGTGGAGATGTGGCTGTGAGCATGGCGCTGGAGATGTGGCTATGAGCGTGGCCTAGGAGATGTGGCTGTAAGCATGGCCCTGGAGTGTGCGCTAGTCAGGTCATCACGTCTTTTGTACAGCGTCATGGCGCTTTCTTATTTCCGGTATAAGCAAATGCTGCTATCGGAAATATGAACTTAAGCAAAACTAGGATTTCAGAGCTCTCTGCTGTTCTATTTTGTGCGGGGTATGTTCCCTAAGGAGCAAATTTTTGCGGGCTTAAAGTGAGTGGCCGAGTATTGTGTATCGAATCTCTGTGCATGGGCTTCCTGGGAGTAACAATCTGATCGCAGGCGGCCAGTGCTTCCCATGTGAAATGCAGTACTTGTAAACCTTGCTCGTTGATTGATTGAATATGGACCTCGGGGAAAATGGTCTTATGCTGAGTGACATCATAAGCTACGGAGAAAGTACTAGTTCTCTAGAAATGATTAAATATCTGTTAAAATTCTCTAAAACATTGAGCTGGTAACACCATGTTATAACGACATAACCAAGACCGAGCGAATCGTCATTATATCAAGTGTGTCGTTATAATCGGTACTCTTAGAGAGCAGATAGCCTCATTGGGACCACAAAGATATGTTTTTATGAGTAATGTTGTTATGAGGACGTTCTACTTATCTTGCAGTGGTATTTTTAAGCAAAGAAAACTTCGGTATCGTTTATCGAATTTAAATCAAAAGGTATGGATTGCTTGTTTTGTGAGTAAACAATGAACTGAACAACATTGCTATAATTTATCGTTCTAAATTGGGTTTGTATAAGGTTTCCATTGGCGTATATGAATACAGTAAAAAAGAGGTAAATTCGAAGATAATAGTGTTCACCAGTGAGAGCTTGTTCACTAGGCTGAGGCATTCGCCGAGCGGTTTTACGGACTTCGGTGCGAAATACGGTGTGTCAAAAATGCAGAATTTAAAAAAAAAAATTTTGAAGCATATGATTGACTTGTTATTTGGGGGCCATCCGTAAAGTGCGTAGGCAGCAGTTTCGGCTTTGCCTCTACCCGACTCCCCTTTTGGCAAAATTTGTGGCATCACCTATGGACTGGTGACATTAACGTAAGCACAGCGCGAGAAACACCCCCATCCCCCCCCCCATGTGCTTCATTGATGGCCCCTTAGGCGTCCTCTTATATAACACACAGTTGTTTTAGTTTGTCACAACTTTCTTGTGATGTTGCAGGGTTTTGGGGTTCTTAAACTTTAAACGACATGACTTTGAATTTTTTTAGCTGTCGCAGGGTTAAAAAAAAATTAGAAAATTAAAAATTTTACAAAGTTGTTGTAAGTTTTGTGTATCTATGTGGACTCGGATATGCTGAGGTCGCTATAGTGTTTCTTGTGAGCTGTGTGTGAATCCGGGGGTCTAAATAGGTTGGGTTTTATATTGAAGTTTTGAAAAAAAAAAAAAAAACGCACACCAGGTGGTGGTGATGCAATGGCGATCATTGTGGGGTGCGTGCTATTGGTTACTTTCGATCGATATCACAATATAGGTGTGTTTTATATGCATTTCGTACTGTACTGAAATTATTGTGTATATTGGAGTCTTGTTCACTAGTCTTTTTATGGTATTGCCAATATGTTGTAGTTTGTTATGATGTATTTGACTCCACAAATTGCTATGATTTTTTTTTTTGAGGGGGGGGGGTGGGGGGGTGGGGGTAGAGGAGGAGAGGGGGGGCATGAGTAGTAAAAGAACAGAGAATTATTACTACTTCTTAATTTCCAAACGGTTCTGATTTATTTAAGGAAAAAAAAACATTGAACAGTTTTTGCTGAACATGTAATGAAATATTCGAATAATGTTTAAAATGCTATCCCGAAGATTTCTGTGTGTCAAGAGAATTGATTGCCCTGAAAATCATTTTGAAAGAAGTTTACTTCATAAGATTTTGTTCGTCATTCTGTTATACGTCAGTTTACTCACGTTGAACTTTTTAAATTTAATGTTGACCTCAGAATACCATAAAGCGCTAATTGTTTAATTTGTTATTCTAAACTTACAAGTTTTTTAATGGCCTACGGCAGTGGAATTTCAAATGAAGATAACTTACACCAAGACTCAAATATCGAAGTGAAACGTTTCAGGCAATGTCTCGGACGAAATCATTCAGATCACATTTTTCAAAGTACCGTGTAACAAAAAGGTATCGTAAAGTACAATATGATAAACCGTCTATTGTTTTTTACCAATTTTTTTAAGAGACATAGAACTGTTCAGCTGTTCTGTTTCTCAGCTGGTTGCAATGTCCCTCGAACATTCTTATTTTAACCGAATTGACACGCTCATAAAAATACTGTTTCGTTTAGTCCAGTAATGTGTCTTGTGTTTCTTATTTATTATATGTAATTTTTGTTCGTATTTGTATTGTAAACTGATATGTTTCTGAGATATAAGTTCAGAAGTTCTATGTTATCAGTGGGGCGGGGTGTTTTCAAACTGCGGAAGTTGCGTAAGTGCGAAAGAAAAAAAATTATTTAAAAACTGCCTTTTGGAACATTGTAGAACACAATATAACTAGTACAGAATTCTTTGAATTTGTGATCCGTTTGAAAAGGGCGTCCTGAAAGTTTTGTTTATTCGAATGTAACGTGGAATCTTTATTCCTGGTATGAGCTCGCCTTATAAACCAGTTAATTAATAGCACAGTTAAAATTGGGTTTTAATCTTCAAAAATTTTGTCAAGTTTTTTAAGGGATCAGCAAATATTGGTTAGGCAGTTTTTGTCTTATCAGATTTTTCTAGCTGGCTGACGTAATAAGCTGCTATTGGAAATAAGTGAAAGTTTGATTTCTAGAAGTGCTAAGTAGGGGAGTACGTACTTGTTTCATGTCAACACATTGTGTGTTTTGAACATTGATAAAATAAACGAAACAAAATATGCAAGAAGCAACACAAACGCCTTTTACTTCTTTCTTTGGATTAATTCAGCAACCCCGCCCTTGCAAGAGATTCAAATCCGCCGAGACCAGTAGCATAACCTTACCACTTCACCTACGCCGCGCAGTGCCAACCACTGCTACGGTGATTTTTTTATATTAAAATGAAACAAAACCATTTGTTTATACTTCACGCTTTAATAATATAAAAAAGGGTTGTGATACACAAACTTTACAAGGTACGCATCTATTTACAGGTTACAGTGTCACTGAAATTAATATGAAATAATTATGTCCACACAATTCTTGTTCATTGTTCATAGTGCGTATGAATCATTTATACAGACACTTCTTGGAGAGAAAAAGTCCGTAACACAGGTTTGTTTTTTATGTTGCACAAGATTATTGTCTAATGCGATAAATGCCTTGAGTAATTCGACTGAATTGAAAACCCTGTTTTGTCGGGCAAGGAATATCCGGCGAATCGTCTGGTGTTTCGTCGACTTTCTGAGAAGCAAACAAATCAACTGCCCAGGTATGACTTTCACCTATGTTACTACAGTACCCCCCCCCCCCCCCCCCCCACACTTATACACTGCTTCACTGCGTATTGGCGAGATAAGAGCCAGTAATTGTATAAACAAACTAGGAAAATGACCGGTAAAATATCCTCTGCTCACTAATCAAAGGTTTGTTTGCACCGACATTGACCATTTGGGACCCCAGCAAGTGTTCACTGTTCAGAGTAAGAGGTGTTCACTAACACTAGAATACCAATGGATAAGCCAATGGCAATATTTGGGACCTATAAAATCGTTCAGTATATGGAGGTGTTCACTTACGGCGGTTTTACTGTATCATATTACAGGATCATTAAATTAGAGCAGGGTTGGCAATTCACACTCACTTAAAGTGCTGGGGGGCAGGGGCGGGGGGGGAGGGGTGATAATGTCCGGTTCCACAGTTCGCGTCATAAGCCACTGTAGATTCTGTAACGGAGCTATCTGGCAGCTACCGTTTGCACGTGTCAATTTGAGAGAAACTTGCATCACTTTTATGAATTTTGATTTTTGGCAGGTGTTAGTGTGAATACGGGCTGCAAGGACGGTAAAAACCGCAGTGTGCACAAAATAACGAACCCATGCGACGCAATAAAACACATCAATTCAAATATTACGCCTTTATTCACGAAACCAAACTACCATATTCTAATCCGCACAACAAATCACAGAATAGCCATTGATTTTTAGAGCTACAAAAATTCAATAACATAACATTGACGCTAAGGAGCATCCCTACAAGAACTATTATTCAATTTTGGGTAAAAATCAGCATTTTTCAACTTTGTAGGATTCTTTCCAAATGTTAAAAAAAAGATGTGGCATTTAAGTGAATATAAGAAAACTAACTCTTACCAACATTCTAACTCAATGGGGACGATTTCTCATGGTTTGTTCCTATTATAACTTTTGCCCCTGTCCTGAGTACGAAGTCACGGTGTTATTTTCATCATCTTGTAATCGTTAGGAAGGGCGATGGCGCCAATTCCACGCTGCGATTGATGAAAAAAATTAACCCTATTAATGCAAAGTGTTAACATTTAGCACAACGTGTAACGTGAAGAGAATTTCCAAAACAGATATTGATAACATAGATTCTACTGAGGAAAGCGTCCCATGTAGAGCTCTACAGGATTCTAATTAACTGTTTTCCCATTTTGTTAACAGAGCTGACATATATTGACCCGACTGTATTCACATTTGTTGTACATTGATTTTGTAAGTGATCCATAATAAAAGTTTCCAATTCCTAACTGCGGTGTCACAAAACTTGGACTTTCTCAGGACTTACTAGGTGCAGTGAACCGCAGTGTTTGCGGCTTGAAGGAACAAACAGGCGTAACAAAGGACTCCAATGATTCTTTTCAAAAATGGAGTTGGCGATGGTCATCATGCAAGTCGAAAAATGCCGATATTTTTACCAATAATTGAATATTTTCTTCTACTTCTACACAACTATGCTTATCACAGACAACAAACGGTCTTGGTAGTTTATGGCTAGCACCATCACCATCGCAACAAAAGTCCAAGATTTTAAACGAAAGATTTTCAACAAGATCTACCAGGGAGAGAGTGACCAGCACGCACACCCTCCCATCCAAGCTTTGTCTCTCAGAAAGGTACCTACATCTGCTAATATTTGGCGTTGCACTAAAAACGTAACAGACCAAGTAAAACGTAATTTTGCGAAATATGTAAACAAGACTGCCGCAACATACAGAGGCTTGGACAAGAAACGAAACCAGATGAGAACTAATCTGCTGGTCACTTGGTCACTCTGTCCGTTCCTCTTATTCACTGGTCTCCAAGGTGTCAATTTAACTTGATGAGCCAAACACATTTACAAGAAGAAAAAAAACTGATTCTAAAAAGTAACAACTCAGTGATAACCAGAATGTCCAGGGACACTGCAATCACAACACTGTTCTCTTAAACGTTTTAAAACAATACTGCAAAAGCTAAACTTTGAAGTCAAATATTCTTGTCAGAAATACTTTTTGCAGCCAAAAAAACGTAAAATAACAAAAAGTACAGTAACTATTCGATAAGTTGAAATTTGATAACTCAAAATATTCGATCAGTCGAAGGTTTTTTTTGGTCGCACGCTTTTTTATCGCTGTAGAACTTACAGCTATTTGATGACTCGAAATATTTCCAACTCCAAGTGATCTGAGGCGGATTTTTTCCCCCTTTTTGGGGCTCCGCCAGTGCAGCTTAACAGTATTTGTCAACATTATAGTTTACACATGCAGCCGTTTAAACAGTGTCATTTACTTCTATCTGACCACGCAATCCCTTTTGAGTACACGTGTAGATGTTAGATGTGCAGCAGATGCATATCACCTTCTATTGACCGCATTTGTACCACTGTTTATTCAAGGTCCAAGGTTCACCCAACTCTTCCATGGTCTACTTGTGTCATAGCTCATTTATACCTGTATAAACAGGCATTGAATTGTTACTCACCCAATTACTGATTATGGTGTTTATTGGAAACAGGTTTCACTGGTTTTGAAATAGGCTCTTAAAAGCGATTCTTAAATAAATATGGCCTGTTCCAAACCGGCTAAAAGAAAACTTGCCTCTCTTGAAGTGGAGGTTAAATACACAGCAGTGTTGGAGGTTGAAAGTGGCAAAAAAGCCAAGTCAAAAATTGCGGCCGAATTCGGTATTCCGATTAGCACACTTTCGACATGGATAGAGAATAAACAGAAAATCAAATACGAATATTTTAACGGTAATTTTGAACCAACTCGGAAATGTTTAAAAACCTATCAATATACAGATCTGGACAATGCTCTGTACAAATGGTTTATGCATGCACCTTCTTAAAATTTACTGTTAAGTGGTTCTGTCTGGATATCAGTCTTGTTAAAAAATAGTTAGGCACATTCATAAACATAAATATGTTGAAAATAATTTTCAACAGACCAGGTACATGTATAACATTTTTTCTGTTATCCCAAAGGAGGGAGGACATTACGAAATGTGAATGTGTACAGTTGACATTTTAAAAAATTCCACCGACAACTCGAAGCTTTTTTTTCAGGTCCCAAAAATTTCGACTTACCGACTATGTACTGTACATCAAAAATGAATAAATAAATAAATGAAATACATGAGCACAGAAGACGACGTAAGGTCCAGGATCTTGAACCAAGTATTCTTGAACTTTTCCACTGACAAGAACTATATTCCTGGTAGCTCCTTTATCTTGTATTGCATAAGTAAGGGACTTTTCTTTCCGGAGATAATTATTTCACGAAGAAGAAGAATAAAAATGCTTGTCACACAAGACAAGTCCGAGCGGTGTCGATAGCCTTGAAATACCGGCAGCTTAGATGGAAACACGACAGAATTCTACCTTTCTCAACTGAAAAGATCTGCACTTCCACAGACGAATAAGTTAACAACAATTCTAAGTTTTAACATTTTCTATGTTCTATGTTTCAAAGACATTAACTTCAACAACAGAACTCAATCGTGCTTTTATCAAGCAGCAGATTTACTTGTCACACACAAGAAATCAAATGTTGTAGTTGCTCTCGAAAATTCAACGTACATAACATTAGCATTATACAATACAATTTCTTAAACTTAACTCAATTCAGCAATGCACAAGAAGATATACGCGAGTCGTCCCATGGTGACGTCATAGCTATGGCATTTTTTTCTCGGAAATTTCTTAAACTTAACTCAATTCGGCAATAGTTATAAATACACAAGAAGATATCCGCATGTCGTCCCATGGTGAAGTCATAGCTATTGCATTTTTTTTCTCGGAAAACTAACAAACAGGGAAATGTACATTTCTTGGCGAGAAAGGCAAAGTTTTACCCGATGCACAGCTCCGTGATAACAATAGCCCAAAGGGCCAGGGCAAAAGTACCATTTGGCAAGTAACTTTTCATTTCAGTCGTTCTAATTCCGTTAGTAATCACTGTATCTTTAGGAAAAGGTGGAGAATATCCCATGGCTCTATCCAACTCAGAGCAAAATCTCCAGCTCTGGTTCAGGATATCTGCAAACAAGTGATGTGAAGAGGTTAGCTGCGCGCCGCGCTATACTCTCTGACAATCCCCTGCCCCCTCGTAGAGGCTGAAGCTGGGGATATATACCCAAATCAGGGCGTGATATAGGCGAAGGTTTCCCATGTTATGACAGGTATATACCCGAGGTCATGGGAGTGACCTCATTCACAGTATGCGTAATAAAATAAGCAAAGTGCCTTTAAACTGGACTGGATACGCGGATATATAAACGAACCGACTTTATATAAGCCTTAATGTATAGCGATTTAAAAATATATGGAAACCGTTCTTGTGAAAAGCTTTCAGTATAGCCATCCATGTGGGAAGGGCTACACCACACCTACGGAGTCCAGGAGTTTTAAGGTTTATGTCGTAGTACTGATTTCAAAATCTCAGGTCTGCCATGGTGCTGGTCCGTCGCTTGGCAACTCCTCTAAGACTTCTTCGGGCATTTTACTGGCATAAAAACCGTGCGAATCCGCCGTTGTTGTTGCTAGCAGGCCGCCCGGGTTGCGTTTTTGAACACCAGCGTGATACTGGTAGTAATTGCCGTGAATGTCTGTTAATTTTCCACCAATCGCGTGCAGCACAGCTTCCGGGGCACACGTGTCCCACTTGTAACACCTGGGACTCGCATAGACGTAGGCATGTGCCTTGCCTTCCATGACCAACAGCACTTTATGGCCGCACCCGCCCACCCTCATCACTTCCGTCGGCTCACAAGCTTCCACAGCTGCGGAGATAATGCGGTTGCTATGGGAAGGTATTGTTGTGATGATATTTTGCCCCTCTGGTGGCTTATCCTGCTTGAGCCCGAAAGCACCAAGGCCGCTGATGCCCCAGATGACACGTCCTAGCTGGGCGCCGGGACCCGCATCATAATTGTAGAAAGGCTGGTAAATGACGCCCGCTACAGCTCTGCCCTTCACAGCGACACCTTACAAACACAAAACAACCATGAAAACTAAAGCGGCGAGGGACTGTCCAAAACGAACAATTGAAATTTTCTTCACATGTGTTTTCAAAGATGATTGAGTAGCTCAGCCTAGGAATATTTGAAGTCAGGATTTATATTACACTGCGGCTCCTTGTAACAGCTCTCATAGCTTTTCTTTCTACAAGGTGTAAAGTTAGTGAGACAATACTGCTTTAAAAAATAACAAAAGTTGCAACAAATTTTTGATGTTAGAAAGGCATGACTTATATACATGCGGCCAACTCTCTATTTTTATCCGCTTACCTATTAAAACTGTGACATGATCAAGCAAGCCTTGCGTATATTCGGCTGTTCCATCGAGTGGATCAACCCACACTGTGATGTCATCGGCTGTGACATCCACTAAATCTTCGGGTAACTCTGCTGCCTGGTCAATAACATCACGGGATTGGCTGCTCACTATCCAATCAGGATTCACGTCTGTATCGATTTCCTGGCCTTCTTCTCCAATGACCTTGACCTCGGGGAAGCTTTTGTGAAACGAAGCCAAGATGCACTGCTCCGCGGATCTGCAACGACACCAGAGCATAAAATTCGTACTTAATCTCCTAACCTTTTTTTTCACACATCTATGCCGAGGTTACACAAATTGACTTGATTTGTTCAGTGGTCAATAAATAAATATATATAAATAAACGAAATTAAGAAATAACAAATACAGAATAATTACAATCAATGCAAGAGTGTGCATTTTAAAATATGATCAGCATAAATTATTACATAAAGAATCATTTTATTAAAAGCCACGCACTTTTCAGATTAATCACTTTCGCACAAGTGTATAAAAGTCCAATTCAAAACGACAGAGCTAAGCGTTGCAAACCTGTCGGCTTGTGTTTGTAAATCATCCGCACCACTTTTCTCGACAATGCCTAGATCACCTTCACTCCAAATATGCCTAATGATTTCGCCAGATTTGATAGCAATATCTACAGCCGATGCCACCAGTCGTATAAGCAGAGGTCCCGTACACCTTGATAGTTTCTCTGTTATCTGGGAGGCTAGTTGCCATGGTGCTGGTCCGTCGCTTGGCAACTCCTCTAAGACTTCTTCTGGGATCTTACTGGCATAAAAGCTGTGCGAATCCGCCGTCGTTGTGGCAAGAACGCCGCCCGAGTTGCGTTTTTGAACACCAGCGTGATACTGGTAGTAATTGCCGCGAATATCTGTTAATTTTCCACCGATCGCGTGCAGCACAGCTTCCGGAGCACACGTGTCCCACTTTTTACATCCGGGACTCCCAAAGACGTAGGCGTGTGCCTTGCCTTCTATGATCAACAGCACTTTATGGCCGCACCCGCCCACCCTCATCACTTCCGTCGGCTCACAAGCTTCCACAGCTGCGGACACAATGCGGTTGCTATGGGAACGCGTAGTTGTGATGATATTCTGTCCCTTTGGAGGCGTGTTTTGTTCAAATCCAAAGGCGCCAAGACCGAGGACACCCCAGATAACTCGCCCTAGTTTGGCGCTGGGACCGGCTTCGTAATTGTAGTAAGGCTGGTAAATGACGCCTGCGACAGCTCTGCCCCTTACCGCGATTCCTTCAAACACATCATACATATATTGTTGCTCGTTTCTCTTCTGGTTCGTCTAACCGTGCCATTTTGTGATTGATAAAGCTGTCATATTCCCCAATATCTTTACACATTACATATAAAAAGTCGAGTCTTTGAGGAATGGTTACAAAATAATATTACGCAATATTATGTTTATCTTTCCACTTGTTAACGCCTCGTACGACATTTAGTTTCAACTCGAAATAACCTTTTTCTAACGTAATGGAACAGACAAACTTTAAAGTGACAACTGATTTACGTCAAACGATGTCACGAGACGATCATTATGTGTACATTTTTTTGCGTTTACGTAAAACCATGAAATAACGCACATTATCCCAAGGCATGCGTGTGTCGTGCTTGTAAATAAATATATACTGAGTGTCAATGAAAAGCTCCGGATAAAAATTTTCAGTTTTTTTGTATACAGATTTTAAAAACGATAAAGAAACAAATGAGATGTCATTACCTTTTACAATATCTTTATTTCTTTTCTAAAAAGAACGATAAAAATTTGGAATAAAACACAGGTTAAAAAGACACTTTTAAAGTCAACCGAAAACCAGCAATATGCCACCTTGAGCTTAGTCACTAATATCGAATGTGTCCTCCTCTAGCTTGAACTGTAGCCAAGCATTTCGATCGCATACTCCTAATCAATCTTCGAATGTTTTTTTGCGGGATCCTTTCCCACTCATCCTGTAGTGCATCAATGAGCTGCTGTCTTGTGCGCGGCCGTATGTCTCTGCTTTCGATCCGTTGACCTAACTGATCCCACAGATGCTCTATTGGATTCAAATCCGGCGAGAAAGACGGCCAGGGCAACACCGCTACTCCTTCAGCATGCAAATAATCTGGCGTTACACCTGCCGAACGCGGATGAGCGTTGTCTTGCTGAAATACTGTGAGGTCTAGATGCTGCTAAAAAACATGTTCTTCCAGCACTTCTGAAATGTATCGCTGAGCTGTCAAATTTCCCTCCACTATAACTAAGGGCGTCCTATGGCTGAAGGAAATTCCAGTCCACACCATTACACTTGGTCCGCCCCAGCCATTTGTCTCTCGTACGCAACAATTCGCGTACCGATCACCTCGGCGACACCACACGCGCTCGCGACCATCCACTCTATCAACACAAAATCTCGACTCGTCAGAGAAAAATATTGAATTCCACTGTCGTTGAGTCCATTTTGTGCGTTGTTGCGTCCACTGGAGTCGATTACGGCGTCTTATTTGCATCAGCATTGTACCACGAACCGGTCTTCGGCTTCGTAGCCCAAAAACGCGCAGCCGGCGCCTAACTGTGGCTGCATTAATGCGTGGGTTGTTCCTTCCTGGAGTCTCGTGTGCAGTCCGAGTGGCCGGCCTAAATCGGTTTCTGAGATGCAGAAGTCTAATGTGGCGATCCTGGTCATATGTGGTCACTCTTTCCTTCCCTGGGCGGAACCCTTTTGATTGTAGCGCTCGACTAGTTTTTGAATAGTCCTCGCTGTAATTCGCGTTCGCTTGCGTCATGTCGAGCGTAATCGAGCGTTCTTCACGCGATAAACGCGGCATAGGTAACGTTTTTAGGTATCTCAATCTTGATTCGTCTTGATGGCCCAAGCTTTTGAGTAGCAGATTGCCAAAAACTCTTTCTGGTCGAAAGTAGACCGATAGAGTCACCCATGCGTGACACTGATTGGGAATATTTTAAAGCGGTGTAGAACCTGGTACCCAATACTTAAGCATTGTTTACTATACATGACATAAAGAAAATTGTAAAATATACCAAATTTTTTACCCGGAACTTTTCATTGACGCTCAGTGTATAAATATATGCTACATGATACATTAATTACACTCCTAATATTCATTTTATCTTTATAATTATGATTTTTTGCAAGGTTGCAGAAATTCACGAGAAGCCGACCCACCTATCAGCACTGTGACGTGGTCCAGTAGTCCCTGTGTATACTCGGCTGTTCCATCCAGCGGATCCACCCATACCGTCACCTCATTGGCTGTTACATCTTGTAAATCATCCGGGAAATCTGCACACTGTTCAATAACGTCACATGATTGGCTGCTCACTATCCAATTAGGATCCACGTCAGGGTCAATCTCCTGGTCTTCCTCGCCAATGACCTTGACATCTGGGAACTGTTTACGGAATGAAGCCATGATACACTGCTCCACGGATCTGCAACAGAAGACGGCCATTTCGTGCCAAACAACTGAACAAACAATACGAGTAATCCGCCGTGTTCAGGTACAACCGACATGCCAAGTGCCCAAGTCCACACCGGACACGCTGAGTATAAAATGTGTAAAGTACTAGCTCGTGCAGGATTATAGTTCCCTTTGTTGATGGACAGAACAGAGATGTAAACAATACCAATGCACTTCCAATATCCTCCTCACGAGAACGAGAGCTTGTCTTTCTTCAGCTAAGCTCCGTTTCGTACTTGAGCTTTTTAAACTGCGGTCACATCTCCACATGTGACTTTGGTTTCTCAGACAGCGTGACTGTTGGACTTGTAAAGTACACGACATCCCAGCCCAACTCTCTCACCTGTCGGCTTGTGTCTGCAGATCATTCGCGCCTGTCTTCTGTACAATGCCCAGCTCTCCGGCACTCAGAATGTCCCGGATGATGGTACCGGACTTAAGCGCGATGTCCACGGACGCTGCTACAAGGCGCGTTACCAGGGGCAACCGCACGCTTTCTTCCTTAGTTTGCCATGGCGCTGGTCCATCCGTGGGTATCTGCATTCACAAAAAAAAAATTATGAACTGACTCACACTGCTGATTCATTTCAGTAGTGCTTGATTTGTTTACATCTATCGTCCCGCTGTGAATAAAATGTCTAGTAATTATTACTGAATGCAAATAATTAGCGAAGGCACTAGACACTCTCTTATATACATAAACTGCAACAATTATCTGATGTAAAGAGTAATCTACCAGTTGTGCATTCTATGAATGAAAAATGTGGTGATGGGAAAAACAGCTTGATCTGTAGGCAGTGAAACGCGTGAGATTTTTGTCGATCTACTCCGTCGACAGATTTTATTCGGGCCTTTAGATAGTGAGTGGACAGCCAGGTGAGGGTGACGGGGGGGGGGGGGGATGCGGCATTCAGAAAGCGCCCATACACGTTCTGAGGTGAGACAAGTAAATCGGCTGTTACAAGAACCTGTTCTAGGACGCTTTCCGGAAGTTTCCGCAGCAGCACCTCGTGGTCTTCTTTCACTGACGTAGCCAGTATTCCTCCGCGGTTATCATGCTCTACGTCCCGACTGTAGCGGTAGCTGTTGCCATGGCAATCCGTCAGCTCGCCGCCGGCCGCGTGGAGAACGGCTTCTATAGTGCACGTGTCCCACTTCATGAAGCCATACAAAGGGTAGACCACCGCGTGCGCCTTGCCTTCCAGCATCATTAACGCCTACAACACGGCCGCTATCGTTACATGCACACCCACAGCATGGCCGCTGTCGTTACATAAATATCTAAAACACGGCCGCTGTCGTTACATGAACACCTACAACATGGCCGCTGTCGTTACATGAACACCTACAACATGACCGCTGTCGTTACATGAACACCTACAACATGGCCGCTGTCGTTACATTTTGAGCGAGGCAGCATACATGCATTAGTATAATGGCTATAATAATTTGGATTCGTCCATGGGAAAGGTAGAAAGGTAGATGGCGCCACAACTTTACACAGACATTAGTACTGAAATTCAAAGTCTTTCTGAGACACACCCACCCCACTGAAGAAAACTTCAAAAGTAGCCTTCAAACAATATTTGTATTTGGGTATTACTTTTCTGTTTGTCAGTTATAAATTAATGTAACTGTAACTAATTTACTTAAATTTAAGTCGTCTCGGGAAGAGTTTAGCGCTAATATGTAAACTACGCGAAAAAATTCACTTGTCCCCGGGAGGGGCGTGGGGATGGGGGGACGGCTGAAACCACGCTAGGAACTCATAACATCAAACAATATGTGGTGACTGGGGCAAAACGTACATGTCCAAGTAATAACCTCGACTCACTTTATTGCCAGAACCGCCAACAAACAAAACATCGGTGGGATCACAGGCTTGCAGCGCTTCGTCAATGAGGTCATGTTTGCGTCGTGACGTCAGCACAATATTCTGTCCTTTCGGCGCGAGGTCAAGGTCAATACCGAACACCCCCATGCCCTGCACGCCCCAAACGGTGCGGCCCAGGTCCGCGGGTCCGTTCTCGTAGAATGGCTGGTGTATGACGCCCGCCACCGCTTTACCCTTCACTGCAATACCTAGAAATTCAAATCATTTCATTGGCTTATTTTTTATTTCATAGTCCGTACCAAGGTTAAACAAGGATACTGAAAACTATCGGCGAAACGGTGAAACGAAATGTTTTGGGCGCATATTGAAAGAATGTTTTGACTTGATGCCTATAAAATAACAAACATGTGCTTACGGAAAGCAAAATATTTATTCGTCTTAATCGGCAAAGAAGTTATAAAAAATAAAAACAATGACAAAAGTAATAAGAAAAATCCTGCTACTAATTATTATTATTATTACGTAATTCTCATCTTTCACTTATTCCTGTAAAAAGAGGCTTACCTATGAGAACTGTACAAGCTTCTAAATTGCCACTGACAAAATCAGAAGTGCCATCAAGTGGATCCACCCAAACTACAACATCGTCAAGGCTAATGTCCCTGTAATCATCCGGCACTTCGCGCACATACTGTAACACGTCCGCTGATTGGCTCGTTTCAATCCATTTTGGGTCAAGGTCAGTTGAGGGGACATCGCCTTCTTCCCCAATAACGGTTAAATCTGGGAAAAGGCGCTGTAGAGAGCCCTCGATACATAACTGAGCGCACCTGTCAGCCTCGGTCTGAAGTTCTGCAGCCTCTTTCTCAACTATGCCCAGCTCCTGCTGCTGACTCACTGATCTTATAATATCGCCCGCCCTGGCCGCGATGCAAACGGAATGTGACACGAGTCGGATAAGTAACGGCACCCTTCGTGCGTCTTGTTGGTCTAAAGGTGCTGCCGTGTCGCTGACTGAATCAATACTAATCCGTGGATGCCGATCTGAGGTCTTACGCTGTTGGTTAAAAACAGCATCAAGTAACTGGGCTTCTTCTTCCGGTATCGATTCCCGTGGTCCAGTGGCGTTTCCTAAAGGCGTTTCACCCGATTCTGTGTCTTCTAATGGAACAGCAGAGCTTTGAACTTCCTGACTGGTTGCTGGCACGACAATATTCGTGACTGTGTCGCCGGGCTGTGAACGCGGGCTTTGGGTCGGTGTCACCTCTACAGAGCTCATGTTCTGCACATCTGACCTCGGAGTCTGCACGAGCGATCTTGGTGTTTGAATGCCGGATCTTGGACTTTGCACCTCTAATTTTGGAGTACCTGATGCACCTGATTTTGGAGTAACAACTCCTGATTTGGGTGTCACTTGGCCCGATACCTGCGCTGGGGACTCTGAATGCAATGACCTTCGTACAGGGGTCAGGTCACCAGATCGTGGAGTTCGTGTTCCGGATTCCGGCCTGGTGCGGAGAGGTGTCTGATCACCGGAGTGTTGTAACTGGGCCTCAGTGCCCTCACCAGACCCGTGCAACAACGTGTCTAATTCTTCCATTTCTGCCGCGTGACCAGCCAAGTGTCCTACAGCCTCTGGTGCAGGAGAGCGTGATTGTGGGGTCTGCGCTTCTGATCGTGGCGTCTGCACACCTGAGCGTGGCGTCTGCGCTCCCGATCGTGGTGTCTGCACTGCTGATCCTTGTGTTTGTACTCCCGATCTTGGGGTCTGCACCCCAGATCTTGGCGTCTGTGCTCCTGATCGTGTCGTCTGCACTGCTGATCTTGGCGTCTGCACTGCTGATCTTGGCGTCTGCACCCCTGATCTTGGCGTCTGCACCCCGGATCGTGGCGTCTGCACCCCTGATCGTGGCGTCTGCTCCCCTGATCTCGGCGTCTGCGCCCCTGATCGCGGCGTCTGCACTCCGGATCGTGGCGTCTGTACCCCTGATCGTGGCGTTTTACGCTCCGTACCCGGGCTCTCTGTGCCAGATCTTGCCGTTACTTGTGCAGCTGTGGGCGTTTCCTGTCCTGATTTCAGGCCTGGCTGTTCCTCTCTGGAAGCAATAATTTCAGATGTCGGCGTTTGATTTTCCGTTCGCGAAGCTACACTTCTTGGTGACGCTTGGAATGATCGAGGAGACTGAAGTCCTGATCCTGGCAGCTGTTGTCCTGTTGCAGGCGTATATGCACCTGACCGTTCATCCTCTTCTTCATCTTGTCGTACTGCTATCTCTGACCTGGGCGACTGTGTGCCCGACTGCAATTCCCCCGCGGCAGTTTTCGGAACGCTAGCAAACATTTCAGCTATGTCGTCTGCTTTTACAGCTTGTTGATATCTCATGACGTCATCAACTGGCGAAGGGGGTGGTGACGCAGGCCCTTCATCGTCAGACTTTGAGGCGGCATGCTTATCTTGGACCTTGACTGGCTGAATTTGGAACGGCACGCTGTCGTTCTCACTTGACTCGTCGCTGTCTCCTGCTCGTCTGAATGGCGACTTGGCATCATCGTACTCGTCTAAATCTTGCAGTTCTTCCGTTCCTCGGATTGTTCCTTCAGCTCGCTGTTCCTCAATCCACGCTGGTGTTACTGCTGGCGCGCTGGAATACTGTTCCTCACTTTGGACAGCCGTTACTGTAGTACTGCCATGAGAATACTGCTGTACTGGATCGTCTTGTAGTACAGGAGGGGCGCTCGAATACTGCTCTCCCACTTGGTCTTTAAGTACAGCTGGGGCACTAGAGTGCTGGTTTACTGCCTGTTCTTGGGAAGTACTAGAATACTGTTCTTGCGCATGGACTGCTCGCACTGGCGGCGCACTGGCAAACTGTTCTTCATTCTTGGCTGCTCTGATTAAATCTCCATCACCTCCGCTGAGCCTCCCGAAATCGTGTTGTCCTGTCTGCTCTAGATCGACGCCGCTGAGTAAGCTCTTGGCCTCCGTCACTGATTCGGGCGTTCTCGGAGCCTCTTGTTCCGCAAGACTTGGATCTGTCAATTGTTGCGCAGTCGGCTCCTGCAGAACGGGCTTGGATTCATCGTCTGGCTGTTGCGAAGCGTCCTTCTTCAAGTCCTGCAGCTGCTGGAATATAACGGCAATCATTCCAGCCCCTTCCTCTTCCAACGTCACAAACATGACGTCAGTAAGGGTGCTCGCCGCGGGACTGAAGGACTCCACCGCCTCGTGCATACAGCGGGCGCAAACGTCCAGCGGTACGCCGTAAATACCTGCACACAAACAGTACATAAAAGCATGGTAAGTACCGCGTAAATACCTGCACACAAACAGTACATAAAAGCATGGTAAGTACCGCATATAAAAGCTTCATAAGAACCTCGTAAATACCTCCACGCAGACAGTACATAAAACACCATAAGTATCCCCTAAATACCTGTGCACCAACAGTACACAAACCCGTCATGAGTCTCCCGTAAATACTTACACACAGGCAGTTATCATGTCAACATTAATGAAGTTCTTATATGACTTTTTACTTTTAATCTTTTTCTGTTGATATTTTATTCTTTTTCTAACCATATACTTCACAAATATGGAGATAATGGTATTCGTCTATTATCTTGTTTCATTTCAAGTGAGTGTACAAAGAAAATAGAAGTATCTTTGGTCAAACAGTAGATACGCGAAGCGCCTAGCTCGCTCTCCCAGTATCCAGCAACAACATAATCAAATTGGAAATATCCCAGTTAATGCAGATCACTATCATACAAAAACCAAGAAAATGCTATTTTTCCAAGCTGTTTTCTTCTTATGTATTAGAAATCATGCACATTCTTATGCTCCAGCAACGCAAACCGCATCGAAACAACCGTCAGCTGTTGTGACATCTCGTCACCGCGAACCCGGTGTTCTCGAACGTTCGTTTTCAAAGTACCCACATTTAAAACCCCATGCTCTTACTACTCTCGGTCCTCGGGTATCTGGAAGATACTTTGGCGATCCCCACAAGTTCGACAGAACAAAATTCCACTGTACCTTGATTCAGTAACCGAACTACAGTTCATTCCCAGTTTTTTGTTTTAATTTGAGCCGCCACACCCATGAATTATTGTTATATTTGTAAGCAGCAAACGAACCTGTTCCAATGGCAGGTAAAACAATGCTCCTCGCCTTCAGCTTGTTATTGGCATAATACAGGGCATTTAGGAACGTTCTGCGCAGATTTTTCGCACATCTTTCTTTGTTGTCATACAGACTCCACATTGGCCCAACAGCGTGAATCACGTGCTCGCACAGCAAACGTCCTTGACCTTTGGTTGACATTACCTGGGACACCTAAATACCGCAAATATTACGTTCATTATGGTTACGTATTCAGCCAAACCTGGATCCGACAGGATCAGCATGTTTTAACTAACTGCGGCTGTACCTGCATTAAACACTTCCACGCACTTAAAAATGTCCATGAAAAGTTTAGTCAATAGGGGCTAGGTTTTTAAAATAAAAATGGTCCATTTATAATTTGGCCACAAATAAAAACCGTCCTCCATATTAGGTCAAGTTTTCATTCGAAACCATTCATAGGCGGTTCTCCATAACTTGTCAACTAATTTCACGCCACTTAAGACCTGAGAATTGGTCTGTCTGACCGGAAAATTGTTTTCACAAGCAAGCTTGTTAAACACACATAATCGCATACCTTGAGAGGCCCATTCAAGGCCACGTATTTGGAACATTCCTCCTGAAATCCTCTGCCGGCCGCCATGTTTATTGCCGCTGCCACATTCCCTACACAATAAGCAAAGCAGCGTACGCCACCTCAGGTACTTTCTCCTCACTGCTAAATAACTAAAGCTTGTAACCGCTTCGCTCAGAAGCAATCACACAAAACTTCCTTCAGGAAAGTTCACAGCCAGCGCGCCGAAGTGTCATGGCACTGCAGTTGGTTTTAGTGAATGAAATTTCATATGAAGTGGCGAACTTTGTGTCTTCCGAGATCCGCCGTACTTAGTACTACCTTTTCTACTTAGCCTCAGTTCTCAGAATATCCTACTGTTCTGAACACGGGAATGTGTCAAACAACTAGGAATTTAGATATTTTTGAGAATCGACAAAATAAGGCGTATAATCCCTACATATATTACCGATGTTGCCTTTGAAATCTCGTGCAACACAGAAGTTTGAACCTTTGTAGCCAGAAAATGGGGATGTTAACGCCTTACGAAAAAGATACAACACAAGCCGCGACAAGCTTTTGCTGCTTTGTGCAGCACACTTTGAAATGCTGCAATAACGTGAGAGCGAGGTACAGTGTGAGGCAGGGCAATTTATCTGCTCGCCTTTAAAAGATTTATTTTATATCCGTGTCGTGAAAAATGAAGTTTTTTTTTTCAAAAAAAAGTTTTTTTTTGTTGAAAATTACGAAATGTTGCCGATTTATCAGTTAAGACAAACGGAAAAGAATGTTATTTTAAAGCCAATATCGACATCAATCATAGAAATGGCATGGTGTACCTATGTGATGAAGCGTCTCATTGGATGCATTCACAATGACGTCAGCCTTGACCCTTGTGATGTCAGCTTTCATGATTGTGACGTGTACGCCGTCCTCTGTCGTGAACTCCCACATGACTTGTTCCCGCACCACAGGAGCCCGCGTCAGCTCGCTCCGGTAACTCCCGAGGCTCGAATCCACTACAGAATAGGGATATAAACTACTGTAATAATACCATATTCTCCATAACTTATAAACTGCCCCGCGCAATTTAAAGCCTTTTAGCAACGACCAGACCGTTTTTTTAACACCTCAGTTTGTCAAAATTCGTTGAACGTGAATACATGGAGTTATTTTCATAGATTTAAAAGAGGTCTGGGATAAATGACGTTCACCGCCGTCCCTACCGGACGTTCGGGGTGCAGGCCTCCCCCGGACAACCATATCAGCCACATCATCGTACGGACTTGGACCATATGCCCCGGCTGAGACCGCATCACTACTCCGCTGTATTCTAGATGCTGTACTTTCTCCGTGAGCCTTCGGTCCTGTGAAAACCAATTTCAAACAGAACTAGAAACTGTATAAATTTAAATTTATTTAATACATTAAAGTAAATTCTTAAGAGAAAGTTAATGCTTTATAAGAGTACTTCATACGTACCTGACCCACTTCTGGAGGGCTGGCCACTCCATGTAGCTCCGCCCACCAGCGAGCTCGACGGCTTCTTCACTTCTGTGACGTCATTCGACCACGCCCTCTGAAATTGATCAACCTAGATTTCTACGTATCCAATTACACAAGAACATTGACAAAACAGAATACGTAATTAAAGACAATAGCTTTGCCGTGAACACGTAGTTGTAATGACACAGCTTCTCCACCACGTAACAGCACAGGTTTGACAATACTAGTTGTGCGTTAACCGAAGCTAATTAATTTTAAAAGAAATAGACTGTACAACACCCCCCCCCCCACCCCCTCCAACCGAAAAAAAGTTGTCTATTTGAACTGACACAACAACATGCCTCGGGCAACGTAGCAGCCATTTCCGTTTCCGGTTTGAGGCCTAATTTCTTCTGTATCCAGTCGAGTACGAGTGACACGAACTCCCACTGCCCCACCAGCACGATGCTTCCACGAGTCTGCAATGTACAAGCAGGCAGCTGAAAACCCCAAGTCAACAGTTGAAAATCCAGCCACACTGCAATCTGCCTACATAGTCAGCCATATGTCCGATTATAAAACTCACAGAAAAATTGCTATTATTAATTGCATTGTGCAACACCAGTGAACCAATCCACATACCATGGCACAGATCTATACACATCAACACAAGCAAATAGACAAAATGAAATGAGAGAACAGTCTCAGGAAACTGAGGCCGGAAGTGGGGTCGTAAAGCACAACACACCAGGCAACGTTGATGTGCAAACTGTCAAATTTTCCGGCTCTAAAATCAGAAACATTATCACACGGCTGGATATTTTAGGCAGCTTGCAATGTAGCTCGTCGAACCAGGGATTTTCAGTCAGACTGCAATGTGGCTGATTTGACAGTTCGACTGTAATAGATAGATAATATAGGAACGAACTCCTTACTGTTTCCAGATATATGTCACAGACACGATTGTGGCAAATTGTTTAAGTTACAGAATGTTCGATACATTCAAGGGTGTGATTTTTATTGTTTGTACGCATATTCTGAAGCTTCAAAATACATATACAAACTATGATCATTATTTAGCTTCTCATATAACATAGAACTCAGCCACACTTTGACCTAGTTGTCTGGGGTCAAATAAGCTAACCTAAGGCCCACTGCTCTATCTTGTGAGCGTGCCATGACCGTCATTTGTACCTTGTGACCGTGCCACGAACCATCGCTCGTACCTTGTGAACGTGCCACGACCCATCGCCCGTACCTTGTGACCGTGCCACGACCCATCGCCCGTACCTTATCATTGATGAACACTCGACTGGCGAAGGCCTTGCTCACAGCCAGCACAACAGCCTCGATATCGCTCTGGCTGATGGCTGCCTCGTCATAAGTAACTGTCTCCTTGACAACCGAGTAAAACACGGTTTGGTAGAAAGCTACAAATTCTTCCTTGACTTCATCCAGTCTGAGATAAGCGCCATCCTCATCGCTTAAATTGGATAAAATTCTCGTCTGCAAAATAAACACATAACTCCAAGAAGGTAATTTTGAAAAGGTTAAAAGACAAAAATATATTCTGCGTTTCTATTTAACTAGTTTGTCTATGTTTTACCTGAGACAGCTGTAACGAAAGCCAATAAATGAGCACCAATTTACCGTTACCATGGAGATGACCCTCATTATGTTAATTAGGTAGGCTTCCAATATTTAGACACATTGCACAGCTCTTGATTAAATAAATGGCACAAGTGCCAAGGCAAACGTGGGATTTATTTGAGCCTCAAACAAGCCAGATTAGATCAAACCATCACAACATCAACTGACAGGCAAAGACAACCCTCTTTGTTTCAAGCTGTTCATTTTAAAGCCTGTTGCTATGGCGACGAGAATTTACCTTCATGGCGTCTTTGCTTGACTTGAAAAAGAACACACAGTCGTGCTTTCTCTCCATGCCTTGTACCTAACAAATATATAAACAAGAACGTCCTTTGGATACTTTCACGAGGAACCACATTCTGACAGGGTATGGCTATAACCCTCGAACGTATATAACGAGTTATTTTGTTACTCTACAGATATTTTCCATAAATTCACCATTTCTGATTTATCGGAAAAAGAGGGCTAAAGGAATACTTTATGTTCAACAAAAACATGAATTTTTGTTATCATCCAAACAATTTTTCTCGAACATAAAATTCCCACACAATACGCATCGATAACAAGATTTCATTAATCTTTGCAATTTAGAGTCTTATCAGAGCTCGCAAGATATCCAGGTTAGAAAATCGTACCCTCAAGAACTATGTCCCGTCCCCCACCACATCCCCCCACCCTCTCTACATAAGTTGCGCTTCGATCACACCTGGCACGGCGGCCTTATCACTGACCTCTGCTTTGTGTATTTTGCGGATGTAGCTCATGACGTGCAAGTCTAGCTCGAGGTCGAGCGAGGGCCCGTCAGGGGGCACCGTGCCCTCCCTCTTCTCTGGCCACGCCTGGGCAGGGGCAGTGTGAAGCAAGGGGGTCGACTCCACTGCGGCTTCTGTACAAAACACAACAGTCCCAGAGGATAATTAACCCAGCTACAGATCAAATAAACAGCCCCCTTGCCGACCCCCCCCCCCCCCCCCCCCCCCCCCACATTCCGATGCCACTGAACCCTGCACACAGCGTACAAGAACACGGGGTATTTTTTCAGCAAGACACCTTCTCGATTTTATTAGTGGTACAGAAAAGAAATAGACAACACATAAACTATACTTTTGTTGGTCGGAGCGGGGAGGAGGTGTGGGGGAGGAGGGGAAGGAGGTAGAGAGAGAGGAGTGGAAGAAGGGCAGAGGAGGTGTTGGGGGAGGATGGGGGGGGGGGGGTTGTTGGACCCTAACACTACTGTAGACACCGCCGCAACATCTTACGAATGCTGCTGTCAAATACAGTGTCAAGCGTTAGCACTGAATAACCAACCTCACCTTGTAGAACTGTTCGCTTACCGGTTTTTCGGTTCGGCATGGTGCTTAGTCCCTGAGACACGGCATCTCCAGCAGCACCGGACAGAGGAAGGGGCAAACCCGCGGCTCTGTATTCCTCCCGTCTTGCTTGCGTCTGGGCACTTGTTCTGCTACTCCCATTAAAATCGAATCGGGTTTGAAATTAATTATTGTCTGACGCGACAGGCATTAAGATAGCGAGAACTGTTACACGTTCTTAAATTTTTATCTGTTGCCAAGTTCTTTTAAGGAATAATAACTCTTCGACAGCCAAATTTTCGGTGTTGTAAATTTACGTGATAGCAGAATTTCTCACGCACCAGCCGTTCGGGACAGCCCTTAATGTCAAGGCCTGCGACACATATCGCTGGAATAAGCTGTAATATTTCGTTGTTGCTTTTTGTGACGTCACAGAGAGGGAAGCTAATTAATCAGCTGTGGTCTGTTTTCAGTTTTGTGAACTATCTCACAACGTTTTTTTCTTTTCTGCTTGTTTACACTATGACTAGGAGACTAATTAGTGACGACTTTAGCCAATTTATCCTTGCAAGCAAATTCCCCTCCGGTCACCAACAAAACTCACAACCATTTTAGCTAATAAAGAGCTTGCGCAAAAACATTTACTTCTAAGTGTCAGCCAAAGACTGCAGAGAATAGAGAAACGTTAAGGTCTTGTTTATCGAAGTAATCGTTCTACGAAAACTCTCTAAATAAATAGCGCAATCGGCCGTCCGTTATGTAAACCCCAACATCACCTCATTTACATATCAATAATGACACTGCTCATATCGAACACTCTCAAGAGAATTTGTCCGCAAATATCATTTGTGATTTTTTCGCCCAGGTCACCAGCGGAAATTAATTATTGACTCGCAGATAATCAGTCCTGATTGATTATATGGAGTGCTATGCATGTTACCATTTCCACAGTCTGGACACCGGGCAAATCTTGCACTAAAGAACACACATGCTTGTGTGGCATGGGTATCTGCAGTGCAACGTCACAAGGGATCACCCCTCCCCCCTTCTCCCGTTAACAAACAACCTCTTATAGCGAACATGCTTTAGGTCCCATTTCTCTCATAATTCAACACTATTTTAGTAACAAGTCTCCGAAATCCATTCCTTATGTAGAAGTTAGACTCTGGCCCGTTAACGCCCATAAATGTACAGATTTCCCGGCGTTCCTTATGTAGAGGTTACACCCTGGCCCGCTAACGCCCATAAATGTACAGATTTCCCGGCGTTCCTTATGTAGAGGTTACACCCTGGCCCGTTAACGCCCATAATGAGATCTTGAAAGTATAGTGAATACTTATTGGGTCACACACCCGCTCGGCTCGCGTACAGGCCTCGTCTCCGTGACGACTTGTTCCGAGGCCTTGACCACGCCAGCACCGCTCGGACCCGCGTCTCCTTGCCTCCAGGCCCCCTCCTTCGTGCGCAGTTTTTGCATGAGCTCTTCCTCAAAGCCTCCCGATTGGTCGCTGACCATGGATCTCTGGCTGCGAGGAGTCTCCAGATCTTGTTCCATCATCATTAGCTCACGAGCCTGTGCCTCCTTGTAGCATGAATTCAAGCATTCCAAAAGTGGCACGTAAACACTACACCAACTCTTAATGTTATATCGCGAAACGGCTCAAAAGCTGTTCTACCCGATGTCACTTCTGCGAGAGCTATTGTTTTAGTACTTCCTGTTTTTATTCCAAAAGAGCTTCTATATAAAGAGTCTAATAGTTTGATAACTTGGTTACATCATTGAACATTCAATGTGAGTTAAAACATATTGCAAGTCTGCAGAACCAGAACTTTTCGTAAAAACGTTTTCCTGATGAACAAAATAGCCAATGATTTGTGAAATTAAAAAATAACACAAACCTGTTGTTCCAGAAAGACATGATCTAAGTGAGTCTGTGCGCATTGTATCTGCAGCAAGGACCCGGCCAGGGTTAATGTCCCCCTTTCATCTGAGTATGCCACTTTTACACCAAAATCACTTTTCAGCTGTTGTATGCAAAGGTCAAGATCGGGTAAGGTGGCTACTAGCAGCGCGTCGACATCAGCCTGGATCCTTTCATAAGTCTGCGTGAGAATAAAATAGAAACGCCCAGTGAGTCAAGAGGTAACCGACAGGGAAACTGTGATTGCGAACCCTAAAGAATAACCATAATAAGCATGCAACAGAGATATAAAGGCTTCGGCATGAGACATGCTCGAAATGAAATGATGTATGTTAGAAACATTGTCCATAAAAATATCACATGGAGGAAATCATAAACAAGATGCAAAAAAACTGAAATATATATATTCTTTTACTGTGTGTAAATTACAAAACTGAAGAGAAAAAACTTAACGGCAAAGAGGCGCGGACAAAGTACCCCATATCTGTGTCAATACCGTAAATGTCGACAGATTATCCAGGTTTAATCTACCGAATTTGCAAAACAGAAACCCTCCTGCTGTTGTTCTAGTGATGCAGTCAGTGTCGTGGAATGGCCTGTATCCGGGAACTTTTGGTTCATAATTTCTATTATATTTACAGCGGCCATATTAACGACTCATATTAAGTTTGTAAACATCAGGGGAACAGGGGTATGTTGGTCCAGTGACTGGGTAAGCTGAGCCTCAAGTTTATTACTTTACAAAACATGAAGTTGTTGGTAGCAGGGTTTAATGATCCGTTTTGTTATTTTTATAGAAGATTTTTTAGAATGTTAGTGAGTAATTGTGAGTATTGTGTACCATGAAAACTGTATTATAAGTCTCATATGTACAGACTATCTATCTGGTGCCACCCCCCCCCCCACTCCTTCGTTTAGATTATAACAGAATCAACCAATCCCACAGGCACCGCCAAAACAGAAGTTGGTGAAAAACAGAACCAAACGAGCTAGGAAGAAATAAGTTTTATTCATTTGTACCAAAGACCTTAGCCCTCATACGTGAAAATCTTTACACTATGTGGCTCCAATCAGTTATAAGAATGGTGGTAGTATGTCACTTTTAGAAAACTCGCTTTAGAGATGAAAAATAAATAATTGACTCGTACTACTAAAGATCAACATGTTCCTCAAAATTCACGTTAACCAAAAGATAGTCACATTAAGCTTCATGCACTGGGCGGTAATTTTTTAATCCTAATAAAAACACGTGCGTCGGGAGCGGCGGTGGATCAATTTCCCCCATGCTCAAGCTACTCACTCCTCCTTCCGCTAAATTATTGGTTACTGCTCAACTGCTTTACAAAGAAAGTATGGTGACATTTACCTGTCTCGGAGCGGATCTGAGTTTTAGCTTCTGGCCAAACAGCTGTTGTGGATGCCTCACGAATTCCTCGGCAGCTGTTGACACACAAAACATCGAAGTTAGTGCATGAATAGCTCAACAATATAAACATTCAGAGCCATGTCGGGGGGGGGGGGGGGGGTGGTGGAGGAGCGTAGGGAAGTTATTCAAGTGCAAAGATTCACATCTTCATCAAAAAACTTTAAGCTTAGCTGAACTGTTGGCCGGTCGTACGAACCGAGTTGAATTTATTTTCATACAAATCCGTTAACTGCCTTCCATATTCATTAATACTGCCCAAGTGGTTTGTGGTCACGCAGAAGATAGGACTGTATATGATACATCCAATTTGACAGCTACAATAAAAAAAGTGAAAAATGCAAGACCGCCAAGTAAATTTTCAATTGCACAAAGAACCTGCAGTTTCTGCGGTAAGCATCTTTTCTGTACCAATAACAAGGCACTTCATCAACTCTTGCGGACTTTGCTTTTACCAGAAGAATCGGCACGGAGTAGACACTTTATTTACATGTACGACTCGGCAATTCTCCATTCTCCTTACATTTTCGGCACTCCGTAAATTTTAAGGTTATTTTTAGCCAAAATCTGAATCCCTGCAATACCCCTAGACGCACATCTCCAATCTGTTTCATGTTGCAAAAACTGTAAAATGTTCGAGGATTAATCAATATGTGGGTTACCGGAGACTCAAATTAGCAATCTGCGGTTGTTAAAACTAGCATCTATTTTCTAAAAAAAAAAAAAAAAGACAACAAACAACAACAACAAAAAAACAAAAAACAAACAAACAAACAAACAACACCGTTTGATCTTTCATTCATTAAAGGTGTTCTCAACTCGCGTACCTTGTTTGCTTTTAAAAGCTACCAACGCTTTGCTCGAGTCTCTCCCTAAAGGAAAGAGCACATAATCGAGTGCGTCACTCCCCTGACTGTCGCGCAGTAGTTCAATGACGTCATCACGAACCGTGTTCTCCGGTATTCTGCTCACTATTATCGATGCCATTGTGTAGTTATCTTCTTACATCAAAGCTCTACAAAAAATGAAATATTTCATTTCAGGAGTACTGTTATTTTACAAACAAAATTTCCCATTCCGATCATTTTTCGGGGTTTGCAACTGCCAGGGAGAGCTATTAAATCAGCAATACAATGAGGAATTCCAATTTAATGCGTAAGTAGTGTAAATACAACGTATAGTTAAATACTATTAAGGGCAGTGTTTTTGCTGGGATGTTGATGTGATTTCACGCCCTATATTTTGATTTGAGGCCTGGCTTTTCCCATTTGAAGTTCGCCACATGGTATTTGAGACCCGAGTTTACCAGGCCCTCAAATGCCATGCCAAGGACTTCAACTTAAATATACACACAAGAAGTACTTTAAAGTAGAGCTCGTACATTCAAGGCTATGACGAAAGCACATGACGTAATACACCTAGCCATAGCGAAGTACTTAAAAGCCGACAAATATTCCATATCTCAAAGGAACAAAACTACGCACACACTCCTAACCCCATCGAAACTGCATATTGTTTACTTGTTTGAGCGTGTTCAATGTTATCTCACTTGGGAATGAATATGCCTGGCGTTCATTATTATTTTTTTACACCTGTGGTTCTTGATTTTGAAGCATGGCTTTTCGTTTTAAATGTAAAAGGCAGTAAAACTGTGCAAACAAATCGTTTTTAATATATGTGCCTCACATAGCTATGATAATAATAATATTAATAATAATAATAATAATAGCGATCATATTGTTTTGATGGGCGTTAATAGGATTTGGGACCTTATGTTTTTATTTGAGGCGCGCCTTTTCCCTTGTGAAATCCACTACATGCCATTTGCTAAATGGTTCACAAACTCTGTGAAATGCACGGTTGGCTTTGCTACTACAACAGAGTCGTGATCTATGCTGTTACGCTGGTTTCAGCACGTTCGAATATATCAATCACATTATTTTGTTGGGCGTTAATATGATCTGAGACCCGCCTTTCTCATCTGAAGTCCGATACATGGCATATGTAGGTACGCGGTTCTGGTATTAAAATGGTGCATTAAGAATATATAAAGGGGTTGAGTTTTTAGGTGTTTTTGAATATATATATGTTCACATGAAAACATGGTCTCAAACGATACCTTGGGATAGGTTTGGTATGAAATGTTTCAAGTAAAATATTCCATGAAATTTCATGAAATTTATTGCAAGCTAAAAATTTCAAAAATTTCAATTTTTTGAAATTTCACATTTCGCCTGAAACTAAATTGTTTGTGCTTGCAATTATATATATATATATATATATATATATATATATATATATATATATATATATATATATATATATATACAGATACGCTTGCGACAAACGCAAAAATAATTCGCAATAAATTTCAAAAAATAAATGCATTTTGTTGCAGAAAAATGAAAAAAAAAAACGCGTCCTGTGCGTCGCAAAATGCATTTGGCAGGCCGCAATGAATCGCAACAAATTTTACATACATTGACACTTGCCTGAGTGTTATGCAACACATTGTCATTTGGTGTTTTGCATTGTGTACTGTACTAATCCCCAGTAATGCGCATTTTGTTTGCACACAAGAAGTATTGTGTGGGATTGTATGATGCTAGCAGTGTTTAAATATTTCATGTTGTTTTACAGTGTGCATGGCCATTTATTTTCCAGACTGAAAGGGTGTAAAACGTTAATTTAAAAAATGTTTTGTTAACTCACATGTGGATATGTGTTCAGTTCTTTTATTATGAAATTATCGCTTTTTAAGTAAAAAATTTGATAACTAAATAGCAACTAAATTTTTTCAAACAAACAATCAGGCAAAAAATCAATAAACTTTGTTTTTGGAGTTGTTATTTTATTACACAAAAAATAAAAATAATTTTTAGAACCACATCCAAAAAAAATTCTCAAGGCCCTTTTGTCCAACTTTTCATTTCGGGCCGTTTTGGGAAAGGCCCTTTTGGAAAAGGCCCTTATGTCCAAGGCCCTTTTGTCCAGGGCCCTTCTGTCCCGGATTCCTTTTCTACCACCCCTTGCCGTCCTGTTATCCTCAGTTTAAGACTAAAACCACCCCCACAGGTCTGAATAAAAATTGTATATTTTTTTCCCATTTGTAATTCCATTCTATTTCACACTTCCCCACCCCCCCCCCTCCGGTCAGAAAGCTAACTTTTTTTAACGAAAGACACTATTCATGTAAATTTATTCGCTTTTCTCTTAAATATGGCAAATAAAACAGATGAGAAAGAAAGCAACAAAACTTGACCACGTTCCACGGGGGATAATTTCAAATTAAAAGCTTTTTCTTAATATTAGTTAACACTGGCATTCCTTGGACAGTAATCTCCCAAGCACATAACACTGGCATTCCATTTTTAATTTTATTTCATGTCGCCCGAGAACATGTACTTATACAATAATTTTAAACACAAATACAGCCTATAACACGCCCACACATACAGCTGAAACATTGAATTGTTTACACAGAGTACATGCAATTGGAGTGAATGCGCAGGGGGATTAAATCTCTTGCGTGAATGTTTGCTCAAGATGTAATCTTATCATCAGTGTGAAATAAGTCGCAACATATTGCATGCGCAGGACGCGTCCTCTGAAATATTGGATCGCGGCTAGATGCAATAAAATGCAATAAGTAGGGTTGGGTATCGCGGCGCGGTCTGTATCGCGATACGTATCGCGATATTGGCTGTGTATCGCGATGCATATCGCGATATTTTTAATTCTTTAAAAGTGAAAAAATGCGGCTGTTTTATGGTTTCCTTTCCAGGAATTGTAACACTTACCCACGGAATTTATCAGTTATAGATAATGGCGTTACACAAATACAAAATATGTAACTAAATTTTTAGAATATCTGTTTGATTGAGTGTCTAAACTTAAATGTCTGATTGGTATATTTTTAACTTGAAACATCAACAGTTCTGTATTTAAAACTGAAACAAAAACACAACGTCTTCTCTAACATTGAATGGCAAAATGTCACCTGTTCTTTTTATCAAGTTATCATTCAATTATCCAGTCAGTCCATATCCAATATAGCCAAAAATCATCTATGTTCTATTGCACTATCGACCTAGAAATTTACATGAAAAAAATATCGTGAAAATCTATCTGAAACGAAAACCAGCCGGATATGGTGTGTAAAATTATGAACAGCAGCATTGAAGATATCACTCCTTAGCACATCACCAAAAAAATATTGAATTAAACATGCAGCGGAAAATATCGAAAAAAATCGATATTTCAAAATTCGTATCGCGATGCGTATCGTGAGAAAACATATCGCGATATATCGCTGTATCGATAAATATCGCCACCCCTAGCAATAAGTCGCAATAAAAAATTGCAACTTTTTGCGTTTTATTCAGACAGATTTTTGCGTTTGTCGCAAGCGTATCTGTATATATATTCCTAGCCTGTAATTTGCCAACCTCGGCGTACGACCGGGGTAACGGCGTTACTTCAGACAGGGTGCATCCCAAAAATGGCCCAATTATAAATTATGGCGTACAATGTTTATGGTCAAATAACATTTTTTACTGAGAAAAATAGATGTTTTCTTGAGGTCAGTATATAATCTCCCATTGTCGCCCATAACAACAATGAATCTACAATTGTGAAACTCTTTATTCAAACTTGGGAGTTTCGCCAAGGCCAAAAATAATGCGCCAGGATACTTCTCAGTGTGCCTTTTAAGAAAAGTCCGAACCTCGGTGTCCCGGAACGTGTGCCGAAAGATCCATAGCCTCGAAAATTAAGATCAATGGCCATTTATATTACAGGAGCTGTGACCGTTTCTGACCTATGAAAACAGAAACGGTCTACTGGGACTACCTGGGACGACGGGCTAACAGGTTTCTTGCAGTTACTCGTACTCGTACGCTGGGAGTTCGTACGTACTTGTGCTCCAGTTCGCTGGGACCACGATTTTTAACTAAGTTTGATAAATATCTGATGTTTCAGTTATGTTCTGCTGACACTCTATTGAAAGCTATTCTGCATCCTCCGTGGTTATAAGATGCCGGTTCTTTCCAACGTTTAAAGAGGAACCTGCCTCAACACGACGAAAGGGAAAGTAGCAAAGGGGAGACCTTATTTTACTGACATTGCAACAAAATACTATAGTAACTGCGGAACAAATTATCATCATCAAGCAAGAAAAAATGATGTATGGTCATGCAGCAACATACATGGCAAAATTATCCCCATGGTTAGAAAACGAAACTAGGCGGTGTAAACATAAAAAAGGAAATGACTACAAATGGCACGGTGGTACGATTTAACCAGCCCGTGCGCCAACTGCACCCCGAAAAAATAAAAATTGGTGCAAAAATTCGAATTTTATATTGCAACTAAAACAACTCTTCGCAATATTGGTGCAGAATTTACTTTAAAATATGAGTCTCTCAACTGATGTGATCTGATACCTTTTTAGAGCACGATCTCGCAAAATACCACTTAATTTTTTACAAACTCGGGATGGAGGCCATTTTGGTTTTTCTGATCAGCTACGCATCTGTGATACCTCTTTAGTTTTTACTAAAATATATCAGTTCCTGGTGATTACTACTGCAACCATGAAGTGGAAAGTGATATTTAGCCTTGTTAATTTTAGCATCAGTTTAATTTTGCAAGCAACGAACTCTTATTTACTCTAGTCAGTCGTCAAGTGTTATGCAGACCAGCCATAACTGGACCTTCAAAAGTGATTCATTTAAAGTTAACGACTCTTCCCACGTGCAAGCGTATCTTAACTCTAAAATAGAAAGTATTCAACCTCAGTTTAAGGGCCTTGTCCCATTTGCCTATACTTTTACTGCTATATGGTGATGTTAAACTTTATCCTGGTCATAACCAGAAATATGCTATATGTACCAAAAACAGTGAAAAGTCGCAATAAAGCGCTTCACTACAATGACTGCAACAGATAGTCATATGCAAAATGCGTAGACATCGACTACAATGAATACACCAATCTGGACAACACTAACTCTTACACTGTCTCGCAAAATATGGCATCTTTGCTATTAAGTTCATCTAGTAGTTGTCATGGTTTTGAACATGAGAACAGTGTTGGCGTTATGAATTAAAATCCTCGTAACACTCAACATTCAGCTGAAAAAAAACACCGAAAGATTCAAGTGTGAATTCTATAAATATATATGGCAATCCTAACCCAGCGAGATAAAACCAGATGTAGTCGCAATCCAGGAAACGAAAATTTACAGTTTTGTAACAAATAATAAACTGATTGCACCAGAATTAGGCAATGTTTGACAGAACTATGAACGGTGGTGGAATGGCACTTCTTATTAACAAAAAATCTCGAGGTACTCCAGTCTCTCTTCTTCATAACGAATCTCAGTCAGCATGGGTGAAAGTGATTTTAAACGGTGAAATTCATTATTCTGTTATCTTGGTATAGAACCCCATTAGCCAATATAGAGCATATTTCATTTTTGAAAAGTCAGCTAGACACTATAAAAGCTTGGCACCTTAATCCAAAGCAGCCAAAAGTGCATATACTAGGTCAATTTAACTATAGTAATATTGAATGGGACAATTATTTAAACAAAGATTTTGGCTATTGTCTTAATGATAGTAATGGTGTAGTTTTTGCTGATATTTTAGATGAACAGAGTATTACACAATTAGTTGACTTTCCTTCTGAAAAGAATGACATATTAGACTTTATTTGACAACTACTTCCCGTAAATTTACTAATGTTCAATCAACGAACAAATTTAGTGATCACGATGTGCTATCTGCCTTAGTAGATTTCTGCCTATAGCGTTGTAAACAATAAAAACGCAAATTTCATTGATACCATAAAAGTTACTTCGAGTCAATGAAATCAGAAAACTGCAAAATTTGCTAAAGAACGATATTGAGAGGACCTGGATTAAAGCATACTTCCTTGAAAGGATCGAGTCACATGGTCCGTCTAAAACCTCTAGAACACAAAAACAACCGCCTTCGGTGACCCAACGCACATGCACATGTTGTAAAGCCTTAGAGCATATAGTCACACACACGGATTAATGAAATCTAAATTGCACATGTACGGTGTCACCTCAGCATGTCTAGGCTAGCTTTCTCGTTTAACGTTCTCAGTGTTTAATAATAAATGAAACAAAATCATCGCCGTGCAAGGTCCAAAACAGTATGACGTTAAATATTGTTTCTGGTACATATCAGTGAAACTGTACCATTAACAACGTCAGTGACTGTCCCGATCTTCAGAGTGATATCGATTCGTAAGGGAAGTGAACACGCCGCTGGAGAATATGTTTCGGATCGTAAGGAAACGCAAAAAATATTTCTTTGGATACAACATATAAAACGCAGTGTTTCATTTTGTTCCTTCAGTTACATACCGCGGTGTTACCTCTGACCTAACCCAGAGAAAGCACATGTCAAATATATGTAGTAAATCATACTGAACTATGTTATTATTCAAGAGGAATCTAAGTCAGTGTTCAGCTGAAGTTCGCTTCCAGGCTTACAAATCCCTGGAGTATGCTAGTACTATTTGGGATACTCACCAACTTTTCCTACAGGACCATCTGGACACCGTACAGAGGTACTCATCCAGATTTATTACCTCCAACGACAGTTATGACTCCGGATCTATGACCTTAATTTTGAAATAACTTGACTTAACATCCCTATCAGAGCGCGTCGACAGATCCGACTCATTCTGATGTTTAAGGGATTGCACCAAAGAGCCCATATACCTCTGGAAGAGCTCGCACGATCTGCTCATCTATTCAGATCGGACCATCAGATGCTTTTCAAAGTGCTAGCTGCGCACACGGATGCATACAAGTTCAGCTACCCAGCACTACCAGAGACTGAAACAGTCTACCACCTGACCTCATCAATCATGCCCTAAACACATCAGAGCCAGTTGAGAGAGTCGTATCGCGTATTAGAAATCATTCAGATCATTAGTTTGGGCCAATGTCCTCTGATATTCAACGTTACCTAAACAAGACAAGACAAGGTACATACGGTTTAGAATTTATTATATTTACAAAAAAGTGGCTGGAAAGTGAAATAAATGAAAATTTTAGAAAGTATGTCTATACATGCACAAATGTGCTGTAAAATAAATTTGAAACTTAAGAGACTTAGGAACTGCTTTCATAAAACCACGATGCCTAAATACACTTAATACTGCCGCTTAATTGCAAACAAAAGTACGTAATTTTTGGGTAAACTGTATTTTTACAGCTTCCTGTCTCCACCCCAGCAATACTTAACAAAACACATATGCAAAGTGAAGGCGGTTAAGATGCTAAACGCCCAAATCTAACAAAACTATATACGAAAGATACAATTTTATACAATCAATACGCTAAAAGGGAAAAGACAGGGAAGCGATGGGCAAAACGCGTTACATTCATGCATATACACATAAATATATGCATTCTTAAAAATAATCCATATTACAAAAGAGGGAGAGGGGGAAGGGGCGGGCAAATTATACATAACAAATATGATGAAAGGAAGAAGCGGATGGGGATAAAGTCCGAGATGGAAACATTTAGATCGCTGAACAAAAGCTTGAATTAACTTATCGGTACTGTATAGCTGAATTTAATGACGAAAGCAGGCGGAAAATTTATGTAATACCAGCAACTTCTCGAGGATAGATGAAAGATGGGGGCATGATGATATGGCGTAATAAGTGTAGAGTGGACATCGTGGGCGTTCACTGTCGAGAGTTTAGACTGCCGAAAATTCTCCAAACACAGGAAAATTTAAGAAGTTTTTTTAATCAACCAGAAGACAGAAAATATCGCTCAATTTTTTAACTTTTAAATAAAGTATTCAGCGTTTTAAACTAAAATCAACGAAATTCATTTATTTGTGACTGCTTTGTTAGGGCCACTATGCCCGAATAAATTTAATCTCGTCTCTAGTGCAGAATCAGGTAAAATGTGGTCAACTGAACTCTACTAAAGGTAGGTACGTTTAGGTAAACTGCATTTTTGCTGTTTCTTTTCTTCTTTCGAAAAATACATAAATATGGCAAAGATAAGGCACTTAAGGTGCAAAACATTCGAGGCCTGCCGACAACGATGTAGTTCTGTAGATTCAATAAAACTTAATCATTTATGAGAAACAGGTGGTGGGGGCAAGGGCGAGGGCTGTTTATTCCCCCCATTGGCTGTTTTCCCAATCCAGTTGGCTTCGAGTGTCCGACTTTTCGCAAAAGCATAAAGGCAAAGATTCCTGTGACATGTGATTGCATAAATCGGCAAAGGAAACGTGTGCGGAATAGAAAATAGGGAAAATAATAATAATAACTTATATTTGTTATTATATACTTCATGAGCTGTCGTCCAACAAGAAAACAAGATTCAGGCCAGTCTGTCATTAAATAATATATACTTCATGAGCTGTCGTCCAACAAGAAAGCAAGATTCAGACCAGTCTGTCATTAAATAATGTCAGGTATTGTTTGGGTTTACGTAACTACAAACACAAGACGATGCGAAGTCGTTGATCCATGTTTTTAGGTGAAACGGATGGGGGTTGATGGTATGGCTTGTACAGCAAACATCAATTAAAAAGCGGTTTTAACAAAATTTATTTTTTATTCTGTTTCTTTTCTTTATATCTATTTCATAGGATGACAAGCATACATACGTAAATACATACATAAATCACACACATACAGGTATACATACATGCATGTATACATACATACATACATACATACATACATACATACATACATACTTAAGAAGACAGGTTTCCGCTGTTCTAGTACCAAACAATGTGGCTTTTTACGCTAACACAGCAATGTATTTCGCTGAACAAATTGTTTGTGCCAACTGTCGCGTTTATGTGGTTTAGTAATTCCATGGCATATGATGTTGAACATTTATAATACACTGGAGGTTTTTAGATCGCATTTGTTTTTTGTCATATGTTAAGGTTTCGATCTAGGTTTCGAATGCACGTGGGAACACATATAAAATCATAAACCCTCACAATTTAGAAAAAGCCCAATTTACAATAGCTCAATTTTATCTTCAAGTTGGGTTTCTGTTATTTATTATAGATATTTTTCATTGAGGTTATTTGCCATACAATTCAATGCTGGCTATAGGTGTATAATGAAACAATATTTTTGTCGGGACGCTTCGTGTTGCTTCCAACATCTCCAATATTTCAACGTATTTCAGCGAGAAGCAAATGGGATTAGTGTAATATTAAAAATAAAAGTTAAACGATCTCGTGTTCAATATTTCCAACTAAAAAAGAATTTCAAAAATTATTATGATAAACTGAGTTTTAATTGTCAGCTTATTTGCAATGGCTCCAATGAAATTAAAAAGCACATTTTATTGCAGTGCAAAGGAATCTAATCTTTATACCAACCTCGTTATTATGCTTAAAATTCATATTTACATTGATAGAAAACGGAAAACTTGTAATTACTTAGAAATAAGAGAGCTATTTAAAGAAATTAAAGCCGATGATATTCTTGTTAAAACTGAAATGTGACTACCTATAGTGAAATGACGGCAAAAAGATATTTGGTGTTGTCACATGAAACTTGTATTAATATTGCATTAAATACTTTGTCTCCAGTGGGTGACACAGTCTTTGAAATTAACAGCAAAGCAAGTAAAAATGTTTTTGTCTTATTTATCATGGGTTTGATATACATTGTATGCCACTCTTACGAGTATTTTCCAGATTATTTTCGCTACCATATTATTTTAGAGCCATGTAATTTTCAAAGGTCTCACACGTTTAAATCAATCCCATACAAAGTTGTTTACACAGGCAATACCTAATATGATATAAATAATACATAATATGACTCGTGTCTTTTTGCTTAATTTGGACGTTTTTCTGAAATAAAAGGTCACCATAAAGAAAATTTGTAACTTTTAAATTAAATTTTAAGACAGGACACATGATGATTATGAAAATGAAAGTCCTTCCTTAACAAACTATGTTCTTCATAAACACAAGCTCTTCTATCGAAAATGGCAAGTATAGATAGCAGTTAACGTAATGAATTACATCTGTGGGACATTAGATGACGGTTTACTGTTTATCCCAACGGATTAGACGCTGGATTAGAGGCAGGATTAGAAACATGCTAATTAAAATCTAACACTTGGGATGGATTCCCAAGGGGTTATTCCAATTGTTGGAAATTCTGGAAGATTGCCTTACTTCCTTTTCCACAACGTTTTTCATCGGTTTCAACACTACTTCAAGAAAACTAGAGCTGGGAAAAAGAAACGGCACACTTATAGTTGACCATGGGATTAAAATTTTTGACCTATGATGGCACCATCGTCGTCTTATGCCGCCATGAAGCAAAAGATCTTCATATTTCATGTTCATCATTGTAAATGACGTCTTAAAGCTTGAAAACGGCTGCACTTACAGCTTCCGAGTAAAATACATTATGAGACTTATGAGACTCATTTTGTCGATCTTTTGTTATTTTGGCACGTCTGATGCTGATTTTAAGTTCATTTCAAACAGAAAATTTCAAATTACAACTTCCCAGAATGCTGCTATTGATCTATTGACAGGCATTGCCATCGTTATGCCTACTGATTAACACAAGGCATACTGAATGTGTACTCACTTAAGTGCATTCTTTGTTGTTCTGTTTAACAGGGGACGTTGTAATGTGGGTTAGAGGAAACAAAATTCATCACCAAAGAATTTTTTACGAAAAAGTAGTCTAATAACGTATTTTACTGTGAAGAAACCGTTTTATTTAGCTTTAAACTTGATTGATGAGGTCATAAGATGGCAATGCTGACGTCATAGGTCAAGCATTTTGTCGGTTGAAGGCGATATAATATCGCGTTGCGCAGGCCATATTTATTAAAAAAGTTTTCGCCATCAAGCTCCGGCGTAATTGGATCTCTACAAGGTAGCGAAAATCGGTCTAGTAATTTTACACTTGGTTGAATTGCTGGAAATTCTGGAAGAGTCTTTTGTTTTCTTCCTTAACGTTTTTGTTTGCTTATTTAGTGATTTATTGCACGTACAGCTTCCCAGTAATAAGACTACTTTTTCTTAAAAAATTAATTGGTGACCTAATTTTCACCCATAACGTCGTGATGACATCACTAGATCATTTTTTGTTATTCTTGGTACTTCTTTTGTTGATTTTAAGTTCATCTCATATAACAAGTTTCAAACTGCAAGAAACTGAAATTAAATGCAGTGGATGCTTCCTAAAACGCCCCCACCTTTCCCGAAATCAACACTACCAAAAAGTTCCTATTAATCACGACATTAAGAAAAGTCTCGTTGGCGAGTTTACAGTACATCTTTTCAGTAGTGGCCAAGCAATGGAAGGTCGTTGATTTTATGGGCACACATAATATTAAGTTGTTTGCGTAATTTAAATGACTGCAAGACAAATGTTTTATTAACAAGCTATTTAACCCTTTGTTATTTATTTATTTTATTAGCCTTTAATTTCTAAAGAGGTTCAAGATCTATTCCAAAATTGAAAATTCTCTATTTCCGTTCTTCTGTTTATTATTATTCCCATTATTATTTCGTCATTTTCAGGTTTCGGCTTAACCCGACAAAATATTTTGGCTAGAAAATGAAATCTATTCGTATGCGAAGAGGTAATCAGTCAGTTAAACAACGTTTTTTACATGATTGTTAGCCTATCGCGCAACACCAATTACAGCAATTTTATAACTCCAGTAAACATTGTGATTTTCAGCAATGTTTGAGAGACGTCGCATCTGACACAAGATAAACATCGATTACTAGGTGTCTACTCAACGTTGCAAATGGGTGTAAACGGGAGTAAAAAACGTCCATCTGACGAGTTTATAGACGAGTTACCGACTTTTGTATAACGCCAATTTTCCAACGCCTAGTCAACGTTGCACCAAGGCGTTGATCAGACGTCGCAGAAAGTTATGGCTTGGTTGTGATCAAAAGCAACGTCTAAACAAGGCTGCTTAGTTGACGTCTAATCAACTTTGCACAAAAACGTTTATTAGACGTTGATCGATGGCCAGATCGGCGTCGTATGCAGAAATATCAACGTCGGAATGTTTACTGGGACACAGCATGTTTAAAGCTGTGTTTGGTAGAGTTTTGAGGTAACTGACATCGTGACTACATAGGTCTAGATAAGAATTCTTGTTTTTTAAGTCTTCAGTGTCTAATTTGAAGGCCCCAAGTGTAATTTTGTCTACTAGGTAGCGAAAACTGTCTGATTGCATTGTGTTCCAAATACAAAACTGCGTCTGAGGTCAATTAATTTCCGGTCAATAGCATTACTGGAATATATGAAAATACATAACATTTTAAATTGTCAAACCTAATCTAATGTATAAAATATAGTCATACATACAAATGGTCTTTGGAATAAGGACTATAATGCCAATCAGTTATTCCTGGACTTGTTTCCTGTAGTATACCTCAGTCATGCTTGCAGCTATATTGCTGTCATGCTGGCGTTGCATTGATGCAGTCCTATACGACGGCACTTTATTAGGCATAAATAACTACCACAGGGGTAATGTTAGGCATGGACACACCCCTTGCTTCTCCCCCAAAGCTACACCCCTGCCAGAATACAAAAATGTGTGGATCGTTAGAGGAGTGTCAAACAAAATAATCAGAAAAAAACGGGCTACTACATGAACGTTATTTTTATTTTTTAAATTTTCTTAAAAATTTAAAATGCTCATAAGACACTACTCCGACTTAGTATCCTCATCAAACCTCATGTTGGAACCAGTCTATGGTAGGAGATTTTATATTGTTATAAGATACGGACCACAAATTGTATCATCTATGAGGAGATGAGCAGAAAAGAAAAAAATAATGGTGAAAAAAATTAATCAAGTGACCCCAGTTAATTTCAAATTTGTTTACACGTTAGCAGGCCAATACAAACTTGCAAGACCTATATGTTCTGCAAATTTGAGTTTTCTAGATTTAACGGCTGCGGAAAAATATGAACTCATTCTTTGCACTATTTTCTTCACTTTTGCATCCGTCGTAAAAAGGTGAAAAAAGAGTGATCCAGAATTTCCAGCAATTCAATTATTCTTTGGGACTCCATCCCACGTGTAAAAAAAGTCAAAAGTCAAGTCACTGTGGATCTTATGTCAATTGAGACAAAAGGTTTTGACCGAGATGAATAGACAATGCAAAGGTCACACTGAAAATCCTTTAATTGATTGTTTTAAGACTTTGAAAAGCTGCAAAGTGCACATAAAACCCAACTGTAAAGATTGTTACACCCGAATAAAATGAAAACAATATGTACAATAAAATAAAATGCTAAAAATATTTTTAAAATGTATTCTTTATTTTTTATGTCTTTTCTGCAATTGATATACAGTTGACTTTAGTCAGGGAATATACTGCAGTTTTCAATGTGATGTTTTGTTACATGACTTGGGTAAATGCTGTAGAATGGTTGGCCTAATGTAGCTGTCATCAATTTACATCAATTGCAAAGTTCATATCCACTTTCACAAAGAAAATGTAAAAAAATAAATAATAATAATAATAATAATAAATAAATAAACAAAGTAAATATCAGGAGGATCATCCAGTTTTGTAAACATGCCACTGGCAACGCTCAGCTTTCTATCAACCAACCGCCTTAAGCTGGTTTACTCGACAGTTCTGGACAAAATTGAAATAAGACAGAGAAAAGATTAATTTATCGCATGATTTCGATAAGCTTTTGTATGAAAAATTCTCAAATGTAAGTTCTGAATTAAATTAGTGCAAAAAGAGGTGTTAAATGTGACCAGGATGTGAATCACTTGCCCCCTGTGTAAATTGCTCCAATTACACTGCACGATATATACCGGTTGACAATTGTTCTTCTTTTACTTTTACCCAGTTCTGAAATTAATATTAAACTAAAGGCGTTCAGATGTAAAAATGTGTAACCGGAATAAAAAGACGCAAAAGTCATCTCTACATGAAATTAGAATTAGATCGGGGCAGCTGGCCGAAGGTGAGTTCTGAAAGCAGTTGTGGCCGTATTCACAAAAGCTAACTGTATATTTAAGTAGTTACATTAACTGCTCCTGCAGCTGAAAGAACTTTTGAAAGGTGATTGATAAATTTTACTTTTATGTTCAAATATATTTTTTGTAAAAGTTGTCTGCGTAATTTAGCTGAATAAGTTGATTCCCTTGCGCAGTGAACCATTAACTGAACAGTTAACTTTTGGAATACCGGGGCTGGAAGCTGAGAAGAGGCGGCACATTTATAGAATGTATTACGTACTATAAGTTAAAAAAAGAAAGAAATTTAGGTTTTATTCGTGTAAACTGCAAGGTCTGGAGTTCGCAACTTTGACGACTGATATTTAGCCGTTTAAGAAGTTAATCACAACAGCAGACGCTTCCAGTTGGGAAAAGGCTGTGGAGTGAATGTTCGTATTTTGTAATTCAATAACATATGAATTTGTTACAGTTTTGAGAGTCACACTTATTTCAACGAGAGCTTTAATAGAGATCAGTCACATCTAACGAATCGCTGGTCCTCTGTTAGATAATAAGATATAATTTTTTTGTGCCTTGCTCAAATGATCCCGCGTTATATTATTTATTTATGTATCTATATTTATTTATGCATTCTTTATTTGCTTATTATTATCATTATTATTCAAATTTTGAGAAAGTGTCATTTAAACCATCACTTGCCGAAATAGTACGCATTTGTTTGTTTTGAAAGTGTTGAACTGCCAACGCCTATGGTTTGAAAGCGTTCTTTTGACCTGCCATCATGATGAGCTGTAATTATTTCCCCACAAATTTTTTTAGCCCTTTTCAACTGAACTAGTTCGTTTATAATTGGGTATTTAACTTTTTTGTCTTGTTAATGCTAAATTATTTCGCCTTTCTAGCAAACATTCACCTAAGCTTAAGACGTCCTGCGATCGAGCGACATGGCCACACAGATACTCTACGGTGGAGCCAAACTGTGACAGAACAAATTTGTCACAAACCAGTCTGTGACAGAACATATGTGTCATAAGCCGTTCTGTGACAGAACAAGCTTGTCACAAACCAGTCTGTGACAGAACACATGTGTCACAAGCCAGTTCGTTGGTGATTCTATCATTGTCATACTTTTCAAATGCCCTTTCGGTCTTTTTAATTAATTATGTTTTATAATAACAGAAAAATGATAGAAAGACAAAAATAATACACAAAAAGAACAAAACGCAGGGGCTAGGTAGTTTCAGAATATATCCAAGAACACCCCCAAAAAGCGAACTCAGGTATTCAGGTACGGTTCACCATCTGTGGTTTATAAAACATGACACACTGCGACAGATCGCAGAATATTGTGCCTTGTCACGAGTAGAATGCGAGATATAAATACATAACACTTTAACCCCCTCCTCCCCCTCCCCTCTCTCTCTCTCTCTCTCCTTTTTTTCTTTTCATATGTCCCTTCAACCCTCTAGCTATTGTGATCATTTGTACACAGTTGAAGGCTTCTCCTAGCCTCTTCTTTCTTAGTGTGTCGCGTAAACAACACTTGTCAATTTATAATGTGTTCATATTCTTATTCAGTTCGAATGAAAGAAGTTGGGGGTTTTCGCTTTGGGATTGGAAGTGTGCAGATTTTAATATCTATTTAATATTTAAGTTATGTGATAAAAAGTGACAAAAACCTTAACTGAGTTGTGCGATGGGATTGGGATTCTACTGGAACATCTGGCTGAGTGGATTTATGTGTCATATTATTTCAAATAACTGGGAAAACTGACTGTGGATATCTGTTCGAGCAATCTTTCTCCAGTGGCACAAATCCACCCTGCAGATTGCACGGCAAAACTTGGCTACTTTGATGCGACTTGGAGCCAGAGATCGAAGTGAGTTTGCTTGATTACGATCCTAAATTGACCAAATGCTCGGTGTGTCGTGGGCGTGTTGTTCAGGAATATTTCCCGTGACCCATTCACAGTTATTCCACCAATTTCACTTAATATATTACGAAAAATGTGCTGATCGAACTTACAACGGCTGAAATCTTCAAGAGCGTAGTTTAGAGGAAAAATACCATAAAATAGCAGAACATATGATAAATGGTGAAAACTGTGGTAGTTATTATGAAATCAGACATAAAATACGGGTTAATTCGTTCCAACGCGAAAATTTGTAAAACGACAATGTGTTGCGGCATAATGGGCCAAGACTTTAAAATTAATGTTTCTGTACAGTGTTCTGATTTTAACGAAAACAACAACAAAAATATGTCTTATCGGACAGGTTATGGCGATCCGCGATTCTGTAGATCTAAAAAAAAAAAAAAAGAGAAGAAGAAAAAAAAATATTTGCATATTTTTGTTTTTAATTAACTGGACTATTATTGCTGACTCCGAACTGTGAAGAATGACTTTCACGTTTGGTTTGAACGACTAAATACTTGTTATTGTCTTGAGTAGGCAGATTTCACGGGCTCAAAAACGTTGTAATCTGACAAGTAAACCCCACAGGCAACGTGTGTCTGTTTGCCGTACATTAACCTTGCGTATTCACGCGCTTGTCCTGGATTTTTCTCCAGGAGTGTTATTTTTGCGGAGCGAGTAGGGGTGAGGGGTGGTCGGAGGCAACATAATTTATGCCCCAAGCTGCGTTTTGCAAAAAAGTGAACCATTCGATTCTCGTAAAGAGAAAAATAACAATTGATCAAAATATATAAATTAAACGGTGCCTTTAAATTATTCCTTTATCATTTTCTAGTTAGTTCTTTAGACTGTTAACATTGTGACTGGTTGAAAATGTTCCATATTTCAAGAAAATCGAGGATGTATATGAGATTTTAAAGAAGATTTTAGAGTACATAGATATTTGGTACATATCTGCAATTAACTGAAAAAAAGAAATACTTATTTTGACAGAAACAATCATCTAGGGACTAATTGACAGGATATCATTTACAATAGGTGCTGGTTATTTCGTCCATTGTTTCTTGTGAAGAAAAATCAGTCCCTTTGAATAGCAACGGGCACACTCAGTCATTATCTCTACCCTCAGCAGATATTGCCTATTTAGTCAACATGGAGTATTATCAGCCAGTAAGAAAATGTTGACTGTGTTGACTCAAAATAAGTTGGCGTAAGTCATATATAATTGCAACATCTATCACTACTTGCGTTCCGGTCAACAAAGTTATTGATTTGGGAATAGACCAACACGATATCATATTTATCCTAGCTATGTAACAATTAGAAATAACGCGTTTCGGCCCTAAAAATCGCTGAAGTTCGAACTCCCACGCAATATTTCCAACTTTAATTATACCTGTGCACGCTATTTTGACCCTGGTATGACCTCCGTTATTATATGATGATATGGTTTTTAACTGAAAAGGCTTGATGCGTTAATGAACAGCAAATTCTGTAAGGATAAGCAAAGGACAGGTATTGTTGAGTTACCAGTGTTTAGTTAATTTTATTGTGCGGTATTTAGGGGGATTTTGTGGTAGGGAGGAATGAAACAACGTCCTTCAACGAGTTGTTGTATTTTTGGCATGCAAATTAACCAATCAATTTTTCTTCTTTTCCCGCCGTAATTCTTTTCAAAAGGATGAATTGCGTTATTGATGTAGGTGACATCCTTATTCACTGAAGGTCTCCATGGTTAAATGAGGCGCGTGTAGGGATCGGCCATGACACGTGGATAGTGATAGCTACGGTCACTACCATGTTTTGTATGGTCGTATGAGTGAGTGTATGTTGGCACGTCTTGAATGAAAATGCTGTAATGTGCATAAAAAAGCGTTGTCATAATTTTAGCGCAGGGGAGAATTGCTGATCCGTATCATATTGAAGCTACATCTTGTCATAATGACCATGTCATTTTCTTTTGAATAAACTGCTTGAAATCCTCAATTTCATTGATTAAATAGAAACAACATTCATAAATTAACAACAACAAAAAAAACTCTTAAATAAAACATGTTAAATTTGTTTTCAGAAGAAGTATGGAACAAAACCACATAAAAACAACATGCGTTTGAATTTCTCCCACGGTGTCATGTTAACAATTAATATTCCATATTTTCTTTTTGCAATGAATGCATTTCGTGTCAGGCAAACGTTTTCAAAGGAATAGAATTATAGCATGTAATTATTTTAACATTACCAAGCACTATAAAATGTACTAAAGGGGTAAATTGTAGTTATTGTATTGAGCATGACGATGGAATGTTTAGCGGAGGTAAATTACAAGAATTAGAAGATATGTGAAGATAAATCATTAAATAAGTGTGATGGTTACAAACAACTTTTTTTGTCTTCATCTCCCCCTGTGGACTCTCTCTCCCTATCCAGGGAATATTTAATTTCTGACCAATCTTTAACGGCGACTCCAAATTTTCCGGAATTTTAAAACAGAATTATTACAATTATAAGATTTCTTTTGTACAATGCTTATTAAATATATGCATTATATAGGCATTTCTTTGGTGGTATTGTATAATTAAGAAGAAATACAGAAGACAGAAATATAGAAAAAAAGTTTTAGTCCAATAAATGGTATGGATCAGTCAAAGGCTGTCAGTTCTATATTTATTTCCCCTTACACTTGGACATACTCGCATTCTGGCATTCTGTTGACTGCTCAACCATTCCTACGACTGGGGACTGCCTTCGCAGCAACCCGTGACGGTTAAAACGGTATGTGAAAAAAAGTTCTACTTTACCATTTCTATCCAAGCCTTAAATCGTGTGGGTAAAATATTGACCAATAAAATATATAAATAGGCTCACATATAACTGGCATAATTATGTGGCATACATCCATCTCAATACTTTATTCCCTGTTAAACGGTAGACGTTCACCAAGGTAGGACATAACATAATTTCAAATGAAAAAAAGGCATAACTTAATTTAAACTAGACCGAATTCCGCTAGATAGCAGAATGACCCACATGCAGAAAGCACAAAAGAAAATTTTTGTATTACATATGACCGAGAAAGTCAAAGTCACCCAGGCGCCCTCTCTTTGTCGTGTTTTTGGCCTAAGCGCTGTAAAACCGTCCAATCAACTTCGAGATAATGGCCAACTCCCGGGTTTTGACCCTGACTGTGACCGATTTTAAGGTCACCGAGGTACCTCCTGTGTGTAGTCATTTAGGCCCAAACGGTCTGAAATAAGCTCAGAATCTCTCGGTCTATTCTCGTTTTCGAGATAATGGCCAATTTCCGGTTTTTTTACCTTGACCGTGGCCGAGAATTTCAAGGTCACCGAGGTTAGTCTTATATAACGTTGTTTATCCCCAAAGGGTCGAAAATGAGCTCAAAATTTCTAACCGTTTTCAAAATAAGTTGTCCTATCTTTAACGGTACAGGAGGTCACATGAGCTTTGACCTTGACCCTTAAGAATTCCCCCTAGTGAATACGTTTATTATTCAAAGTAGGATTTGAGCGCTTTTTCTAGCCATTTTGCGTGATAAATAGGCGTTTTAAAATATTTTTACTAGTGAGGTCAAGATCAAAAATATTTGTGGTTTGCCGAGACTTTTAGATTTCTATAAATGTACTGAATATGAAACTCCGCTAACTCCAATGCTAGGAAGAGTTTTCTGGTAACCATTTCTAGAAAAAAAACAACTTTCACCTCAAACTGACCTTGAACGTTGAGGTGAAAAACAAAATGGCGGATTCACTGACCGTGTCATCCTCTACACGTGTTCCTCCATCAAATAGTGCAGGAGGGGTTTCTGGAAACTATCCAACGGAAAAAGAGAAGAAAAATGCAAGAAAGGGGCAGAAACTCAAGAATAGCTATAAACTTATTTCCAGTTGCAAATGAAGTGTGCAATTGGGAATGATATGCTCCTTCTTATCATAGAGCGCCAGATGCAGGTAGATTACACAAAGTCATTTTCTCTACTGCGGTGATTTTCTACATATCTGGTACAGAATCTGCACGCAAAAAGTTTCTTGCAAAAATAATTTGAAGTGCATCGCGTTATGTTATTTTAAATATTGTTTTATTTTACGTGGCACCCATAAACACACTCAACCCCCTACTACTTAACCACTTCAAAGACTTTTAATTTGATGTAGTTTGTAGTCAAGCTTTGTTATTGTTTACCGTGGCATATCACAAATAAATGCATATTCATTATTCGTTTTTTTCTGTCACGTTATTATGTAAAGTATCATGCCGATACCGTGGTTTGATAATGTGAGATTTCTCATTAACTCTAGATCAAATTATTGTTTTTGAAACTAGGCGAACACACGAAGTAGTTTTTAATTGGTTAAATGTGACACAGGCTAATCTTTTTGTAGTCAATAATAAAAAGAAGCAACAAACTTTAAGGACCAACACTCATTAGGCAAGAATAACTATGATTGTATTCTAAACGTAGTATTGTAAATAACATACTTCTAAAATACATGAATTAATGAAACAAAGCTTAGCAATTAGTGTTCATTTCATGAAGAACTTTAAAACAATAAGAAATTAAGAAAGAAATCTTAAAATTATTAAATAAGATATATGTCACACAAACTGATAAAATTTGTTTTAAAGGAAAACGGAAAGTTTGGAATGACACAAAGTCAACTTGAGGTTGTGACGATTGCTTTTCGGAAATCATAGAAGATTTTAGGATGAGAATGTTTTAATATGCTTGATTAAACGAAGCAACAATCACAGGTGGGTCTGATTAGTGGCTGGTTGGCCTGATTAGTGATTAGTTGATATGATTAATGATTCGTTGGCTCGATTAATGATTAGTGATTAGTGGTTGTTCGAGATGTTTTAAGATCCCAGCCCATTTAAGGGTTAGTCTGTTTTTAGCTGGCACAAAAATTACGACTTTGATCCTAAGTATCTCAGTTACAAGGAATGAAACCCGAATTCTTGCTGTCAGTATTCTTTTCGTACGGCGTGCGAAAAGTAACACACACACAAACAAAAGAAAGGAAAAACCACCAACCTTTGCAGGTATTGAAAATGTTTACACAAGTACTCAGAACTTGAAATCATGAAATGAAAAAAACACACGAAATTTATCAAGTTTTGATAAGCGGTATAGGACCCATTAACAGGAGAGGTTGTAATCAAATAAATGTTGTTTCCTCCGGCCCTAGGAAGTTCTTAGACAGACTGGTTAGTTTTCAAATTTGTGCTTATTTGTGGTTACCGGTCAAAGAGAATTTTTCCCCAGATACGGACCGTATGAGAACAAGAAAAGAAGTGAAGGCCATTGGGTGAGACAGTGACAGAGATGCAGAGGGAGAGACTGAGAGAAAGAGAGAGAGAGAGAGAGAGAGAGAGAGAGAGAGAGAGAGAGAGAGAGAAAGAGAGAGAGAGAAAATATGTTTAAATTTTCGCACGTACAGCAACCTAATTTAGACTTGTGGTGGTGCAAAAATATTCCCATAAAGTCCTTAAGTCAACATATGAAATGGGCGTTAAGTCCTACTACGGCAATTCAATGTTAATAATTCAGTAGCAGTTTCCACGAGAAGCCTATATATAGCTATGTCTACAATTACTAAAATTACTAAAAATATTAAAATACCAAATAAACTGCTATTAAATGGTGTAGTGCTTGAAAAAATTAGACCTGCAAATTGCATAAGTAAACAAACTATTTGTTTTAAAAAATACACCAGCTGCCGTTAATATAGAATATCGTTATCAATTTAATCTAATAATTTCGATATTTCTTAATCTTCAAATTTCACATATTTTGAGTTAACTTATTGAGGTCTAGTAACAAATTTGTAATATCTAAAATATTAGAAAATAATTATAAATATCTGAATTTATAACACCAAATGGCAGCGAATCTTTCGTCTTTTGTCTCAGTTTTTGCGATTATTCTATTGTCGGACCTGCAACCTGCAACCTGTTTTTCAGCGTAGTATTTTGTGGTTTCTAAATTCATCGTCCTACAATACTAAAATCAAAGATCAACACAGTATAATGTTAACTCCAAGGAGTATGCCCATTTGCAGACCTTGCTTTAAAGCTTTACTTTGTGCGCCGCCGGCTAAACTCCACCCCCTTAAAACTGATATCCGCCCTGATATCAATGAACCACCTGTCACAATGAAAAGATCGGATAACAACATAATGGTAAATTGTAAATTAACAAAATGCACAGCAATGAGTGACGACCCTGTGATAATTACTGAAGAGGCCAGTTAAAAAACTATACATCACTCGCACAGACCACTGAAAGGAAACCTGTAAGGGTTTCTGAAAGTTTCAGCGTTTTTCAGGAATACGCATGCACACATAAATCATTAAAAGTCCTTGTCTAGGAAAGGTAAATTTCAGGTTTAACGGGGAAACCAACGACGAAAAGATAGATGAGTACCTTTACCACTGGCATCTGGAGTGGAGAAGGAATATTTTTAAATTATGTTTATATAGATAGATATAGATATTATAGCTCTCCAGTTCATCAGTTGCTCTTAATATTTTGAGTTCACATTTTGCACGACTTCATAATTTAAAAATTATGTATATTCTATATGTTCTTTTCTACTACAGTAATACAGTATTTTTTCGTTTTGCAGAAAGCTAACACAGCACACGCACTTGAATTAGATAATTTGAAGGGCCATTTCCTGGCAGTGATTATCTCTCTGTCACAACTTAGTTGGTACTGATTAATCTTATTCAATTTCAACAAAGACAGATTATCCTATATTCTTTACCTTTCTGTTGAAAGATACGACAGGGTTTTGGGAGGCACAGATTACCATCTATTCCCTACTCTGTTAGCAAATAGAAGACCTAAACGTAAAAATATTTGCGAAGTGTTCCTAGATGTTAGCTTTTTGAGCGGTTATTTACAAAGAGCAAACTCACTTGCAAAGAAGTGAGTTGAAGTTCTGAGGCTGATAACTGAGGTGTAAACTAGAGTCGATTTTGTGAAAGTGAAGATTTTGACAAGAGTTTAAACCATACACGCTATTCTTTTAGTATCGATTTTCATTATGTCTGCCCGACCGAGGGAAGAGACATGGATTTGCACATTTTGCGTATGTATGTTTATGTATCTGTCGTGAACATAATTGTCGTGTGCAAGGTATCTCCAGAAGGAAAAAATGGATCAACTTCAAGCTTGATCTGGTTATTCCTTGGGTGGGTTGAACGGTTCTAGCAACCTTTGACACGTTTTACTTTATTATTGAACGCGTATGACCTCGTTGCGTAAAACAATTGTGTATAAAATTTCTCAACCACTGAAAATCACCAAGTCACCTTCTTTCGATTACTTCACCTTTTGTTGTTGGAAAAACCGATCATTTTTTGCCAAAACTAACAGCAATGAAAGATTACTGCCGATGACTTTTAATAATTTTTCAAATTAATATACTGAAGGACAGAAGAAACTTAACATGCAAATGAAATATACCATTTTGAGAAAATTATATATTCAATTACTTTCATATTTACAACAATGCAAGATTCACTGATTCTTTAACATAATTTTACACAAAATGATCCATACTCCTAAGCGTCTGCAAAATGCAGACTGATAAAAGATGTGACTGTCACAATTTCGGCGTGCACAGATTTTAACGACCTGAAGTTGTCCTCAATACCGTGTGTGTCCTCCATTGGCTTGGCATAAAGCACGGATCCGGCGGGACATCAGTCGAATTATTTGGTACTGAGTGTACCGGTGCCACTCTCCTATCAAAGCCTGGCGTAGTTGAGCGTGGTTTTGAGGAGACGGATTTCGAGCACGAACCTTATTATCCAGATGATCCCATAGATGTTCTATGGGGTTCATGTCCAGGGAATAGGGTGACCAATCCAAAGTGTTGACATTATTTCCTGCCAGGTAATCCCTAGTCGCCTGGGCGGCATGTGGGTGCGCATTATCGTGCATAAATGTCGTATCAACGTTCTGCTGCACGTAGGGGACTACTTGAGTATTGAGTACACTATTGATGTAGCGATTTGCAGTCAAATTACCATCAATGAGAAGCTGTGATTTCCAGCCGCATCGAATGGCCCGATCCCCACACCATCACAGAACCGCCGCCAAAACGATCCACCTGATTGACTGCGCATGCGGCGAAGCGTTCGCCGATCCGTCTATACGCGCTGTGGCGGCCATCTGGCGGTATAATTGAAACCGTGACTCATCGCTAAATATCACACGTTGCCAGTTTTGCAATCTCCACCCTTCATGATGGTGGTTATCAGCCCACGTGCGGCGTCGTATACGTCTCCGAGCGTTCAAGGCGACGCCGACGTAAGGTCTGTGAGCGCGTAGTCCGTGTTCACGAAGACGTCTGATGACTGTTTTTTGCACTTATGTGATTGTTTGCTGTGCCTGGGATCTCCATCGCTATGGTTGCAGCACTGCGAATCCGATCGCGCAGGTGGATCAAACGGATCCGGTGATCCTCATTTGGCGTAGTTACTAAAGGGCGGCCGCTTCTTGGTCGGTCCCGAGTGCACCCAGTTTCATTATACCACCGTTGCAACTGGTATATTGTAATTCGGCTACAGTCAAAGCGCCGTACCACTTGGTTGAGTGGTACAACAGCTTCTAGCATGCCAATAGCGTGGTCGCGACAGTTTTGCGGAAGTCAAGGCATCTTTATGCGCTCGATATTTAAAGCAAAATTTACTTAGAAACGTTGCAATATCTTTCTTTGAAACAACTGATAGTAAAAATTAGGAATCAACTCAAGCAGAACGAGCTGCTGCCTATCAAGATGGTTTAGAGCTCTAAATCACACTAACACCTTGATAATATTTTTTTGGAATAAACGATAGATTATGTCGCAGATTTAGATCACTAACAATTATTCAAAGTTTCAAGCAAAACAAATTGAGAATAAGAAATCTATTTCACTTTTTGTATGTTAAGTTTTTTGTCCTCCAGTATAGTTTTCTATTTTTAGAGTTCAAAACTGCCTATATTTTATATCATTTGACCAATTTGGTTAAAGTCTTCCAAAATATAACATTTAGTTAATTTCCACAAATATCATATTTACATACAAATCATTTACTGTATAAAGAACCCTAATATAGTTTAAGCTTTAGACAGGAAACTGGTATTTGTGTACCCGAACGTGCATTGTTCATGGTTGTTAGCGGAAGTAGCATGCTTGCAACACATAACCCCATTGTTTTAGGGTATATAGGATTCAGTTAAGAGGAATATGCACCTCTACTGCAGGAACGTGCAAAAAACTTTGTAATAAAATTGGAGCTTGATGATTTTAAATCATTAATGGGTGGTTTGATAACTTTCCAAAAAAGAATTAGATTTCAGCCATTATGTGATGAGGCAGCACGCGAAGATATTCATATTACAAACCATTACTGATGGAAACAATTATAGAACATATTTAATGAGCATGGATGAAACTGCATCACTGTAAACAGTTCTAAACAGATCCCGGAAAAAATCCCATGCGGACCTCTCCCCCCTCACCCTTTGGCAACCGCGGAGAAAAGGCATCGCCCACTTATCTGCGATTCCGGAGAAATTTTCTCTTTTAAGGAATGAGTCTGACATCAGAGAAACATATTTTTTGAAGTGGTGACAAAGCGGGGAGGGATATTCAAACAGGGCTTTGAACGTTGTTCGGTGTCATGGCCTAGTGGGTCAGAAAACAGCATACTGATTTGAATGACAACATGGCTATAGTTTGTGAGTTGAAAACCTCACTGGAATCTGGATGTACCCAAAGTACTCACAGTAGGTGACAAAGTAAACACATTTTATCCGTGGTAGTCCATTATACCAAAGTAGATTGGGGCTTTTCTCCACAGTTGATGGTAAAGAAGTGAATTTTCTCATAGGGCGTTTTTAGGGGCGGTCCTCATTCTTCCAAACAAGTCATGTTTCAAGTCACTTGTCAATGAGAAAAATTGAAATGTGAAATGCATATTTTCTTTGGACAGCCAAATTATTGTGATGATGTTACGTTAAAGTGTGAAGAATGAGGGACCTTCAATATACATCTCGCTGAACCGGACATATTAGGTCACTCTCATGGTTGTCCAATTTGTTGAGGTTTTACTATTGTTGAATTAAGAATGTAGCAAAACTTGTTGATATTAACAGGACATGTTGCTTAAAATATCTGTCAGAAAAAGAAGAAAAAGACTGAAAAAAATTTATTTACAAAAAATTTGTTTTTTTTAAAATCTTTTGAACTGCCAACCGCGGCACAAAAAAATCGCATCGATGAAAGCCAACACCCCTAGAAACAAACATACATTTATAACAATACGCTACATAATCTACAGATGCTGCATGCTATGCGAGAATTACGCGAGGAACACTTTTTGCAGTTAGTGTTTACGGAATGAATACCACACTTGTGTAGCGTAAATATACACCATAATAGTGGTATATGAAACGGGACAACCAATAAATAAAGGGGGAAAAGTGGTTCGTGTCCGTGCATTTTGCAGAAGAGGGTCCTTAAGGCGATTTTGATAATCATTTAACTCGCATTCAAGAACATAGGTATCTCCTTGCCTGCCAGAATGAGGTTCTTATGTCTGCAGTTGTTTAGCGAATGAACTGAAGTTAACAGGTATTTAGAAAAACATAGAAGTAAAAATTTTAAGTTTATGTCTTCATGTCTCTGTTGAGGGTTAGGATTTTTTCCAATACGAACAAGGTATTTATTTGTATTTTTCTTATATGAAAACAACTAAAATTGCGTGAAAGTGTTCGGTGGCGTCCTTTTAGCAGTAAGAAAGTGAGAACTTAGACCAATGGAAAGATGTGGGCTTGTATTGTGGAATTCTCAGACTTTAGTCAAAATCGAGGTAGTGATTCGGATTACGGAAATCTAAGTGAAGGGTCGCAGATGTGACGGAAATGTTATTCTAGAAGACTCGAGATTTCGAGAATAACATTTCCCGCACATTTGAAACCCTTCACTTAGATTTCAGATTCCGTCTTTGCAAAGGTACCTCAGCTATGGCTTAAATCTTAAGATTTCGGGAATATGTGCCTGAATGGTTTGAGGGTCGTCTCAAACACATTACACTTTCTTCTTGATAAATGAATGGACGATTTCACTTTTAAGTGTTGATCTCTCCATCACGGAAATATAAAATCTGAATTATATGGCTTAATATGTAACGAAAGGCATTGTGCTGGGTCCTGTCCTCGCTAATGTTTTTATAAGATTAAACACCTTTTTCTGTGAACTTTTCATAAAGCGAGAAAGAAAAGATAGTCTTGTTTCTGATCCTTTTTTAACAAAGTTTGATACGGCTGGTCGGCGATCTGTTTTTATCTCAACAAATTAGGCCCGGCTAAGATCGAAATTCTTTATTTTTGAAAATTTGGATGATCCGGCATTTCATTTTTTACTCGAAATATGAGCTGTATAATTATCTAGAATATATTAAGCAAGAAAAAGAGGCATTATAACTCCAATTTCCAGGTTCACTTAGTCTTCACTTAAAGGGCGTAACTATCGGGTTCCCTCGCAACCTGGGAAGTGAGTTTAATTTTCAAATTCCAAAGCCACGTAACCTGGGAACAAGCCGAAACCCCCCGACCGAACCCCCCCTCCCGGCCCTAACCCCCCGTCAAACCCCCCCCCCGGCCCTAACCCCCCGACTAAAACCCCCCGGCGGCCAACCCCTCCCCCCGATCCAAAACCCCCCCGTTGTCAAAGAAAAAGTGTGATGATAATTTGTTCTGGTGCCTCTTTTCGCACTCGTACGAAACCTTGCCATTTGCTAGATTTTTTGCTTTACGTACAAATGCCCTTGGTGCAATATCGTTGGATTCCTTTAGCAGATGTGATGGGGGGAGGGGGGTTCGGTCGGGGGGGGGGGGAGTTTGGGCCTAGACTCACGTTACCTGTGCTTCACGAAAGCCATTATAGAAGAAACAACTTTAACTTTATTTGCGGACTCGATGTCTACGGTAAGGCTGGGCATTCCCTTGGGTTTCAAAGGGATGGCGGTACCAAAGGTCACGCAAACTGTGTTTCCAAGAAGTACTTGCAAAAAAAGTAATTTTGAGTTGTGCTTTACAGGACACCATCGTGATATCGACCGCAACCACAACCAAATCAAATCAAATAGACAAGTTTTGGTACGCAGCAGTGAACGGTTACTTTTGCAAAACGTGCTAGAACTAACGCCAGTTTTACGTGTTGCGTTTTGAATCTTTGTTGGATTTATTGACCTTGTTATGGCTTCCTGCACAAATCAGAGTATCTCCATTGTTTATCGAGATCCGTAAACGAACGCGACTCCCCACCCTCATTTCTAAACAGATGCAATCACACCCTCGGGGGATAACCGTTTTAATTCTGAGGATGTTTATTCACCAATTCATCTTTCCGTTTACTGGTACAAGTAATGACCATATCCAAAAGGAGGTTTTGAGATTCATTTGCTGATTTGTGTTTTAAAACAAGATAATATATTTATTTTTAGTTCTTTTCTTATTCTGGGGACCTAAATAAGGTGATGATTTTTTTGTAATACTGCATTTTATGCATTTAGGTTTTTCCTTCCATGGCTGGACACTTCATATGGGATGTGTTACCATGCGTTCCCCCCCCCCCCCAAAAAAAAAAACGCAGAGAAAGGGGGCCTAATTTTGAGGTCAGATGCGGTCCGCGCAGAGTGCCAATTTCGTCTAAAAACGGGGGTTATTTTCATTCAGTACTCCGCGTTCCCCACGAAAGGGGTGGGGGTGGGGGTGTTTCGGCTCTGCATTTGGTTAAAAAGGGGGTATTATTTCAAAATTAGCACTCCGCACTTAGGTTTTTTTTATAAAAAGTCATGGGCATGCATGCATGGTAACCAGTTGGTACTTGGGGGTTTTGCGAAAAATTCACCCTTTCCTATTATGGCAACTGCAGAAAAAGAGCCCGCTGAATTTATGCCATACCCTGAAAAATCCTCACAATTCAATTCATTTTACCGAATATTTTCGAAACAAATAGCATCATGTCAGTATCTGTTTACTCAGCGTCTTACTCATTATGAGTACTTTAGGTACTTCCGTTGCACCTTTGAGGTTACGCTTCTTAAAGTTACTCCGGTTTTAACTGAAGAAATGTTGCACAGCATGTGATTGAGCTTGATTAATAGCAAATAAATAAATAAATTAAAAGCATTTGCCCACACATCTGCTGTTTCGGGTGGTTACTGGGTAACAGGTCAACGAACCAACAAAGGGTTGCGTTTTACATTTTTCGGTTTATCTTAGGGTAATAACAATTCATGCGAATACTGCAATTCTGATAAACTTAAGAAGCACAGTCTCCTATATGTCACTGACATGATTTTATTTCTTTAGTAAATATTCGCTAAAACTGAGTTGAGTTCTATGGGGCAGTTTCTCCGGGTATGGTAAAAATCTGAGGAGTTCCGGGGGCATTTTTCAGAGCAGGGGATTTCCCGTAATTCCAGCCGTCGATTTGATGGACCTATGCCTATGATGTAAAAAAAAAAAAAACACTGCTGCATTTTCTGCATTTTTCATGTTACCGCGATGGATATTTTGCCAATGAGTGTGCTAAAACAGCAGCTTGCATGCAGGGGATGTATGATGCCCGGAGAGATGCCTCCAGGTCTGTTCTGCAAATGTTCCATTCAGCCTCCATGCTTCTTTTCTGCTATTCTTTTCCACCCATGTCGGCATTCCATCCTAATGGATGCATTCACAAACAGCTCCAGAATGTTTACTGAACATCCAAGCACAGTTCTGAAAACATGTAATTTGCTTGATTTGCATACTCATTCTCGACAGTATTTTACAGACCAGCGCCACAAGGTTCCAGGCACATTTTAGCTACTCTACCCTAGCAAAAGAGAGAAAAAAGTCACGAAAAAATCGCAATAATGTAAAGGCAGTTTTTTATGTATCTGTCATACTCAGCAATTCATCTGGCATTCGAAGAAAAAAGTGTTGAAAAGATTGCACTACAGTGCTGGATTTTGTTGACACTGAAGTTCGTATCTTTTGAACGACGCTGAAAAATCCCAGTTTTTGCGAACTGAATATATGGAGCTCTGCGATGCCGCGATGTATTGGCATCCATTAAGTGGCGTCCTGGCTGGCAATATTTTATTTTATTTATTTAGTTTTTTGGCGTCAGCTTCATGCTCGTGATATTACGCTTAAGAATAAATTTGACAATTGTGAAAAAAATTTTATTTTGTTATTTTGCCATTTTTTCTGTTTTTTCACTTTGCCATTTTTTCCGTTGCCATTATTTCCACTTGCCATATTTTCCGTTGCCATTATTTCCGTTGCCATTTTTTCCGTTGCCATTTTTTCCGTACCCCCTCAAAATTACCCCTCTTTTTATTGTTTTAATTGCCACGCATGGTAACACATATGATAGCAAAGTACCCCGCAAATAAAACCGTAGTTCAGTGAAACTGCTTTATGCATCAGTTACATTTTTATGATGGAGGGGGATTCGTTCTACCGAAGCTGTTCTATTTTTTCTCAATATATGCAGGGAATTTTTATTTTGAGAATTATGTGAGAACGATCTTGTGGTATTTCTGTGGCTTAATTATGATGTATGTAAAATCCACTCTTTGGCACACACCCAAGATTTCTTTTTGCAAGGATTATCATTTTACATACATTCTGTCTTAAATGATGCAAAAACCTGAAACCATTGGGTACTATAGTGTTTACTGTTTTTATAAAACTTCTTCATGCATACCAACACTTTTATAGTAAATTTAAAATAAAGTTGTTTTGTGTATTTGCATTGCAAGTTTTGTTTGAAGCGTAATTTCAAGGCTTTGAGTGACGACAAGTCACCACCCAAAGGCAGACCTGCCGACCTCTGGCTAGGCGTGGGGGGGGGGGGGGGGGCGCGGCACGTGCTGGATGTTCTTTCGGTACAAAAAAAAAAAACAGTTCCTGTTTCCTGGAACTACTACCAGGGCTTCCAATAGGTCAACGACACACTCCGACGTTTTTAAATTGTAACCCGAATGCAGTGCAACATCTCCGAACTACCTCCTGATGCACCGTCTGAACAAGTTTGTTCTCCTGCACCAGTCAGGCGATGTGTAAAAGCTATCGAATAGACGTTGGACAGGGATAACAATTAATTGAACATTGCAGAAGTTTGTTTTTCAAAAGATCGTTGTCTATACTTCAAGTAAACATTGGATGGAGGTATCAATGTCATCTAGATTGGGAAGGGGTGTTATGAGCCCGGGGGAGGGGCACTTAGTAGCGTATGTGTTACCATGCATGTTCAAAAAAAGAAAAAAAACGGAGAGAAAGGGGAGGGGCATTTTTTGACGTCAGACACGGTCCGTGCGGGGTGCCAATTTAAAGAAAAAGAAAGGATTCTTTCAGAAATGCACTCCGAATTTGGTTAAAAAAAGAGGGACAATATCAAAATTAGCAGTTTAGGGGTCATTTAAAAAGTCATGGACACGCAAGGTAACCACTCACTACGCCAGTGGCCCCTCTTCTCGCAGGTGCTTATGCGAAAGCAGTAACAAGGACTCAGAGAAAATAAGATTAAGCTAAACCTTAATAAAATACATGTGACTTTAATTTTTACATTTAATTTTTTTTTACATTTAAGATTAACTGCTGGAGCGCAGAACATTTTGGCATAACTGAGGGATAACCGAAAAAGCACCAATACAACATTTGCGACTTTTGTTACAAACCCTTCCCCTGTCGCTCCCCTAGACGTGCCCTAACTCCAACCCCCCCTCCTCCCCCCCCCACAATTTATTTGGCTGTCGATCCCAAGTGACTGCGTTGTTGGGAAGGAGTTGGCAATTCGGGCCCCGGCGCTGGTGACTATGGAGGCCCGAGCGATTGAACAAACGACTTGGACAAACGTCAAAAGGCCAATAAGCGGACAAAACCCTCAATAATTGGACAAAAAGGCCACAGTAAGATAATAGAATGTTCACATTTACGCCTATACATTTTTCGTACCGGTCGTATTGGAGCTATATATCGAAAGAACGATACTTAGAATTTTAATTTTGCATATTTGTTTCCAATTTGAATTTGGGTCGTTTAATTTTAAATGTGTTAAAAATGCAGTCACCATGTGGACTTACAAAAAACATGAAAAATTGGAAAGGAGATATGTGGGGATTTTGGCCCTACCACTAGAGGGGGTTTTGTCCTGTTGTACAAGAAGCGAAGGATTTTTCTGTTTGGTGTTTTGAATGGAGGAGGGGGGGGGGGGGGTTGTTGGGATTTGGAAAGATATTAGTGGTATCTGTGAAACTTTTATTTAAAAAAACCCAGAGAATACCTGTAATAAATCTGATTGGAGGACGAGGAGATGCTTGTCAGTTGCTCCCGGGGGGGGGGGGGGGAGGGGGCAGTCAGGTATCAACATCCCCCCTACCCTGTGAGGTATCAACTGCCCCCTCCCTCACCCTCGGGTCAGTTACTCCCGGGGGGGGGGGGGGAGGGGGCAGTCAGGTATCAACATCCCCCCTACCCTCCAGTCAGTTACTCCCGGGGAGACTGAGGTATCAACTGCCCCCTCCCCCATCCTCGGGTCAGTTACTCCCGGGGGACAGTCAGGTATCAACTACTCCCCACTTGGGTCAGTTACATTGTATGACGTCCTCTCCCCACATTCCAGTTCCTTCCATACGGATACCTTGTGAACAGAGATCTGGATTTGATTAGACAACAAGCCGTTGTGGATGTTAGTGACTGCGATCCGTGTGGCTTCTGCGTCAGCAGTATGATATGATAAATACTTGGGCTGCACGACTTGAGTACACCTTTTTGTGTATCAAGCTCTGATTTGTGAGTAACGCCTTCACTATAACACAATCCATCAACAAATTCACTTGCCTCGTTTCTTAAACAAAGTTATTGCCTTTTGATAAAACACTCATTCGTTCATTTGGGATATTAGATAAAAGTGTAATCAAAACGTGTTTATCTTTGAAATCAATCGTGTTGTATGTACGATTACTGTGGTCTGCTATCCAGATTTGTGTATAACTTTCGCTACAGTTCTGCTATGAATAGTGAATGACGGATATGTGTTTTCACAAGTAAGTCGTGACATTTGAAAGAATCAGTTTATACTGTGTGATGGATAACAGTAAACCTACTGAAGTTTTAAAAATGTTACTTTGAGCATCTTTTGATGGAAAGTGCGATTTGTTTTACCAGAAATTTCTCTTATTTTAAATGCACCATCAAGGAATATTCTAAGCATCAGAATCCAGCAGGTATGGTTGCTATAGGGACTCGATTGGTTGCTATAGGGACTCGATTGGTTGCTATAGGGACTCGATTGGTTGCTATAGGGACTCGATTGGTTGCTATAGGGACTCGATTGGTTGCTATAGGGACTCGATTGGTTGCTATAGGGACTCGATTGGTTGCTATAGGGACTCGATTGATTGCTATAGGGACTCGATTGGTTGCTATAGGGACTCGATTGGTTGCTATAGGGACTTGATTGGTTGCTATAAGGATTTTATTGCCGTTTACTGCTCTTTTATTGGCATACCACATGGGCAGTTGCTCACTTAAGGTATAACGAGTGAATTAGTAAAACACCCCTGGCTAGTTTCGCCCACCCAGGTGTACGTTTACGTATTCCGGGGATATGAATTAATACGAATTCTCAATCCGGGGTGTGCACTCGGTATCATATGTTTCATCATTCGTCCCCCCCCACTCAAAAAAAAAACTGCGGAGAAAGGAGGGCTGGCAATTTTGAGGCAAGGCGCGGTCGGCGCGGAGTGCTAATTTCGTTAAAAGAGGGAGGGGGGGGGGGTTTCAAAGGGAGGGGGGTGTTCTTTAAGAACTGCACTCTGTGTTTGGTTAAACATGGTGGTGTTATTTCAAAGTTAGCACTTCCCATTTGGGAGTCATTTTAAAAAGGCGTGGAAATGCATGGTAACCAGTTGGTACGTGAATGTCCCCCACCCCCGGCAAATACGTATATAGAGTAACACAAATAAATGATATTTTGCTTGGGTTCATTGTAACAAAATCACAGGGGCGCACACACAAATGACTGGATCCGGCAGAATCTTTACAATGTTTTAATAAATGTGAGCCTGGTTGGCGGGGAAAGTGCCATATAAACCCTTCTGGTGGCAACAAATTTTATTGTAAAATTTTACGCTCACCCATTGTCTTTAAAAACCAACAAGTCCCGGGGATGGAGTGGGGCGGGGGGGGGGGGGGGGCGGCAGCCCCATTCAGTTACAATTTGCCTATAGCGGACAGCCCATTAATTCCCCACCAAACTGCTATATTAAAAGTAGCCCTATTACCGTATTCATATTACCCTTTTTTAAATCATCAGAGCAGGTACTCGTGTGCGTATTACGTTAATAACCGACAATGATACTTCGTGCAGACCTCCTCTGATCCCAGGGTGACCTCTGTCAGCGCGTAACCCTTCCCTCCCCCCCCCCCCACCTCCCGCCTCCGCTCCCGGACAGTGAGTAGACAAAACTTTAAAACAAGAATAAAGTTTTGAGTACAAGTGCGTTTGAACTGAATGGTTGGTTGTGTTTGATAACAAAATTGGCCGTTGCCTCATCTGTTTTTCTTTTCGAAAAAAGGTTTGGCTAGCTTTTTTTAAACTGTCGATGAGAAAGAAAACATTTTCCGCCGCCGTATGCATTTTCTGAGGTCTAGAGAGCTCGCGAACAGGCGTTGTATTTGTTTTTAATTTAATGAATCAACATTGGTTAACGTAAAACAAATCTCTCTCTATTTCACAGGTTTTACATGGTTTGAATTAAGCGGAAAAAACTGGGTGTCGGGTAACAGTATCGAGTGTTACACGCGGTAATCGGATACGTTCAAGTCGGCGAGTTTTCACAATATCACGCAAACCCGGGCAAATACAGCAAACAGTGTGAGGCGAGCGCTGCGGTTATGAGGTCCTTCCAGCGTTTTCTTAACAGCAAACAATAGATGAAAGAACTTGGAAAACTAGCTTCCGAAACAGCTGTAAAAGCTAGGATGTTTTTATGTGCTCATACGCCTTGGACTGTTCACGGATACATAGATATATTCTTCTCCAGTTTCTAGGCTAAGCGCTGCAGAAGTAATACGGCGTAACAGGATCACCACTGACTGTTGTTTTGTGAGCTACAAAGTGATAAGAGTGCGCATAAAAACGAAGTACAGATGGATAGGTTTCTGAGAAGTTCCTATTTCTGCTGTCGATGTCTTGTTTTGCTCGCTGCTGTGGCTGCCTCTTTTGGTGAGTAGAATCCTCGAACCGGAACAAGTTTTGCACTGATGCCTGCTCCCCGTAGAAACCAATTTGCAGATTTATTCGCGAAATTCTACAAAGGCAATTGCCCGAAATCGGATAACCTGCCCCCTGTACTTGTTTGTTAAGATAAGAAATTCCGTGCCTTCCTAGTTTTGCCGGCTTCAGTAACCTGTCTTATGTTTAAGTTCATCTTAAGGGGGTAATCATTTGGTGAAAAATGCACTAAAATTTGTTCTGCACGGTAGGATAGGGATTGCGCGGAGGATATATATAGCGGGGAAAGACCGACCTTGGAAAGGCGCGTGTTAAATAGGAGGAGAAAAGTCGAAAATGAAAGAGAACAATTTCTCATGGGTGTTTTTGCCGGGGTGCTATGTGGCCGGACCGCTATATTTGTTTGACTGGGTGGTCGGGATGCTTTGCGGTTGTGTAGCGGTTTTGTTGCAAGGCTGTAGAGACTGTACAGTTTGACTGGCCAGATGTGTAGCTGTGTGACTGTGTGGCTTGGCGGATGTGTGACTGATGAGCTGCATGGCTGGGATGCCGTAGGACTGGTGGGCTGTGTGTCTGGGCCGCTGTATGACTAGGAGGCTGTATGGCTGTCAAACTGTGCAGCTGTGTGACTGCGTTGCTGGGCAGCTTTAAGACTAGGTGGTAGTCCAGCTATATTGTTGAGCGGCTGAGGAGCTCAGTATGGCTGAGCGGCTGTCTGATTGTCGGTCTTTCTGACTGGCGGGCTGTATGACTAGGTGATTGCATGGCTGGGTGACTGTGATTGGGCGGCGCAGCTGTGTTACTAAGTTGATGGGAGGCTTTACGCCTAGGCGGCTGTCCAGCTGCTATGTTGTTGAGCAGCAGAGCAGCTGAGTATTACTGGGTAGATGTATGACTGGGCACCCGTGTGATTGTTGGGCTTTGTGACTGGCGGACTGTATGACTAGGTGGCTGTGCTGGTGAGCAGCTGTATGGCTGGGCGGCTGTATGACTGAGCAGCTGTATTGGGGAGCAGCTTTATGGCTGGAAGACTGTATTGGGGAGCAGCTGTATGGCTCTACGGCCGTGTTGGAGAGCAGCTGTATGGCTGGGCGGCTGTGTGGGTGAGCGGCTGCGTTGGGGAGCAGCTGTATGACTGGACGGCTGTATAACTGAACGGCTGCGTTTGGGAGGAGCTGTATGGCTTTGCGGCTGTGTGACTGAGCATCTGTGTTGTGGTTTGCTTGCGGGGTGGCATTGAGGCTACATAAATGACAACTGAGTAGCTGTGGTGAGACTAAACCACGAATCCATATGTTACGAACACGTCACTTGTCGCCATGCTGGAACGTCAATCAGGATACCGATATTCGCTGATCATTTCTTTATTGATTTTAGCACAACAAAGCTTCCGCGAGGCTCCTGCAGACATCTCTGTAATACAAGGCCAGACGGAAACCCTCCGATGCTCCGTCAATGACTTGAAAGGTTCTGTTCAGTGGACTAAGGGTGGTTTCGCTTTAGGTAACTTACTTTTAATCATTATTCACATCTCATCATTGGGGAAGGAGAGGGGGGAGATTTGACCATTGTTTTAGTAGAGTCAAAGATTTTGCGCCCAGCCATCAAAGCGATTATAAGGAGCCACTGCTGGTTTCCGTGAGTGTGAACATGTTTACTCCAGGAGAGTGTTTTAGATAAATGATATACTGCAAAACCACAAAAAAGTCCAAAGTCTAGACAAGTTTTTGCTGCAGACGATCCCTGGCTTTATTTATTTATTTATTTATTTAATTTTTTTGCTAAGGTTTTACTAAGTACACGAGGCATCACTTGGAGCGTGTGATGCACAGAATATTTATACCGGTCAGTATACCGCCCCAAAATGTCTTAAGCATTTGGGTTAGGTCATCAAAATTGCGATGCCAAAACCGACGTGCTGTTGGTTTTCTTGGAAAAGGCGTGTATTTAAGTTAATGAGAGTACAGACATTGCCGTAGCCACGTTTTTTACAACTGGCGGGGGGGGGGGGGGAGGCGAAGGATACTATGGCCCCCACTCCGAAAAGTGTGGGGGGGGGGGGCGCCTGAGCCCGGTGGCTACGCCAATGCGTAACAGAAAAACCAAGAAATAGAGCCACTCATTGAGACTTAACTTGAGTGGTTCGATTTCCAGGCGGCCATATTCAATTGTGGTGTTCTAGACCGGGATTGTTGAAAAGTCTTCCTATTTGTCAGGTGGTACCATTTCCAGGGTGGCCGTATCGCGGTGTTCCCCTGTATCCCGGTGTTTCCCCGTATCCCGGTGTTTCCGCTTATCCCGGTGTTTCCCCGTATCCCGGTGTTCTCCCGTATCCCGGTGTTCCCCCGTATCCCGGTGTTTCCCCGTATCCCGGTGTTTCCGCTTATTCCGGTGTTTCCCCGTATCCCGGAGTTCTCCCGTATCCCGGTGTTCCCCCGTATCCCGGTGTTTCCCCGTATCCCGGTGTTTCCCCGTATCCCGGCGTTTCCCCATATCCCGACGTTTTCCCGTATAACGGTGTTTCCGCGTATTCCGGTGTTTCCCCGTATCCCGGTGTTTCTTCGTATCCCGGTGTTTCCCCGTATTCCGGTTTTTCTTCGTATCCCGGTGTTTCCCCGTATTCCGGTGTTTCCCCGTATTTTACCAAGAAATACAATGAATTGCATTAAAAAATTGTGTCTTAACGGTACGGATGATAAAATTTTGGAGCATTATTTTGTGGTCTCTATTATCCAAAAAATTAATGAAGTCTCGAAACAACACTGTTGTTCCCTATAATATATAGTTGAAATCCTGTATATAATACCATCAACGGGACTGAACTAAAGTGGGCCGTTTCCGGAGTGACCCTATTTGTGGGGTTCTCCATAACAGAAAGCAGCTTTTGTAAAGTGGGTCCTATTTGTGAGTTGGCCCAATCTCGGTATTTCCCTGACGTTGAATTTTAAATTGTTAAGTTTCAAATTAAAGTTTTCTGGCGAACACTCTCGTCACAGTTCCGTGCGACGGAATATATCACAAGAAGGTGATAGTGTTATTTATTTATGTATTTACTGAGACCGTGTCAATTGTGACGTAATACAGGATATAACCGCGAGGTTCCCGGCTACCCACGATATGAAGTAGTAGGGAGCGCAGAGCAGTTTGAGTTCCATCTCATGATCTCTAATGTACAGCTTGAGGATGATGACGAGTTCGAGTGCCAAGTGACTCCGGCTGGAGGAGATCCGAATCTTCAAGGAAAAGCCGTCGTCACCGTGTTGAGTGAGTTGTGCTGTCTACTAAAGTATTCATACAATGGTTTCTGAAGCTGGAGCTTTAATAAAAAACAAACAAACAAAAACGAGTCGCGGTTAGGCAGGGAAATGTGATTTGATACCGAATAATGGCTGCCGGATCATAACCCCTTCCCCTCCCACTCACATCATGGCCGTCGGATCATTACCCCCTGCCCCTCCCACTCACATTATGGCCGCCGGATCATAACCCCTGCCCCTCCCACTCACATCATGGCCGCCGGATCATAACCCCCTGCCCCTCCCACTCACATCATGGCCGCCGGATCATAACCCCCTGCCCCTGCCATCCGCATCATGGCCGCCGGATCATAACCCCCTGCCCCTCCCACTCACATCATGGCCGCCGGATCATAACCCCTACCCCTGCCATCCGCATCATGGCCGCCGGATCATAACCCCCTGCCCCTCCAACTCACATCATGGCCGCCGGATCATAACCCCTGCCCCTGCCATCCGCATCATGGCCGCCGGATCATAACCCCCTGCCCCTCCCACTCGCATCATGGCCGCCGGATCATAACCCCCTGCCCCTCCCACTCGCATCATGGCCGCCGGATCATAACCCCCTGCCCCTGCCATCCGCATCATGGCCGTCGGATCATAACCCCTGCCCCTCCCACTCGCATCATGGATGCCGGATCATAACCCCCTCCCGCTCCCATCCGCATCATGGCCAGCGGAAACCCCTCCCATCCAACTCTCTTCATATACATGTTTTGGAAATTCTGCGAAGAAAACGTTATCTGGCCAATGATTAAAGAGCTTTTTAGCATTTATTCACATTTTAGTTTCTCCTTTCGGCTCTCGGCGAGGCATTGGTTTTGGCGCGTTCTGTAATCAAACCACTCCTTTCAGTTGTCTATCCAAAACTAACGAAATACCTGAACATTTTTACATTCTTTATAGCTGTATTTAAAGCCTGATCTTCACAAAATCCTGTTCATTGGTAAGAAGCACTTAAATAGTTCTCAGCTGACATCACTCACCTGGCACCATTTCCGCCTTGCAGTTCCCCCGGAGACGCCGCAGATAGAGGGTCATGACGCAGGCTCTGTGGTGAAGGTGCCTAGTGGCCAGGAGAGTGTTGTCTTTACGTGTACATCAGCCAATGGCAAGCCTGCTGCTGAGCTCACGTGGTACCGCAATGACGAGGTCATCACGGAAGGCATCGAGTACACAACTGAAGATGTGGCCCTCAGCAAACTACAGGTCTGCCATTCCTTGTCGGCCTCCAATTTATTTGGCATTTAATTAATTTTTGTGTGCAATGCTCTGGCCGCTTTGTATAAAAACAGAAAAAAATCTCCAACGACTTCGCAATGTAAGATGAAGTTTAACTTCGTGATCTGAGATTTCGCTGTTTAGAAGAATATTTTAATTCACTAAGCTATGTCTGTTTTCTTAATAAGAGGTACATCTTATTCAGTTTCGAATAAATCTTATCACTCTATGATATATAGTTATGAAGAGATATCTTTACATGTGGAATAACTGTGTAAATGAATGTCACTGCATATAAATGATACAGCCATGTCGTTATTCTGTAACAGAACGCGAAGAGTGTATTAACCTTTACGCCAAGCAACGAAGATGACAACGTTGTTTATAGATGCAGCGCCAAGAACGACGCTGTCATTCAACCAATCAGCTCCTCCGTTACACTTAGTGTTCTACGTAAGCAGTGTATTGCCATGGCAACTCGGATAACCCATTGTTGCTAAAGTGTTATATTTTTTGCTCATCGTACTACTTTTCAGTCCAAGGAAGAATGAGTAACAGCACAAAAACAAAAACAAAGAAAACACACACATACAAATACAGAGACCTCACACAAACACACACACAAAGAAGAGTATCACATAAGAGAACTCTGAGGAAAAAAAACACAATATGCTGAACACGTATTGTATTTACTTACAGATCCGCCGGGACCTCCTGAAATCACTGGCTACAGTAATGGCCAAGTCGTACAGACAGGTGATACGGTGGAACTCAAGTGCACATCCAAGGGCGGCAATCCGCTGGCTCAGGTATCGTGTGAGATGTGATGACGTCACGAAGAATGTTACAGAGCGAAGTGCAGTCTGACCTTGTCAAAACGGGCACGTTTGGGACGTGTCAAAATTTTCATAATAAAGGGGTGTCACTAATATTAAGACATATTTTCTATTGTCTTTTTTCGTGTTTTCTCATTTTTGAATTCATGCTAACTTTCATTCCATTGTTAGAAAGCTGTCTTGAATTTCGTCGTCCCGATTGCATCATTTCTTGTTCAAACGCAGGACGGTTCCTTACGTAAAGGGTCAGTGAAAGTTTAACTTGTAAGCTGATATAAACTGTGGCAGGCTGGTTTCGAACTGGGGACCTCTTGCTTATCAAGCAAGCATCTCGACCACTGCACCACGCAGGTGACCTGACAGAAGGAAACCTTTAATAAATCTTACTCTACATATTTCCAATAATCAGTAGCACGTCCGGAACAGCCCTGACCGCCTCGCAATTGATTGTTTGTAATTTGTGTTTGGTTTTAAGATTTAAATCCCAAGCACCAAATGTTCATCAATCTTTTTCTGAGAAAATGAAATGTTCTGAGAAACGTTTGAGGACATTATTGACGAGCAATACTTCATTATGAACTGAATGGCATGGCATGACAGTTTCTTATGACATATAATAAACATCCCGTCATTGTAATGGCATAATTATGAGCGGGCTTTTGTTAAATTTGGCGTGGATTTGTAAAATATTTAGCGTGGATTCTTTGCTCAGAAAATATGCTTATTTCCCAATAGAACCCTAAAATTAAGTCAGTTAAAAGTTTCAAAGCAGTGTATTCTGTTGTGAGAAAATCCTACGCAAATCGGGGTTTTCTGACAACAGAATACATTGTTTTTCATCTTTTAATCGTGACATAGCAGACTTTTATAAAAAGTAGATGTAAGTGTTATTAGGGAGAGTTCACGAATGAGAGGAGTTCAGTGATTGAGTTTTGTTTCAATGTAACAAGCACTTCTCGTGAGAAGTAAGCAAATGCTTTGGGCACTTCTAGCACAGAAGATATGGCTCATGTTGTATTACATGTTAAAGTGCTTAAAAAAACTGAGAATCTTTATTGATTTAAAAGGGTTAAAAAATGCCCCGACTTTCTTCAGGTGTACTGGTACAGGAATGATGCTCAGTTGGATTTCTCGTTTACCATTGCTGGGGACGTTGTGGAAAACGTGCTGGTGTTTACTGTGCAGCCGAGCGACATGAACGCCATCTATCGGTGTGAGGTGTCAAACTTAGTCACAACGACTCCTCTCAAGGCTTCCATCAACATGACCGTACAGTGTGAGTATTGTACAAGAAAAAAACAGAAGATTGAAGTTTTCTGAAACCCAGATTGGATGTAATTTAGTTGACCTTTTGTTGTATTATTCGTCTATGGAGAAGTTGCAGATTATGTGCTTTGACTGTGTCAGTCTCGCGTTTTTAGCCATCTGAAAAACATGAGGAGGTCTAATTCCTCAACTTTCGCATGCGCAATGTCTAAATGCATGTTTTTATATAGTTATCAAACAATTTACTTCCTAGCGATAATCGCTGCCGGGTCTGACTAAGATTCCTAGGACTTGCTTACGTCATATATGTTATTTATGTTGTTGCAGTCGCACCGGAGACCGTCGAGATCAGCGGTCACGAGCAGGCCAAGGCGGGAGAGGAGAAGACCTTGACCTGTGTGTCGTCCATCAGCAACCCTGCAGCCACCATCACGTGGTTCTCACGTGGCCAGCAGCTAGAGGGTGCCAAAACCAAAGTGCAGCCGTCTCCTCAGGTGGGCTGCATTCGCTACCACGCTGAATGATGTATTCGCTACTACACTGCATTCGCTACCAACCTGTGTTCGCTTAGTTCCCACATTGCTTCTGCTGGCGTTGATTAAATCATGTACAATTTTGTAATGTTTACTACATGAGCTTATTCTTAAGCTAGGATTGTAAAATTATTTTCTGATGTGGCGTGAATTGCAGGGTGGATTCATAACGACGTCTAAAATCAAAGTACGTCTCACCGACGCCGACGATGACGTCATGTACTCATGCCACGCCACCAATGAGGCTCTAGCTGCCAACCCCGCCACGGCCAGCGTGACGCTGAAGGTGATGTACCCGCCAGCAGCGCCAGAGATATCAGGCTATACATCAGGCAAGGAAGTGACGGCGGGACAGATACAGACAATGCAGTGTAGGTCGGTGGGAGGGAACCCCCTAGCCACTCTAACGTGGTGGAAAGGTGCGTGAATTTCAATTCTCAAATAGCTTAAACATCATATGATGAATGGCAGTGGAAGCTTGATTATGTTTTTCGCGTAGCTTTGCACTTGTGAAAGTTAAAGAACAAAGAAACGAAATGATTTTTTACAATATTTGCGACGGTATTGTCAAGATTAACTTTAAAATAAAAACTACTACTACTACTACTACTACTACTACTACTACTACTACTACTACTACTACTACTACTACTACTACTACTACTACTACTACTACTACTACTACTACTACTACTACTACTACTACTACTACTACTACTACTTCTACTACTACTACTACTACTACTACTAATAATAATAATAATAATAATAGCAATAATGACATTTGACAGGAGGGAAACAGCTAGAGGGCGCCACAACGATAGCGGGAAACATCGTTCGCAGCCAGCTGTCATTCATTCTGAAGCCAGACGACAACATGGCGTCGTACGTGTGCAAAGCGAGCAACGAGGCCACAGCCACGCCCCTAGAGGCCACAGTCACGCTCCACGTCAATTGTAAATTCTCCGTTTATTTTTAGTCAAATGAACGGGGGTTACAGGGTTTGTCGCACTCACGTGTGTCCGCCTTCCGTATTTTCAGTTTGAGGAGGGATACGGGGGCATGGGGTGGGGAAAGGGGGGAGGGGTGTTGGGGAGGGGGGGGGGGCGGCGAGTTAAGGAGATTTGGTTTCTCATATTTTAGGGGCTATTCCAGAATTAGTTTCTGAATAAATTTATGCTGCTTGTCGTATTTGCAGTTCAATTACAGACATTACAATGTTCTTTAATTCAACAAGAGATATGCTCAGTTCAAAAAGTGTTATCGAAAATGGATGACAGATCTAAATAAACTCAAATCCGCTACAAAAACACAACTTCCGGGTGTAGTGTTCATTATGCAGAGATGTTCAACAAACAGAATTTCACAGTGAAAGTTGGAGAAAAATAGTATTCCCTTATTGTGGGTACTGTTCACTGATTCTGTAATTGAATTATTTTTTAACTACATTACAATTCTAAATGCACGAAACACAGAAACAGCACAGCTTATTTTATTTTCTTCTGCAGCCATAGTTACCTTTAAGGAAATAAACTGCCAGTTTATTTTATGTATCTTTAATTAATGCGAACACATCAAATTTAATAAGATATATTTCAGATTTAATAAGATGTTTTTCAAATTTAGCAAGATATATTTCAAATTTAATAACCTATACATATTTATTCAGAGATTTGCGCGGGTTTTCTATTGGTATCCGTTGTTCATTTCTGTATGCCATTTTCTTTCAGTCATTCTCTAATTATATTCAGCACCAATCGGGTTTGGAATTTTTCAAATAATTAGAAATTCTAATCTGTGTTAGATAAAAATATAGCAAAAAATACTTTTACAGTCCCGCCATCGTCTCTGGAGATCTCTACGGATCCCACACAAATAAAAGCTGGCGAATCGGTGACTCTGACGTGTAAGAGTTCTAGTAGCAACCCGGCCTCGAATGTGACGTGGTGGAAAGATGGCGCTGTGCTCGAGGGACGTGATGGCGGTGTGGTGGACGCAGGTACATGCGTGACCACCCCTCCCCAACCCACCCACCCACCCCCTTGTTTGGCCATATCTCGTGTGTTGTCCAGTCAACTGTCTTTTGAACTTCGCTATTGTTTCAAAATTCCATCGTCTGGCTTGTATTATTCAGTCAACAATCTTGTCATTTTTTTTTGTCATTGGTACATAACAGTACAAAAATGGTAACACAAAATTAAGTGTTGGTGAGAACTGGAGGGCTTAAATATGTCAAACATTTCGTTTGTACTATGTGAACGGTCCCTTTAGTAGACTGAAATGACCTTTCCCCAATAAAGGTTAGCACTGGTTTTATTTTTTTTTAAAAGAATTTGGCGGAAAATCGACGCTGAGTCACTTAGAATTAACACCGACAGCGGATGAGCATGGGGACATCTACGCGTGCCGAGCGTCCAATGTGCTCATAGAGCGGGCCGTCAGTGACGCCGTCACGCTTGACGTCAGGTGTAAGTACAGCGCCGCCTCGCCAGGCGAACACTCAACCAGGCCACCACCCCGCCAGGCCATCAGCCCGCCAGGTCACCACCTAGCCTGGCGATCAGCCGGCAAGGTGACCATCCCACGAAGCCACCACCCTGCCAGGCCACCGCAAGTTTCCACCCCGTCAAACCGCCACCCCAACAGGCCACAACCCCGCTAGCGGTCCTGCAGTGTGACCAGTCCACTGGGTTACCATCCAGTCAGGCGACCACCGACACGGCGATCAGCCCGCCAAACCGCCACCGCGCCAGGCCACTATTACGCCAGGTGACCGCCAGGCCAGGCAACCATCCAGCAAATGCGACCTGCCTGCAAATTCAACCACATTGCAAATAACAGCACTCAGCTAAGAAAAACACCCATTGTTGTTTTTGTCGCCTCTCACTTCAAACAACCTTGTTTATAAAACGTCCCTGCGAAACAGATTGACTCATGTTGGTTCTTTCCAAACCATGATGCCAGTTCCCGGGATTCTTTGTATCTCCAATTTATTCTGTTATTCGGTGTTGTTTTGCTTTTTCAGAAATCGTATTTATTCAAGGTGATTTGAAAGCTACAACATGTCAAGAAGCCTTAAAACTATCAATGAATCTAAGATTTAAATCTAATTTGCTTAAAAATAAACAATAAGTCGATGTATTTGAGAAAATAGTGAAAACAATGCAGACCAGGCGCGTTTTCCTTTATAGCTCCACCCCGATTGGCAGAAGATTTGCCAACGAGTGTTGAAATGACGGAATTCTCCGCTATGGTTCTCAATTTCACCGCCAGAGGGAATCCAGCAGACATACAGTACTCGTGGTTCAAAAATGGAAAGAAAGCGAAGTTCGGTGGCGGCATTTCTACGGTATTTTTTATCTTGTGTTTCTTATCTGTTTTGTTTTTATGATAAGTGTGATTTCGTGCAGTCCTGTCATCCGATGAAATCTCACCCCTGGTAAAAATAACATCATCGGTCCAAATACCCTGGGATATTTAGTGCCTAAAAGTCTATCTTTCTTCGGTTGTGCGAGCGACCCCTTTGGATTGTTCATACCCCCCTCCCCTGTGGAATGAATGGGGAACTAAGCAAGTCATTGAAGAAGGTGCACATCAGATAGTGCTGTCCAACCCAACTAGTTTGGGAGGTAAAACATGTCTTAGCATGTTAATATGCAGTTGTGATTAGATAATTTTTTCAGTAATGTAGCTGCAAGGAAGAAAGCAAAATGTGTAAACTTAGAAATGAAAAAAATGCCTTCTTTTTAAAATACAGTGATTTTGACTCAAAACAGATGTAGCAAATGATAAGAGGTTTTGAAAATTATGGAAAATGAAACAAAATGAGATGGACTGAATTTTTTAGGAAATATAGATATTCAGGGTGAACGTAATATCCTATAATTGAGGGGTTAGGAACAGCCAGGGGAAGACTGACCATAAGGCTGGAGGGGGGTCGTTTCTCCCAGCTCACCAATCAGAGCACGCCGTGAAGATGATTGATTGGCGACCATCTCCGCCCCCCCCCCCTCCCCCAGCATGTGGAAATATTATATAATGATATAATATAATAATATAATAATTATGGAATAATAATAATTCAGATGTCAACTATGATAACAAACTGTAACAACTGTTTCTTCAACTTGGTTTCGGTACAGTTGATAAGAACTTGTGCAAAAGGTTCATTTTATACAGTGACCCAGGCAAATCTCTTTTAACCCCAAAAAAGAAGAATTACCACGGCCTTTTGCGCATTTCGTGAATTAAAAATGAACTAAAAATGTGCGCGCTCTGTCCTGTTTATTTTCACGAAATATCACCAAATATCGCTGACATATATGGAATGCCATTTTAACATTTAATGGTTATTTTTTGATATCAAAATAGATTTAGAGATATCAATAAATCAATTTAGATCTCATTAATTTATATTTTGCTATTAATAATTGAATTTTAGATGGCAAAAATTTATTTTTGAGATCAAAAAATCAATTTTACAAACCTAAAAAATGTTACGGGAGACACACATTAGCATAAAATATAACGAATCGTCAATTAAATTTTGGAGATGAAAATTTGAGTTATTGAGATCAATAATAACAACATAATTTTTTATCTCAAGAATTGCTTCTTTTTTGTACAGTAAAAAATTAAAATAAAGATTCTGTATACAAGGACAGCCATTATTTATTTACAGATGCGCGTTTCTGAATTTTTTATTAAAAAAAAATAGACTGATATTTTGACATCAAGAATCAGTTTTTGAGATCAAAAACTCGTTGGCAGATTTCAAAGTACAAATTAAAAATGTATCAGTCTGAAATAATGATATCTGAAGTAAATACTTGATATCAATATATAGAAAATCAATTAGTGAGCTCAAAATTAATATTTTGCTCTCAAGTATTTAATTTTTGCTATCAAGAATTGAATTTTTGATCTCAAAAAATCAATTTTAGATATCATTAAATCATTTTTGATATCAATAGATATTTCTTGATATCTCTAAATATTTATTGATATCAAAAATTATTTTTTGAGATCAAAAATGCATTTAGAGATATCAAGAATACAATTACAGATAGCAAAAATGAATTCTTGATATCAAAATATGGATTTATTGAGATCAAAAATTAATTCTTGATATCAAAAAATCAATTTTTGAGATCAACAATTAATTCTTGATATCAATAATTCACTAATAAATGTGAAAATGGCATTCCATAGACATAGAACATTGTTTACACTGTACCATTTTAGTTACACTGTACATAAATTCGCAAATCCTCACAAAATTACAAGTTGAGCATTAATACATGCTCTGATTGATTTTTTTACGGCACAAGTAAGCAATCCATCAACAAAAACCCCATAATTCTCATGCATTATTATATGGAGTTTTGATAGTAAAAATAGTTATTAAACTGATTAGGTTCATCCTTTGTTGAAATTAGTTAACAATTAATGAATTAGAGTTATCAATAATTCAATCAAGAATTGCGTCAGATGTCAAGAACCTATAATAAATATAAGTTGAACGTTCCAGAGCTGAGTAATTTGAAACCTCTGGTTGTTGTTTTTTCCAAGTCTTGACTGGTTTGTGGGGTCTCTGTGTTTGTTGGTGTGCTGGCCTTTACTTGTTGTTGCTGCATCTTCTGTTGTTGTTGTTGTCGTTGTTGTTGTTGTTGTCGTTGTTGCTTTTAAAGATTACGGCGTTTTTGATTCTTGTCGAAGATGTTAAAGTCTTGGCTAAGCAAACTAAGAATGAATTCTAAAAGAAAAGAAAAAATAAGAGTGAGAATCAGAAAGGCTGAACAACGGCCCAGGGGGGGGGGGGGGGTCTGTTTTAAATTCGTAGTTAAAGCATCCCTGCAGTTTGAAAAATGGACCAGTTTACCGCAATAAAAGTATGGTTTTACTATTTCAGGGCAACTGCTCTTTTGTATCCAGTAAATTTACATTTTCCCAAGAAATCTTGACATATTTTGCATTTGTTGTTATTGCAATTAAAAAAACAATGGTGTCTTTTTTCTCCTAACCCTGAAGTTTCAAAGACCTCAACCCTAAAGTTTGAGAGCACGCGCACCATATACACGTGTATACATTATTTTTTCTCAGCGCTTTATTTAGACTTATGTAACCCCCGAGGAATGAACTCACCATCCTGCGCTTTCCTCCTCGAGGCGCTTGCCGCATTGTATTTCTCAGCAGCGGTATGTTTAGCCGTCCGTGCACCTGCTGTGACGTCAAAGCACGAGCAGACGTCACAGCTGCATGTGAACTGGTCGTTGTGGCAGTCATAGACCGGGCACAGGCGGTTGCCCGGGCAGGAGCACTGGTACCAGGCCTCGTGCGAGGCGGCGCTGTTGTACCACGTGGCGTGGGTCCGGCGGGCGAGAAGAGCCGCCGCCAGGAGCAGGTGGGCGAGGATGGCGTGGCGTGGAGCCATGGCACTGCGAACTCTCAGATCCTACGTCAGTCGCTTACTTGTTGTGCTGTTATTTACGTTTGCAGTGGCTCGGCCGTTTCTTAACCTCTCCGTAACTGCTCCAGTGAAAAATATAAGCTGAATATCTGGGTTATTTTATTATAGCTTGAGAATTGTACTTTTCAAGTTTTCTGTTATCCTTCGAACCTCTTGAATAACAACTTTACTAAATTATTTACTCTGGCGAACTTTCTAGAGCTAACACTGACGGCGCTGCATCACTGAGAAATAGTTGTCAAAAAAAATAAGCGAGTCGCCATGTATATATAGGACTGACCAATGACATGGGCGTGGTCGTAATGACGTCATCAAATTGCACTGAAATGAGTTGCTGATGGCCGCAAGGGCAGCTTTCGTATTAGCGGGGTGGTCTAGTGTAATGCCATTCATGATATTACTAAAAATAACTAATTGTATTAATGACAGTAATCACTGCAGTTACGCCCTTAAGTTTCACAAATACAAAGCGGTATAATGGAGAACATAGTACCAACTCCTGGCCAGCGACACTCTCCGTGAATTACACATTGTGTTGACGTTGGCAGATGATTTGGCTGAGATACTGGAAGCTGGAAAAATTAAATATCAGTGGGGGGGGGGGGGGGCAACTTGCATCGTGGCAAAAGGTCTTATATTTGACGTTATGTGCTTCCCGGTGACAGGGTGTCTTAAATCCTATTTCATAACCTGTTGTTTTTTTTTTCAGAAATGAGCATACGCCCTGCCATGAAAAAAATAAACTCCTGTCATTTCGTCTATTATTACTATTTTTTTTTTCAATTTAATACGCAACAGCAATAATTTATGACTCAGTCAGAAACTTTTCATACATTCCTGTGGTGACTGTTCCATTGGTTTTTGGGTCTGTGAGGGTTTTCAAGACTTCGGAGGTTAAAACCGGGAACCGTGAAAAATATTACATATAAACCGCGAGGAGGAGTTTTATTTTCCCTCCCCAAAAGCACAAGAAGTGTAATAAGCTCTTTATTCCTTCAACTAGCTCATTCTGTTTGGTGTTTCTGGGAAGCTGGCAAGGAATTTTTGTTTGCGTTGCCCGTATATCTGAGTTTTGATGAACACTGCATGGATTACTAAACAAATATGACTTCTTTACAGAGTGGAGGTGTACTTGACATAACAAACGTCACTAGGGCTCATTCCGGAGAATACCGAGTCGTGGCGAAAAATGACGAAGGCCAGGCAGAAATAACGTGGTCCTTAGACGTTCACTGTAAGTACACTGGTGCTGCACCTGCAAATTCATATGTTTTCTATGATGTTAACACACAGTGGCGCATCTGAATCAAGACCATCGACGAGGTTAGCCATAAGAGGCCTTAACTGTTATTATTTTCGAGGCCCCCTTATACTGGGGTCAGAAGAGACACATGGGAACGCACACATTGGTATCTTTTCTGAGGTGGTCTTCATCTCCAGGGGCCAGTTAACTTTTGTGAATACCGGGGCAGGTGGTCTTCCTGGTGGTCTTCCTGTGGTCTTCCTGATTGTCTTCCTGGTGGTCTTCCTGGTGGTCTTCCTGGTGGTCTTCCTGGTGGTCTTCCTGGTGGTCTTCCCGGTGGTCTTCCTGGTGGTCTTCCTAGTGGTCTTCCCGGTGGTTTTCCTGGTGGTCTTCCTGGTGGTCTTCCTGCTGGCGGGGTTCCTACCGTGTGATATAATCCACAAGCGATATGTGGCACACAACACTTAGGCCAGCGACAAGTAGGACATGAAAATTTGGCCAAAAAAATACAGTCTCAAAAACTAAATTCTGCGAAGCTGTATATGGATAATTATAACCTAAACGTAAAGTGTTTTTGTATGTAACGACCATTCCCATTCCCTGAAATAGCGTGGCGTCGACCTCTGGCTGAGAACAATCGACTCTGCAGCCAAGTTAAGCAGGAATTATCCGGTTAATACCTTGATGAGTGACCTAGCTTTCTCTACATGTAAGGGTGATAGAGACTTTTGATGTTTTGACGCGTGATAGAGATTTTGAATATTTAAGGTGTGATATCGATTTTATATACTTTGACGCGTGATATCGATTTTAGATGCTTTGACGCGTGATGTCGAGTTTGGATGTCTTCACGCGAAATATCGAGTTTAGATTTTTGATGCGTGATATCGATTTTAGATGTTTTGACGCGTGATATCGATTTTAGATGTTCTGGCGCGTGATATCGATTTTGGACGTTTTGACGCGTGATATCGATTTTGGACGTTTTGACGCGTGATATCGAGTTTGGATGTCTTCACGCGTGATATCAACTTTGGATATTTGGGCTAGGATTCTGCCTTTTATTTCATTGCGCGCTCTGTTGTGCACAGATCCGGCTGCCATCACCAGTATCACAGATACACAGACGATTGAACAGGGACAGACAGCTACATTCGAATGCAAGGTGGACGCACACCCGCTGACAGATGCCACCATTACCTGGGTCAGGTAACGAGACTCGGGTCATTGACTCGATCCTGATGGTAGTATTTATAACCTTTTACTGCCTGGGGAGGGGGGCGAATACATTTATTAAACCTGTGATACCATAATTTTAACTTTGTGTTTTGTGGAAGGGTCGTTGCTAAGGTGGCGAAATCGGTCTAGTTTTCGAATGTTTTGTGACACAGGAAGGGCTACAGTATGTCGCGGGTAACAGTTCAGACAAGCGGAGATGTGTCTTCGTTAAGTATCAACGCAGCATCCAAAGATGACTCAGGGGAATTTGTGTGCACAGCAAACAATGGCGTTGGTGACGCCGCTACGAAAGTAGCTAAGCTCATCGTCAAGTGTAAGTACTGGGTGGGGCAGGGGCTTTTTACCGGCTCGGTGGGGGGGGGGGGTGGGGTAGGGGGGGTTGCCGTTTACCTGGCTATGGTCGTCTTGCGTCTTTGAAGTGTTTCCATTGAGCTGTTGCCCATGTCTTCAAGTAGACGAAGCTACATAGAAGAGAGCATTTTACTTAATGGCATACCCATCACTGGATTGAGTCATGTTAATTTGATGAAAAATTTATAAACGTTGAAACACAAAGTGACCAAAATACGAAATATGAAGGCAATTTGGTGAGGAGGAGTGTTGCTGTAGATGTGTTTATGAGTACCATTTGGTATGGAGGAGTGTTACTGTAGATGTGTTTATGAGTACCATTTAGTATGGAGGAGTGTTACTGTAGATGTGTTTATGAGGACCATTTGGTATGGAGGAGTGTTACTGTAGATGTGTTTATGAGTACCATTTGGTATTATGGAGGAGTGTTACTGTAGATGTGTTTATGAGGACCATTTGGTATGGAGGAGTGTTGCTGTAGATGTGTTCATGAGTACCATTTGGTATGGAGGAGTGTTACTGTAGATGTGTTTATGAGGACCACTTGGTACGGAGGAGTGTTGCTGTAGATGTGTTTGTGAGGACCATTTGGTAAGCAGGAGCGTTGGTATAGATGTGTTTGTTTTTATGCCTCTAGTTGCGCCAGTCATCGATCGCGCGAATGTGAAAGCGGCCGTGGATGTCGGCAACGACGCCAGGCTGCCGTGCCTGGCCAGTGGGGCCCCGGAAATCACCTTCACCTGGTCTAAGGTGACCTTGGCACACTACTTTCCTCCAAACCACCAAAGGCATAAATGACATGCATTAATCAATACGACAACCGATATCTCTTGTCTGCTGATTTATGTAACACAACAAAGGTTGATATTCCAACTAGAAAATGACAACTTTATCTGCGCAAGCATTCATTAAAAAAGAGGACATCTCTGAATAATGGCAACACTGACACCAACAAAGTAGGGTTTTAATTTTGAGAGAGGGGGGGAGGGGCAATAGTTTGACGAGCCTTGGAACACTTGAACGAATGCCGACAGGACCGTACAGAAGTGGTTTTAATTCAGAAGTAGCGCGATTTTAGTGGTTGTTTTGTCGAGTAGATTCCCCCCAGCTGCTCTTAACACTAGGTCAATGTGACGTCAATGTGACGTATGTTGCAGGGCGGAAGTGAGATCGACCTGAGCAGCAGCCGCTTCTCCGTGGAGAATGACAACAACGGGGTGGTGGAGTACAGCTCGTACCTCGTCATACAGAGCTCCAGCAAAGATGACCACGGCGTGTACCAGTGCAAAGCGACCAACGAGCTCGGTCAGGATGCCGTCGATATCAGGCTGGACGGAACCAGTTAGTGCTCTACCGTAGAACCCCCTTCCCACCCAACCCGATCCCTGTGTCCCTAATTTTGCTTGGTCTCACACACTTAGAAAAACTCCCTATATGACCTTATTTGAAATGATGCTCTCCCCCTGCAGGTAAACCAGATGCGCCGACAGAACTGCGGTTTGTGAACGCCACGCACAACAGCATCACTATATCGTGGCAGCCTGGATTCGATGGCGGGGCGCAGCAATCGTTTCAAGTGCGCTACCAGGAGATTAGTGGCGAGGGCGCCGGCGGTTATAAGTATGAAGATGTGGTACCCAAAGACGCCGCCATATTTACCGTGAGTCAGCATTATTCGACACAGAAGCCCCACGTCTTCTGCGAGGTTGGGGGTGGGGGGGGGGGGGAGAGTGGCGGAGGGAGCGAAAGGAGCGAGTAGTATAGGGGGTAGGGGGAACCACTCGCTTAATTACAAAAATAAAGAAGCGTGAAGTAAAAAAAAAAAAGAAATGATGCCACCCTCTTTTCCCTTCTCCCTTTGGAAGGACAAAGTGTTGTAAAACAACGTTAGTTCCTATTACTTTTCCTTAAAAGGCTTAAATAGGATGTTCTTACAAGTTGAAGAAACTACTGAAAGGGTGTGCTTACAAGTTAAAGAAACGGCTGAAAAGATGTGCTTACAAGTTAAGGGAACGGCTGAAAGGATGTGCTTACAAATTAAAAGAAACGGGTGAAAGGATGTGCTTACAAGTTAAAGAGACTAGTGAAAAGATGTGCTTACAAGTTAAAGCAACGGTTAAAAGGATGTGCTTACAAGTTAGAGAAACGGCTGAAAGGATGTGCTTACAAGTTGTAGAAGCCACTGAAAGGATGTGCTTACAAGTTAAAGAAACCACTGAAAGGATGTGCTTACAAGTTAAAGAAACCACTCAGTTGATGCAAATTTATTGAAAGTATTATAACTAACTTGTTGTTTTAAATGTATTTTGTAATTGATTTCGCCAGGTGAAAGGCCTGAAATTAGCCACGGAGTACTCGATGCGTGTGCGCGCTATCAACCAGCATGGCGAGAGCGCCTTCTCCACTGACGTCATCCAGGAACGTACGTCAATCATCGCTCCGCCCAGTGAGCCAAAGAAGCAGGACGACACCCCGCTCATCTTCATCCTCACTGTCTCCATCATAGGGATGGTGCTGCTTGGTCTCAACGTCCTCCTCATTCTCTTCTTCATACGCCGCCGCAAGAAAAAAATGGAGAAAGGTAGGGGAATTATTTTCTTCTAATACACTTTATCCATATAAGAGTATATCAATTTTTTTTTGAGAAATTCATTGAAAGGTACATTTAACTTGAAAATTTCAACGATGCAGATTTGCATCTATTGGCACATACAATAATATTGTTCTCAAAATCGGGCTCAAACTCAAAAATTGGTCTTTATTTATTCAGAATAAGGTTAAGGTTTAGGTTCAGTTGATTTGAGTCGGTTTGATTTAAGCCTAGTTTGATCCAGCAACCATTATGTCTTGAAAAGTTGCTTGTTAGACGTAAATATCACGTCTTATCCCAAAATAAACGTTATTCCAGTTGGTCTCCAATTCATTTTCATGTGTGACATCTTAAATTTGCAAGTTAAGTGATAAGTGAAAAACTTAAACAGTAAAATTGCAGAATAACGTAGAGATGAAAATTTTCGATAAAGTCTTAAATTGGCAAGTGAATGGACTGATAAACAACGCACAAATACGAAAACAATAACTTAAAATTTAAAGAAAAGTTCTTCGTGTTTTCACTCAAAGCTCCAACGGACCTGTCCTTCGCAAACTGTGTAATGGAATGCTGATAAAAAACAAACATGTTTTTTCCCAGTACAACCTCGTTATAGCGAAATGGCTGGAATTTAAGTGAGATTTCATTAGAATCTGTAGATTTCAACAGGGAAAGCTCATATGGGCCTAGTTAATAATGCCGTTGCAAGCTGATTCTCGTTATACCAGATGTCATTCCAAGGAGCTTTTCCTGTATGTTGTATTTCAGATACTTCAGATAACGCCAGTCAGGCAAACACGGTGGAAATGTTCAATGCGCCCACCATAACGGAAGATTCTAAAAGCTATACTAGTTTTGGCGGCCGCAGTTTGGACGACTATCCGGATGAATTCTACGTGAAACCCTACGAGGTAACGCTTCTGCTTTCAGCAAAATACGGGGCGACGCCCAAGCTCTTGGCTTACGAGATCTGTTTGCCAAGATGTCACAGTATTGTGCATTTGTAGCCTTTGAATTCTAAAATGTCGTTTTGGCATTTCAGTAGGTATGGTCATTCGATGTTTAGCTAACAAAAATTTGGGGGAAATAACCTCTATTCAAGCTATATCAAATTATACTCACTAAAACGTAAACAGACCAAGTTCATCAAATGATCTTAGCCATTGTTAAACTGAGTTCTTTTTCTTTGTGTCCATAAACCCAATGTCGATTATAGCTTTTTCAAGCTTTATGTTTTTATCTTCGACTTTAGTGGTCATCTGTGGCACAACGGATCGTCTGCCCCGCTATTCACAAAATTTAACTGTGCAGTAACTGTACTCATAAAAGCGAAAATCGGCTGATCAAGCTGTATTACCGAAACAATTTTAGGTGGATTTTTGTTTGTTAAATAGGGTAAATTTATTAATTTACTTTCTGTTGTGGTTGTCAACAGAACAAGTAACGGTTTCCGTTACCTGTGCAGTTAACTTTTGTGAATACGGTCACTGTGGCTTAACAGGTAGTCTGTGGTTTAAGGGGTCGTCTGTGGCTTAAGGGATCGTGTGTGGTTTAAGGGGTCGTCTGTGGTTTAAGGGGTCGTCTGTGGCTTAAGGGTCGTCTGGGATTTAAGGGGTTATCTGTGGGTTAAGGGGTCGCTGTGGTTTAAGGGGTCGTCTGTGGATTAAGGGGTCGTCTGGGATTTAAGGGGTCGTCTGTGGCTTAAGGGGTCATCTGTGGTTTAAGGGGTCGTCTTTGGTTTAAGGGGTCGTCTGTGGATTAAGGGGTCGTCTGGGATTTAAGGGCTTATCTGTGGCTTAAGGGGTCGTCTGTGGTTTAAGGGATCATCTCGGAGTTAAGGGGTTGTCTTGGATTTAAGAGGTCGTCTATGAATTAAGGGGTCGTCTGTGGTTTAAGGGGTCGTCTGTGGCTTAAGGGGTCATCTGTGAAGTACGTAATTACGCTATCTTTACCGGATTATCTTAAATTTGCACTCTCAGGAAGAAGACGAGTTGAAGAAATTCCTGCCACCAATGGATTTCACTGGCGCCGATGGGCCATACAAGCCAAACAGAGGGCCGCAGGCCTACCACCCCGGGCCAGACTACCGGTCGCTGCCCCGGGCCGTTCCCCCCGCCACGGCTGGCAGCAGGGGAGGTATTATTATGGAAGAGATTGACGCTTTGTCTTCGGGATTGGGACCATCTAGTGCTTCTTTAGGTAGTTGCTAATATCCGAGAGAATATTAATACAGCCCTCTATCCCAGAAGGGGGGAGGGGGGGTGGGAGGGGGGCACTCACGTACCAACTGGTTATCATGCGTGTTCAAAACGACCCCTTAACGTGCTATGTTTGATTATTACCCCTTTTTTAAAACCAAACGCGGAGTAAAGAGAATGAACCCCCCTCCTTCTCATTTAACGAAATAGGTACTTCGCGTGGATCGCATCCTAAAAATGACTCCTTTTCGTTGTGTTTTTGGAAACGCATGGCAACACGTATGACATCGAGTGCCCCCCCCCCCAACCGGGTTTAAGATACTTACAGAATCAGTACGGTGTTGGTAATTTTAATGCTTTGGCTACTGCTGGACTTTGCTATATTAGAGAGACTGCGCAGAAAGTTTACTTCCCATTTTACTTATCGATTACTAAGGCTTTGTTAGAAAAACAAGGCGTAAAATCTGCAGCCATGAGCTGGCTGTCAGGAGTAAACTTTCCACGGATTGTCCACACTTGCGTTTTTTTAAATGAATGAAGACTGGCTTTCACCTCCAGCGTCTCTCACAGAATAATAAAAAACAGTCCAGGCCGGAAGAGAACTAATAAAACCTGGTCTGTGCTATACAGATAACTCACCTCCAACACAGATAACTGACGGTCCTACACAGATCACTCGCAGTCCTACACAGATAACTCAGGCTCCTACACAGATGGCTCACGGTCCTACACAGATAACTCAGTGTCCTATACAGATAAATCACGGTGCTACACAGATAACTCACGGTTATATACAGAGAACTTCCGGGTGCTGTATATAGTTACCTTCTGATTCCTTTGAGATAACTTTCAGGTCCCATACATATAACTTTTGGTCCTATACAGATATCTTGCGGATCCTATACAGATAACTTTTGAGCACTGTATATAAATACCTTGTTAGTCCCACACAGACAACTTACGAGTCCCATACAGATAACTTTCGGGCACTGTATGTAGATAACACGTGGCTCCTACACAAATAGCTTACGGGTCCTATGTGTATAACTTTCGGGCACTGTATATAACTACCTTGTTGGTCCGAAACAGATAACTTACAGATAATTTTCGGGTAATGTATATAGATATCTTGTGGGTCCCATACAACTAACTTACGGGTCCCATACAGATAACTTTCGGGTACTGTATGCGGATACCTTGTAGCTCCTATACAGATAGTTTACGGGACCTGTGCGTATAACTTTCGGGCACTGTATATAACTACCTCGTTGGCCCTATACAGATAATTTAAACTTACGGGTCCCATACAAAAAACTTTCAGGTGTTGTATGGCCAGCTTGTTTTTGCTATACAGGAGCTTGCGGATGATGTACAGATAATGTGCGATTCGCTACAAGATAAATTTGCACGGTGGCGGTGGTGATGGTGATGGTGGGGATGGGGGGCGGCTGCAATTGTGGTGGTGGTAGCCATTGTAATGGAGATGGTGACAATTGCGATTGTAATAGTTATGGTGGCAATTGCCATGGTGGCGGTGGCCATTGTAGTAGTGGTGGCGGCGACTGTGATGGTGGTGGCAATGGCGCTGATGGTGGCAGCCATTGTTATAATAGTGGTGATGGTGGCGACGTGGTGGTGGTAGTGGCCATTGTGATGGTGGTGGCGGCCATTGTAGTAGTGGTGGTGGCGGCGACGTGGTGGCGGTAGTGGCCATCACGGTGGTAGCCATTATGGCGCTCACGATGCACAGATGTCATTTATTTTCCAAGCATTATGTGATCAAGCTCTGTTGGCATAAAAAATTGTACAAAAAAGGTTAGTATAAAAAAATGTATAAAAAAAGGTTCCCGAGAAGAACAGTGGCTGAAATTTGATTTCAGTTTTGCTTTTTGTTACAGGACATTACTCTAATGGTTCTTTGCCGCGGCCGGTACCACACGTGGGTTATTACACGAGCGGATCGATGCCTAAATCACAGCCCTCCCTAGCAACCATGGTCAGTGTTCATATAGCTGCCTAAATCACAGCCCTCCCTAGCAACCATGGTCAGTGTTCATATAGCTGCCTAAATCACAGCCCTCCCTAGCAACCATGGTCAGTGTTCATATAGCTGCCTAAATCACAGCCCTCCCTAGCAACCATGGTCAGTGTTCATATAGCTGCCTAAATCACAGCCCTCCCTAGCAACCATGGTCAGTGTTCATATAGCTGCCTAAATCACAGCCCTCCCTAGCAACCATGGTCAGTGTTCATATAGCTGCCTAAATCACAGCCCTCCCTAGCAACCATGGTCAGTGTTCATATAGCTGCCTAAATCACAGCCCTCCCTGGCAACCATGGTCAGTGTTCATATAGCTGCCTAAATCACAGCCCTCCCTAGCAACCATGGTCAGTGTTCATATAGCTGCCTAAATCACAGCCCTCCCTGGCAACCATGGTCAGTGTTCATATAGCTGCCTAAATCACAGCCCTCCCTAGCAACCATGGTCAGTGTTCATATAGCTGCCTAAATCACAGCCCTCCCTGGCAACCATGGTCAGTGTTCATATAGCTGCCTAAATCACAGCCCTCCCTAGCAACCATGGTCAGTGTTCATATAGCTGCCTAAATGACAGCCCTCCCTGGCAACCATGGTCAGTGTTCATATAGCTGCCTAAATCACAGCCCTCCCTAGCAACCATGGTCAGTGTTCATATAACAAGGTGCCTCACAAACACATCGTTCATAAACCGTAACTCCAGTGGCGATCCATATGAAGAAAGGACTTAGAACGGCCTGTGTACTGTTATCGTAAACCAATATAGGGAGGGGGATCCCATGACGTCATTTCAATGCAGTGCTTCGTTTAGGACACCGTGTTAAGTATAAAATCAAATACAAGTTTTAAAAAAAGTAATTGAAAAACAATGTTGTGTTTACTGAAGAATAATAAGGAATATTGCAATATTGTATGAAAATACAGGACCGGCATAGATACAGGGGAGGCCTCGCAAAAAAAAAGGTTTTTCGTGACCGAATCGTTTCGCAGGAATAGGGTCTATAACTGTGAATCGAAAATTGCAAAAAAGGTGCTTAGGGGTGATTTCAAGATGCAATGAAGAGTGTATTTATATGAGTGAGTGGGATCGTTTCTTTTTCAGCCTTCTGGGTCTTCTAGTCACATTTATAGTCTGCCGCGGGATGGAGGAAAGAAGCAAGCCCCGCCCCCACCAGCACGCATGCCAATTAACGGCGAGGTGAAATCCATGCCGCCCGTACCGGCGAGAAATTATGACGCCACGGAAATCCCACGTTTTGGACCCGATCCAGGTGAGTCACGATTTAGTGCCAGTTATGGTCTCGAACCTTTACCCTTCAAACAATATATGCCGAAATACTAAAGCCAACGTCAAAATTGTATCAGTCTACATTGTATTTGTACGCATTGCTGGAGACTTGGTAGTAACTCATATTATTGATTCTTGCTATAGAGATTGAAGGAATAAGACTTTGTCGTGTGACCTGCCTCAGGCTATCAGTAATTCTGTATCACAAGTAAGAATTATAGATAAGAAAAACTGATCTTTTCTGTACTTAGGTTCATCTTATGGTTCAGCATCGAGAGGGCCCGGTGTCAATAAGAGTTCATTGGCGAGACAATCTTCGGCGCCGCGAACACCGCCGGAAATGCGCGGCCATCTTGTGTGATGTCATACAGTTCCCTGACACATTATTGGGCAATCGGCTGATAATAGCGAAAATTTAGTGAAGTTATTTTTTAAATTGGAAAACAATCCGGAAGTTGGCATTTGTTTCCCCTCTCCCCTCCTTTCTCCCTTCCCCCTCGTTTCCCCCTCCCCCTCTTTTCCCCCGCCTTTCCCGCTCGAAACAGATGCTGCGAACTGCAAAATAGAGAAAAAAACTGATTTCATATATGTATTGTTTCAAATGACCAGGGTTGTAAAGTCTCCACCAAATTCTTTGTTACGTTGCTAGGTAATGGAGCGTGGGGCGCGTGACCCTGCTTTGAATGCAGGATTACAGATACGCGAAAGGCAAAACGCAGGAAACAAAATCACATCTGTGCCTACTCCCTCCCCCTCCCACCCCGCATCTTTTAAGAATAAAAAGGCCTACCCTTTATAAAATTGCTCTACGTGCAACAATGTTTGGCGCAATTCACGTGTTGGTGTGGTGACAGTGAACATCCACTTGGTGGAAACTAATTGCCGTGTTAATGTGCGTAAAAGTGGATAAAGAGATGCCCGTGATCAGTAGAATGCGCATTGCGGCTTTCCGTTCATGTAATACATTTTTCTCACACGACATTCTCGCGTGTTTATAGCCAGCTGACGTCACACTAATGTGCCACGCCCTTGCGACGGCACTATGTTACGTGCCCTCCTTGTGTCGTAATTTTGCTGCACCTCATCACATTGTAGCTACATTTTAGCTTACGACAGTTTGATTTGTTCTCGCATGGACAGTTATGAAGTGTAACTTAACCACAGGTACCAGAATCGTATTTGACTATAAAAAGCTGATTTAAAAAATAATTGGACAATTTTCGGAAAAGTTCAAAATTCGCTGATACGAAACTTTGATAAAAAAACTGGGAAAACATCAGGGAAAGTCTGAATTTTTCCAGACTTTGGCGACCTTAGCGAAGTGGCGAGAATTTCGAACTGATTGCTCTAAGCATTTTTAAGGCGTTACTGCCAATACCGCACAACCTTACGAACTCCAGGCCCTGTACAACCCCTACCCCGCGTACTCAAAACTAGCTCGAGATCACAGATAAGTCCAACTCTAGAAATAACAAACTTTTTGTAATAAAGTCTTACAAGAAACCTTATGAGTGTTTTACGTCACAACATCCTTGTGGCATCGTGAAAGCATGTTATTTATTTTTGTTTACGATTGTACATTTTAGCGCTTATTGTGTAGCAGCATAGATTGTAAATAAATGCATCTTATCAGTATTATAAATGCCTATGCAGCAAAATCAACATTTATTGTTTATAAAAACCATATAGCCAAATAAATATACATTTATTTTCCAGAGTTTATATACGTATGGTTTTTTTCTTGTGTTTTAAGTATAGAAAATTTGTCAATTCGGCTTTGCAGTTTCTGAATTAAGGGTTGGTTAATTCATATTAACCAGGCCCGGTTTTGCTGTGGTGATAGCTTTTCTGCTTGATCCATCCAATTACTTCCAAATACACTGTATACAACGGCCGTGGTTACACAATCACATAATTCCGTTTTACTTCGCAAAAGCTTCGAATTCGATTATCTCCACTTTTAGGTGGGTTTCCCTTCCGGTTTATTCCTTTCACGCAATAACAACAGGTTTTTCTGTAGCAGCCGAGAACGCGAATTACGCTTTTGCTAGTTCAAGATCGTTTTGCGAAAAAAAGCGACAGTTTTTTAAAAGTTTTTAACAAGCAATGCAATTTTTTTAAATGGAGTAGAATCGCATAAATCGGACCGCTAGTGATGATGAATTAAAGGGGTTTGATATCCGAGTTGGTCTTATTTGTGGGATTTTTAATTGTAAGGCAATTAGAACGGGACCTTCGAAAAACTAGGTGGCTCCAGTGTGGATGTGTCCCATCCAGGGTTTCAATTATGTTGGCGAAGTAGCTTAGAATTCGTTTAGGTGATGCCCAAAAAACAAACAAACAAACAAACAAACAAAAAACACACAAAAAGCACAAACATGAAAAAAAAAACAAAGATTACAGGACATAAGTATCTATATTCATTGTCCATTGTTACCCCCATCCCTCCCTCCATTGTGGGTTAACGACATTACTAAATTAGGGCATTGAACACCATCTCCATCATTTGGCCCAAGTTTTGTTAGAACTGATACATATTTATGAGGCAAAGCTTATGTTAATAATTATGTTAATAATAAACAAATAAATTAAAAGAAATAAAAATAAAAATGCACATTTGTAAATGTCTCCTGTTCCAATAAAAGGAATATTATAAAACATAAAATAAGGGGTTACGCAGAGTGTACAGAACAAAACTGACATAAAATGGGAGACTCTCTTGGGAAGAAATGGTTCCCTTCTTTCTTCAGTTTTAGGGTCGCACACAACACCATATCATTGTTTGTGCCACAAGTGTGCAGAGCCAGTGTGGCAGAGTACAGGGACGAGCTGTTCCAGACACTAAGTACTCCTGAAGAGTGGAGACGTGTGGCAGAGAGATTTGGAGAGCGATAGAACCAACATCACTGTTGTGGCGCCATTGATGGCAAACATGTGGCCATAATAAAACCCCAAGATCGCGGCACACTCTACTTCAACTACAAGGGGTTTTTTCATTGTGCTGTTAGCCCTTGTAGACGCAGATTACAAGATTCTACAGGCAGATGTTGGTGCAAATGGATCATCTTCAGATTGTGGAGTGTACAATCGCCTTTCCCAAACGACGATAGAGACTTGCTGTATTTCTTTGTTGCGATGGCGCTTTTCCCCTCAGAAGCTACATGATGAAACCATTCTCCCACCGGAACCTGGGAAGAGATAGTTTTCAATTGTTGGATATCCCAAGCACGCAGAGTGGTTGAGAATGCTTTTGGCCAACAGGTTCCGGCACCTTCTAAACAAGTTGGCAACTAACCTCAACATAACCATCGAGATGGTCATGGCCTGTCTCTGTTTGCACAACATCATGAGGATCTGCTATCCAAATATGCAAAACGGAGACATCGACATTGAGGACAATCAGGACCAGATGATTCCAGGAGCATTGCGAAATGCGGCTGTGATACGGGAGGTCGAAACAGCTGGACGTGGCACACATCAGACAGCAGAAGGAAAGATGCAAAGAGCCTACCTGGTGAAGTACTTGAACAGTCCGGCTGGTAGTGTACCTTGGCAAGATGCGACCATAGACATTAGATGTAAAGTTCGAATTTTGGACATTAAATCGATCAAAATCATTTGCCCAGTCTTTTAGTTCGAAAAAATAACTAACATGTTATAAAGTGACAATGCACATGTCACAATTATGCATACAGCCATTTGCGCAAATAGCCTATGACTACATTATGTCAAAGCTAGATATAAAACTGAATCAAACGGTGAAATTTTCATGCAAATCGATCAACCATAACGAAAGTTCTCTCCTTTTTTAAAAGTTACTAAAATTAAACATTATGATTACAGCCACATGTGCAAATAGCGTGTGATTACTTTATGTCAAAACTAGACATAAATCTGAATCACACGGTGAAATTTCCATTGAAATCGGTTGAACATAACAAAAGTTATCTACTTTTTAAAAAGTTACTTAAAATAAGTGTTGTAAAATTTCCCCAGTCTAAAAATAGATATGAGGGGTGTGACGTCACGATGATTGACAGGTGATAGACAGAAAGTGGGGGGGGGGGGGCTTCATTGTCTTCATTGATTTCATTGGCTTTTCATTGGTCACGTGATTCATGACGTCACGATGATTGACAGGTGATAGACAGAAAGTGGGCGGGGCTTCATTGTCTTCATTGATTTCATTGGCTTTTCATTGGTTACGTGATTCATGACGTCACGATGATTGACAGGTGATAGACAGAAAGTGGGCGGGGCTTCATTGTCTTAATTGATTTCATTGGCTTTTCATTGGTCACGTGACTGATTACGTCACGTTCTGTGGTAGAACCATCGTTTCCCTACTACTCCTTCGTCAAGATGCATTCTTAAACGATGCAAAGAGAAATAAAAAAAGCAAGAAATATATCTTACTTCAAATTAAAACTAAAAATGTGTCCGCTGGAGCACAAATGACTCGCAAGTCGGATTATCATTGATGTAAAATAAATTTGCTGTTAATGTGCTTGACGCAGCGTTCACTACACACTGACCATAAACTGAAAATTGGACACAATCACCAAAATTCAAACGCCGATATCGGCTGTAAAAAGACGGACCGTCGGACAAACGGACGGCATGTTGCACAAGTTAAATATATTGGGACCTATAATGCATAAACAAAACGTTATCGGGCAAATAGATTTAGTGGGGTGCGATCTACAAAACTTAGTACCTCTATCGTGACATGCAGACGGACGGACGGACAAGGCCAAACCTATATGCCCGCTGACTCAAGTCAGGCGGGGCATAAAAAAGTGTGCAGTATACGGCATTTTGATTTCATAATGAACGCTCTGGAAAAACTGTATTTCTACGGGAAACAATTGATTTCTGATGATTCACGGACTAAGAGAAAAATCTTAAGCCGGCTTTTGGAAGAAAAAATCAACACTTCACTCCAGTCAGATCATTTTATTTTTAAACAATAGTGACACTTAACTATGCACATTTGTACTCAATCCCTGTCCACATAGGAATATTCTTGCAATTTAACAGACGGAAAAATAAATAAAATTGTCCTGATTACGGATGCCTACCTTTCCCAAGGTCCGCGAGGTTGTCCTCGGCTTGTAGAAAACTTGCAAAAACTTGTAGGCATCCACTTTTTTATACTTCTGCAGCGGTGTTAAACGCGTAGCCCCAACAGCCACTCTTTCCTTTTTTGTGCTGGTTCCATGGCTTAATGTGGTCAGTCCGGTTGGAAGTGAAGCGCTTCTTGATTTTGTCGGCTAGCAAATGAGCAAATAAAATATTTTATTTTAACAATCATAAAATAGTTTCTCTCTACTAAAACAAGCCATCAAAAAAGTAGACACAGCTGCAAAATTACAAATTATGAGTTACTTCGTACAATGTACACTTTTTCTGAAAACACTTCTTATGGTACTTATGAATACTGTTCCTGAAGCTATTTGGCTCCTATTTTATACTGTGTAAAAGTACAGCAGAGACTCACATCCGAACTGGACGGAAACCAAAAACTTTGTTACGATATAGCAGAGTTTAGATATGAGAGACTGAAAAACACATTCAAATTCCATAGAAATTTATAATTTTGAAACATCAAGTTCAGATATGAGAAACTGTACAAAAGAAAATACACTTAGGGGCTAGGCCAATGGAATCTGCAAATTCCTTCAGTACTGCGTCCCGTTTCGTCCTGTTTTTGTAGTCAGGATGGTCCAGGTCATAATACATAATAATAAATGTATGGAATGCCATTTTCACATATATTAGGGAATTATTGATATCAAGAATTAATTTTCGATCTCAAAAATTGATTTTTTGATATCAAATATTAATTTTTGATCTCAAAAAATCCATATTTTGATATCAAGAATTAATTTTTGCTATCTGTAATTGTAGTTTTGATATCTCTAAATGTATTCTTGATCTCAAAAAATAATCTTTGTTATCAATAATTATTTAGAGATATCAAGAAATATTTATTGATGTCAAAAATGATTTATTGATATCTGAAATTGATTTTTTGAGATCAAAAATTAATTTCTTGAGAGCAAAAATGAAATATTTGAGAGCAAAATATCAATTTTGAGCTCAATAATTTATTTTCCTTTTCTTGATATCAAGAATTTATTTCAGATATCAATATTTCAGAATGATACTTTTTTAATTTGTATTTTGAAATCTGCAAGTGATTTTTTGATCTCAAAATTGATTTTTGATATCACAATATCAGTCCATTTTCTAAAATAAAAAATTCACAAACACACGTCTGTAAATAAATAATGGCTGGTTCTTGCATACAGAATCTTTCTTGAAGTTTTTGCTGTACAAAAAAGAAGCAATTCTTGAGATCAAAAATTGTGTTGCTATTATTGATCTCAATAATTCAAGTTTACATCTCCAAAATTTAATTGACGATTCGTTATATTTTATGTAAATGTTTGTCTCCCTTATGATTTTTTTTAAGTTTGTAAAATTGATTTTTTTAGATCAAAAATTAATTTCTTGAGAGCAAAAATGAAATATTTGAGAGCAAAATATCAATTTTGAGCTCAATAATTTATTTTCCTTTTCTTGATATCAAGAATTTATTTCAGATATCAATATTTCAGAATGATACTTTTTTAATTTGTATTTTGAAATCTGCAAGTGATTTTTTGATCTCAAAATTGATTTTTGATATCACAATATCAGTCCATTTTCTGAAATAAAAAATTCACAAACACACGTCTGTAAATAAATAATGGCTGGTTCTTGCATACAGAATCTTTCTTGAAGTTTTTGCTGTACAAAAAAGAAGCAATTCTTGAGATCAAAAATTGTGTTGCTATTATTGATCTCAATAATTCAAGTTTACATCTCCAAAATTTAATTGACGATTCGTTATATTTTATGTAAATGTTTGTCTCCCTTATGATTTTTTAAGTTTGTAAAATTGATTTTTTGATCTCAAAAATAATTTTTTTGCTATCTAAAATTCAATTAGTGATAGCAAAATATAAATTATTAAGATCTACATTGATTTATTGATATCTTGAATTATATTTTGATATCAAAAATAAGCATTAATTGTTAAAACGGCATTCCATATAAATGTGAAAACGGCATTCCATATGAATGCTAATCCTCTGAAACGCCTCAGTACAAACACATCTCCGCACATGCTGCTTTGTTTGAATTCCTCGCTTTTAATTGACTTGGTTTGTTTCTTTCATGTTATAATATTCATCTTCCGTATTTTAAGAGCGGTGGCGGGGGTGGGGGTGGTGGGGGTGGGTGGAGCTGCGGCGTTGGGTGTTTGGATATGCGGCGCGGAGTACGGGTGGGGAGAGGCTGAGGAGGGGGGGGGGTGCATTTGTTCTGTGCTAAGCCTGTGGGAAAACTTGGCCATGGGGCAGAGTATCGTTCGGCTTCCCGAATGCAGGACAAAGATGTTTTTAGATGATGTTTAGAAGGTTTTTCTCTAGATTTTAGGCTTTAGTGGCATCATAGAGAGGGGCCAACTTTCATATTTATTCAATATTTTAAGATATCGAGAAATAATTAGAAATTCACTTGAATAATTAAAGATATGTTAATTCAGTTAAATATATGGTTATTGAAAATTTTCAATTCTGTAAATAGTATAGATATTTCTAAATGTTTAAAGATATCTTCAGATATGTAAAGGGTTATTTAACTAAAACCATATAAAATTCAGACATGTAACTAATTCGATAAAATGTATTTCTATTTAATTAGAGCTTTTTAAGGAGTATTCGAATATAGATATCTCTAACTGATTTAGAAACATGAATGAATTAGTGATCTCTTTAATTTGGTTACACAATATCTCTGGATTAACTGGGGATACTTCTAGAGAAGTTAGTGACATCTGTAAGTGCTGAATAAATGCCAAAAATGCATTATATGGGGAGCGGGTTCCTCAAACTGTACTGTCGCTTCAGATTAAACCGTGAAGGTTGTATACTAACGGTTGAACATATAATAGTTAAAAATTGTGTTTTTTTTTTGTTAGGGACGCAGACTAGAGAAAAACTTCTTGAAAGTTGCACTTGTCTTATTTATTGTTTTATATTGAACGCAAATCAGCTGACTAGCAATAAATCAGACACAGTCATTATATTTTACGTCAACATTCACACATCGATCAAATACACTTTATTTCCACGGAACACAAATTTGTTTCATTGACGTGGGCGGCGCGTGAAAACTAAACACCTAAAAGACCCACCACTTCAAAAAAAAAAAAAAAAAAAAAAAAAAAAAGAAAGAAAAGATCTAGCAAAAATATTAATCGCCATACCCCCCAACCCTTGTTCAAAATAACTGTTCAGCAAGGAAAATGTGATCACATAGCTCTCGTTGTAAAAGAATTTGTTATATGTAGCAATAAATTCACTTATTTTTAGACCCATTCCAAAAGAAATTGCTGGCTGTAAAAAAAATCCTAAAGCGCCGCACGCATTCAGCCAATGCCTAATCCTGGCCGACTCGTGTCATTTGTAGGGTCTATTCAGAAAATAAATAATGCATTCCTATTATGTCACTACCACATTTACAAACAACATCACACAAGACAGAATTATTCTAAGCATTCTAAAAAAAAAATAATGAAATTCCATAAACATAATATCCATATAACCACATATTTTTAAGTGGTTAAAAGTATTTAAAACATAAATATAGTAATATCTATCCATGGGTTTCGAAATAAATAATACAAATACACAATTATAACAATAATAAACGGCAAAGGAAAATAAAGACGAAAAATCGAATATTCGAATTCGAAAAAGAATATTTTCAAGAGCATAAATACACACATTCAACAAACTGACTGTGGAATTGGCCGTGACATTCCGCAGTGACTAGATCTGACAAATGCGCCCCAACCAACTAGATTTCTCAGCGACGACTGACAGTTCTTTGATATTGAATACCAATGCAGTGTGCCACACAAACTGCGGTTTCCTCAAACAGATTTTTAAGCTTTTCATTGTCTGTCTTAAACATAACATAGAAACACTCCTGTGAAAGTGAAAGCTATAGCATTTTAAATCTGAACATTTCTCATTTCTGAATAATTGCTATTTGTAATCTCAAAATAAACACCATAACGTCACCAAGTTACTGTCGTCACGCATTTGATTGGCTTCTCGCTTCAGTGCTCCTGCCGGCCTAAGGCTGTACTTTGGCGCTGACGCTAGCCGCAGTAGTGTTGAGATGGGTTTGGGATGTGCCACCAGAGGCGTTCTTGGAGTCGGAGGTGACCGTAGAGCTGTTGGCATTGCGTTGCGCTTCCTTCTTCTTTGATTTCTTCTTCTCTGGTAAACCTAGCATAGCTCTCAGTTCGGATCGGAAGTTGTTGGAAGCAATGACGTAGAGATAGAAGTTGATGCCATGGTTACTGAGACCGACCAGAAGAATGATGATTTCACCCATGGCCATCTGAGGGGTCATCTCAATAAACTGGTGATCCGCATACTGAATGGTGTAATAAGCCGACAGGGGCACGGTCAGAATGATGTAGGAGAAGGAGATGACCAGAACCATTGTCGTGATTTTACGCGCATCTGCAGTTGAGGCTTCTTTGTCAGACATCATCGCGCCACGCTTCGCCATGGATCTCCAGATCTGGATCACAATCAGGACGTTAGAGACGATCAAGATGATTGACGGGATGTAGGAATAAGCGCTGAAATTCAGTGGCATGTTGGCGTTCAGGTGGAACTCTTCCCAGCCTGGCTTCCAGTCGCACTTGCCCTCCTCATTGACTTCCCATATAGGGAAGTTGTAGACTTTGTAGATGCAGATAAGGACGAAGATAACGAGACAGGCGATGCGAGCGCGGAATACAGACGTGATTGATTTGGCCTTGAGAGGCAGGAGGATGACTATCAGACGCTCTATTGTGATGGCTACGATCAGCCACGCGGAATAGGTGAAAAACACCTCAAATGAGTACCGATAAAGTACACAGAGAGGGGTATTCACACCAATTAGGTACTGGCCTAACACTTCCTTGAACCAGTTGTTAATGAAGTCGAGAATGAGTACCAGTGAGTCACTGACCGCAAGTACCGAGAAGTACACACAGACGGACAGACAGCGCATGTTTTTCCTCTGCATGACCGCAAAACCGAGCGCATTGGAGAGACAACCGACAATAATGATGATTGGGTAGATGTAGGTTGCTAGAAATATAAGAACTTCCCAGTAGATGGCACCGTCGTCGCCGCCGTCACCGTCTGCACTGGCCGTCGTCATGACGTCGGGCGTGATATCTGTGTCGTTAATGCTCTCGGTTGTCATATCTTCCATCATACCTTCGGTAGTGGGAGCCATGATGGCGTAGTTAATGCCTGAAACGGGAGAAAATGCGAGATCCAGACATCTACTCCATTCTTACGGTATCGTACTAAAAATTGACGAATGTCATCGTTCTACAGCGAAATTCAATAGAACTACAGCTAGGTAAATGCTCTCTTTTAACTGCTAGCGGTGTAATAGTTTTGGGGATCAAATATCATTTTCAGTGTTTCTCACTGGCATACGTGCATAATCGGAGCATTTGTAGAGATCACCATATCAAAAAGCGGTGGCGGTGTATATCTTAAATGGCAATGCTAATTAAGACCATATGACAGACAAGACGTTGACATAGTGATATTTTTAAACTTGAAATGCCAATAAAATTCTGACACAAGAATTTCGGACTCGTATTTTCAAACCAGAAACACTTCAAATGCTTCATGATGAGCAATTTGTAACTTGATAATGTAAGTGCTGTGTCATATAAACGTTTGATATAACCATTAAGTCATATTTGGCCAAAAAAGGAAATTATGCCAATGTCTGGTCACCGAAATAAAAAAACAAGTTCCAACCCGGTCCGGTCTACTTTTTTAAGAAAAAATAATGAAAAAGATCATGGGCCTGGCAGGTCAATTAAAAAATGGAATGATAAACAAGAGTATTTTCCTTCCAGTCTTAATTTCCACTTGGTTAGAAAAAGGAGAATTGTCTAAAATTCCATTTGCATAAGAGAGTGCACACGGTGCACAAACTTCTGCACTTAACCGACCTTGCAGTGTATATTTTTGCTCTCGGCAGTGCACATCTTTAATGTTCTTTTGCCATTAATTTTGAAGTCGCTTTTTAACGTTAATTTTACTTTAAATATATTACAAGATAATAACAACCAATGACTTGTCCGTTACAAGCAAATGTTATATCAAAAGTCAGACAACGACAACTTTGGAGGGAGTTCGATGCAAGCAAGTTAAAATAAGGGGGTAAAAGCTTAAAGTTCAGTCTCATATTTTCACCACTGTATTCATCTGTTCGACGTTCTATGATTGACCAGGTGCACCCTAAGGCAGGTCATCTCAATAAATGGGCCTGACCCATCCTAATACATGGACCTGACCCATCCCAATAAATGGACCTGACCCATTCCAATAAATGGGTCTGATGCACCTCAATAAATGGGTCTGATGCACCTCAATAAATGGGTCTGATGCACCTCAAAAACTATTGACCCTATTATTGAGGTGGATCACACCCATTTATTGGGGTGGGTCAGACCCATTCATTCTGGTGGATCAGACCCATTTATTGAGATGGATCAGACCCATTTATCGAGGTCGATCAGACCCACTCATTGAGGTGAATCAGACCCATTTATTGAGATGGATCAGATCCACTTATTGAGGTGCATCAGACCCATTTATTGAGGTGGATCAGAGCCATTTATTGAGGTGCATCATACCCGTTTATTGGGATGGGTCAGGTCCATTTATTGGACACCGGAATGAATGGTTCTGACCCACCCCAATAAATGGGTGTGATCCACCTCAATAATAGGGTCTGAACCATCTCAATAATGGGGTCTGAGCCACCTCTATAATTTGTCTGAGCCACCTGAAGCGCCGTCAGAAGCGTAGAGGTTCGTAAATGATGAAAAATCAAACAGAACATGACATCGGCCAGACCAAGATGCTAAAATTACATTTACACTTGATTCTATACAGCGGTTGAAATTTCAGGACTGAGCATTTATACTTATACAGCTGTTAGGATGAACAATTATTTTTTACCTAATAGCTGAGATTTTTGTTGCTATTTCTAGATATTTTAAAATACGTAGGCAGAAATATTAAATTTACAACTTACCTTTCTGGGTTTATCCTCCTTTCGATCTTTCTATGCTTTTTTTCTTCAAGCGAGTCGATTTAATCTTTCACTAAGTCTCCAGTATTTTCATTTGATTAATTTGTTTGAGGTTGGTTTGATTTCTAAACTTGGCGCTATGAAACCCAAAGCCGAAGAATCACATGTGATGTATGTTAGTTTTTCGGTGGATTTTTATATGGAGGTGGGTGTTAATTTTTTTGCCCAGGATAGCAAATACAGTCAAGGTGTCATTCGTAAGTTATTTCGGCCCTGTGTCAGCTTGAGCAACCTGTTAATGCGCAACAGCGCATCTTTTTGTCCCAGAGACAAATCCCGTGACGAAGTCACTGGGGTGTCCATGTGAACTGCGTTGTTGCAACACCTTCGGTGACAAGAAACAAAACCGTTTAACGCGTTTCAATTGCATTCGTATGAACACCACCTGACGTGTTTGTAGAAACTGCAAAAACAGCCACGAATAAATAAAATTCTCAAGCTGATAATTTTTACACTTGATATGATGTGTTGAAAATGGACACCCTGACAAAGGAAGTAAAAGAATCCATCAAAAAGAAAGGAACTGTGTGGTCCAAAATTGCTAAACATTGCTAACTGCTCAGTCACTAAGTGTTATATCTACATTGTTGTTTGTGATAACTTGCTGTAGGCGCGTGCATCGCTGTTGGTACAAATATCCCAAAACCCTACTGACAATTAAAACCTTTATTTTTTTTTCATTGAATTATATCCTACATGCTACTTGGTAGAACTGACCACAGCCCTACATATAACTATTTTTTAATTCGGATATCAACAGGAGTGTGAAAAAAGTTACTGTTTAGTGTTTTGGTGGGAGGACGTCTATTGAATTATTAATGGTAACATTTAAATTTATTTCAAGAGAATATTTTAACCTACGAATATATTGTATTGCAAGTTTAATGCATCATGAAACAACACATGGTTACCATATGCTTTCTCGTATTGTACATGTGGTTATTACATGGCTGACTATATATTGATCGAAAAATATTTAAACCTGTAACCGCACATGGATAAGATATGACAAAGATATATGGTAACCGTCTGTTATCATATGGTAACTACATGTTGCCCCGCATTCTAAAACTTATATTTTGAACGTTTGTTAACCACGAAGTCTAACCACATGTTACAATTTAATTAATTTATATATACCATGTGGGAATAATGTGGTGACCATTTATTCAAATATACGTAGCATATTGAAGGATTTGTTGGGGAGATGATATACATGGTTTCCAAAAGAAAGCCGTAAACAGGTTCTTGATTTTTGCGTGAATATTCTATGTAAATTATATCAGAATATCCACCTCAATTTCTGATCATAATGTAAGGTAAGAAACAATAGCCACTTACTCTGCAGTCTATGCTAATATGTCTCAACCACTGTTACCTAAATCCAATGCTCCCGGGGGGGGGGGGGGGGGAGGGGAAGACGGCAAGATGAGGAAAATATATATAATTGGCTGTGTGCCATGGTTTGTACGAAAATCCCCCTCCCCCCTCCCCTCCCCCCACTCCTTCAAAAGTAAAACAAACAAACAAACAAAAACACACACATTTCTATCCACCGAGCCAAGCTCACAGTATTCGTTCTAGTTTTGTCTCACACTTGGTATCTACGTAGCCAAGCTGTCAATTATTCGTTCTAGTTTTGTCTCACACTTGGTATCTACCGAGCCAAGCTGCCAATTATTCGTTCTAGTTTTGTCTCACACTTGGTATCTATGGAGCCAAGCTGGCAATTATTCGTTCTAGTTTTGTCTCATACTTGGTATCTACGGAGCCAAGCTGGCAATTATTCGTTCTAGTTTTGTCTCACACTTGGTATCTATGGAGCCAAGCTGGCAATTATTCGTTCTAGTTTTGTCTCATACTTGGTATCTACGTAGCCAAGCTGTCAGTTATTCGTTTTAGTTTTGTCTCAGACTTGGTATCTACCGAGCCAAGCTGTCAGTTATTCGTTCTAGTTCTGTGTCATACTTGGTATCTACCGAGCCAAGCTGTCAATTACTCCGTACTTCTTCGACCTCTATTTATACTGTATCTTTCTTTACTGCACACGATTGCTCCAAGGTTTACGTGCATTCGTTTCCACTTTGATTTCCAAGACCTTATTCCGATTCATTGATCTGTGTGTATTAATATTTAATCAGGGCTTATTGGAAATTTCTCCATAAGAATGGCTTTCCAACTGACGACTAGCTGTATTGGATACGCCGTTATACAAACAAACTCACGTAATTCTCACCACAGAAAACAACACATTGTAGTTCCAGATATGTGGTGAATTAAACTACTCCAATCTTACAAAGCAAAATAAAAAATTTAAAACTTAAAACAGATTTAAGGACCTCCAATTCTGAAAGGGTGAAGGAAGAATAAACATTTTCAGAGACTGAATAGACGAAATAGTATCGAGATGCCGCGCGGATATATGGCGAATGCGATGGTCGCTTATAAGGCGAGGGAACGAGAGCAAAGGTACAAGAAGTATGAAAAAATGGAACAGGAGGCTATAGCCGCGAAGGAACGCGAGGAAGAACTCTTTGAGAGCTGTCCCTTCAGTCGCAAGCAGTTCAAGAGTAAGTCCTTTTTAAGCCTCCCCCCCCTCCAATCCGCGAAAAAATAAATAAAAATAACGTAATTCACTGAGCCATTACACATGCGCCGTATAGGTGATAAATAGGCGTCCAGTTGAATGTGAAAGTGAATTTTCCTTTCCCTGAGGAACGACATTGCATGTGAAACCGGCGGACGGGGTGAGGCCCTCACCTTCAACATAGTTACCATGCGTGTCCAAGACCTTTTAAAACGACCCTAAAATTGGACTGCCAGTCTTGAAAAATACCCCCTCTTTAACAAAAAATGCAGACACCCTTGTAAATTTCACCCTCCCCCCCCCTCCCAAACGTAGAGGATCAAATTTAATACAAGAATCACTCCTTTTCAGTAAATGATATATTTATTAGCACGGATGCAGTTGGAATGTACTTAATTTAAAGAACGAGAACGAGACATGTACTTGCAAAACGATAAGTGTGTGCACAATTTTTGGATCCATTTTTGGTGTACGCCGAGTAGAGTTCTGAAAGCACCCCCCTCCCTCCCCCCCCCCAACACTTTTGTGAAATAACGGAGTACTGAATGAATTGTACCCACTTTAAAGCGAAACTGGCTTTCCGTGCGTTCCGCTTCTGGTCACAAATTTACGCCTTTCTCCCTGTACTTTTTTTTTTTTGAAGGCATAGTAACCCATTTATTACCAAGTCCCCTCCCCCTTTCGTCCATATGACGACGGAAAGTGATACTCTTAATAGGCAGTGGCCACCCTTCCACTAAAGCTCCCCCCCCCCACCCCTGAATCTGTGATTATTATATAAAGTAAAATATGTATGGAGTCATCTTTCATGTATATTTTCCTTAATTAGTAGACGAGGTGGGAGCAGCACTCACGCACAAAATAGTTACCATGCATATACAAAACCTTTTAAAATGACCCCTAATCGTCAAGTCAACCTTAAAAATCCTTTTTAACCTGCATTCAGGGGAAGTGAGTGCAAAAGTTTCAAAAGTTATGCTTGGTTACTTTGGAGATGGACCCTTACACTGGAGCACATAACCGTTGCAAGGACAACTGCTTGTCTTCTCTATTACGTTACGAGGCCGTTGTTGTTCAAAGCCGACCCTTTCGACGGTTCGGTCTGTTGTGTGTGAAACCTTTTCACTCCGCAGCCCCGCTAGGAATTCCGCGAAAATAATACTCATAAAGAGTGGAACTTTTTAAAATTTCAATTCGAACTAACCTTTCACATGGCTCCTACATCACATCCCCAACCCCAATACCAAGCTTCGAGTGTGTATATGTTAGGCCCGATCTGCCGATCCGTCCCCTCTGCAGATGGGTCTGTCCCGTTTACGGATTGCCAAACGGGAGGCCCATCTACAGATCGGTCTCCCGTTTGGCGATACATAGATGGGACAGTCCCGCTTGCGGATTTCTTGTTGCTTCCCATCTGCAGATCGGAGAGGCCCATCTGCGGATATATTGTTAAATGAAACTTGGATAAAAAGAACCGTATTTTTGTCGCCAATTTTATTCTATGAACTACTTTGGCTATTCTAACTTGCAAAATACAAACTAAAGTTGCCAGAAATTTTCAACAGTGACACGAATGCAGTCATAGTTCACATAATATTTCCTGCAATATTTTATTCAATAGAAAACCTGTAAAATAACCAACTTCGAAAACACTACAGCTACAAAAGTTACTGAGGAAATAACTTGATCAGTATTTCCAGTCGATGCGAGGCGATCGCACGACTATAGCCGATGGGAAAGGTTGTAGTGAACCTTTTCCCATCCCGTTGATTATACCAAGTCTAATTAATGTTGCGGATAAGTTGAAAATAGAAGTTGAAACAACCTTGTATAGACGTGGGGAAAATAATGTTGTATAGACTTGGTGGAAATCGTGAATCGCCATCTTGACAGCCACAGTTAGAGTGTGGGCACCCCTCCGTCACAGTAACCCCACTCTTGGATAATTCGGTCACATAGGAAATGCATAAAGATTTCCCTGAATATTTTCTGCAGGTGGGAAAAATTGAGCACTCTTGGAATTCTCATAGTTTACTTCCTGGTTTTTGGTCTATTTTCAGAGCGACTTGTCATCGTTACCATTTCGATGAGTGATAATGCAAGGAGGTTTTTTTGTTTTGTTTTGTTTTTTGTCACGAGTCCGACATCTATAGAACGTGGAATTTTCCGACGTCGATTCACCGGAGACGTTGATTAGACGTCGGAGTAAGCTGCAAAAGTCCAAACAACGTTGCTTTCCCATCATCTAATCAACGTTGTATCAACGACTTTGGTAAGAGCTTGATCTTTGGTCACGAGTTATCACAACCAAAGTACAAGGACAGTTAATGTTGTGGTTTGGTCGGGCCGACGTCGCAACCTCAAATCGACGTTTGATCGACCTTAGACCTTAGCTCCCAATTATTTTTCATTTGCGGTTGGAGGGTGAAACAAATGGTTCATTTTTCTCACCCAATCAAAGCTTTGATGTGTTTGATTTCAAGACACCTTCAACGAACAACCATTTGTACTAAATCTGTGTAACCCTGAGATGGATTGGTTAGACAGCTGGGCTGAAAAAATGAACGGCACTTTTTTTCGAACAGAAGTTACAAGCATATTAGCACAATCTCCTGTCCTTTCTTATTATAAGGCATGGCGTTTAATGGTAACTGTCCCAAGAACTGTTGCATAAGTTAAATGCCAGAGATCTATTCATAATATCGGGTTGTTTCATTTGGCAAACAACACTTGCCATTGATACAAATGCATAAAAAACAGATGAAGCCAACTCTTTTATGGCAATTGCAATTGAGTCACGAGTTTGACATTTGTCAGCTGCCAAGCACATACAGAAAATAGGCACACGGCTGAAGCTTTCTAATTCAGGTTCACACCCTCTCGCATTGAGATTACCCGTTTCTCACGGCCACAGCTTACCAGTAGCCAATTTCCCATTGGTTCCAAATTATGCCCCCGAACCCGGAATTGTCTACACTGTGAATGCACAATGATTGTATGGAGTCTGCAGAGTATTTATCTTTGTAAACGATTTCTATTAGGCCTTTCATCAATCCATACTGTCATTGTAAACCATAAATAATACGCTTGATCCGTGTGATCGCTCAGCATTAGCCAGTCTCTGTTTATGCTATTTTTCTGTTGCCTTAAGAAAATGGCCATTAATCACAACAAAAGATCAACAAATTTTCTTGTTATTTGGGATTATTTCGTGAAGGATTTGCATTTTGAATCAAAAAGTGGGCTCGGACGAAGATTTCTTCACTACATTTGCTTCAGTAAGTTGTGGCAGTTATTTACTTGGGCCGGACAAAAAACAATGCTATGCAAATTGATTTATGGATAAAGACACGTCCCACTAAATATAGAGCATATTTTTTAATCTTATAAATGATTAATAAAGATTGCTTATTTCGCTTCATACTAGATTCCTATTTGTTTGAGGAGAACTTTTCATGGTGCATATGTTTTTTTTGTGAGTTTTGCAAGAAACTGCACGAAAAGCGAAAAGCAAGTAAAAATCGGATATAACAGCAGATATCAGAAAAAATCTTCAAAATTTGAATCTCTTACTGAAATTACGGATAAGTATACCAAGTAATAAAAGTGGCTTTTGAAAAAGTTGTGATAGCAAAGGCATAGCGGTGTGATTTCTTACGCTATATAGTTACATTTTAAAAAAAAATCTAGAAAAAAAGCGTAAACATGCCCCGTGGAGGGATGATTTCTAGTATCATTGCGAAGCGCGAGAGGGCGCTTCGTAAAGCTAAGGAAGAGCAACTGGAGGCGGAAAAGCTGGAGGCTGAAAGGGTCGCTACCGAAAGATCGACCGGACTCACAGATAACCAGATAGAAGGTGTACCACCTGCTTTTTTTGTATAAGAATGAAATGTGTTTTTTCTACAACCTGCAATCTTGGTTTTTAAACAATATAGAGATGATATCTTCGTCTGGGGAGTTTCTTTTCTCAAATATTTATTTCTGGAATTTTGTGCCCCGACTCTCCAGGCATTGAATACTCTTGTACTTGAGTTCGAGTTGAATTTAATGAGATTCAAATGGTGCATTTAACCGTAGCAAGCGTAAATAGGTGTCCTTCGATGCATCGTAATTCTGTCATTTTTAAGGCGATACCTGCTGTCCCTTTAAATTCGGGACACTTTTCAACAGGACATTTTCCAACCGCACACTTTCAAGCTATTCGCCAACTGGAATGATACAATTTGTTATATTTAATTGCAAAAACGAATGTTTTCACAACAAGGTAATTCCTCGTTACGATAATCTCACCACTGAGAATGTACGACATTTAGTCGAGCGACATTTAATTGAAATCTAAAATTGTGGATAAGTCATTTTGCGTGATTCGTGTGACTGTTTCTGAAAACAACCCATTTTGATGTAGATTCACCTGGCCACCTTTCCAGTTAGCTTATAAATAAGAAAGAACCCTGAATTAATATGTATGAATGTCTCCCTACTTCATTTATTGATGACTATCTCCGAGGTAAACTCATCGACAAAAAAGCGCTCGGCAATTTCAAATCAGTCAAACACACTCCTGAAAAATAATGCCTCGGTTGGAAAACGCCCGGTTGAAAAGTGTCCAATTGGCTATTGTCGGTTGAAGAGTGTCTGGTTGGAAAATGACCAGTTGGAAAGTGTCTGTTTACCGTTCTTTTCTATAACGCGATCTATCAGTTAGAGATCAATTACTATTTATAATAACGCTGCTTAAACGGGTACTTGGAATAAGTTTAAAACTTGAGTTTGGAATTTGCTTACAGCATCATCTTACAGTTTGAGAGTACGCCATTTACGTCGATTAGGTGGACCGAGGTCATGACCTCAAATAGACCTTCGATGGAGGTCACAGTTAAATAATTTATTCCTTACGCAAAAGAGTGGCGTAACATGTGCATTGCGCGTAAGATAACAATTTCCTTTAATATATTTTTATATCTTTAAGAAATTTCTGCGTGTTACAGAATTCCGTGAGATGTTCAATCTGTACGATATAGACAAAAGCGGCTCTATATCTGTGACCGAAGTTCGCAAGGTCATGCGCAACTCTGGCATGGAGGTCACCCCAGACACTGTCAAGGACATCTTTGACGAAATGGATATTGATAGTAAGTGTTATGTCAGTTTTTAAGAAAAAAATCCGGTCCGGCATGTTTTCCTGAATCAACAGAAAAATCACATAGTACGTACGCACTGAGGAAGGGGGGGGGGGGGAGCTGGGGGTGTTTGTTTGCTAATGTTACAGTCAATGGGTGACGTCACAAATTTTGCGTACAGACAACAGGGGGTCAAAAGTTCGAAAAGTTTGCTTGCGTAATTTGTGGATGACCCCTCAAAAGTGTGTCGTCAACGTTTAATGGTCACTTTGTAGAGAAAGCGAGGGGTCACCCAGTCAGGTACTAACTGAGCTCGACGCAGCCAAACAACTTTGTAGAGGCAACGTTCTAAATCTTCGCTAAAGCTGGAGATCGATTGATGCATTTGTAAATAAGAAGCTCTTTTCTGATTGGTCGAACTGTGTTTAGAAAATCTGACTGTGACATAATTAACAAAACTAACCGTTGTATGGTCCAGCGTCCCGTATTTTTTTTTATTGCAAACGGGTCGAAAGTGACGGGTTAAATCAATGAAAAGTTTTAGAAAATGTGAGATATTGCTAAATATTCCCATAAACATTCTTTTTGCCTTTAACATGTGTAGTTTCGGTCAACATCCGACATCTTTGGAATATTTGCCAATCGTTAAGAATTCCAAAGCTCTTTTGCCAATAAAATAATAAATTGAAATAAAAAAAACAATGGGATAACAATCAAATTTCTTAAACACGTCTCAACCAATCAGAATGGAGCTTTTTATTTACAAATGCAACAACATACGTTATCACATAATGCAATCATACGTCATCATATTCTGCAATCATGCGTTATCACGTTCTCTAACCATACGTATGTTATCACATTCTACAACCATACGCTATCCTATTCTACAATCATATGTCATCACATTCTACGATCTTATGTCATCACATTCTAAAATAAAACGTCTGCACATTGTGCAATCATGCCTTATCACATACGAGTCATGTATTCTGACACGCTACAGCCACGAATTGTTAAGGAAAGGCTGTTGTATTTCATGATATGAACATTGTTTTAGTCAGCTACATGATTTATATTTAATAAACGTAGATTACTTAACCCATCCTAAAAAGAACGGTACAGTGCATTTCCTTCGCACTAACACTGGTAAAGGACTGAGCACTGCGATTTTACTGCAGTATCAGGGTTTCTATTCATGAAAATGGCGATTCACTTTGAGAGGAAATCTTCCACCAATGTTTACTAAACACTCGCTAAGTGTTACATAGAAACACAGCACGTTCTTTCTATTTTTTTATTCATACTGGGTGAACAATGACCAAGATCGCGGGACTGTATTTGCATAGACCAGCTAGCCTTCAACATCTTTGACATTTTATCAATTTTCTATGCCAAGAGCGTACTGTACTTTTTATGTATACCGTCTTCTGATAATACACGTGTTTTTTTCCGTGTGAAGAAGTACAGGAACGTCAGCTGAGGATTACTTATGCATGTACAATCTCTTTGTGGTGTCCGAAGCTTTTGAACAAGACTCGTTACATAAAATACCTACACAGAATGAGTAGCAATGTACGTGCTGTGTTTATTTGTGCTCTATAAATAGTACAGACACATAAAAATACATCCACAGGAGCGAAAGACATATATAAACACACTCAGATACCCCTGAGATAAAGTAGCCCATAACTGTCAAACATTTGATCGTACTTGTGTGTTGTCTGTAGTGCCGTTTGTGAAATTTAGAGTGCCATGCGTAATTTATCATGTGTCATGTATAAAACATACAGTGCCATGTGTAAAACCATATGGTGTCATGTATAAAACATACGGTTTCACGTATAAAACCATATGATGTCATGTATAAAACATACTGTGCCACGTGTATAACCATATGTATAAAACATACGGTGTCATGTGTAAAACCATATGGTGTCATGTATAAAACATACGGTATCACGTATAAAACCATATGGTGCCATGTATAAAACATACGGTGTCACTTGTAAAACCATATGGTGTCATGTATTAAACGTACGTTGCCACGTGTAAAACCACGTGGTGTTATGTATAAAATATATGGTGCCGCATGTATTTTATATATGTAAGCTCTTGTGTTATTTTAGAGTTTAATGTATCCTGCTTTCAAGGAAACTGAAAAAAAAACAAAAAGAAAAACTAAAAATAAAAAACAGCAGCATAGCACATGCCGTGGTGTTGGAAGTTGGAAGCCACATGGCTTATAATGGATGCCTTGAGCGCAAAAATTCACTTCTAAGTGCGAAGCGATGACTGTACCGAGCAGTCATACAAGAGCAGCTGTTAGATTCGCAAAAACCTCAGCTGCAAAAGCTGTACAACAACAATTCATGAAGAGATCTTCCTGAAAGCTATAACAATGTTATTAATTTGGAAAAGAAAATACACAAACCCTTTGGCCCATGTTCACAGACATTTGGTCGTTTATGTTGTTGGCCTGTAAAAAAAATAGAATGTTATTGCTTCTGACAGAATGAAATGGTTGCACATTGAATGGTATGGTGCACCTTGACTGAATGAAATGGTGCAGCGTGGCTGGATGGTGCACCTTGAATGACATGGCGCACCTTGACTGGATGGTGCACATTGAATGGCATGGTGCACCTTGACTGAATGATGCGCATTGAAGGACGTGGTGCACCTTTCTCTTAAACATTATATTTGCGTTTTGTATCTTAAAATGTAATTTATCACAAAATGTAAAGTTACTAAATGGAGTACTCAGCTGAAGTACAATGTGTTGTGACTTTTAGAAAATGTTAGTTTTTCTCAGTCTCTTAATGGCACATTCAGTGTTAATTGGATCAGAATAATCTACCCAAGTAATCCGAAGCCACCTCTATGGTAAACGAATTCAAGAGTGCAGTCGGGGAGAGCTAATCTCATCAACAGCTTGTCAATTAACTATAAATTACACAAAGCGATTGGGACGAATAAGTCGTCCCTTATTGTAAGCTGCGTGAAATGCTTGCTCGTAAAATACTACCACATTGCACATGAATTTCAGAGCAAATAAATACAGGGACAATTTTTCAATGCACTGGCAATTGTATATTCTGTTTAATGATTTTTATGTGAAAAACTTAAAAACATCAGATCATTCCTGGAAGTTATATAAAAAATCAGACGCTTTACTGTTATTTTTCAACAAAAGCTAAAGCTTGTCTAGATATGGTGCTCACAACTGATAACAAATAAATCAATAAAAAACACATTTCAAGAGAGCGTTTACAATGTTTTCTTTTAAAATAAATTAAGGACACAGTTGGCATAAGTGAAATCAAACGTTAGAATGGCAAGCCACGCTTGGTTTGATATCGATGTTTTACGGGAGGAAGGCGGGGTATGTATTATGCTGCTCATCTGTGTGTGGGAGCAAGGCGGGGTATGCTTTGTGCTGCTCATCTGTGTGCGGAAGGAAGGCGGAATATGTATTGTGCTGCTGATCTGTGTGGAGCAGGAAGGCGGGGTATGATTTGTGCTGCTCATCTGTGTGTGGGAGCAAGGCAGGGTATGTATTGTGCTGCTCATCTGTATGCGAAAGGAAGGCGGAGATGTGTATTGTGCTTCTCATCTCTATGTGGGAGGAAGGCGGGGTATGTATTGTGCTGCTCATCTGTATATGCGAAAGGAAGGCGGGATATGTATTGCTCTGCTCATCTGTGTGCAGCAAGAAGGCGAGGTATGCGTTGTGCTGCTCATCTGTGTGTGGGAGCAAGGCAGGGTATGTATTGTGCTGCTCATCTGTTTGCGAAAGGAAGGCGGGATATGTATTGTTCTGCTCATCTGTGTGCAGCAGGAAGTCGAGGTATGCGTTGTGCTGCTCATCTGTGTGTGGGAGCAAGGCAGGGTATGTATTGTGCTGCTCATCTGTATGCGAAAGGAAGGCGGGGCATGTACTGTGCTGCTCATCTGTGTGCGGGGGGAAAGCGGGATATGCGTTGTGCTGCTCATCTGTATGCGGAAGGAAGGCGGGGTATATATTGTGTTGTTCATCTGTGTACGGAAGGAAGGCGGGGCATGTATGGTGCTGTTCATCCGTGTGTGGGAGGAAGGCAGGGCATGCATTATGCTGCTCATCTGTGTGCGGGAGGAAGGCAGGCTATGTATTCTGCTGCTCATCTGTGTGCGGCAGGAAGGCGGGGTATTTATTGTGCTGCTCATCTGTATGCGGGAGGAAGGAAGGCTATGTATTCTGCTGCTCATCTGTGTGCAGCAGGAAGGCGGGGTATGTATTGTGCTGCTCATCTGTGTGCGAAAGCAAGGCGGGCTATTATTATGTCGTCATCTGTGTGTAGGAGGAAGGCGGGGTATGTAGTGTGCTGCTCATCTGTGTGCAGCAGGAAGGCGGGGTATGTATTGTGCTGCTCATCTGTCTGCGGGAGGAAGGCGGGGTATGTATTGTGATGCTCATCTGTGTGCGGGAGCAAGGCGGGGTATGGCTGTTGTAATGAGAATTTGAATTTGCCTGGCGTTGGGAGATTTTGCAGGCTTCGTTTCAACACAATGGTGATGATAAGTAAAAGCTAAAACAGTAATATATTAATTATACGTCTCATGACATGTACTGATGAGTACTTAATGCAAAAATGCTGACCAATCAACTATTGCTGTGAAGTTATCCACATAAAAATATTTTTTGTTCCAAGACCGACTAATCTGTTCAAACAAACGTGATGAGATGAGCGTCCATCCACATGTTTAATACTGTTTATCCCCAACCCTCCCCATAAAACATGTTTTTCTAACCATACACAAAATATGTTTACATTAGCCGGAAGTGGAGGCGATGTCAAACCTCCAGCTGAAGACGTGTCGAGATGCTTTCCTCTTATTTGACAAAGATGGCGACGGTGCAATTACGACAGAAGAGGTCAAGGCCATACTGTCAACAATGGGTTATGATAAGGGCAGCAACGCTGTACAGAGCATTATCCAGCCCTTTGACATCGATGGTGAGGCTAGTTGCACTATGCCAAGCCGTACTACCATTGATCCCCGCAAATTTATTTATGTAGCACAGAAAACGGCCTGTTCTTGTGACGTCAGAGGTTATCACACTTTTTTTTGCAAAAAGTTTTAATTTCTAAAAGCATTAAACTCGATTTAGTGATTTAAAAACCGAATAATTGTATTTTTCACATTTCACCCGATTTTATCAGCGCATACCATCATGAAATCAGTTATAAATGCGGGTTTATATTTTGACAACATAGCTGGATTTCGAATTTTAAACACTTTGCGCTTACCGACCCAGCTGTGAATCTACATGCATGCACAGCCGCTTTCTCAATGCGTGAAGTGACAGCCATATCGTATGAACGTGTCTGCAGACAGTCCTGCCGTACATTCAGTCTTACTGACGGCACTGTTGCGATTAGGGGATAGAGCTGCTGTTTATTTTCATGGTTGTCAGTGCGCGTGGAAAGTACAGTGGTATCTTTGTACTGCCTACAACGAATAAATACACATAACCGTGTTTCCCGCCTTTTCCGTGCTCCTTCTGGTGCAGGCTGCGGGAGGGGCTCACGTGTCAGTCCACACGTTCTTGTGTGTGATCATTATGTGCGGATCTGCATCAAGCGCTGCTACACCTGTTTATGTAAAGGCAGTGCTGTTGTATCTGTGGATGCACAGGCAGGGGTGTAGGACATTTGACCAACCGAAATTTGACCAACCGAAATTTGACCAACTGAAATTTGACCAACCGCAATTTGACCAACCTCTTAATGAAAAAACGGACATTTGACCAACTTCATAATTTATTGTTTTTCGTACCACTTATCAGTAAAACATTAGCAATCACAAATGTTCCGACAAAAGCAACATTTAAACAGTTATAACACTACAAGTAAAAGTACTGTCCAAATGTACCGGGATGGTAGTAATCTCTTATCCTCGCAAAACTTCACATAAAACACGTACCTGAGATGACACTAAAGCTTCCACCAGATCTGGGTTTGTTTGTATAACGCCTTGTATAACGCCAGATTACGGAGATTAACGGGGCACGTGGAACTCAGCCTTATGACACTCAGTGACAGAGAGGGGATTCGCACATCTCTTTAATGCGAATGAGCACTTCTTTGAAATAACTTTATCTTACGAAACCTCGAACTCCTAGATTTACAAGGTTATGTATATCTAAAACTGAAAGTTGGTCAAATGTCAGTTTTTCCATTAAGCGGTTGGTCAAATTGCAGTTGGTCAAATTTCTGTTGGTCAAATTGTGGTTGGTCAAATTGCGGTTGGTCAAATTGTATGTACCCCACAGGCAGCACTACTGTTGTGTTTGTCGATCAAGAGGCACCGCTACTGTGTCTGTGGGTGTACAGGCAGCGCTGTTATGTTTGTGGGTGTACAGGCAGCGCTGTTATGTTTGTGGGTGTACAGGCAGCGCTGTTATGTTTGTGGGTGTACAGGCAGCGCTGTTATGTTTGTGGGTGTACAGGCAGCGCTGTTATGTTTGTGGGTGTACAGGCAGCGCTGTTATGTTTGTGGGTGTACAGGCAGCGCTGTTATGTTTGTGGGTTTACAGGCAGCGCTCTTGTGTCTGCATGTCAGGCAGCGCTACTGTGTCTGTGGATGTGGATGCAGTGCTGCATATCTGTGGATGTGGATGCAGTGCTGCATATCTTTGGATGTGGATGCAGTGCTGCATACCTGTGGATATACAGGCAGCGCAACTGTGACTGTGGTTGCACGGGTAGGGCTGTTTTGTCCATGGGTACACAAGCAGTGTTGTTATGTCTGTGGATATATAGGCAGCGCTTCCGCTGTAGCTATGGGTAGTGCTGCTGTGTCTATCATTCTAAATCTATGTCTGTATATCTGCAGGCTGATCGGCTTTGTCTGTGACTTTCAAGGTGCTGCTGTATGTGGCGATCCACAGGCAGCGCTGCTCCATACGGTGATATATGGACAGTGCTGCTATATTTGTGGACCTGTGGGCATCGATGCAGTGTATGACAGCGCTGCTCTATTTAAAGATCTTCATGCAGCGTTGTTGTGTCTGCGGATCTACAGGCAGCTTTATATTCTGCTACATAAAATGCGGAACATATTTTTTCAATTAGCTAGAGTGTTGTGAAAACGAAACCATAACTTTCAACAGTATTCATGAGGTAAAAGAAGTGTTAGAATTGAAAGGCAGAGGCAGTATGTTGATGTAGGCAAACTGATTGTCCTCACCTCGTAGTTATTATGCTTAATTCTGCAGTTTTACGATTTGTTATATAGTTCAAAGAATTACAGTGTCAGTGTTATTTTGATATTTGCAAATTTACATTAACTGTGGAATTGAATATGTATAGAATCACATTTCTCTCAAACTGAGGAAATGATTAACTGTGTTATTTCGAACACCTATAGAACAGTGTTGGCTTCGGACAAAGAGAATGCAGTAGGTTATCAACACAGGAATCTTCTGTCTCAAAGCCATCTATAGCAGGCTTACTTTTTAGCAATGAAAATACTGTCAATGTTCTTGAGGTCAAACTGATTTTACAGAAAATGCCAGATATTCTTAACACAACTTCGTTTTAAATAATTTGTATTTGACAATTTTATTCTTTCTATTCCGGATTTACGAGAAACTTTCTTGACCTATGTAGCCTCTTGTGTACTTTATTGACGTGTGTAGTCTATTGTGTACTATAAGATTTAGTTCGTGGTGTCATACATCTAATAATAAATGATATGTTCCGCGATTTTGTTAATTACTAATGTTATTTCTTAGACAACTAGATTGTGAAAGGTTTTCAATAACAAGAGTTAAATTAATGTTGTTGTAGATTATGTTTCTGATCACTGTTGAAAGACAATGATATTTTTAACGGGACATTGCATATGTACATGATAAGAGAAAACAATGTGTTGTTATTTATGTCATGTAATATATTTACAAGAATGGCATTCCTGGGCGGGATAATAGAGTATCGACTCCACCCAGCCTCATCACGGCAGATTAGCTACTCAGAAGAAGTATTCTAACACATACGTCATCTATGATACATATCAGTTGTTCTTAGGGCTTGACTTGAGATCGACATTTATATTTAAAGATATTAGTTTGGATTTGTTTCTCAACCAATACTTGATGAATGTAATAAGAGACTTCTATATCTCTCCAAACATCTTTTTCTACCCCGGCTTAAGTCAAGAAATGTTTTCTTATTCGCGTCTGTTTCTTTTGTTACATAGGCAGTGGTACAATTGAATTCCAAGAGTTTTTGATGGTGATGTCTCGAGTCCTGGAAGATGAAAATACAGAAGGAGACATGATTACTGTTTTCCGTATACTGGACCAAGATGGCGACGGGTTTATAACAAAATCAGACCTCAGAGAATGCTGCATCAGGTAAATTTAATATGATAAAGTATAAGTAATATGATAAAACACAATTATTTGTGAAAACGATGTAGTATCTTCCGCAAAAACAACCTGTTTTGTGTTGCGTTCATGTTTTAACTGTAGTTAATTGCTTCTGTGTCATTCAGGAAGTTTGCGATCAGTAAATGAACATTCTTAAATTCATGACTAAACATTTATACAACTTATATTGACACTTCACGTATGATGTACTCTTCGTTACATGCGATGTGCATCTGGCGCCATACCACATCTGCTGTTACTTATTACGTATGATGTACACTCACTACATGTGATGCGAACCTTGTTACATATAATCGACACATTAGATATTATGGAACACTCATAACAACTAATGTTACACTTCTTGCACATGATGTGCATTCGTGTCACCTCATGTTAGAAATCATAAAACGTTGTCATAAATCATAACACACCCATTACGTACGTTATGATCTGCTTTTCTTACTTAGTATGTAATGTTCTTTACATACGATGCACTCATTACATATGATATGACACTCACATTTCCGCCTTCCTGACCCCTGCAGAGTTGGATCTCAGTTGACAACTCAGGACCTGGACGAAATGCTGACGGAGGCCGACAAAGATGGCGACGGCCAAATTACTTATGAAGGTAAATATTTAGGATGTATATCTCCCACACTGAATATTGGTTTTCCGCATAAAATAAAAAAATACTAAATATTCGTAAATGTAGAAATAGATAATGTAGAATTAAACATTTTTTCACATAATATAAATGAAGAAAGATACTAAATAAATAAATATGACGCAAGTGTACACTGAAAGTATTCGTGACATCGCTGTATGTGATATGCATTGTATTTACATACATTAAAAAACCAGTGTATAAAGTATGAAAACAAACAAAAATGTTGCTCTGCCTCATAGTTTACTTTGTAGCAAGGGAATGAGTTATATTTATATATCTTATTCTATATTTCAGAATTTCTGAAGATTTTAGAGGCCAGGTCATAATATAAACGAAGACATAACAAGAAGCGAATGCATGTGTTCACAGCTGTAAATACTTTACGAATTTAAAACTTATAATTACAATAAACCAAATGACATATCTTGTTAAGTCTACCACTGTACATAAATACTTCAATGTTTATCACTGTATATGCTGTAAAATGCGTTAAGATTTTTTCAAATGAATTATTTTGATAAAATCCAGCAAAAATGATGATAGAGAAGGGTTTGGTGATGTATGGTTGTCTGCTGCACTCTTGAGTGAATGTATGAGACTAGACTAATCTGTGCAATTTATGACGTTAAGTATTCAAAAATTAATAGTGTCTTAGTTGACTAGATACATAGGGATTCACCATATGGCATTAGCAATAGCTCGGAATGATTCAACTCTCGTTAAATATACTATGTATGTTATTGTTATTTAATATTTCGTACATAAAATCTTGTCCAGTGCAATTTCTGTTAGTATTATTTTATTATATGTGGCGCATGCATACTGTACGTATTATATCTGTAAAAGGCTCAAGTGCAAAATAATGTTTTAATATTCAATATCAATATTAAAGATGCATTTATAGTTATCGCTCAATGCCCTGTTGTTGCTAACTGATTAATTAGCTATGAACGATATAAACGGTTGCCATTAACAGACTATGGAGCACTACCCTTTTCCAGTGTAAATAACTTTGCATAATAAACCCTTTGTTATCATTGTTATTTGTTTTCATAATTTTAGTGGTTTAGTGGATATATATAGCTTCTAAAAATGTTTTGCTGATGTCATTACATGTTTTGGCATTGACCTTCAATAAAAAATCTCGCTTATCTACAGAGATATAATCAAGATTTATAATTATTCAGGATTTTTGTAAAACATAAAAAATAAAAATGTAACAGTGTAGTTAAATAAACTTAATATATTGAATAACTACATGATTATATCATGTTTATTCGATAGTTAAAGCGAATATTTTTCTTAACAATTTCTACAATTAGTATTCGTGAGCAAACACAAAAACAGTAAGTTTTCTGTGTATGTCGTACATGAATTCACTTCTAAATATAATAACTTTTCTACATACCGCAGGATTTTACACAAAATAACCCGTTGTGTCACAAAACAATGCAATAAAAAGAATCTCTATTTATAATGTCCAACCTTCAATACAATATGCTGTTCAATCGGAACATAAAACTTCAGGAAGCGACGTTCTTGACTACAATATCATTTTACAGTTCGCTGTGGTGTCATAGTTATAATACAGCTTAAGGTGTTTGCAAGAATTTGGTGACCCACTGCAGGTCCTCAACATTTTTCAAAGATTCTTTGATCTTAAATTGAATCCAAAGATATTTATCAAGGGTTTAATGTGAATACTAGATCGGATTAGTTACTTTTTTTATTTTCGAAACCTAAAAAAACCTTCAAAAGAAGTTTTATTTTCGTTATATACGAAACCACATGTACGAAATCATTCAGACAACACCACAACACTCCACTTAACATTTGTACCTACCTGGGACTGAACTCGGGACCTCTGGCATCCTACGCGTCGACCTTACCTCTACGCCACCACGCATCCGATTAACTACGGATTATTCGGCTACCAAGATGTTGTTTCTACGTGATCCCGAACAGTTTACTTTTCACATTTTCCTGTTTTTGTTAAGTGGTGCTTTTAAAATTATTTGTTTTATAAAAAAAGGTGCATTTTGCTTTCATTGTGGTTTTTGGTTGGGATTAGTTGATCGAGGCAAATAATATTCTTAGCTAGAACTATAGAAAGAGCGTAATTTGGCGTCCCCCTCCCCCTCCCCCACCCCTGAAACTAAAACTTAAATCAAATGAATGATACATAAAAGTCAATATTAGATTTTAAAATTATATATTGAAATCTTTATTAGTATCTAAAATTTGCCAATTTAGTTGAAAATGGTATTCAAAACATATGGTTTCCCATGACGCTCCAATACACGACACAACAATACTGATTTTTCATAATGCTCCAGTGCAAAACATTTGATATCTCGTCTGAAACTGGGCGAGAAAATAAATACGAGATTCCGGCCAGTTTTACGTCCTGAAACTCATCTACAACTCGTAATGACGAGTATTAGACGAGATATAGAAACAAATGATTAAAATTATTTTTGGAAGGATAACAAGCTTTTCTTGTTGAATACAGAAAGAATTTGACGAAATAAAAAATAAACAATAAACATATTTCTACATTGACTTTTACAAAACGAAATGTGTGTGAAAGACATAAAATCAAAAAGTCGTCCAAAACTCGTTTATGACAAAATTTGATATGTCGTATGAAACTGGGCGGGAAAATAAATACGAGATTCTGACCAGTTTTACATCCTGAAACTCATCTAAAACTCGTAATGACGAGTATTAGACGAGATATAGAAATAAATGTTTGCTGGGTAATAATTTGTAACAGTCAAACAGTCAAAACTAATACACAGTTACACAACTATTCACACGTTTCGTATTCCATATCCCAAGATTCATCTTGTCTCTCAAGACACCTGTTGGAAAAAGACTATTTCTGTGTAATCGAGTTTGTGCGAATCTCATTCATCAGGTATAAGCCAACGTGACGCTGAGAAAGGCCTTCTGACGAAATCATTTTTCTTTGTGTAGCGGAAGTTTCCTAACAACGCAGAAGTTTATTTCTGCTCAGCTTGGCTATCAAAGACATGACTGTATGTTTCTGTGTTATAACAGCGATAGACCATGCTGCTGATATGCCTTGTATTAGATTCAGACACTTGTGGAAGGCCAATGAACTCACCGGTTCGTTCGCAGGCCTTCCAAGCTCGTTCGAATCCAATATAAAGCACTCATCCCCATGAGCTGTTACAAACCAAACCAATTCTTACTTTCATATATTGTCCCAAATTCTAGTCATACGGGTTTTCGTTTTTTTTTTAATAATTTTGCCATAAGCAGTTTCCTATAATACACAAGCTATTCAGTAAACAAATGTTTTGCTAGTTATTTTAATTAGGATCATTTGGAAACAAACCCTTAAATTAAGAATCATGGAGCACATATTCTGCGCTCCAAAAAAACGTGCAATGTTCCACTGCTGAGGATTGTGTACATTTTGCAAGACAATAAATACATTGTTTAAAAAAAACAGTTAATGGCTCAGGCATGTCAAAATTAAAGCTAACAGTTATGAATACACATATAGTTCACAGACAAAAGATAAAGTAAATAAGAATAATTCTTTAAACTTAATAAAAAATGCACTCTAGTATTTTTGTGAAAAAGAGGCATGTTCTCATTCAAAATCTTATAAATAATTAATTCTGCTGCAGTATTCCTCTATGAAAAAGCCTAATATCTGGGATAAGATCAATTTTCGGAGTAGCCCTATGTGCGACTTTTCCTTATAGATATAAATCCTTCTTTTTTAACTGTTTAATCGATGAGATCCTGGATGTCATGATGCAAGACATCTTACTGAGTATGAAAAGAGAAAACTGAATAATAATAATAATAATAATATAAACAAGAACTGAAACACCTGTTCAAAAATTAGCAGCTGAGTTGGGTTCAAGACATATTATTGCGCACTTGAAAGGTACATGCAGAAAAAAGAAGGATGTGAAAATAATTCAGAAAATATTGTGCAAAGGGGGTAAAAACTAGTCAATGAACGTCCCTGGTTCCACATGACTATATATAAACCAGTCAGTTATTTTTCTATGTAAGAAAGGCTTAATAAATTTAAAGTTAGTTTCCAGAAGATACACGCGTACTCTAGAGCGATGACATTAACGGGTGAGGTTATTTTCTCATTACTTAATATTTTCTTCTACTTTGCTTCATTGTAGGGGAGAAGGAGGGGGTTAATAACTAGGGAAAAAGGATTAAAATATTAAATGCTAAGTAATCCTACTTATAACGTATGTAAACCATTAGAGCTTGTCTTTCTCTTTAATTTTAATTATCTTTTCCCAAAAAAACAAAATTTCATAGAAAGGAAAAACCCAATCAGTCGACCTTTCTGGGTTTAACTACAAGTTACAATTTCCTTTGAGGCAAGAAGCAACCGTTATCACTCTGTTTCACCAGCCCCGATATAAGCAGGTTTCACTGTAGATGTTTGCTAAATTAAAAACATATATAATAACAATATAAGCTAAATTTAAATATTGAATGAATACGAATACCGTATTTTGCATGTTGAAGATTTTTGAAGACAATTATCGTATCGTAAATCGAAATATTTACCGTTGCTTAGACATAACACCACCGGTAGGACTGAACTGGAGCGTTTCGATTATGGTGGGATTCCTTCTTGTAAATAGCCTAAAGCGGAGCTGTTGAAAAATGGTCCTATTTGTGAGATAACACTGCTAGTGAAGTGTTCCTATTTGTGAGGTAATCCCATTACTGAAGTGGTCCTATGTGTGAGGTAGTCCTAGGTTATCCTATTAGTGAAGTGGTCCTATTTGTGAGGTAATCCTATTAGTGAAGTGGTCCTATTTGTGAGGTAGCTCTGTTTGTGAAGTAATCCTATTAGTAAAGTGGTCCTATTTGTGAGGTTATCCTATTAGTGAAGTGGTCCTATATGTGAGGCAATCCTATAAGTGAAGTGGTTCTATTTGTGAGGTAGATCTATATGTGAGGCAATCCTATTACTGAAGTGGTCCTATTTGTGAGGTAGTCCTATATGAGAGGCAATCCTATTAGTGAAGTGGTCCTATTTGTGAGGTAGCTCTATTTGTATAGTAATCCTATTAGTGATGTGGTCCTATTTGTGATGTAATTGCATTAGTGAAGTGGTCCTGTCTACGGTTGGTCCTAACCTGAGGTGTCTCTGCGCATAAAGTTTATGTGCTCGAACTTCACTGATCATTCAAATCCGGAAAACCTTTCTCCGGACAAATCTGAAAATTCTGGACAACCGCCTAAACTGGACAAAACATTCAGTCCTTTTTAAATTCCTATTTCTATATAACGGATCTAGGTGTATTACTAAACACGACGTGAGATGAGAGAAAGGAGAGAAGAATTCGGAAAAAAGTGTAAGGGATTACGGTAACCTTTAGGGCCAGTTTACAGAGAGGACAATGTGGATACCTAATTAGGTGGGCACCTTAAACTACAACTTCACCAATCGAAGTTCATCAGCTTTTAACATTATGCAGATTTCTATTCTCCAAAACACATCTCAGATTTTTTAGAATGCTGTATGTGACTGTTTTCATGAGATCGCCCGGGGATATGTACACACGCCGTTCTCGCATGCTCATCTCTCATTGACTCGGCTACTCGATGTCAAATGCAGTTCATTTTATATAAACAGGTCACTCAAAATGAACGCCAGGGAGAAAATAAATAATCCTTGAATTAACATATATAATTCGAACAAAGCATTGTGCATTGTGTGGACTAGTGGTGCAGAGCTTCTCCTGGATTTATTTTATTAGGATTGGAGTTGTGGGTTCCATGCGGTTTAGACTGCGAGCTGGGCGAATGTTGGGAGTATGCGTACACACTCTGCAAGGCTTCCGAACTGCAAGTTCCAAAAAGTCGTAAGCCACGAGTTACTTTGTTCGTATAAACTGTTGTCATATAGCTACAACAACTTTCGACATTGAAGGGTTTTATTGGTAATGTTTTCTTCCAAAAGTACGACTGTATTTCACAAGTGCATTACAAAATGTACTTGATTTAAGTTTAGATTAAATAGTTTATAAAAAGCAGCACCTGTTATACAACAGGTGCTCGTTAATCCGCTCACGAATGATTTCGTTTTAATACGTTTTATTGTAAAGTTTGTATCTTGTTTAGCCGAATAACAAATGAGTGTGTTTCAAACTATTTATCTTAATTAGAGTTTATGTGAGAATTAGTCCCACATGACATCAGACGACAAAAATCCAGTACAGCAAACAAAAAAAAAAAGAAGGATTTCAAATAGTTCGTTCTTATTAATTCATATTAAGTTAAACTGTTGCTTGAACGAAAGTATCGTTGCTTGGATAACAGCAGATATGTTTATTTACAGGTCAAACCACTATATCCTGCTGTCCGTTATCGCCGCCGTGGTACTGATCATTGGTGTGCGTGTGATCGTAAACCGGGGCGACGCTGGAAGCGCCACAGGACAGCTGTCTAGTCTACGCTTTACACATTTGTTACCGACTGATCGAGATATCATCGACGTGATCGTGGCGGTGTCTAATAACTCCAGACTGCTATCTAAAGCAAAGCTACAACTTTTCCTTCACAGGTGTGCCGCTGGTGCCTTAAAGTAAAAATTTTTAAAAATCTTACAATTTCTGAAGTATTTATTGGTTTAACCTCTTCAAGTAAATTAACCAAATGGTGAATGGTTTTAGCCAATTTTGTCCCCCCCCCCCCGCCCAAAAAAAAAAAATACACAGATTATCACCTAACTCTTATTAACTGAAATCCCTACTATGTTTCCTTTCCGTAAATCATTCAGCACACAAGAGAGTTTCTGTTTTAGATTTGCGACACAAAAGACAACAACTTGTAATATACTGAAGAGATTTGGCAATGTCGGGGATGGCGGGTATGACGTATGTCTGGATCCGCCATTCACGCCTCGGCAAAATCTCTGTATCGTTTATTCGTTCGGGCAAGTAGATTTTAAGTTGTTTCTTAATGCATTAAAAAAAGGTAGAAACTAGGTGTATTCGTTTCTGTTTCTAAGCTCTAGAGTCCTTTCTGCTCCATCCTCGTTCTTATGGATATCCACATTTTGTTATAACATAGTAGTTTTTAGTTTATACAACTCTTGACCATTGGGAAACACAAAGTATTGAGAATAATATAACACTAAAAAATAATATTTTTGCTATGTGAATGTGCTCTTATAATCAAGCATTCATCTTAAACTCATGTACGTTAGTGTCATCTTGCAGTCATGCATTTGATCCTTCAGATACTGCACATTTAAATAATTTCGCAATCATGCAGATTATATAATAAATAACCCGTCTAATTTGTACCCAATTGTAGTTATTACTGTATGAATAACCCGCTTAATTTGACAAGGTGTTGTGTGACCTTTGACTGCTGTTTGCTGTCACACTGTAGTTAACGCTATTTTTTTTTCGATTTCACCCGTTCACCCCATCTTGTCATTTAGACAGTTTCATTATTGTACGAAGGACGAGTTTAAAGGGAAATGCGGGTATCTCTGCGCCATCTAGCGACCGAAATGCGCATTACATTGAATATCACTGAGTTTGAATCCATGTTTACACAGTATAAATAACTACTAAATCCGTCTGGATCGAAAAATTCTATTCAAAGGGAAATAAGGTCGTGTCCAGAAATGATCTGTATTGATATTTTGTTCCTAGAAAGGCCTGTGTTGATGTATTGTCCATTAAAATCATATTACACTGTTTTCACCATTTATCCATTGAGTCAATGGGATTTTGTCAAAAAGATTGTATAATTCTCTTATTGATACGGTGACATATATTTTTTATTTGCTTAAAACATTTCGTATGACGTGTTCTTCAAACAGGGAAAAAATGAGGCAATTGTCAATTGTGGTTATGTGTGAATTTTGCATTTTTATTGAAATTTCTTGGTTTTTCCAATGGTTTCTATAGTAAAAGTACGCCACCTTTCAGTGCCTTTATTTCTCTTATAACATCGGTGACCCCCCTTTTTCTTTTCAATTTTTGAACGTATACCCTGAAAGCATTAAACTGTGAAAGCATGAAGGAAATCTCAATTGTAGGTGAGATACCCGCATTTCCCTTTAAGCCATCGTGATTTACACTAACCATAATTAAATCATTTCAGAATCAATTACGATTTTTCCTTCGATGATGCAGTTAACAGCGAATTCAACTGCGACGTTCATTCGTTTGATCCAAGGTAGCCTTTATCTTCCGGTAGCTGATCCGATCGCAGAGCAATAATAAATGTTTCGTTCATTAAGCCTATTTTGAATAATTAAACTGATAAAAATAAAATATTTCCTCTTTATCAAAAACAGCTGAATGTTCTCAATTATTCTACACCTTATCGTTATTATTTAATGTGAAAGTTTTCCAAATGATTGCAGTATGAAAGAAAAGCTAATCCCGAGATACCACGTGGCCCGGCGTGGGGTAACGTTCCATCACATTGGACTCCACAGTGCTGATTTTGTGAGGGATGACGGGTGGACGTTCAAAAGCTTTGCCACTATAAGACAGATCCTTGGTCATTCTCAGGTACTGACCAGTGTGTCGCGATCCCTGCAATAAGACCACTTGTAGGGCTGGTCTGATATTGGACCGGAAAATGGTCTTACTTCCGGGGTTGTCTTTCTACTGGGGTAAGCTTACAGCATCCCGGGGTTACAGGATAATGTGACCTGATCTTGTTACTAAAAAAAATTTTGTCTTTGTGCAATCTGACCAACTGTGCGTTACATTGGCCCTGTATATTACAACGGACATACAAACACAAACACCTCTGCACAGCTTCAGTCACGGTATCACAAATCCGTTCCTTTACCTTAACTGGTTTTCTTGGTAAACGGTCGTCTGCCCCCCCCCCGGTCAACTGCCCCCCAGTCAACTGCCCCCTTTTATGCAACCCGGTCGACTGCCCCCCTGCAATTTGACGGTGTCGTCATCTGCCCTCCTCCCTTTTTTAGTGGAAAAAAAATTCTTAAAAAAATAGGCAATTGTGATGTCCCCGTCTACCTCGTCTCTGAAACAATTGATCTTCATTGATCTATTCACCAATATTGATCTTAGGAGAGACTGATTCTTAAACTAATTGCAATTCAAATTGCAATTTGTTTCCTATTGGTGAATTGCAATTTACCGGGGTGCAATACATTCAATGAAATAAATATAATTTTATTTATTGTGTCTTTGTAAGCCAAGAACCCAAGAAATAATAGTATATATTGAGGGGGCAAGCGACCACCCCTCCACTTTGAAAAGGGAGGGGCAGTCGACCGGGTTGCAAAAAAAGGGGGGGCAGATGACCGGGGGGGGGGGGGGCAGATGACCGGGATTCCGTTTTCTTCTGTGTTTTTTGTAGCTTTTTTCTATAAACGTGATTGTAAGCTATAGGTCTGATGTCTGTCAGTTCCTGTCTTAGGCATCAATCACTTTTACACACCTTTGTGGATCTAGATATTTCGTTTTGGAGGGTGCAACAATCCAAGATCAATAATCACAATGATCTGAAAGAAAATACTAGTACAACCGGCCGTAATCGTTTATTCAAATTATCTGCAGGGGAGGGGAGGGGGAGTGTGCAGAAGCTCTGGTGCATCAAGATGCGCTGCTGTTTTACGCATTTACGAAATCTTAAAAACTGATAGGAATGTGGATAGCGATAGAAAGATTTTACACTGACTGGTTGTGTATTGATGTCTTACTTAAAAACTGGGCATCATCCGATTTTTTTTTTATTGATTGTTTATCTTTCTTACAAATAAATGAGTAATATTTTACAATAGCATAATACCCTGAACATTTCACAATAACGTCACGACATTTATTCAATCCACATTCATTCGAACTGCCACTATCACAGACCCTCGTTACCAAAGGCTACAACCAGTAACAAATATTGCTATCCATACCCCCTTAAAACACACACACGCACACGCATCCTTGCACACAAATGCCATTATTCATTTTGATAATATGTTACTAATCCTAAAATGTTATAGATTGTGAGCAACGTTTTGAAATAAATAATTTTCACTTTGATGAACTAACTCTGAAAATTGATTATATTTATCTGAAAAATTTTTACGAGATAGTGTTTTCTTATCAACAATAATCCGTTTATAAATTGAATGAAGGATTACCGTTAAACATAGATTTTTCTTATAGGTTCTCACATGGCAGACATACTGTTTAATGATGAGCGTAATCATGTTTACTGCTGTATTTTCTGTACCAAATAGAAATTCTTCCTTGCTGAGTGTACTGAATATCTCAGATGAAGGATCAATTATATTAAACAACTCTGCAAGCCAGTTAACAGTATTTGTACATTCAAAGAAGACATGATATAATGTATCTGACTTATCCACATTGCAAAATTCGCATAAAACACTTTCCCTAATTTTCCATCTTACAAGATTTTCTCCTGTATTTACGATGTTATGAACAATCTTGAATTGAAAGGATAGCAGTTTCGGTTCCCTTATGCTTTTCCGACATAGAACCAAACTTTCATAAATTTTCTCTCCAGAAAAGTTTTCCTCACAAACCCACTTCCTTATTGCTGTTGGTGGACTAGTTGTAATCGACAGAAATTCCCTGTAAAAGTTTTTGCTTTTAGCTTTAGAAATGTCAATTTTATTTCCCCTCCTCACGCATAGAACGTTATTTTTAAAATTGTTTATAGGTCGAGATAAATGCTCCCTATCAAGCCTTAATCTATCTTTTTTTACTGCTTGTTTTACAGCTGCTAGAACTCCTAAGTATCTTAGAAAGTTTGGTTTAATGTGATATGTCTCAACAAACTCTGAGTACGATAACCATGAACCATCATTTGTAAGTAGATCCTGGATATAAATTACACCCTTATCAAACCATTCTTGGAGAAATATGCTTTTTTACTTCTACTAAGATTTCTTTGTTGTTCCATATGATGTACTCAGTATTTTTATTACACAAAATTTCTTTAGCAAAGTCTAGCATTTCTCTGTAAAATATGGGAAGGTATGGCAGGTTTGAAGTACTATAATTACAATACAGTAAAAATTGTAACCCTCCCACTTGCTTAAAGTATTCATTAACGTAATGGTTCCACCCTTTTCCGTTAATTATTCTACAAATCCACTGAAGTCTCAGAGCCTTAACTTGACACTCAACATCCAAACTTCTGAGCCCCCCTTCATCACAATCAGCTATAAGAACGTGATTTTAACTTTTGGTGGCTTGTAGCTCCATATAAAACTATTCATGTCCTTTTGGATAGTTTGCTGAACTTTTTGCCCTGCATAAGTTATTGATAGGGGGTAAATAAGATTTGCAATGCCGAAAGTTTTTGAAATAGTGATTTTACCAACAATACTGAGATCTCTTACGGACCATATTTTAAAAAGACGATTCATTTTTTCCAATTTTTTAACAAAGTTGTATGAGAAATTTTGTTTTTCATCCCGCCCAATATGTATTCCAAGCATATTAAATGACCCATTCTTAATTGGCATATTCATCACATTTATACTTTTATCTCTCCACGGTCCTAAGAAGATTAAAACAGATTTATCCGTATTTAATTTAAGACCTGACATTTCCGAAAACCCTCTAAGTGTCTCAATCAGTGTGTATATAGAGGGTATATCCTTCAGCAAACATGTGCAATCATCTGCAAATTGTTTGATTTTGTTGGTATGTGAACCAATTGTAATACCTTTTATATCTTCATTACTTCTAATTTTATCCCCCATTACATCAGCACATAATATAAACAGTAAACATGATAGACCGCAACCCTGCCTTACTCCTCTTTTCAGCTGAAACCAATTTGAAGAAAAGCCATTATTAATGACACAACTGTAAATCTCAGTATAGCAACATTTTACTGATGCTATAAAATTTGGACCAAAGTTACACTTTTCTAAAACCGCAAACATAAAGGGCCACTCGATTGAATCGAAAGCCTTTTCAAAGTCCAGTTGGACTAATACACCAGTCTCGTCTAAACGGTCACAATGCTCTATTAAATCCTCTATAAAACGAATACTTTCACCTATAAATCTACCTTTGATAAACCCAGACTGGTCAGGGTGAATAATTTCAGGTATAACTTTTTCTAATCTTTTAGCTAGGGTTTTTGTAAAAATTTTGTAATCGATATTAAGCAGACTGACAGGCCTCCAATTCTTTATTTTTGCAGGGTCTTTACCCTTTTTTTCTAATAGTGTTAAAATTCCTCTTCTCTGTGACATTGACAGTAACCCTGTTTGTCGGGAGAAATTTAAACACTCGACTAGTTTTGGTCCAATGCAGTCCCAAAATTCCTTATAAAATTCTGCAGTTAGTCCGTCGCAGCCTGGTGATTTATTTGGTTTGAAATTCTTAAGAGCTTCCCAACATTCTTCAACAGTTAACTCAGTTTCACAAAGTTGCATTTGATCTCGAGAAAGCTTCCGTTCAATGCAAAAGTTTTGATAAATGTGTTCGTTCTCTTGAGCATTTCCAAACCTTGAAGAATAAAGGTGTATATAAAAAGACTCAAGCAAATTTAGAATTTTAGTAGGATCCGTTACCTCCTCGTTGTTCTCACTAACAAGTCTTTTAATTGTCTTTTTCTCGAAAGAGGATTTTGAAGTGTTTAAAAAGTACGAGTTACTTTTCTCGTTTTTTTTTCAATGTATTCTAGTCGCGATCTCAGCCAAGCTCCTTTAGACTTTTCTTCTTCAATAGACTCAATTTCAAGCTTTAATTTTTCATACTCATTTATATCGGCATTACTTGCCTGATCTTTACATATCATTATATCCAGCTCTTCTAGTTTTTGTATTAATGCTTGTTCCTTTTTCCTCTTTTCTTTAGCCCTGTTTTTACAATAATTAATCGAATACAGCCTAATGTTGTATTTTAGCCAGTCAAATTTAACAAGGACGTTGCTCAGCTCAGGTGTTTCGTTCCAAAGACGTTCTATTAATTTTCTTATTTCTTGGTTCTCTTCTTTAATTATGCTAGCATTTAATTTCCAAAATCAGGGACCTCTAATGTCTTTATCTAGTAAAATAGATAATTCAATAATAGAGTGATCACTTTTTACGCCCGTTATTATTTTGCTGCTAGTGACTTTATCTATACTCTTTCTCTTAATCAGAAAGTAATCTAACCTACATCTAATCAACGGAGTTTTCTGAGGCCAGGTGTATCTTCTAGTACCTTTATTTTTATATCTCCAAATATCGACCATATCATGTTTTTCTATCAATTGTTTTAATGAATGTTGACTTTTGAGAGTGTTTTTTGTCCCTCCTTTTTTATCTAAATTAATGTCTAACACAATATTAAAATCCCCACCTAAAATGATTTCGTCCCCATAATCGATGTTGATTAATACTGCGTCAAGGGTTTTGAAAAATATAAGCTTTTCCGATTCGTGGTTTGGCCCGTAAATGTTAATCAAGGTGATAGTTTTTCAGTTGTTTGTAGTTTCAAGATGTGCAGTCTACCTGGAACTATAACTGAATGTTCAATAATGTTGGTTGGTTTGGTGCACAGAATTGCTTGCCCGGCGCTGCGTGACGTTCCGCAATTAAAATAAATATCTCCCACTCCCCACTTTACCTTCCACTGGTCAAGATCTGCGTCATCAGCATGGGTTTCTTGAAGCATGTAAAAAGATGCTTTTTTGTTTTTTAAATAATCAAATATTGTAAGAAGTTTTGAAGGGTTGCGGCCTCCTCTTATGTTAAAACACTGTATATTCAATGTGTTTTTAGCGGTCATAACGACTGTAATTTAACCGACAATGGCATAAGACACAGCGAATAAAGATGGCACTTTCAAGCACAATTACACTAGCGAATAAGTTCTGCAATTGTTGTGGTCGGATAGCAATACCATACACATACACCCTGTAAAATGCAATACTTATTAACACCCACTTCAAAAACTTGTAACCTCATCCGATTGGATAACGACATTTATGCCGCGATTGGCTGTGTCTTATCTGGGCCATTTGAGTAGCGCATCCCGAAAACCTCAAACATATCAGGTTTTGATTATATCAAAGTGTCATCCATATTTTGAATGTTTCAGAGTGTCATCGACGTGGTAAAGCTTGACATTGAGCTCTCAGAGTGGCCTGTTCTTCGCGATCTTATAGTGTCAGGCGAATTTCGCTTCATCAAAACACTGCTGATGGAAATCCATTCGCCTCAAAGCAAAGCTCCTGTCAGCTTTCAGGACTATATAAATGTAAGTGAAGGCAGATGCTTTCCATCATGTGTAATGGACACGGGTAGACTTGGTGCCGGTGTAGCATCGAATTTTCACCCTCCCCCCCCCCCCCCCACCGATATCTCACACCCCCCGGTGAATATTTGAGATCAAATTTTCACCGGGGGGTGTAAATATGATAGATTTTTGTCTATCGAATATTCACCCCCCCTTATAAAATTTTCACCCCTACCCCGGTGAAGACTGATATCAATTCTTCACCCCCCCCCATAGATTTTCACAATTTATTCGTTCTGAACTGCACTATCGATATATGACATGTTTCACATTCTTTATATCAAAGAGCCTTTTGAGTGTTTTAATTGCAGTTGCTTTTTATGCCAAATTCCCTTTCATATGTGCAGTTCTTTACACCAAAGACCTTTACATCCTTAAATAGTATTAACACACATCATCCAAATTACTCATCGGTATTCTTAAATTGCAATTAATGAAATATGTAAGATTACAATACCTTTCTTTTTACCAAAAAGGCATTTGACTGATTCAATTGCAATATCTTTCGGACACCAAAGACCCTTTCATCCATGCAGATCTTTACATCAAAGACCCTAATTAACATTACCACACATCCACCACACCCTTGCTGATTGCAATTTGCTACGTGTGGGAAAATTGGATCGGTCTGTAGCGTCCGAAGCAGGCTTTTTTAAATGTTCACTGGCTGAAAAATCTCCGGAGTATGCTGATTTGAGACTGGTTGGTCTGGAGCAACACCCGGAGCGGGTCATAAACTTAAATTGCAAAATAATTTTTGCATATAAATTCAACATACTTCTACCTGGTGCAACAAAGTCGAAGTCATGAATGCTAAGGAGATACAAGACATAAGAAATTTTATTCAGTGATATTGCCCAAATAAGCAACTATCCGACAACTAGCAATATGGAAGCTAACGCAGAGTGGGGGAAAGAAGTGGCAATAATCGCTTTTGCAACTTTTGTCTACCCCTATATATGTCTACGGACCTTGTGGTCAGACAAGAGATATCACACAATTCAAGTGGCTACGGTACAACCCCAACCATGGTCCAAAAGCTCTCCGAGAACAGGACATTACTGGCGAATGTATAACATATGTTACAGGCAATTTGTATAATCAGGCAATTCGCGAATTGCCTGAAATTTTCAGGCAATTCGTGAACTGCCTGTAGGGGTCAGGCAATTCGTGAACTGACTAAAATTTTCAGGCAGTTCGTGAATTGCCTGAAATTTAAGGGTTCCTTGTTCACAGATTTCCTAAAGACGTTTCGGGCAATTTGTGTATCAAAATATTAACTGTTTAACAGAGCCAAATCTGTTAATTTCTTTTTTTATGATCGAAATAATTGCAATTAAGGCATGTACTTAGGGAAATATAATAGGGGGTCTTAGTATACGTGTCTTACCTGACCATGTTTCATAATTGCAATTATAGGCAAAGTAAAACATTGTTCTATGGACTCCAATTTCCGGAATAGGTCAATCGCCAATACTGTTTCTCACCGAAGTAGGGAATCAATTAAATAGCCTTTAATTTTCCTTCCAAGTTACTCCGAGGATTAGGTCTTATATTATAAAAGTAACAACTAGTAAATACCGTCGTTATTTGAAAGCAGTTCTAAAATTGCAATTTAATTTTTTGTGATGAATTTAAAATTAAAGATCTTAACGGGATCTGTTATTTCCAAACGGGTGAATTATACGAAATTAATTCCAAATAAACTTCTATAATTAAACACAATCCAATCTGTTTTGGGAATTTACGGGTTAGAATTGCAATTATAAATTGATGTAACCGCTATTTAAGTATGGTGTTATGCCTTTTACTTTATACAATTGCAATTAACGGGCATCAGAGTTCAGTGCTATTATGCAACTGAATGAGTGGCAAAATGCACGCAAACTGATTCTTCGATTTACTACTGATGTAAAGATAAATGCTATTTACTTGTTACAATAATTATTGTAATTAACAAGCAGCGGAGTGCTCTTTTATCGTGAAACTGAGTGGTAACTAAGTGAGATGTTTCAGTTCAAATAACCAGCAGATGAATGCAATTTATGATAAAAAATGATTATCAACTGAGTTTCTGATGTAAGATTGATGTAAACGTTTAATTCTTGTACATGCAACTATTGCTTTATAACTGCATATGAAATGTAGCAATAAATAGAAGAAACATCAAAACTTGTTCAACATCTCTTATAAAACATGTTTCAGGCAATTCCTTAACTGACTGGTCCCTAATTTCAGGCAATTCACGAACTGCCTGAAAATTTTTGTCAATTCACGAATTGCCTGACCCCTACAGGCAGTTCACGAATTGCCTGAAAATTTCAGGCAATTCGCGAATTGCCTGAATACACAAATTGCCTGTAACATATACACATCTCGAACAAGTTTGCCCATTTCGAACCGGTATGCATCATTAGTCCGCAAAGATGCAATTAAAATAAGACTGAATTAAAGCTGGCCGTGAGTCGAAATTTATCCAATTTTGTGAGCATTCATATTTAAAATCATTACTTTCATGGCAGATTTGTGTGTACTGTAGCGTTCGTGGAAATATTTTCTGAAATAAATAATAAAGAGTTTGACGAAATTTCATTTATACAACCAATCAACCAGTTGAAAAATAACAGTATACAAAACCCATTTTCCATACGCACTTACAAGGGGAGGGGGGTGAAAATTTGATGAGGGGGGTGAGAATTCGATAATCTAATTTTCACCGGGTGGTGAATATTCTATGGGGGTGAAAATTCGATCTCACACCCGCATTTACTTCACCGAGTAATATTTTCTGAGCTGGAAAAGATGACATGGAGCAGCATCGTTGTGTCGATGGAACGGTACCATTGTAAATCGGGCTCAAGTTCCTATTATAATCTCAGTTCTCTTTCCGATTATCTGTAATTGCAAATTTAAAAAAAAAAAGAGAAAACTTTGTCTGAAAGTTTTCTGAGATTGAAGATGTAAAAAAACAGAGATTGCCTATATTTTCCCGAAAGTCTTGCTTTAAGTGCACACACAGCAGCAGCTATAGAAAACCAGGTGCCTAAGACTTTTTTGGGTAAGAGGAGGGAGGTGGTCTTTATAATGTGGCTATTTGGGACAAAAGGTGGCCTGATACCAGACATATTGAAAGTGCATGGTACCTTTTGAGCGTTTAAAATGGTGATAATTTTCAAATTCAATTATTTCAGATACTTCGGCCATTAATGGCTCTGGAAAACGCCGGCTTCAGGAAATTCATGTTCCACACAAGAAATGACTGCTGTGGTTCATACCAACCAATGGTACACGAAAACATGGCGCATGGCAAGCAACTATGCTGCTATGAACTGTTCTATATCAATATGAACTTTTCGCCAGGTGTTCATGGCCTGAGGGGCACAGATTCCCTGGCTGAGCGAATGGGTGGCTACGAACACCTTCGCTTCACCGACACTGATGTGACCAAATATAAGCAGCGATAATAAATGTCAAAAGTATGTTGCATAGTCTTGTTTATTTATAAAATAAACTGACAAATGATGTATCTGTAACAATATAAATACTAGTACTACTACTACTACTACTAATAATAATAATAATGTACTTAAAGACAAAAGGTCCAGGACACAGTTATAATGAGTTTCCGGTTTAACAACCAGGGGTATGAAGCAAAATTGTGTTACATTTATGTTTTTTGAAAGGTCTCTAATTGCCCTATTAATTGGAGTTCACTCAACCGTATCGCAGAGAAAGTGTGAAACAGGGGTAGTCTGGCACATTATTTGTTATTGTGCTGGCATCACACGACGTCTGAAATTTTTATCCACGTGGCCTGAAATTAGAGTAAATGGGGAAAAGTTTTACTTGAAAGAAAAACGTTACAAAATTGATTACGCAATAATGCCGAAGCTAAATGAAAATGAACGTTGGATTGCCATTGGTATGGTTAACGCCGGAATGTCTATTAGACACACCGCGAGACGTTTAAACGTGTCTAGGAATACCATAAACGAGCTGCGCAGACAATATCGTGAAACAGGAACAATTCGAGATCGACCCAGGTCTGGAAGCTCAGGATCGATGGATCCGGATCACGCATCTGCGCGATCGGTTTCTGGCTGCGGAAGCTACAGCAGCAGTCACACCTGGCATTCATAATCATCGAGTTTCAGCAAAAACTATTTTGCGACGCCTAAGGGAGCGCAATATTAGAGCACACAGAGCATACGTCGGACCAGTTTTAAACGCTATTCGCAGAAGGAACCGCCGACAATGGGTGCGGCAACACTCTGAACATGCATGGCCGGCCGCAGAATGGCGACGCGTTGTGTTCAGCGATGAATCGCGCTTCCTGTTGTATCGTAATGACGCAAGACAGCACGTATACAGACGGCGAGGAGAACGATTTGCGCAAAACTGCGTACGCCAGATCGATAGATTTGAGGCGGAGCTCTCATGATATGGGGAGCGATTCGATACGGCTTTGTGCTAGAAACACACATCGTGCCTTACGTGCAACAAAATCCGACATCGCTGTTTATGCATGAAAATGGACGGCCGCGGAGAGTACGCATGCGCGATCCACCACCACGGACACATGCAGAATTACGACAAGCTCTCATTGAGGAGTGGCATCGGATACCTCAGATTGCAGTTAATCGCCTAATTTTCTCGATGCCAAGGCGCGTACAAGCCCTCGCAAGGGCACGAGGTGGACACACACGCTACTGAAACAGTCATTTTCGGTGAGTGTGTTCGAATAATGATCTGGATCTTCCTTTGTGTTAGACCTAAAACTTCGATTTTATGTACAGACAATATTACTATCATATGGTATCTCTTGTGCAAAATTTATAAAGTTATCTTATATACTTGCTGAGATATCGGTCTATACATTTAGTGTCCTGGAACTTTTGTCTTTAAGTATAATAATAATAATAATAATAATAATAATAATAATAATAATAATAATAATGCCAATGTCTAGAATCACCACTTTGAAAACATCTTAAGGAAATATGGAAGTAAGCACTAGTAAAATGTATTCGAGATCCAAATCTGGATCTTACAGGGAAATTTCGGGATCCAAGCCAGATCTCGATAGTAGCAGGATCCCGTTGACAGCAGCAGGATCCCACGACAGCGACAGAACCCACTGACAGCGACAGCATCCCACTGACAGCAGCAGAATCCGACTGACAGCAGCAGGATCCCACTGACAGCATCAGGATCACACTGACAGCAGCAGAATCCCACTGACAGTAGCAGAATCCCACTGACAGCAGCATGATCCCACTGATAATAGCAGGATCCCGCCGACAGCAGCAAGATCCCATCGACAGTAGCAGGATCCTACTAAGATTCCACCAATTGCAGAAGTATCCCAAAGGGACGCCGTAACATCGGGATTTACCCAGAACATTGGCATCGGGATCTCACCTGTTCGAGAAAAATGTCGGAATACTGGAATCCTGGTTTATCCTGCTGAGATCCCACCCAGATCCGGGAATTTACGCTATCCCGCTGGTATACAGTGTAGGATTCGTGGCCTGGGTTATTAAATATTTTTGATCACCGCTACAATTAACAGAATAACCCCCCCTCCACTTACCCCCACTACCAACATCAGGTGTTGGGTCAATCTGTTATAGCACCGAGCAAAAATATTGTGCATGTCGGCCACAGCAGGTGGATCATTATTTTAGAAAAACAATCCACAGTCCCCTACTTTTACAGTGGCTTCGCTGACTTTAATTCCCCATAATTTCTTTTCAAACACGCACGTGGAATATATTAATAATCAGGGGTTACTCGATTCACCTCAAGAAGAATAGACTAGAAACACAAGACTGCGTTCATATACTCATGACCATTGTTATGACATGAACGCAGGTGTAAGTCGACCGCGGTTTCGTGGAACCTTTGATTCACTTCTGTGCACCCGCCTCGCTTTCATTCGGGTTTGGCTTTGTTGGACACCTCTATAACCTTATCTCTGAGCATTTGCTCCCAGTCCTGCCCCTTCTTCATATCAATAAACTGTGTCGGCATGGAATCTAATGCCGTGATGGCCTCAGTGGGTTGCGGCACCAGCCCTGCCTCTAAAACAGCCTCTTCGAATTTGGCTGGCGACGCCGTAGCGATGCATATCCTGGGTATAGCAGAGTCGGCTGGGACGTCGTAGTGATATTTCACAGCTATGGCGGTGTGTGGGCAGGGCAGGTACGAGTTGTCCCTCCAGCAACGCTGCATGGCCGATTTTATGCCGTTATCGTCAACCACGTGACTGCCCATATGTTTCTGCATCTGGAATATGTTACAAAATGAGTTTGCTGTGCTTAATCACCTGGTGTTCACACTTCAAAGTAAGATAACATCTGGACATTTGAGGTATAGGCGGGTGTACCTGTCCTTACTTCAATATAGACAGTGGAACCTCGTTAACTGGAACGAGCATATCTCGTGCAACCAGTTATCTCGTATCTTTTTTTTTCAAGTGCCAATATACAAAACCACATTTTGTTATTGTCGATTATCTCGAGACTCGGATATCTAGAAGTAACCGCTCGCGACACCGTTGGGATAATGAGATTCCACCGTACTGCAGAATGGTAACTGTCTGTTAAAATTTTTGGCACCAGACAGAAAGAACGGACAAGGAACAAGACGTTTGGCGGACATCAGGGATACATAGCCTTACATCTGGTCGGTATGACACGCCGTCTCGACACAGTTACGGCGTTCCATGGTCGCTGTTCTGACGACTGAAATCTGATCGTTTTGGGGCGTGTTTGCAGACAATACGACGCCGGACAGATATCGCTTTTGGCGTTTTGACGTTAATGGTCCGACTTTGTCCGACGATTTTGATCGTTTATGCGATGTTGGCTTTTTTTATCGCTTCGGCGACATCGTTGTTTGTGACGTTGCATCGACGTTGTTGCAACGTCGTTTTTACAGCACAAACTATCCAACAACCAGCGCAACGATTTGGGAACGGCGTTTACAGGGTCAAAAGGTCTGCTGGTGTCATTACTGGTATTGAGTTGTCTCGTGGCTTATCAGAAGAACTTCTGTCGTAAAGCGGCAGTTTTTTTTCTTTGAGCATTCCTTCTGAAGAGCCCCATTTTTTTTATCAGCATATGAATGGAACTTTACAACAACAAAAAAGGGAATTTAAAAATAGAAAAGGTCTGGTGGGTCTCGTTGGTCCTACCTCCTTCAAGAGATCCTCTGGTATCTTGACTTTGCCTTTCGCGTCGAAATCAGCCTGCACTCGTCTGACAACATCCACATCGCCGTTTGACAGAATATGCAGTATCCTCTCCATATTGTATGGTATCTAGAAAGATATTTTATATGAAGGGAAGGGCGGGGGGATATGAAACAACTAGATTCCAATAACTAATACATCCCAAAAAGTATATATATATATATATAAACCTACTGAGAAGACTGGCTGAAGACACGATTCAAAGACATACAGACAAAAAGATAAGAAAATTTTTCCCCACACGAGAGCTAACCTGTGCAGCGGTTTTGTCTGTGGCATATTATGAAACATTTCTTTTCTGCCGACCTACTGGAAATTGCGCGAAACTAGTCTTGTTATTGAAAGTCAAGAACTACTTTTAAAACACACTTTATGTTTATAGAAAGCGGATTGATCTCTCCAGAGGTCAACACTTAAATAACAATGCATAAGAGCGATCCACATTCATTAAACAAGAACAACTCTGCTCTAAGGAAAATAGGAAACATGGTACCAGAAGCACACACCTGTATGTCCATGGCAGGTGCGAGGGACGGCACGAGCTCATTGGACATGGATAAGTCACCGTCAGCAATGGTCCTCGCCACGATGTCATTGGTGTTCACCGCACACGTCATGCGTACTGGTAGCCCCATCTGTACCGCCACTAGGCCAGCTGTGAATGTACTAATAATGTGATAACTAGATAACATGGGTCGATAATATTAACAAGTCAGATGAAGTAGATATTGAATAACGAAACACTCTTGCCTGTTGTACTTACGACAGAAAACAAAAATAGAAGTATATCTAGAAATAAATTGTTCGAATAAAAAATAATGATTCAGGAAGAAACAGCAGTTATGATTAAAAGTTAAAGGCGAAGGAAAAAGGTTTATATGCGAGAAATCTGCTATCTGCGGACTCACAAGTGACGTTGCCACAAGCCCCTGTCGGGATGACCACTTCCACCTCTCCGTCACACTCCGGCTTCATCTGCAAGCAGCTTTCAGCATTTAAACAGTGCTTCTCATTGTTATACCAATATACCAATAATAACCACAGTGAGCTGCACTCCTCTACGTGATCAATCGCATGACGTCATTGCTGCCATTGTGAGTTCTTATATTTATTTGAGAGCAGCATATTAAGGTACTCCCCATTTTCACAAAATTTTTATAAAACGCCACCACGGCACTTACAATTTTATTACTAACAACTAAAAATGTAATAAATAAAAGAGAAGAAATTACCTGAAAGTAAGCGTAGAAGTAGTGAGCAATCTGTACGAGAATACGAGCCCAGTTGATAGAGTTGATACTGGAAAGATTGAACTTTGCCACAAACTCACTGTCTTTGAATACTTGTTTGATTGGAATATCAAGATCATCGGATGTTCCGTCCACTGTAAATTCATTAAAATTTCCAAATACATTCTACGAAAATTCCTTATTCATAGAAAAAACTAAATGACAATGAAATTATGTTGTGGTTTTTTTTTTTTGTTTTGGTTGTCCACATTCTAGATGATCCAAAGACGAGTCAGAAATGTTAATATATCACAGGTACAAAACGCATGGAAATCTCAAACAGATCCCGGGGGGTGGAGAAATGGGATTCACGAATCAACTTTTATCACGCGAGCCGAACATTTTTTTTAAACTATCCTTACACGTGGATTACTAACTTTGAAAAAAAAAATCCCTTTTTCAACCAAACGCGGAGTTAAGTTCCAAAATTACCTCCTTCTCCGCGTTTTTTTTTTTTTTTTTTTTTGATGCGCATGGTTACATCTTTGATACCAAGCGCCCTCCCCCTCCCTCGGGTTATCCAATATAAGACCACCTATGGAAACGTCTCACAGTGGTGTTATTTTCGTCGGGCTACCAACGCCAGGATCTTAAAGTTATGGTAATAAATAACGGCGGGACAGAAGAAGAGTGGTCTTATTTACACTTGGGACAACGTCCCAAGGAGATTTTAAATTACCTCGAATTCCGTACATTTCTCTTTTCTTCCCTTTTTTAAAATTTTTTTTTCATATTTCGTTTTTTTGTTATTCTTCGTCATTTGGTTTCCGCGCTTCTCCTCCGAGACCGTTTGAGCTAGGAAAGTGAAACTTGGCACACAGATAGGATATTTGGTAAACTCAATCCACGCGAAAAAATTTTTGCGTATGACGTCATCTTCCGCATCTTATGACGTCATGAATATTTTAGAGCTTAATATCTTCAAATCGGCTGGAGCTAGAGATTTGGCGTCAAATACGTTATGAGGCCACTTTTTGTCAAAGGACTTCGTGAAAGCCTTAATGTTAGCGTATGACGTCATAATGACGTCATTTTTCGATTTTTTTGGTTCCTGGACGGTTTTAAAGCAGAATTTTTGTTATTAGTATACAGAACGCTTAACTGAATACCAATTGACGGATAAAAGTTACTTTAAACTCTCCAATGCCCTGTAAAACGCCCCCCCCCGAAATGCACACAAGTGTTATAACACGCACATCACAGTATACGGTGCCTGTTGCGGGCACGCGATTATGTATAATGCAGATGAATACGGCTGTATGTGGCTTGTGGCCTCTCCCATAATGAAAAGCTACTCTGTGGCCAGGTGACCATGCAGTACTGCTGTTTTGTAAGTAGGTGGCTGTGATGAACTGGGCTTTTTTTTTTCAATGCTGCAATCAGTTAAAAGTTGAGCACGGAGAGCAAATGTTGTATTTTTATTAAACTTTTTTTTTTACAAATAACTGCGTTATAATTTGTGAATATATTGAATGCTACGGAACTGTGGTAGTGATACCTGTGTAGTGTTCATTTATTGATCACTCTTACTATTTTTTGACGATATATTATTTCGAAAAAACCGATAGGTGCATAGTTCCCACTTGCAAACTTCGTTTGCAAATGGGTATAAGTTTGTAGTTTTTCTCGAAATTTCTGCCCTTTTTTATCATTTTTTTCCGTCACGGAGGTTTCCAGAAAACTCCTCCTACGCTATTTGACGAAGGACGATGAAATTTGGTACAATGATAGAGGGTGATGAGGTATCATCAAATCCGCAAAAGGTTTTGACGTTGACCTTGAAGGTCAAGGTCAGATTGAGGTCAAAGTATTTTTTTTACCTCAAAGTGGTTTCCAGAAAACCCCTCCTACAGAGTTTGTCGTAGAAAGACGGCATGTGGCAGAGACATAGAGGGTAATGAGTTGTCGTCAAATCCGCAAAATTTTTTTACCTGGAACCTCAGAGGTCAAGGTCAAAGTGAGGTCAGAATATTTTTTGATTAATCACGAAAAGTAGCCATGAAGGTGCTCAAATCCCAGCTTGAATACATAAAACGTACTCTGTAGGAGGAAAACTTTCATCACTAATCTTGACCTTGAGGGTCAAGGTCAAAGGTCACGTGACTTCACGCGCCGTTAGCGACAGGCCGACTTATCTCGAAAACGGTTAGAGAGAGAGTTATTTTGTGCTCATGTCCGACCCTTTGAGCCTAAACAACGTTACATAAGAGGTACCTCAGTGACCTTGACCTGGGTCACAATAAAGGTCAAAAACCGGAAGTTGACTATTATCTCGAAAACGGTTAGAGATAGAGCAATTTTGAGCTCATTTTCGACCCTTTGGGCCTAAACAACGTTACATAAGATGTAACTCGGTGACCTTGACCTTTTTGAGCACGGTCAAGGTCAAAAACCGGAGGTTGACTATTATCTTGAAAACGTTGGAGATAGAGCGATTTTGAGCTCCATCATTTGGGCCTAAAAAACGTTACATAAGAGGTACCTCGGTGACCTTGACCTTTTGGAGCACGATCAAGGTCAAAAACCGGAAGTTGACTATCTCGGTTAGCATGTGCTTCTGACATCATTGATCTTCTATAAAGCATTGCTGTGTTCTTTAATGATTTGCAAATAGCTAGATTTTATTTAATATCTAATTATGTCTGAAAATTTTCATTCTCCATGCATATGGAATGCCGTTTTCACATTTATTAGGGAATTATTGATATCAAGAATTAATTTTTGATGTCCAAAATTGAAATTTTTATGTCAAGAATTAGTTTTTGCTATCTGTAATTGTATTTTTGATATCTCTAAATGTATTCTTGGTCTCAAAAAATAATTTTTGATATCAATAAATATTTAGAGATATCAAGAAATATTTATTGATATCAAAAATGATTTAATGATATCTAAAATTGTTTTTTTGAGATCAAAAATTCAATTCTTGATAGCAAAAATGAAATATTTGATAGCAAAATATCAATTTTGAGCTCAATAATTGGTTTTCTATATATTGATATCAAGAATTTATTTCAGATATCATTATTTCAGACTGACACTTTTTTAATTTGTATTTTGAAATCTGCAAACGATTTTTTGATCTCAAAAACTGATTCTTGATATCAAAATATCAGTCTATTCTTTTAAATAAAAAATTCAGAAACACGCATCTGTAAATAAATAATGGCTGTCCTTCTATACAGAATCTTTATTTTAATTTTTTAATGTACAAAAAAGAAGCAATTCCTCAGATCAAAAATTGTGTTGTTATTATTGATCTCAATAATTCAAATTTTCATCTCCAGAATTTTATTGACGATTCGTTATATTTTATGTGAATGTGTGTCTCCCTTAAGATTTTTTAGGTTTGTAAAATTGATTTTTTGATCTCAAAAATAAATTTTTGCCATCTAAAATTAAATTATTGATAGCAAAATATAAATTTATGAGATCTACATTGATTTATTGATATCTCTAAATATATTTTGATATCAAAAATAAGCATTAAATGTTAAAACGGCATTCCATACATGCAAACCTAAATCGGAACAGAATCAAGAATCAAAATGCGAATTTAAAAACTGAAATAAGATAAGAAATTTTTAGCTCAGTCAATAAGTATTTTTGTAGTATCCCAAGTGTTTGTTTCGCAACTCGGTTGCGAAATCGGTCTAGTTCCAATGATGTGGTCTCGCTTCGCATATGATGTTGTGCAGGGTTGTCCAGTTAACGCTCACTGCGCTGTGCTGCTGTGAACAGCTGTGGCTGGTGTATTAAATATTCAAATATAGTTACATTAACATTGAAATGAGCTCAAATTCATGTTGATGTATGTGTGTTGCTGTTGTACCAGCCATCTTTTTGCCTCTTGGTGTATAATAAGAATGTCCTGGGACTTTGAAACACGCCGAATAAAAAATACATATAGCTATTTCAAATCATTCTTACCATTGTCTGAAATGGCAACGAGTTCTATAGCAATGTTTATTCAAGTTCAGTATTACTGAACAGCGAATTAAGGCAATATTTTAAAAAAAGTGCCAAAAATCTGGGATCAAAGATGTGTATGACTGGATGCTGAACTTATACTGGGTACCGAAACTGTATTTCATTGGGCCTTGACTTTACAGTTCGGAAGCTGAATTGAGCATGCTCACTGAACATTTACTTACGATATTAGCTTATTTTTATTAGATTATTTTAGTTTGTTTGTTTTCAAATGAAACATTATAATACAATTTCTTTATTTCTGACAGATTTATTTATTTAGTTATTGAGCTCAGAGTTCAGAACTCGTGCATTGATTGGTTAGGGTTTATTATTATTATTGATGTAAATTTTCATTGATATGAACGATGGCTTTTTGTGCTTGGTTTGGCACACTTTACACACTGCTAAAAATAGTAATTACTTTGTATTGATTGAAGCAATAGCAACAAAATACACATTTGCATATGACCTTCCTGTGACCTAGTTATCAGATCAGAATCCTGAAAATGTTCAGTTCATGAAAACGCACCCCATGTGCCTTTTGCCATCTTTGAGCAAAATAAAGTCAAAACCTCTCGGGTTATGCAGTATACGATTCGAATGCATAAACAGACGCACTTTCATTAACAAAACAACCACGCCTTCTCTGCAGGAAGTACATAAATAAAGAATTGATTTCTGCAAACCATGTGTACCATATGTTCTATTTAATTAAGTTATATATGCGCTATTAACCTATATGGCCATTTACATAGAAGCTGGATCGTATATGCAACATAATGAAAAAAAACATACAAACAATGGTAGTGTGTACATGGCACTTCACCTGCGAAAATATGAACATTCTCCTCAATCACTGTTGTCATTTGCAACTCTTGAATTCTCGAGCACCTGCCCTTAGGCAAGAGGACGATAATGTCCACCCCAGGCATACCACGAACACTCTCGATAGCAGCACTGCCAGTGTCCCCAGACGTACCTGTATTTAAAACACAGACACTGTTTTTAAACACCAAATAATCGCATTATAAATACATAAACCCGGGAAACAAGATCACCTTTGGGTCAAAAGTGGTCTTAATTCCAGGGTCCTTTGTAATAGGAGTCTTATTCCGGGGTGGTCTTAATTCCAACGTGGTCCTATCCCAGAGTTTTGGTGTAACTAAATGGAACTAAACAATATTTATTTAAATCTCTTTTTAATTCAAATGTGTGCTCGTGGTCTGAGATTATTAATACAGGATCTGGACTTCACCTATAACCACAGTGACATGGCGCCTTCGCTTGTTCAGGAAATACCCATATGGTCTGAGATTATTAATACAGGATCTGGACTTCACCTATAACCACAGTGACATGGCGCCTTCGCTTGTTCAGGAAATACCCATATAGCTGTCCAACGACGGATAACGCCAGGTCCTTAAACGCCAGCGTGGGTCCGTGAAACAGTTCTAAAACGTTAAGGCCATCCTTCAAGCGCTTGGTTCTCACAACTTCCGGTACCGAAAATCTGCTGAATGCATTGTCCAATAAATCTGTGAATATAGAAAATACAATATTGTTGATATAAAAATGAAATTCGTGCTACTCAGATAATATGTATAAAATCTGCAAAACCAGTAGCTGAACATTGAAATTAAGCGGCTCTTCAAAAATAACATCGCAACAAGCAATAGATACGTCATAAGTAGGCAATCCAATTGATCTTACTGGTTTTATTTTCCACTGTACTGATAAGCTGACCAAGCCATTCTCCTTTTTGACCCTCGCTTACAGGTCCGTGCTGTGCCTACGGCTTTTAGTTATTTTTCTTTTTTTTTTTTAGGTTTCTTGTTTTACGTCTGAGGCTTACCACTGAGATCAGCTGCCGAAATTTCATCTGGTGGTATAAAATAGGGAACTATCCTCTTGACGAGTTCAGGATATGACAGCTTTGACCATGTTTTCAACGTTGCATTGTCTACTTTTGGATACTCCGTTGGTAACATAATTCCACCATCACTAAGAAATCCAGAAAACAGAGCCTCCTCAAAGGTGCAGCCCTGCACAACTCCTCTTGTGCTGGAGTATTTCATCCCGCGGTTTGGCACTCATCCACAGAGAAAACTTTGTTCGGGGTGCTACAATATATGATCCGTATGAAACTCGTGTATGCTTGCTGCAGTTGTAAATCAATATACAACATATATCAGGATATACATTTTAGCCGTGATTTCATGTACTGTTCAATACTTGCTTGATAGATTGTCTCAACCGGTGTCGTAGAAAAAATGGCCAGTATTTGATATGACAGTCGTAGCCTTCAACCACGACAGGCTGCTGTCAGCGAGGAGCGTCAATACCACCTGGTGGCACTGAGGTGCTTGGTGGCGCTGAGTGCCACCAGGGACTCCAGCACCACCAAGCACCTCAGTACCACAGAGAATGACAAGATAGCCTAGGATATCTTGGCCCCCGGGGGACAAGATAGCCCGGAGACAAGATATCCTTGGACACCGGGTCTGGTAAAGATCGAACGGGGCGGGTGATTTGAGATCAGACGCGGTCCACGCGGAATGTCTGTTTCGTTAAAAAGAGAGGGGATAATTTTCATTCGGTATTCCGCGTTACCTACAAAAGGGGCGTTCTTTCAAAATTATACTGTATTTGTACTGCATTATTTCTAGCACAGCACTCCGCGTGCAGGGGTTGTTTTATAAAGCCATGGACAGGTATGGTAATCAGTTGTTGCCCAAGTGGCCCCTCAGAGGGGGGGAGGGGGTGGGGGTGGGCGAATTGACAGTCCGGGAACAGAGATGGGGAGAGCTGTAGCATTCTAGATCCTGCTTCCCCATATTTAAATCAAAGAAATGAAACATACCCCACTGCGGTGGAGGAACAAACGGGGGGAGGGGGTCAGGAATTGCTCCCCCCTCAGTCCCCCGCTATATCCGAGAAATATACTGTTAAACTTCGTGTTTTCAGAAAAAATAACTGGTTAACTCGTTCGGATGATATGTTTGAAGTCGACCTCCCCAAAACCTTACCCTCCACTGCAGTATCCTTTTTGCCGTTAAACATAGTACTGTGTAATAAAGGGTAACCTTTTCTACACACTTACACTTTGAAGGCACTCCACCAGAGGCTGCTGTCAGCGAGGAGCGTCAATACCACCTGTGGGATATCTTGTCACCCCTGTTTTCTAACTTCTAAAAAATAATCTAAAAACTTTTGTCATAAAACAAATTACGTTATCTGCCTTTTTGTGAATTATAAGCGATGCTTTAATTGCTTCGGACGTTATCACTGAATCCAAATCCAAATTGAAGTTTTTTTAAATTTGTCGAAGACAGATGTAAGATCAATAGCTTCGGTATTCTATGAGGCACTATTTTCTCTTTTGAGGTTAAGGGAAACAATCTTTCTAAGGATTACAAACGCGTTTTAATTGAATTCGACCTTAGTCAGGAAGCCACACCCAATCTGAACGGCTTTTTCTGTATTACAATAATGAAATGAATGGGTGACATTGTACAGTGTCAATATTTTTCATGTCCTATGTAGGACTATTTTCTCTTTGATACACAGAATAAAAATGTAATGGGACGGAGATCTAAATGCTGTTCACAATACGGCGATTTTCTCCGGAATCGATAGGATTTAGTCGACCCAGTTTCAACAGATTGGCAAAGATCCAAAAGCAGTTCCACGACACGCCTCCGTTTTGGAGCCGCCAACTTCCACTGTTAGAATTCGTGGGGATGGTAATTGCTATTTTCGAGCCCTGAGCCATATTTTGACTGGCTCCCAAAATAGCCGCAACACCTTCGTTCAGCAGTCGCACAGTACATGACTGAACACCGACGAGATATTCTCATAGTTGGCAGATTGTAATGGATACTCTAACAGAATTCGCATGGATCAGCCTCGAGTTTGCGCCACGGGAATGGAGATTATGGCCACAGCTTCTATGTTAGCTACAGATACACAGTATATATTTGTTACTTCGAAAATCGGTTAATTCGAATTATTGGATAATTTGAACAAAAGTGCCCGGTCCCAACGTTTTTTACTACACACTTATACAAAAAAAATTCGAATTAACAAATATACCGGTTAATTCGAACAAAATGAAAAGTGGCCATTTTTTATACTTTTTGTTTTAACTCAAAAATTACTCAAGAAATGACTGAACATCAATTGTGATTTATCTTTTGTGCTTATTTGTAATGAAGAACCACTCAAACACCATTGATTGTGCCACAGATCTCAACATAACAAAGGCATTAAAGAGCGACGTTCATCGCGAATCCACATTTGCAGGAGATACAATTTAAATCCAAATTGTTCCGACTCACTCCTGATGACATGACGCAGTTTGGAAGTGACTATGAATCCACATCAATTCCTTTTATCTTTTTAAACATTGAAATTAAGATTTAGTGTTCGGAGTACCCTATGTTAACCAATAAAATCTGCAATTGTGAATTACTTATCATATGAGTAAATTGACTTTGGCTATAAATATGACATGGTCTACCTGAAATGCATGGACATTTTGGAATGTAAAATGGCTAGTAACTGAAAATACAACGATCGTACATTGGAAGTGAAATACAAAGCAGTAAAAGAGGTTGAAACAGGCACCAAAAAGGCTCAGATTGCAAGTGACTTCGACATAAAGCCTGGCAAGCTTTCGACCTGGATAAAGGAAAAGGAGAAAATTATCAACCTGGATAAAGGAAAAGGAGAAAATTATTTCAAGCTACGAGAACGAAATAGCTGAGAAAAAGCGCAAACGTTTAAGACTTGCAAAGCACGAAGATTTAGAGATTGTGATTGAATTACTCCCCATTTACCCTAACAATTGTGAGTGTATTTCTTGTAAGTGACGATCGTGATAGTTGCAATTAGCACTCATCGCGATTTCATTTTTTATAATATTGTAAATTTCTGTAGGTAGTTATTTGCAATAAACAACTGTTCTATGATCAAGCATTTTTTACACCTCACCCCCTAACACCCATACCTTTGCTGATGTAAAAAAAAATCTGAAGCCAAATATCGGTTAGTTCGAATATCGGTTAATTCGAACAATTTCGTCGGTCCCAGCTTGTTCGAAGTAACAAATATTTACAGTATGTGTATTTTTGCCCGTGTGGGCTTGATTCCGTAGGAAGCATAACTTACAAGTGGCTTACGTACAAAGCTCAAGGATCCTCTCTAAAACCCTTGGCAAAACTTAAGAAGTCAAAAAGCAAGGTGTACATTTCGAATCTCACACTCCAGTTTATAAAATATAGAACAAACAGTAATTTGCATTGAAACAGGACTTGAGAAACCTGAAACTTGAGAAACTTGAAATGAATCTATGATGCATTGTGATGCCATATGAACTTATTATGTTTCAATTTTATTTTAATTGATTGTTTTTTGTACGATGTTGCAAATATTTTATTATATTGCGAAATAAAGTTATGAATTATCTTTTCATTTTTTCTTACAAGGGGGTCACGATATCCTAGAATAACTTGGCTCCCATAGGGGGGGGGGGGGCAAGATATTCCAGAGGGGGACAAGATATCATATATTTATTCAATCCCAATAGCTTTTACATTATTAGCAAAATAACTTTAAGATGTAGTGCCTGGGGTAGCACGCACGCACTAGTTCAAGCACAAGTCAATATTCCTCGAAGAAAACCTCAAGGACTAGTTGATTCCACTAAAATGCAAGGCGCCACTTTGAACACCATTAAACAGGACTAAGTACACACCCACGTGACAGATAACCAAGTCCAAACCCATGTGACGGATAGATGGACGGACAACCGGCGTCCATTAATAGAGGTGCACACACCCAAGATACATTTGTCCATTCCAAATAGGTTGCAGGTCGTTCCATGAAAAAGTTTAAGAGTTGCTTCCACAAGATAATGTCTCGGGGGCACACACGCGCATGCGCAGATGTATGCAACCAAACATAAGACTGAGCAACCAAACATAAATCCCTCCAACCTCGTCAAGCGGGTCATAAAAATATATCGGAATTTTCTATTTTTCTTTTATTGGTGTATGCTTTTCGTGATTAAATATTTTATAAATTATACTTTCCATTTTGCCTCAGTAAAATTTTTAGTGATGCACTGAATTTTGAATATTAAGATTTGGTTTACAAAAGAATGAGGTAACTATTTATTTCACAACGCTAATGAAATCCTATTATTGTGACAAGTCAGGCACAGCTAAATGTAGGGTAAATAAAGTAATTGACAAACCCTTGCAGCTTGGCCAACTTTCAAAAGAAGTTAGCTTCATGTCAAATAGAATAGGTCAGGATATAATTTCTCATTCTTTACTTACTTCCTTTAAAGTGAGTACATGTTGGTCAGAATTTGTAACATATCTGTCAAGGAATATTCTGTACACATACTTGAATAAGTAATTAGTTTAAAAAAAAAGAACCTGATATCAGTGCTGAATCCCGCGCTGTTCTCTCTCTCTCTCTCTCTCTCTCTCTCTCTCTTCCCTTCCTCTCTCTCTCTCTCTTTCTCTCCTCCCTTCCTCTCTCTCTCTCTCTCTCTCTCTCTCTCTCTCTCTCTCTCTCTCTCTTTTGACTAAGCTTCAACCAGTTGTGTGCATTATGGATATTTTGCCACAAACCTGAGCAGATGATAAGCAAGAAAAAAGTGAGGAACCCACCGCGCCAGCTGAAGTTGATCTGGTCATGAATATCCATGTTGAAAACAAATATGCGATCAGTAATAATTTGAAGTCTACCATGCCATTTAATTGTTACTATTTCATTTGATAAAATGCTTCATCAAAGGTCAAAACTCAAACCATGAAATTCTGGGTTAAATCTTCTACGACCGATATGTGGAATTCTATGATTCTATATTTGTGAGTGACTATACTGATCAATTGAAAGTGATTGTGTATGTATTGTTTGTTCATACATTTTTTTAACAACATGACCCTTGAAAGAGAAGTGTAATATCAATATCCTTTATGTGTCATAAAACTGATCACGGCAGTATTATGTACTATTTGTTTGTTTATTCTTGTGCACCAAGTCAACATTTTTTATTACAATCTGCGCCAACACAAAACATTTGCAGTTTTAGAAGTGTTATTTTTTGTCGGGAAACAACTGCAGGATTGCTTGAACAGAAGTTGTTCTGATCATAAAAAGTGCAATTTTTCGGCCTAGAAGACAAAAATTGTCGAAATACTACGACGAAAACATATAAATACCACAATTCCTGAGCTGATGACAAACGTGGATAGGTAACGATTAAAAAGATGTGTGGCTTTGAAATAAATTAGTTAGAATCTGCCACTTCGATGTTACAGCTACCAGCATCCTGGTAAATGTAAACAATTAGGCATTTTTCTGCTGGTATATGCAACAAACACTAGACAATACAGCCAAGTTCCTGTGTTAAGAACTTCAGTATCGACCGGACTATTAAACAACAATTCATTCTGTCGTACTGAGTGCAGAACTGAAACAGAAAAATGCATTAGATCAATTGCAATTCATTTGGTATACGAAAATATTGACTATTGACTTCAACATGATCTTGAATGGCAAGGCGTTCGTTGGGAGAGGTTTCTCTGTAGTTATTTGGTCTTCTCCCTGAGAATCGTGGTTGTTATACGGGCTTCAGGATGTGCGAGGAAATAGCTTTGAGTTATATGGAACAGATGAGAAAATCTACGCGAAAGTTCTGGCAAGAGGATTTGTTTTCCATGATGTGTTTTGCATGGCTGTGAGAAAATCGCAAGGCAACTCATACTCCGTTAATACGTCATCGCTGAAACAAAGCATGTCTGGATTATCAAATGTGGATTATACACTGCGCAGTAACCCATTCATTCTCGATATAAACAACGCCGAAAAAGAACATTCTAGGAATAGCATTCAACCAAATATTTCTGGATAATGCATTTACTTAAAACACTTCACAAACCGTGAGGTCATTAATAAATAGAACTGGTTGTAACTATTAATATGGATGAGACAAAGAATATAACGAAAAGTGCAGGGACAGCAGCCGATTTTTGTGATCCTGATGAGAATGAAAACGACAACGCATCAATTACGAGTGACGCTACCCACTCTAAAAGTCTCGACATCCCTGAAAGCGATAACGTTGTTTCGGAGGGTGTCCGCGTCCCAGAAAGACACAAGCTCGATTCGGAAAGTGCCTGCGTCCAACAAAGTGAAAAAGCCGATTTGGAAAATTTCGGCGCTCTCGAAAGCGAAGCTGTCAATTCGGAAAGTTTCGGCGCAGTTGGATACGAAACTGTTGATTCGGAAAGTTTCGGCGTACTCGGATGTGAAACTGTTGATTTGGAAAGTTTCGAAGATAGCGAGAAAGAAGACTCGCCTCAACCTTATGAACATCTGGTAGTCCCGCAAGACGAAAACCAGAATCTAAGCATTCACAGTCTTATGCGAATGACGCCTTTATTTCAAGGCAGAGATGTGGTCAAAATTGCAGCTAGGCATCTAATGGCCACCAAAATTAAAAGCCAAAAACCGGTAACAGTATTTTTTCCTGACCACCAGACAGACGCTTTCGAGCATTTGGTTGATAACAACTGGTTTGATTTTGAAACCTATGCAGTATTATACGTGTGTCAAGCGTTATCCAGATGCAATGATCCGTACGACTTGTATACCCTCGTAGATGCCAATAAAATAGATAAACACATGCAGGAAATTAGTGAATGCCCTGAATGGAAAAAAGTTGGTATGTTATTTTGCTTCTTTTATCTTGCGTCCTAGAACGGAAAATTACAATGAGCAATGGATTCGAAAAAGTTATTGGAAACCCCAGGGGAGGGGGCACTCAGATACCAACGGATTATCATGCGCGTCCATGGCATGTGGTAAACGCGGAGTATAGAATCAAAAATTACCTCCCTTTTTAACGAAACTGGCACTCCGCGCGGACCTCGTCTGACATCAAAATAACCCCCCCCCTCTCCTTTTTTTTTGGGGGGGGGGGACTGCATCGTAACACATATGATACCAAGTTGCCCTCCTTGATTGGAAACATGGAGTAACTTGGGGTGAGGGACAATTCCATGATATACTGCACCAGAAAAATAAAGATGAACAACAGAAAGAATGGCAAATCATTTCTATACTCGTGTTATACTTGTAGCGGATCCTGGAGTTAGGGATTGCCTTAGATTCAAGAAACACCAAACTATAGTTGCACTCGTGTCTAAAGATTGCCCCCGCCGAAATTAAAAAAAAAAAAACGCAGTAACCGGGGATGGCGCGGCTGCGTGTTTGACTTTGAATTCCAAGGTCAAAGATCATGCTAGTTACATATTGGGAAAATGTTGAAAATTAAAGCTCCTTCCATATTCTAACTTCCCGACCATGACCGAGATCTTCATAGCTAAGATTTTTGCAGGCCGCTGGAGACAGATTCCAATCTTAATATCACACCCATACATTACACTGTAATGAAAGGGGCAACATCGCGATCTCGGCCGTGACCTTTAGGCTCAAGGTTAAAAGTACCGGATTTCCGACCTTGACCTGTTTTCTAACTGCAGTCTCATGCGGTGTCACCTTGGCATTTTAAGGCCAAAATTATATTTTAAAAACCAGATAATAAGTTCTGAAATTTGAAAACATGTTGTGATCAGAAATGGAATTCAATTAAGGTAGGTCTGGGTGGCAGTTGTTATTCCACGTTGAATCAGTGTGGGAAACTGGTTTACTATAAACGATAAAACGACGTTTTCTTATATTCATGCGTCCGGATAATTTGAGAGGTTACCCAACCACACGATAAATTAAATCATCCCGCTTAATATAATATGTACGAAGTCAATTTTTATATATTTCTCCCTCAAAATATTCCAAATATTACTTGTTTTGACACATTGCCAAACGATCTGCCCTTTTATCTCACCATCTTGTTGTGCAGGTAATAGAAACAGCCACCAATGGTCTTTTTCTTCTTTCCTGCCATTATAAAGAATCTGGAAAATGGGATAACCGTGAAATATGGACTGCTTCAGTTCGGTCCTTCTAGTGGTCCTTTCTCAGGGCTCCCACTGTATGGCCTCATGCTATTTGTATATACTGTGTGGGATGGGAGACCTCTGCCTGTGAGAAGTCAAAGAAATAAAGCTCTGAACATTTCTGAAGTTGTATAGTAAAACATGAAAAAACCTCAAAACATTTCAATGATTTTTTATCGTCCATGTATCAGGGATAGTTATGAGCTTCCCCATCTATCTGTCTGTCTGCCCGTGGGCGTGTCTGAGCTATATATCCAAAACTACAGGTCGGATTGTTTTAGAAATTTACACACGGATAGAACACATATGGAAAGTGTGTAGCGTCGTGCTCTTATTCAAATTCATGAAATAATGTCAAAATGAAAGATTTTTTTTCGATTTTTGGGACTTAGCGCATTTTTGACGTCGTGTCCAGGCTGTATCTAAAAAAAACTATTGATCGGATTGTTTTGAAATTTCACACATGGATAGAACACATATTGAAGGTGTACAATATCATTTTTTTTTAGTTTATAAAAAAATTGTCAAAATGATTTTTTAAATTGTAAAAAAAAAACTTGGCGTTTATGCAATTTTGCCAGCATAATGGAACGTCGTGTCAAGGTTGTGTCTCTAAAAAGGATTTATCGCATTATTATAAAACTGCACACACGGATTAAACATACACTTCATGAAAGAGTTCATGAAATTGTCAAAATGTTAAAATTTTTATTATTATTAGGACTTAATTCACGTATTTTCGTCCTTGTGTCCAGGCTGGAATCTCGAAAACTATTCGTTGAATTGTGTTAAAATCTCACACACGTATAGAGCACATATTGGAAATGTGGACACTTGTATTTTTGTTTGGAGTCATGAAAAATTATCAAAATGACAGTATTTTGAAATTTGGTAAGTCTTAGCGTTTTGTTATAATTATTTTGTTACACGGGGGATCGTGCCTCTGCTTTACCACCGATTCCATAGGTCACAAGCGCTCTGCAGGAGACCTGTCTCTGTGAGGCTCTAGTTTAAAAGGTTTAACATTTGACAATCATTTAACATTTGATAGAACTGATTTTAATGTGTTTAGATGTAACAGTGGTAAATGTGATGGTGTTATTTTATACTAGGATTCGCCCTTTATACAACGTTGTTTCCGGAGCTTGTGAAAGATTCAGAAACATGCACACCGTTTAGAGCCTATCTTAACAGCGACAGGTAACGATATGTAGCACCTCTCGTCGAGTAAAGGCGTCACGTCACAGCATCATTTGGTCGTTGGCGTGTCGTGTTTTGACCTCGGCAAAGTGGCGCCTTTGTCGTGATTTTGAGGTTGGCGAGGCAAAGTAGTGTGTTTTTCATGAATTGTTCAGCTTGTCTGTAAAGCGTTAACCGTGTCTTTAGCTTTATATACACTGTAAAAGTAGATATATAGTTTCCTGATAGATAACTGAAAATTCAAATATCTTTCAGATAAAAAATGCAAGATTCATTATTTTTCAAGCTTATTTGTTTTCTCTCTCCATTCTTATGACAAAAAAATCCAGATTTATTAATTAATTCAGTGTGTTCACCACTTTGGTTGGGATCCTTTCAAATCTTTGTTGTTGTTTGTTTTTAAATAAAAATAGAAAATTCTGGGCGCAGGCAATGTATGAAATGCTTCGGAACAGTAAATGGCAGTACAACGTCATCCATCCCGTGATCACCGGACAGGTATCCAGCCAGGAATACAACCGAGATATCAACATTCTCTTCATCAAACTCCATCTCCTCGACCCTACTCTAGTCATGCCTGCCTTCCATCTTCTACAAAAAGGTGAATTCTTTTTGAGATTTTTAAAATACATTGAGTATGTAGTATTTTAATGCTGACAAAATTGCTTATATATTCCTATCATGATTCTCGAGCTAATCATAGTTTTACGTATATATTCAGCATGACTATCAAATATCGTGTGCATAATCAAATGTTCCTGGTGGGGAAGGGGGCCTCGGAAATTTTTCTTCAAAATTTCACGTTTTTTTTAATAGTCTGAGACTCACTTATGGCCCTCTTCCCCTCCTTGTCTTGTGAAATCCTGACGCATCTAAACTCGCTGTAAGTTTATTGAATTTAGTTTTATAAATATTAATACTGATTTCAGCACTACCAGATCTGAACCTTGAGATCGCCACTACGAATTACTTAGGACCGCCTTTGGACTGTTCCCTCATTAAGAAGGAGGTGGAGGCTGTGGTCTACAAACCAATGTACCCGCGAAACGTGCCCAGGCTGAGTTTTGGCGAAGTGGAGGTGTATTACGGTGTTGAGGTTTTAGAATTTGTTATGATGGAACCAAGAGAATTAGAGCTTCTGACAGAGAATATTCCTGATAACAGACGGACTACGACGCTGCGTGATAGATGCGTGGTTATGTGAACCTGCAGCGCTGCCTGATAGATACGTGATCACGTGTAGCTGTTTGTTTTAACAGAAACAGAAGTTAATGAAAAGATGTTATTGATGATGTTTTCGTATATTTTAGCCGAATAATTTACTGATATCAAGAAATGGGTTTGAGGCATTTAAAAGTATTTAAACACATTTAAACTTCAGTTAATAATGGCAAGACGATTTTTCATAAAGTAAGATGGTAAGATGCAGCAGGCACGATAAATTACGAAGTTTTGTAACTCTGGTATTCGCAGGCACAAACGCGAACTTTAGGGGAATTTCGTTGTCTTTTTAATTTATTTATACAGTAAAACCTGTCTGTTAAGGACTGAGCGTTTCTGTCCTTAATAAACAGGTGTCCCTAATGGACAGGTTGGACATTTTAACAAGAAAAATGACATGAAAAATTCATCTACCAATTTTCGAACACTTTTGCCATTGCTAGCCTTGATTATTTTAACTTTTCTCGACAATGAAAGTTCATTTCTCTTCCGTTTAATATCTCCCGTTTTGATTTTTTTAGAAGAGATATCTCTATATTTCAATTCCAAGTCAGTATGAATTATCCTTAAGCATCCCCACTAGTTTATAGCAAAATGATAACTCATTGTTTTACGACGGTCATTTCCTGTCCAAACAATACGTGAAACGACGTGCTCAGGTTTTTCTTAACATCAATAAGCAGGGATTAATGCTACAGTCACACACGGCCGGGTCACGAACCGGATTTGATCCGGGTGAAAATGAGCCGGATTAGTCCCGGAATGGAAGGTAATTTACATACTGGCAGGGTAGAAACGGCTAGATGCGGTTTTTGTACGCGGATTTAAAAGTTGGCCACTGGGATATGAAAAGGGCAAGTGCGGGTCGGTAGGGGTCAATGCGGTTCAAACCGGGTCAATACGGATATCAATACGGAATTCAAATCCGTGCAAAAATGTTGAACACGACCAAAAATTTTTTCCCGCCGTATCGTAGCCCGGGAATCCATCAGGAATTGACACGGGTTACGATGCGGGTATATGCGGGTGGAACCGGGTCGATACGATTTTAATTCCGTATGTACTCGGCTCGAAATCCGGCCGTGTGTGACTGTAGCATAAGGGAGCATGCAGCAACGAGTGTCACATTGGGGTTTTGTTTGTTTGTGGTGAAAGACTGCTGTCCTCAGCAGACAGGTTAATTTCAATGCATTTACGGAGTTACGGACAAATAAAAGTGTCCTTTGTCCCTAATTCACAGGTGTACCTAATTGACAGGGTCGATGGGATTTTAAAAGGGACTGACAGAAAGTGTCCCTAATGTACAGGTGTCCTTAATAGACAGGTTTCCTTAGCACAGGTTTTACTGTACTCAAAATTAAGAGCTGCGCAAATGTATGGTGAACAGTACGTTTATAAACTGAAGCATGAAACCTTCAGAAATATGTCTTTAATAATCACCCATAAAAGGTGAATTTTATTTGCATGTGAACATATAACTAACTTAAGTATTCAATTTTAGACGTAAGATGTGGGTTTTATAAATTCATTGCGGGTCGACAGCGCCACGCAAAGCAATCTAATGCAAAATAATTTCATAACTTTTTCAGACAGAATGTCGTATATTGCGTGGAGTGTCAAATTCCTTCTAAACTCCGCCACAACCAACCAATTAAGCAGATAATGAACCTCGCGTAATCGCTTACACTTTTAATTTTTGCTGGAAGTGAAAAAGGTGTGATTAGTTGTAGCTGTACATAATTATCTCGCTAGTACATTAGTGTTTTATAGAGGAGCAATAGCGCTCAATAAGTGCGGTTCCATTTCGTAACCGGTGTCATTTTTGTAAACGGGTCACTTTTTAACACCGGTTCCACATCCTTGTCGCTGAAAATAAATGGACCAATCAAAAACCTATCTCACTACTTAACAAACCAACAGTTCAATCACAGATTTCAACTAGGTAACCGGTTCCGGTTTCGAACGCTTTGCTGTCAGTCATTTTGATTGATTAATTTCGTGTGATTGATTGATAAAATTTTGCTTAGGAATTTAGGAATGTTGCATATTGATGAACTGACAGAAAAATGTACCTAAAGTAAAAAATGATTGTACTTGGTGTCAATAGGTTCAGAAATAAAATAAGTTATGCTAAATCAGCAAGACCCCCCCCCTTGCCCCCCCCCCTTGCCCCCCCCCCCAATCATAGAGCCAGTACTGGCATTCTTCAACTACTCCGACTCAGTCCCAGCCCTCTTGGTTTGTTCCCCCTTCTCCCCGGGCGCTATATTTCTTCGAATGATATATTTTCAGTTTTTTTTTCAGTTTAAGTGATGCTGTCGCTTTTGCAACTTCTTCAACAATGCAACCCACATGGTCATAAAATCATTCAGTAGTTACGCGTGAAGTAAAGGCAGGAGCATATTAATTAGTAACTTAAACTATGTGATTGACAGCAACGCGTTCAAAGCTGGAACCGATTTCTTTTTGAACATGGTGTACAATGGTTGGCAGCAAAACGTTCAAAACTGGACCCTGTATCTAAACTTGAGCCGCGACATGAGCAAAATTGCGGATGTGCTTCCAGAAACGGAACCGGTTGACCTGTTAAAGATTTTGGCCCTGTTATAGTGCCATAGTGTTTTGTTTCCTCTACGAGCATTTCACTGCAAATGCTACAAAAATGAACACCTGCAAGCGGTGTGAGGTGTCGCCAACTGTACCTCTAAAAAAGCATACTGAGCCAGTGTTATTTAAATTGATGATGCAATTCCAGCCACAGTTATAAAAGAACCACTGACCCCATACGCCACGTATCTTTCGCTAAAGTGGTTCTATTCTATTTTATTTATTCATTTTTATGGTTCAAGAATTACTTTTAACAAAGAAACGGGAAATTCCGTTTACGAAAGACGTGGCACTTGATAAAATTCTAAACAATATCAAAAGTCAGTCTCGTTAACTTAATAAAATGTGCCAGATAGCTGCAAGCAAGCTGTAACTGTGTCTAATCGTGGAAAGTTTGCTTATCAGGTGCGCTAAATACGATGTCTGTCAGCACTGCTGAGGGCAAAAACACAGTTTTGTTTTTGTTTTTTTTTTAATGACAGAGGTGCTTGATACAAGTGTAAACTGGAGCACCCGTGAAGTTCACGGACATGATGATATTTTAAGTTTCTGTTTACTATTTCGTTTCCGATTGAGGGATTGCCAAGGATTTTGACATTTTTGTAATAGTAATGGCACTTTAGTAACTTCTAAACAATATCAAATAGTCAGTCACGTTGACTGATAAAAATTCGTCATATAACTGCAAGCAAGTTAGAACTTAGTTTAATCGTCTCAAGTTTGACAATTTCACACGAAAAGTCTCTCTATAGTATCGCGAAAAGAATATATATTTTTGAATGGAGAAATACGATTAAAATAATTGCTAAAATCAAAGTAAGTAGGAGTATTAATGCTGCATGAAGCTTTGCATATAATGTCCAGTTGTATCAAAGTGTGATTTTCTATAGTAGTGCAAATGGTTATTAAAGGGAAATGCGGGTATCTCACCTACAATTGACATTTCCTTCATACTTTCACAGTTTAATGCTTGGAGGGTAAACATTCAAAAATTGAAAAGAAAAAGGGGGGTCACCGTTATTTTAAGAGAAATAAAGACACCGAAAGGTCGCGTACTTTTACTATAGAAACCATTGGGAAAACGATGAAATTTCAATCAAAATGCAAAACTCACACATAATCACAATTGACAATTGCCTCATTTTTTCCCTGTTTGAAGAACACGTCATACAAAAAGTTTTAAGCAAACAAAAAATATATGTCACCGTATCAATAAGAGAATTATAAAATCGTTTTGACAAAATCCCATTGACTCAATGGATAAATGGTGAAAACAGTGTAATATGATTTTAATGGACAATATATCAACACAGGCCCTTCTAGGAACAAAAAATCAATACAGACAATTTCTGGACACGACCCTATTTGTCTTTGAAAAGAATTTTTCGATTTAGACGGATTTAGTAGTTGTTTATACTGTGTACACATGGATACGAACTCGGCGATATTCAATGTAATGCGCATTTCGGTCGCTAGATTGCGCAGAGATACCCGCATTTCCCTTTAAAGTCGAATTGGTAATCTAAATCTAAATCTAGACCAGATTCGAAATGAAAGTCTTTAATGCAATACAAAGTGACATCAGTGTTTTTATCTTCCAGACAGTCGTTAAAATTTATTTTCGGGCCAAAAATGAATCACTCTTGTTAATTTCATATTATAATTACATAACTATACAAACACTTGATTCTACTGTTAGCCCCTTAAAAATCTTTATTTAACTCCAATTCACGTTAAAATATGGCTGAAAGGATCGAAATGAATATTTCACGAGACGCCAGGTCAACCGTGCAAATTTTGTTTTAACAGCATGGTCATCTGGAATACGGCAAATATAATGATGAAAAAATAAAAGTGAGCAATTTTCATTTAAAGCTGGTCATTAGTTAAGTCTTGAGAAATCTTTGCAAAACTTAACTTGTTGCAAACACCTAAATTATGAAAATGTTTTGAGACTAGCCAGGTAAAGTTGTCTTAAAATGCATTGCTTCTGTAACAAGTTGAATTATCGCCATATAAATAACACTGTGATGACGATGACATCACAACAAAATTTAATGTTAATGTTAATTTAATGTTAATCATGGAGCTGTTTTGTTAAGACTGTTTTTATCTTGTACAACAACAATGTAACTATCACTGTTGGATTTGGACTGTACACCTTAGTAAATAACAATGTTTATGCTTAAGGTTTTCGAAATGTTGGTATAGAAGAATAAATACCAATTTGAGTGCTGATTGATGATTTTTCTTGTCTAACCAATGCAAGTTTATTTCTGCCAATGTCTAAAGAATTGCAGCAGGCAATTCTGTTTACTATATTTTTACTGTTGAAGCAGACAATAGCATCATGCGTCTGAATGAGATCAAACTTACCATTCCTCATGATTTTGATTGGCTTGTCCGTGAATAATTTCACCTATAGGCGATTTTGCCTTTGGTTTGGTAACCGCAAACTTTTTTTAATATCTTTTTTATGTAAATCATTAGTTAATTAAATATTTTATTACTATTATCTATTGGCAAATTTACTTTGTTAATGATACCATTGACCCATACAGATAACTGTATGTATCACTTGCATTGATTTCCTAATGAACGCTATTCGCTCATAGATGCTAAAAACTAAATTATTGTGACTATGCGAATGCGATATCGGAAGTACACAATCAAAGAATATGAATAACAAGAAAGCCAACTTCCATTTGCAGTAAGGTTTTTCCAGACCCAACTAGTGACTGCTGTTTCTGTTCACCTTCTATCGGAAAAGCATGTTCTTGAACATCTATCCCTAGAAACGAATAACATTTTTCTTGAAATATTTTGTGTTTTATTGTCAGTGTGAGTGTTCTATAAAGCACAATAGCCGGTGCTTTGTAGAAGCTGATAAAAGACTTTTTTAATTCTTCAAGTGCCTTTGTGATATTCGTAGGCACTTATCAAATTTCTGTTTCATGCTTGAAGAAGAGAACAAAAAAAAATTCCAGTAAAAAATTTTGAATTTTCAAGAGTTAAAGAATGTTTGTGAATACCCTTCTATGCATATGTATTTTTATATTTTGAATCCATGGTTAATTTTGATAAAGCGGTATAAATCTGTCACACAATTAACTGTTTCATCAGATTCACCTTTAACACAGGAAATATGTTATTATACAGTAAAAATCCACTCTTTGAAAAAGTTTTATTTATCCAATGATGATGATGATGGTGATGATGATGATGATGATGATGATGATGATGATGATGATGATATACTTGATCTGCCCACAAAAAGGACCATGAAATGCTTGCTAAGTCACTGTTTCATTGATGCTAGGCTTGTACAAATAAGATTATTTTAAGCAGACAATTTTATTCAGTCGCTTGCACTCATATCGTTGTTAACACAATTAGTTTAAATAAAAACGTCGTCATTTTTAAAACCCGTGCATAGACACCTTCATAACATTTAATATAGGTTAATATGCTCTGTGAAAAGGTTTCCAGAAAACGATTTTGCTTTGCCGGGGTTAATTGGCCACAGAAAATTACACCTAGGTTATGCCCTCCAACGTCGTATAAAAATTGTAGTTTTGTTTCAAAGACGAAAACCATAAGGACATTACAATGTCGCAAATTTTATATATTTTACAAATATCTCACTTGAAACTATTCCGCAAAATGTATTTGTATAAACTTCTTTATTTTTAAAATTCCTTATTGTTTTCACCTTTTAAAAGATTTTTGTATTAGTTCTTTTAATTAATAAATGCTAATGATCTACGATCAGCCGCCCCTCTTAACTTTACAACGTTTTGGCACGCTGTTCAATAGAAATTGATTACTTGACATTTCATTTGGTTAAAATTATTTTGATGCAATTTCATAGTGTTGAGTCTGAAAATCTCTGTACAAAATTATTAATTTGTAATTAACATGTGTGCCACAGGATAATAACCTCGGATGGGTTGGTTATGTGAGCTGGACATTTTCATCGTTTAAACAAGAAGTCTGCGAGATGTGTTTTATTCTGTATATATACATGTATATATATATATATATATATATATATATATATATATATATATATATATATATATATATATATATATATATATATATATATTCGGCAAACATTAGTATTCACCTGAGGGTCTCTCTCTCTCTCTCTCTCTCTCTCTCTCTCTCTGTCTTTCTCTCTCTCTCTCTCTCTATCTATCTCTCTCTCTCTATGATTTCCAAAAGTTGTGTTGGAAAGAGTCGTATACTTAGATTAATTCATAACATAAATCAAGGAAGTTTTAATGTTTTGCGCCCAATTACTGTCCATAAATGCCTTTCGTTGAAACGTTAAGTAGGAAAATCAAATTTTGCATGATCTGAACAACTGAAGAATAAGCAATTCTTTTCTTTTTTATTTTATAACTTTGAAGTTGTAAGCGATCCTCTTACCAACAAGATCCCTGCTGGTCCTTTGAAACCTGGTTTAATGCTGAAACATTGTCTCTGGTTCCAGATATACCTAGGGATATCGCTTGTTAAAAAGTACCTTAAAAAAGAGTTTGGTACAGCTTCAAACCTTACAAGCCAGCTTCTTCAGGATACAGAAGAATGAAACAGTCTGACCAGAGCGAGCTTGTGATCCCCTTCGTCTTTAAAACAGGGAGTAACATACAAACACAGCAAGCCATACAAGGATTGAGAGTGTATCACAATGCCGTGTTGTACCTTCTGCAAAAAGATACTGTTAAAACACAGCTGAGACTGAATTCGACACAGCGACAAACCATTCAGCAGCCCTACAAGAAGAAAGACCATTATGAATCACCCATTCAGCATCAACAAAAGACCAATATATGCAAATTAGTTAACATATCATTCGTGTATTCTTACAAATAATGTTTAATAAATTTATTTGTGAAGCCCAAAAGCCAACACGTCACACATTACACACAGTAGAAATACGCAAAGAATGCGTTATATGCCTCGCCTGATGGACCTTAAATTGGCAGTTTCTTTTCCATTGCATCAGCAGATTATTTCAACAGATAGCCATATGCCAACAAAATGACCTTCTTTATACAGTTAGATATTGATGTTTTAGAAAGGTCTTCTCTAATAGTGTCTATGAATGATATGAAAAGTCGGCGCTACGACGTACTACGATAAATGCTTGATCCTGTACATATGCGAGTAGCAGGGAGACGGCCACAACACCGTGATGTCGACGTTGCCGATTTGATGTCCGGCAAGGATGGTATCACAATTTGCCTAAATGCTCTCAAATCTATGGTCGCAATATGCGTTCTGTTCAGAAACGATGGTAAGGGTTTTAAATTCGACGCCTCCGTGAATCTTTGAATCGATCGATTGAATTGTAGAGATGACTATTTTTCCGCGGTTTCCCTGACCCTACAGGCGATTTGCTTGTAAATTATTTGTCGGCTATGACTGAGTGAGGAAAGAGTTGACAAGTGAAGTATTTTAACAATATGGATAAATTAAAATAAACCACTGTTCTGCCGGATAAGTGGTGTTTCAACTCGAAGGACCTGAGCAAATGTGACAAGACATCACATCCCAATAGATCATAGACAGAGCATTTCAACATCAAATTGAATCTGAACAATGTCATTTCAGATGTCTTTGCCCTAACTGTAACGTTCTTGACCTCACAGAGATAAATTAAAAAGTCGGCAGCTGCCACCGCCCTGGTCACCAGGGCGTCGAAACCTCTATCCATGCACTAGGATTCAAATAGACACCAATGCGACAGACAAACCTTATTAGTGGAGTGTTTGTAAACCATTTTCAGTCTTTTAAGTACTTCATGGGTAAGACCCTTACTCTTAAATACTCCAAATAATGGTTATACTGCCATACTCATGGGAAATAGGGAGATTCCTGGAGCATAGCAGTAGCATCAGCAAAGGAAACCAAGACATTTTTGGTAGGTCTTCATCAGAGCTTTCAGCGTTGTCGAGGATGGTGAAAAGGAGAATAACACCATTCGAAGTAGCCGGCACATCAAAGCAGTGACCACCAACGCCGCTAACTCTAGGCACAGGGAAATGTAGGCTGGAAGAGGATAGTTGGGACGGTTCACAAAGATGCCGATTTGAGGGGAACCCGAATGATTTCCCCCACTCAGTATCGGCAAAACATTTAGTCTGCTTACAAAGTGAATTGGTTGAATAATACAATAAATGTCATGAGTACATAAGAAGACCTGCTATTTGAGGTTGTCATCTGATCGGTCACCAGGAATTGAAGCACATGGCCTCGTCCAGATGAGGAGATAATTTGGCATGCATTTAAAACAGCCTTCATGTCAAAGACGTTGATGTTAAGTTTCTTATCCTGACAATACGCTGCGCCGAGATGTGCGTCTTTCGAAGAAGAAGCCCCAGCCGTTGCAAGAAGTATCTGCCTGGATCTACCACGATTGGGACGGAACAGAGAATGGCATATCTTTGTAGTGATTGACCCGACGTGACAGCAGTCGAGATCCTTCAGCGCTAACACAAAGAACCATAGCAAACGCTGTGGCACCTGCCACGACTCAATACTTTCAGAATAATACTTGAAACTCGCTAAATTTCAGTTTTCTCTGTTTCAACCAGCAGACCCATGAAGGACTGCGCACGAAATACTAGATGCCTACATGTAAAGACTACACCAACAATCAGGTTCAATTACTCGTAATCATCGATTTTGTGGGGAAAGCCCTGTCATGCATTAAGACCAGAAGGTCACCGACAAATTTTGCCTCTTACACCGGGAAAAAAACTTGAAGTTGATGAAAAGGCCGAGGGCGAAGCACTGTTACCTACTGTAACATAACCAATTTAGCCGAGCTTTTTTGAGCTGTTTTTAGACGTCTTAAAACACGCGCGAAAAGCTGCGCAGAGTTAGGTTTGTCTTAAAACAGCCGTCCCAAATAAAAACACAAAATACTGGCTTAAAACAGAAAATGGCTGTCGATGACAATGACGAAGCTTTACGTACAACATAACATTGAATTTCTTCAAATATTCAAAGTATCTTGATAAGTGTCTTGTATTGCAATGAAAAACTATATAAAATCTGATCGGGATACATTGCAATTTGTTATTTAAAAACAATGTTTTTTGTCGCCATTTTCAATTGAAAGTCCAATTACGGCTTTTTACGACAATCTGATATGTCTCAAGCTTTTTCTCCTAAGACGTTTCAGAATGTCTTAAGACATTCAGAATCCAAACAAAACACAAACAATGGTCTCAGAATGTCTTAAGACATTCTTAGAGTTCCAAAGAAACTCCCTATATAGAAGTACAACTTTGTTCCTTTTTTACCACTAGCTAGTGGTTGAAATATTAGAATGAGTAACCCTACCTGTTTTCCCCCAGGATTTGATTGCCCTCATGATCTGTGTGAACACAAATGGTGCGGTCGACAAAACCAATAACAGACATCCCATATTTTGATGGAGAATGGTGAAACTATTTGCGCATTAGGACATAAAAGTACGCATTCGAAAGATATATGAGATGTCCCGTACAATATCCCGTTGCTGGTAGAAAGGGACAGAGGAAGAAAGAAAGTTGAAACCCTTATGTTTGCAGAGCCGGTGCAGGCTCTTAAAGTTTTGATGGTCTGAAAATATTTACCAAACGGAAGCCCGTTTGACAATCCTCATAACTAAGGCGTGCAGGAATCAGCATAACAAGAAATGTATAGTGTACATTTTAGCAAATGGGAAAGCCCAGTTGATGGTTTGGTAGTCTGCAATCCAATATTTCCGAAAAAAAATTTCTGACACCATTTTTTCAACTCGTTAAGACGAAAAGAATGGTGCACAAAGTGGCCTCCGTTTTATTCCTTGGACAACGCAGTAAAACCCAGATCTTCATAATCCGGAACGGATGATTGGGTCATTAACGAAAATTTATTTCTGTTTAACTACTTCAATGTTGATTAAAACACCGTGCTTTCAAGTCTATCTTTTTCCTTTAGCGTATATAAATAAAATTTTAAAACTACTGATTACACCAGCGGATGAAACCACATTAAGATATATTGTTTAATAGTAAAGCCCAAATCTGTTCTGTTGACCTGTTTACTTTGGTGTACGCATATTTTTGCTGTGTTATCAAGATATGTTTACAACGAAAACTTTTTGCGCATTGGTTTCATGACGACGATGGAATCAAAGTTTGCTTTACGTTTTGGTGAACTGGGAATTTTGTCAACACCTCGAACTTTGAACATATATATTAATGTTTAAATGCTAATATTGTATTGGTGACTTGTTGGGCACATCCGTAACTGAGTCCCTTTCGCTGGTTGTGTTCTGTTCTAAACCGTTTATTATTCAATTTGTAACATTTTAAAGGGGATGGCTAATTTAAAAAAAAACATAGAAAAGTGTAGGGTCCAGATTAAAATAATGACAACTAAACATTTGGTACTTCTTCTTTTTTTAAGAACTCGATCAAGCGTTGTTGTCCAACAGTCAACCTCTACGGCAGTTTGGTCCGCTCCATTGACAATCTGGAGATTCCGCAAAATAATACCCATAAACTGAATGACCTTATGTGCCTTATGTGTGAAGCGCTACAATTGGCAAAAGCCACTACATTTACATGGAAATCCCTACTGCTTCCCCGGAAAATACGCTACAATTCGACAAAAAGAAACACCAGGAAATCCCTCATCCCTCATCTGACAAGGCTATATTTTCTTAACATTTAAGCAGTTTTCGCATGTTCTTTTGAATCCTTCAATGCGTTAGGATAGCGAAACTTTCGTATAATTACCGGGATAGTATATAACTCGTGAAAAAGAGACCTTCACTGAAAAAATAGTACTTGTCTATAATTACGCCAGGTCTCGCACTTGCATATTACGTCACCGTATAATTGCCGGGAAAGGATATCACCATCATTCAAGACTTGAAGAAGAGTATGGCAGAGCACAAACTGGTATTTATATATCTATTATTCAAATTATTATTTTGTTAACTGTGATATGGGCGATATTTCTTACCAAGCAACTCACAGTACCAGTTATATGGTCATTTCTAATGCCCTTGACTGGTATTCTGCTCTATATATTTAAGGACGTCCTTATTCTTGAGATTAGATGGTTCATCCTCATTTTTTATCCCCATTTTTAAAAGACTTTGCTAAGTTTGAGGATAGAACAGAATAGCTTTTTTATCCTTATTTATTTCAAAAAGGACATCCTTAAAAATAAGAACAGAGCAGCATGCCTTCCTGGCCCGCTATTCACGAACGTCCCTTAACTTAAAAATTCATTAGTTATTTCTTCGTACAGGAATTCAGACTAGTTTCTGAGAAAAAAAAACGAGTTTAGGCCTCTAACTATGACAATAAAATACTTAACTTAAAAATAAAAGCTACATTTTGTCACAAAGGTTTATGGGGGTTACTTCGTATGATATGCGTTACCGTGCGTGTCAAGAAAACAAAAAACAAAGAAAAACAAAAAAGCAAAAAAAAAGAAAAAAAACAAAAAACGAGCGATTTGAGAAGTAGATTAGTTGATGTGGTTTTGATATCATGAACACGCATGGTTCCAGTTGGTACGTGAGTAGCCTCCCCCCCTCACCTAATAATCTAAACATTCGGCTCACACATACATGATAGCTCAACACAATGAACGTACGAAAAAATACCTGTATTCGCCCTCATTCTATCCCCTACCCTAAATAAATAAATGGAAACTGTAACGTGGATTAATTTTATTGGCGTAATATGTGTATCTGGGTTAAATATTGATTATTTCTTCGTACGGTTTCGTGTATTTCAACAAATAGAAGGCATTGCTGTACAAAACTCAGAATTTTGACTTGCTAGGTGTCCAAAAATTATCAAAAAAAGACGCTGTTCTCTCCGATTAGCGATTTCGTTAAAATGTGGGTTAATTTTCATTGAGTACCCAGCGTTTCCCACAAAGGAGGTGGGGTGGTATTTCGGAAATTCACGTGAGTGCCTGCCTGCCCCTTCCGATGTTGGTAGGGGTGGGTGTAGATAACAATAATTATTATCTAGAAGCAATTTTCTCGCAGTGCCTACTGTTGGTAATTCAAAGTGTTGCATGCGTGAGCCATCTGGAAACATGCCGCCTAAATAATAATAATAATAAATACAAAATTGACACCAATGAAATCAAAATTTCTCATTTCTGGTCAACCGTTTAGTCACAGCCATTGCAGTTTTCGTATTTGAAATGCATTTGGTAGCATGTCTTCAGGAAATGTTTTTACTTCACAAAGTCTTAAATCGCTTACTCGTGAAGCTTTAAGAAATGAACAGGAGCAAGTTATATGATATGTAAGGCAAACATTTTTAACGCATTTTGCGTGTTTGCACATCGCGCGAATCTTTGAGAACATTCGTGAATAACTCGACGGCGTGGCATTCTCCTTTGCTTCTCACTGAGTTGGAAAACCAGTTGAAATATATTTCGTAACTTATGGCGTGTTGTTATCTAATATATGGAGAGGTTTTCCTTAAGTATGTGCAAATGTGTCAAAATTCCATCTTCTGGTTGATTAATTAAAATGCTCTTTTTTATTTCTTACAGCTTTTAAGTCCCAACATTTTTCTTCGTTTATGTTCTACACGTTTCTCTGTTTCACTCTTCTTTACATATTACACATAATAATCAAACAGAAGGTAACTGTAATTGACCCAGGATGGACGTTGCGAAAATGGTGTCCGGAAAAAAATGGCACCAGTAAAAATGGCACCGGAAAAAATAAAACAACGGAAAAAAATGGCACCTTTGTTTCTTACATTTTCCAATATTTTATTTACTTCACTTCATACCTTAGCAATAGAAAAGTCTTGCCTATTACATATTTTACATAAAATTGTAAATTAAATTTCACTTAATTTTCATTTATCATTTATTTATTACAAGGTCCATAGTTTAGATAAAAATGTTCTCTTCAAGTATACTGCGTACCATTTATATAATTCACTGAATTATTTCAATTTTAACTGTTCATCATAAAATTTTAGCATTCCTGAGTAAAACACTGCGATATACATGATTATAGAGGTAATAAGTGAAAATAAATAATTAAAAGCATCCCTTAATTTGAGTACAACTCTAGTGACATGTAATAAGTCTTGGAAAGCGACCCCTCGAGCCCCCACTACAACAGTATGTTTTGAAAGAACCGCACCATTGGGAACAGGACAATTCCCTCCCAGTCAATTCCCCCCGACAATTCCCCCCGAATAATTCCCCCGTAGGGCAATTTCCCCCGAGGACTATCCCCCCCATTCATTTTTACTTTTCTTATTTTTTCTTTTCTTTGTATTTCTCTCTCTCTCTCTCTCTCTTTTACAAATTGTTGCCCTTTTATCTTCTAACTGGAGATGGTGTAATTGTCCTTTCATTTCAACATTGTCGCAATTGCAATTTATATGCCTTATCCAAACCAATGAACTTTAAGTTGGCCATTAGCTAGCACCCCACATTTCCCCTGCATAATGTGTAAATCTATAAAATTATATTCATTTTTTAAGGTGGTATTTGTTTTTGTTTCCTAAATGAGATTTTTTCCTTTAGAGAATGAATATAGTGATAATCGTTTTGGTTGAGTACGACCTGTTATCATATTGTACAGAGTCTGAAAAGGGGTGGAAATTTGTCGCTAAAAGTCCTGGAACTTTGTCTCAGTCCTGGAATTTCCTTGATTTTTTGGCGAAAGTGAGGGAAACCTGTCATATACGTTCTTATATTTACACAATGCAATTTTGGTAGAAAATAATCGGAATTTAGGCTATAAACGTAGTTGAAGCATTCTTTTCCTTAACATTTTAAACATAATATTTGACAATGAATGCTGTCAGAAGGAGAAGGCTCGTGTTAATGAATTTCCTTTACAGTTCTCGTCCTATACCTATCAGTATCATGATGATAATAATCGAGTTGTTCTTTCATCCTAAATCACATTTACGCGAATAGCACAATGGCTTCCCTTCATCTTTGAATGCATTTTGAATACTTTTGATCTAAAGTTGTCATGGCCTCTGGCAAATTACTCAAACCTATGTCCATATTCACGATAGCATTCAAAGGCTTCGCGCCAAACTCACGGATTGGATCTGAATACCGTATTCATCCCTCTGGATCCCACTGACATTTGCATTTTATTTCATTCAACAGTTATTCAACAATTTTCTTTGTTTCCATTTCCACTCCTAGTGGGCTCAAGTTCATCCAACTTCTATAAAGTTTAATCTATAATAAAACGTTGTTGTTTCAGATTTTCTAACATCAGTTTGATCGTTATCTTTGTTTCTTACATCCAGGCAATAACTTGCTGGCGAAATTTGAATCACTTAAACCATAGAGCTGAAATTACACATGCAATTACAGATGTTTTGATCTGTTGTGGTAGAAATAAAACACCCAAGGGTCGACCTAAGGGTTTGTGACCCTACGATAAGGGCCTTTAAACAATAATAGCCTGTCTAAAAAACTTTGCTGTACACTTCAACTCAATGGCACAAAAAAGAAGTAAGAATGTGTTTTGTTACTTTTTTCGCACTTTCATCCCCTGGCGTGGACTGAATCCATGTCCCTTTTATAAGAAACATTTTTATAAGCTATACTGTGGTGAAAGCTGTGCATTCGAGCCATATAAAACACAAAGTGCTTAAAGGTTAAACTGTCTGCATCACATTTAAATTGTTACATTTGGGAATTTTCAGTCCCCATATTGTATTGAATAGTGTGTTTCTGTAAAGTGTTACCGCATAGTTTTCCCGGGTCTAGGACAATCCCCCCCCAAACAACTCCCTCCAGACCATTCCCCCCCCCCGAACAATTCCCCCGTAGGACAATTCCCCCCCCCCCCCACGAGGACAATTCCCCCCCCCCCCCACTTAATTTTATTTTACTTTGAATGCCAAAATAAAAATAAAACAACCAGATATCATTTCTTTATTTGTAAAATACCTCAAAATCAAAAATGCAAAATTCTTCTGTCTGGAACGAGAGTCTTTTCTACAATTTAAAACCGGATGTTGTGGGCAATTCAACGCAAAAGTCAACAATCTGTCGGTTATCGAAGTCGCGGATTATTTGGTGGTGGCTCGGGCAAGTGGCCGCCCATAATTTGACCAGGTGCACAGCGAACATTGCGGCGGATCCGACCGATGTACACGTAAAAAACCAATAACTCCGGAATTTCCAGCTTTGATTCGTTTTTGCTTGCCCTGAGGTGGCCAACTTGAAGTTCATTGGTTTGGATAAGGCATGTAAATTGCGATTGTGACAATGTTGAAAGAACAACTACACGGTCTCCAATTAGTAGTTTGTAAAAGAGAGAGAGAGAGAGAGAGAGAGAGAGAGAGGAGAGAGAGAGAGAGAGAGAGAGAGACAGAGACAGAGAGAGAGAGAGAGAGAGAGAGAGAGAGAGAGAGAGAGAGAGAGAGAGACAGAGAGAGAGGAGAGAGACAGAAAAATACCAATAAAAAGAATATGGGGGGAGGGAGGGAATAGTCCTCGGGGGAATTGTCCTACTGGGGGGATTGTTCGGGGGATTGACTGGGGGGATTTGTCTGTGGGAAATTGTCCTGTTCCAAGTTTTCCCGGTATGAGCTTGTCACGCGAACTCCTGAGACATTTGTTGGTAGAACGACCAAATTTTGCAGACATGCTGTACTTGGCCTGATACCGTTAGGCGGAACTGCAAATATCTCAGCGGGAATGACTTTTCCCGCGTTTTGGAGAAGCTCGCCTCCTCACTTTCTGCCAAGCTGCTCTCAAATTAAAAATACCATTTGGGCTTTCCTTAACTCGCCATAAAAATGAAACACGCGAAAAATGATCGTCCATACTAAATGACCACCAGACAAAAGACCATCGGCCATATAACCGGCGGAATTTGCAGTCAAAATATTCACACTTTTTTTTTGCAGTTGACCAGACCAAATAAGTTGAGAGGAGTGGGGAAGGGAGTGGGGGCTCTGCCATCGACTTTACAATATCTGCTTAGAGACTTCTTTAGGCGTCCGGAGAGTGACACCTCATTTGCTCACCGCTCGTTTGTTCACCAAATGGTGGAAAATTCTATTTTGTAGTGGATTTTGTTCAATGTAGCGACTTTATTTTAAGCACCTATAACTTTTCGAAATTTGTAGCGGTTTTGATCAAATATAGTGGATTTCTTGTAGGGCATGAGAAGCAAGAAGAGTTCGATTTTAATTTTGTAGTGGATTTCGTTGAATGTAAAGGTTTTATTTTAGTTACCAGTAAGTTATTGACACCTGTGGCAGTTTATTTCAAGAACTTTATTTTAAACACCTGTTGCTTTTTGAAATTTGTAGCGGTTTTGATCAAATGTAATGGATTTCCTGTAGGGCATGAGAAGAGAGATGAAGAGCTCGATTTCTATTTTGTAGTGGATTTTGTTAAATGTAACGACCTCATTTTAAGCACCTATAACTGTTTGAAATTTTTAGCGGTTTTGATCAAATGTAGTGGATTTCTTGTAGGGCATGAGAAGGGAGAAAAGTTTGAATTTTATTTTGTAGTGGATTCCGTTGAATGTAGCGGTTTTATTTTAAGTACCAGTAAGTTATTGACACCTGTAGGAGTTTGATTAAATGTGGATTTCTTGCAGAAGAGAGAAACTAGAGATTTCTTATTCGTTATATTTAAAAAACCAGTAAGTTTATTCAGTGAATATTTCTTATTCGAAATGATATTTTGTATGTAGCGGTTTTTTTTATTTTGTAGCGCTACATCTAGGAGGGTCCTAGTCCCGATGTCATAAATGTTGACATGTATCCTTTTTAAAGTATCCATCCGCTCTGTATTTATACATTACAGATAGATTTTTCAGAGGTCATCCATTTTATATCAACGCTCGATAAAGTTGTAACACGGAAGTAAACACGAAATGGCTGCAAAAGAAGAGGTTAGCCGATTTCGTGATAAAACTGCACCGGACAACTCCAAGGAACAAGATACAGTTCCTGTTGATCCAGCAGTTGCACAACGCGACCTCATTATAACAGAAATAGAGACTTCAGATGGGAATTTAGGGGCTTCTTTAAGGTAAATCACATTATTACGCTAGCATTGGCTGTTCCCAATGAAATGCGCAACAATTCTGTGTTTCGACTGCAGGTTGAACGAATAAAAATAAGCCTAATCGCACTTTAGGTGTTTCATGTAAAATGTTCAAGAATTTTTAATTTCGTCTGCAAGGGAATCTGGGTAATGAGCTCATTCTCGAAACATCAGAGAAATTGAAAACTTTTTTTAAAGAATTTTAATAATTTTTTTTTAATGATTTATAGTAATCGAATCTATCACCTCTGCCTCGTACAAAATTGGCTCTATGACTTTTGCTATGGAACGCGCTTCAGCTGAGAAAGTCGAAACGAGGCTCAGCTAATATTCAATTTGCAAAGCAATAAGCCAAATTACCCTTTGGGTGTTTGGAATAAAATACGCAAAAATTTTGAATTTCGACTACAAGGGAACCGGGTAAAAAGGAAAGAAGTGATAGTAAAATATAGAAGAAATATCGCAAAAAGCTCATACTTGGAGCATACAAGAAACTGAAATTTGAAACTATTTGTCAAAATTTTTAATTAATGGAAAATGGGTTGTTAAAAACACGATTGCTTTTTGCTGCAAGAGAAATGTAACATTTAGGCGAAATCTATCTATTATTTCTTTTATTTTTACCCGATTAGTTTGTATTCGAAACGCAGATTTATTGCACATTTTATTTGGAACGATGATGACAACAGAATGCTACATTCCTATCCCAGTAAATAACCCAGCGGTAAATTTGGCGGCGTTTTCGATTTAAATATACCTTACTTTGCGATACTTGATAGAGGAAATTTTTATCAGTCACGGAAGATGTGAATTTTAGTTCAGCAATTTGGATCCGTAACCATTCCTCCCCCCTGGTGACTTTATATGCATGACACCAGTACATTCATTAAATCACAAAAAGTCAACGTTAAGAAAGCTATTTTTTTTATTTTGGCAGTCGCTTGCAATTGTCTTAATTATTGCTTTGAGGGCATTTGGAAACAGCTACCAATGTTTGTAAGTCATTTAATCTTGCACTGTGCCACCAAAACCGTGAAAACATTCCTTCAAAGCGAGGGGAACCGACTTGTAAGTAGTTCAAGGCAAGGAATTAAAGCGGTGGATCAAGTCATCAGCATTAAACAGCTTCTTGTATCTAACCGAATATTATTTTTAAAAAGTACCTTTTATTTATTAACAAAATCGCCTTCAGTTATCAATTCAAGATTATTATTTGATTTCTAAAGCTGTGCTCCGCAGTTCTTAATGATATTAGTTATGCGATAACCATTTCAACAAGTGCACCATAGCTTTGTTATTACATCTGTGGGGTACTATATGTACTTTATTAGCTATGAACTCTACTTTGGCTGTAACAAGGTGCTTTCCTAGCTTTGTTATCCACTTTTGCACTCGTTTTTTTTATTAATGCTACTAAACGGATTTTGCTCTCAATGATTTAAACTGCATATAATATGAAGAGACTTTGTCCAGTGGGGAACCTCTAACATATTTCTTCAATGACTCACTAATTAATCTCATTGAACTTAAGAACACTAACGAGCACGTTGACATGTATCACCCACACATATATCACCCTCCTGAAAAATGTAATACATATTTTCTTTAGAAATTATTTAGAATATATAACAAATCTGTTTGTTTCCGAACTCCAGGTCTGTCTATGATGGGGATGATCCATGCAAGTTTATGGAAAGATTGGACGGCCGCATCAAACAGCATGACCGTGAAATTGAGCACATGTGTAACTATCATTACCAGGGCTTTATCGAATCCGTCAGGAGCTTATTACAAGTCAGAACTGATGTCGATAAACTCAAGGTCAGTCACCGCGTATTTTTTTAAAAAAAAGCCCATCTCGTCCTTTTTTGTCCTTAAATACTTTTTTCATCCTTTTTTTTATTTTAATCTTTTTTTGCTTGTTATGCTTTTTTTGTTTGATGATTTTTATACGTTTTTCTTAAATAGTTTTTTTTCTCTTAATATCAACTTTTTTTCGAAATTATTGTTTTCTCATTTGCTATAAGATGTTTTTTCTGCTTGCCGTTTTTAGGCCCCAACCCTTCGGATTGGGGCCTATAGGTTTGGGGTGTCCGTCCGTCTGTCCGTCATCGCTTTATACCCCTATGAATTTGGGGGGCGGTTGGGACCTGCTTGTGTTTCAAAAATACTTACTTGTTTCTTCTAATCATTACCCGTGATTGGGCCATATTGTCAATCACTCTGATACTGTATGCATATTTAATTTACATTTTTATCAGCATTCAGAATCAATACGTTTATTCTGTAGAAAAGCCTTGTTTGTAGAATTGAGACGTATATTTCGTAAACATGGATAATATCTTATCATATCCGTTATTTTAGCCTCTTGCTATCATTTCAAATTACCTGTACATATCATTAAGGACCATCCATGCAGTAAGTACGAACAAAGTTAAAAATTTTAGCCCCCCCCCCCCCACCTGTTCGAGTTAAATTGTGACGTCATCATGGACTTCAACATAAACTTTCGCACGAGCTGCCCACCGAGGAATCCAGTTATCTTTATTCGCTGTGAAAACGAATTTTTAAATAGCGGAAATGACATGTAATGATAAAATTTGATATACATCATTTTTCCTCAGTTCTCAGCGAAATGTGAATTATTCTTTTTTGTGCTTTTTTTTAATTTCGTTCTTTTTTGTCCTTGTTTTTTTTCTTGGTTACTCCTTGACAACACTGATGACAAAATGAACGATTTTTTTTCTGATTATTTAAAAATCTCACACAAATTGCATGTGTGTGACCTCGTATTTTTTGTTTTGAGTCATGAAAAATTGTCAAAATTGCAATATTTTAAAATTTGGTAAAACTTCACGTTTTATATTACTTTGCGTACTTGAATGTGTCGTCCAGGCTGTGTCTCCAAAACTGTTCTGATTTGTTTAAATGTCACACGGATAAAACAAACATTGGAAGTTTGCCAAAGTAACTATTTATTTTTAAATATAAAACTTAGCTTTTGTTGAAATAAAAAATTGCAAAACTGTTAGAATTGTGATAAAACGTGATGAAAAGTGGCAGTAGTATGGCACTTTGCAAACCGGACTTTAGAACCGATTTCATGGGACATATGCGGGGGATCGGGGGATCGTGTCTCTCTGAGGCTCTGGTTGGTATTTAAAGGCAAAGTTTAGAAAGTCTGTGCATTGTCCGAATAAATGATATTCGCTCTGATGCAAGTAAATGTTAAACGCCTACACAGCCGGTAATGATATAATAATAAATACGATGTGTGTGTATAAAATTGAGAAACGACTGAAAAAATGACTTAGGTTAAGATTCGTAATAAAGGCAGTAGCTACCAGATTTTGTAAAAATAATGATACTACATAGATAAAATAACTTAAGACAAGGAAAACAGTACAAGAAATTAGTCTGTTGGAGAGCGCCCCAAAAGATGTAGGGCTTTCAGTGCAAAGTTAGCTCACATTGTTGTTATGAAAACTCGTAATATATAATTATAATGTATTTAATTTACGTGTGACCTCCACTGCAGCTCTTTTTGTGTGTTTTGTGTACCAAAAATAAAACGAAGAAAAAAATAACTGACGAATAAAGACAAAAGATTGTAGGATCAGGTAATTTGCTTCTTTGCCAGGACGAAATACAACAAACGAACACGGAAGTACAACAGTCAGGCATGTCGCTACTACGCAAAGGGGAGGAGCTTGCCAAGGCCAGACGTACGCAGGCAAACATCGAACGCGCCTCCGAGACGCTCTCCCTCTGCTTGCCAGGTGCGGTATATACGACACCTGTCAACACTGCTGAGAGGGCAAAATACATAATATGTCAGTGATAGTGGCGCTTGATACAGATGTAAAATGGAGCACCCGTGAAGTTCTCGGACGTGGGAATATTTTAAGTTTCTGTGTAATATTTCGTTTCCGATTGAGAACCTGTCAAAAGTTTTGACAATTTTAATGTTCTTCAAACTGTCTAATAGTTTGAATAAGAATACTACAGAGTTACTTCGTGATTTTGTTTTAATAAGCGATTTTGTCTCAATTCAGTTTTAGAAACGTACAGTAAGCTTAAGGAGCAGATGAGAACTAAAAGGTATGTCTTACTACAAACATTTGCCTATATTTTCCGTGGAGCGTGGGAAAAGTTGGATGTTTCTATCAATTTCATTGCTCCTGTGTGTAGGATTGAAAGACAACGGATAAAATTAAATAAAGTGGGCGCATATCGTTTGGAAAAGTGGGAGGGTGCTATGCTGTAAGTGCGAAAACATTTTATTGAACGAACCGTGTGTATTTGTCGTAACAAATTTATACATAGACAGTACATATCTGTTAAGCTTTGGACAATATACGTTTTTTTATGAATTTCCGCAGCTGCTCTGGGTGGTGACCTTCTTTTGGAAAAAAAGTATTAACAGCTGTTGTACCAGCCGATAAGCTCATCCATGTTTTAGTCCACTCACTCTTCTTTTATCAGTAATCAGACGCTTCGTGAATTGTCCACAGTACCAGAAAAAAAAAAAAAATACGCCAAAATTATCATGGTTTTTTTTTCTCTCGTTAACTACAGATGTATGGGTTGCATTGCTTCTGTGAAATTTTCGTTGATCTGTTAAGTCTATGTGGGACGAGAACATCATGCCGTTTGCCGTTAATCAGATCCATTAAAACATAGCTTTAGATAGCTATAGTCTTGTTAGTTTGAACGTGTTTATACAATCTGGGAGTTTCATATTTCGTTTGATTTTATTGAAAAAAAAAACACACATAAAAAATAATCTAAAGAATTTGTAAAATTAATTGAGAAAGCTTTCTGTAGGCTTGCTTACTAGGCTTGTGACGTATGTCTCCGGTTAAATGACCCGTTATACTTAAGTGCTGATAGCTGTTAGTGCCATTTATTTAAAAATTGACTATTTTAAGAAAACTGCAACTTATAATGTTTGATTGCCATCCTACTTTGCGTGAGTCACTGAAAAAATTTGGGTTACGTTGTGAAGTCTGATTTAAACAGTATTTATAGTTCTGAAATAGAGGCATCTGAGTGAAGTCGTCATTAACAAAATTTTGGTTTTAATCCTCGGATAAGGGAGTCATTTTCTGGTAGATTCTAAAAGAAAAGGTGACAAAAAAGCATTTCTGCCCCTTACCACCCCCCTCCCCCCCCCCCCCCCCCCGACATCCTCCAACAGTGTCGCTGCCAGGGGAAATTCTGCAGCTGATTGGATGAGCCGCTCTGGACTCGCTGATATGCCACCAAGAACCATAGGATGAAACTCATGTGCACTTGACATATATCTCATACATGCTGAATAATAATAGATCTAAATCTTGGCAGATATTACCCAGCTTTGAAAACGCTAGAACAGCTGGAGCACAATTACCTGCCGCGGGTCAGCAAGTACCGCTTCTGCCAGACCATGTGTGAGACGATCCCCAAACTACGGGACAGTATCAAAGACGCTTCCATGTCGGATCTCAAAGACTTCCTCGAGAATATTCGGAAGCATTCGGAAAAGATCGGCGAGGTTGCTATGAAACATGTAAGTGACGCTCATCTGTTGTAGTGTTCACATTTTATTGACAGTCTCACAACGCATGTGCGAGAAATTGAATTGGTTAGAATAGTATTAGGTAAGAAAATAATTTTAATTAAGCGATTATCGGCAGTAGTAAAAGGCAATGGCGAGTGGGGGGAAGGGGTTGTGTTTGAAATTTTTGGATAGGGGGAAAAAACTTAGATCATGTGATATTTAACAAGAAAGTAAACAGTCATGATGTGAAATAGATAAAACAGTTATCAAAGTCTCAATCCCTGTATCAGAAGAAAAAAAGAAGAAAACATGATTAACGACAGAGATCAGCACACTGTTGGCATGTGTTTTTGTAGTATTACACAGACTATGTTGAAAAATTTGTAGTGGTGAGTAAACAAATAAAGACACAGCAAAAAAAATCAAATCTCACTGGATAAATGCTTTTGACTAAGAAACGAAGTAATGCTTCAAAGTTTACAACTGAAAATACCATGTGTGGAAACTCCATTTCTGTCACTGTATAGAACCAGATTCCATACCCGAGAGCATGACTAATTACTGACACTGAAAATGCTAGCGTGCTAGCGGGGGGGGGGGGGGGGGGAGGGGGGCATACTCATTCCACATTTGTTAAAATTGAATGTCCGCTGTGTATTTGGAGTCGTAAACTTTGAAGCGTGGCGCCGTTGCTTAGTTACCACCCATTCGCTTCCTGTAGACACTTTCTTGCTCTCGGCAATCGTTATCCGAGAGTTCTGTCGGTTCAGTAATAAGCACCGCTGCAAAATGGTCTTGTTGTTTCCGGATGTTTCTGGGGTTCAGCAAGGCATTTTGCCACTTCCGGATGTCACTGTCTTAGTTCATAAATTTGCGTATTTAGGAGTTAGGATCGGCTACTTGGTGGTTAGGGTAATGCTTCATAGCCTGACCGGGGGATTATATGTAAATGACAGGAATGATTGGGAACTGCCTTGTAGATAATGAGAATGTTAGTACTATGATCTTTATTTACGTACTGTGTAGTCGCTTGGGTATGACACTGTGAGGATTGTTGTGCAGTCCTTGTTTAGTAAGAGCTAGCGTGAGTGACGTAATGTAGCGTAATGACGTAGGGCGGTAATGTAGTACGCGATCACCGCGGAATGACGCGTGTGTATGACGTGTATGTACTTGTACTCGAGTCCTGTCGGAGGATCCTTTTTTAATCCAGCCGACTTTGTCGGACTGGGTTAGTCGTATCACTATAGGGGGCTTGAATGTGTGTGCGTATGTTAAACTTTTTCTTTAAAATGCTACTCCCACACAGTTTTGCTCCAATCGTTTTGATATTACGCGGGAATGTTCCCTGGGTGGTCCCCCGCCTGGCTAGTGCTTTTTTTGACGATTGACGAAAAATTGACAAAATGGCGGCACTTTTTGGCGGGTCGCCAAAAAACTGCCGAAATGGTGGAACTTTGAAGTTTGGCAAAAACTGGAATAAATGGTAGTAACTAACTGAATTGTCAAACCATTCATTTCTCTCATTTCATTTCTAAAATTTTGATCGAAAGTTTCTTAGGTGCTTCTCCACCTGGACTTTGCTTCTTTTTTTTTTTTTTTTTTTTTTTTTTTGCAAATGATAAAAAATGCCGAAATGGTGGAAATTTAAAAATTTTGTAAAATTGTGTTAATGTCGGTAATTACGTGAATCGTCAAAACCCAACCTCTCCAACATCCCTTTTCTGGTAGCTTGCACTCTCGTAGCTTCCACAAAACTCGTTTTTGTGTATTAAAATTATGAACAAGTTACGTTCATAAACAAAGTTCTTCATTTTTTGGCCTAACAGTATTCGTTTCAGAGTTTTTCTCTCTTTCCTTGTTTGGCAACTCGGCTGGGTCATGTCCTTGGACATGCTTGTTTCATTTGCTCTTTTCAAATTGCAAAAATGCTTATGATTATGAATTATCTGTACATTTTAATTAAAATATAAACGTGCTACAAAATAACTAGATTCACAGCTTTCCCCCCTCCCTCTTTCAAGTTGGCTCAGATGTGGATTACAAGTGAATGTCTCACTTAGGAGCGAGTGAAATATTGAATCTTGTATTCGATATGTTGACAGATAGCTCGTACTTCAACATGTATTCAGCCATAATTACCAACGATAAGAGGTTGCGTAGTGACCTGTGCTTTCCCTTTGAATTATGTATATGTCGTGCGATTTGTTCCAAAAAAATCTGATAGCCGCAGAAATTTAAAGGGTATTTCTCAAAATAAGTGAAAGTGGTAAATGTTTGGTATAAAATGAGAAAAGATTACGTCAAAAGTTTTTAAAAAAAACGTCCTTTTAAAATGGAATTTGTTAACATCCGTCCTTAAATTTAGATATTGTTACTTACATTAAGCAAAGATGCTATGGTGTTATGGTGTATTTTGAAGGCCTCTTTTAAGTACAGCCTCTCTGTTCTGAAATTCTAGCGAGTAGTCATATGAAATATCTGCTACCGCATTATTTATAAAAATCGCGTGAAATCACAGGCGGCAGAACAACATGGAATGGACGTGAATTTAGCCATGAAGAAACAAGCAACAAAGAAAAAGGCTGCCCCGCCTCCTCCGAATCCTTTCACCGGATTGGTGGAAAAACGCAAGGCTCCACCCCCGCCCAATCCGTTTGACGAACCAGAAGATTCGAAAAGTGCAGAAGAGAAAGATTATTTGATACAGGGCGATGAGGTATTTTGAGATTAAAAGTATGTTGTTTGTCTTAGAGCAGGACATATCAACGTAAGTTTCGAAGTGAAATACAATGGCATGAAGAAACGTTAATTATTTTGATTTCCTTGTTTATTTTATTTATTTATTTATTGTAGAATGTTTGAAGATTTGGTATTGACAAGTAATGCACTGCGATTAAGTTGCGATGTTGAAATTCATTAAAGGGTGAAAGATGTTTAAAACATCATGGAGTAAAGATAATAGCTATATATATCTCGCATTCTTTCTGATATTTTTCAGAGTTTGAGCGCGCAGGATATGATAGATTTTTCACCAGTATACAGATGCCTTCATATATATTCCGTCCTCGTGAGTACTCTGTGTATGAAACCGCTTCAGGTCTTTTGAGATTTACAGAAGTCAAACTAAACAGAAGCTAAGCCAAATGTGAACCGGTGAGAGATATTGAAACGCCAGTATATGATGTAATTGTTCAAATATAATAGAAACTATTAATATATGTCCTGGTTACAACCTCCTATTACATGATCTGAAAGGGTTGTTCTGGGTTTGCTACTTTGAAAGGGGATGGGCAGTGTAGGTACAAGAAAGGACAGCTGACTTTTTGTATGGCTGGCGATGTGGGGCATCCCCCGTCCGATGCATCGCAGTGTGAACGATCGTGGTAGAAGGGGATAACGAGGACTTGGTGTTTGTGCTTGCTGTAGGGTGCTAAGGAGGTGTTTGAGTCGTACTACAGGAAGCAGAGAAGAAAACAGGCCCGCCTCGCACTGCAGCCTCCCCAACACATGGTCGGTCACCTTTTGTATTCCCTGTTCCTGCAAGCAAAAAACATGAGTTAGCAGTGATTCCACAGAGCACTTCTATGGTCTATAAGCTGGTCTCGCTGTAGTTTCTGTCCGAGGGACAGCCCTGACATACATTCTAAGAAATAGATACAGCTTTATTTCTATGAAAAATTGATGCTTTCACGATGTTGGCGTCCTTTGTACAGTGTGTATGAAGAGTTTTTTAAACACTAGTTTTATCGGTTTTTCGAGTATTTTCGAAGTTGTTATTTTTGTTGACGAAGTTATGTTCATTCCTTGGTGTGTTATCTTACGTTTTTCTGTTGTTGAGTGAGCTTGTATGAAGCAATTCGCGTTTCTGTTTCGCAAGCAGTCAGTGATAACTTGGTGCTTACGTCACAAACATTCTGACACACAGCGATACGAGCGCGTAGACGAGGCAGAAAGTCCACCTGCGTTGTATATGGACTGGCATGTACAGCAAATCTCCAAACATAAGCACAGTTTGTCGCACACCAACACATAAACAAGCTCACGGTTTATTCCTGTTTATTGGTATCCTAATTTTGGTGATCGACGTCATTTTAATAAAAAATTTAAAAAAAATCGTATTAGAAATGCTTCCTTTGTGACAGTGAAGTTTAAAGTTTTGTTTATGGATTGATTTGTTAGGGGAGAGAAACGCGAGTTGTTTTGATGTACAAACTTGTCCAGTCTTTATCTGGGCTTCAGATCTGTTGTTGTGCTCACCTAGAAACACAATATAAAAACGTTAAATAGTCTGTAATTTTAAATAAGAATTTTGAAATGAATAAGAAACCGGATATTTTTGGTAGGCTATTCCTGGATAGAAACCGATAAATCGAATATCGTAGAAATCGTACCTTTTCATTATTTCATTATTTTATACTGTAATCTTTAAAAAATAATCCATTTTCTTGCCTTAGAAATAAAAAGTATATAGAAATGAATGAAAATTGGCAGAATTTTAACATGTTCAAATATTGGTGGAGGTCTGTGTACAATATATCAACACTCAACTACCTACATTAAAAAAAAACAAGCGAATATAAATTAAATTCTCAAACATTCTCTATGTTTCGCTTGCCAAAGGATAAGAACTTGCATTGTCCGACTATTTTTCACTTTTTGTTAAAAGAAAAGTGACAAAATCCGTTTCTGCGACATTCGATTTGGCGGTGACGGTCGCCTATTCCAGAATAGCCTGTTCGTTTAAAAATTCTTGTTTTAAATAATATAACGCGCACAAAATAAAACGTGATGTAGCGATGGTTTGCTAACGTGCGTCTGAAGCCTGCCCGGAGACTTGTTTGCATGTCTGTAAATGACGCATTATGTCGTCAAATATTTTTCTAGGATAGAGCGAAAAGACTCGTAGAAGCGCATGGCAAAGATCCGAATATTGTGAGTTATACTCAGTGCTTCACTGCCTTTGTTTACACTTCTAAAAGGCGCCAATAACCTTTGCCAGATGTCACTTGTTTCTTTTATTAAGTCAGTGGTATGCCTTGCTAGCTGGACTGGCCATTGAATATGCAATTAGATTATTATATACTATTGTTTAAATATTTATTTGTTGTTATTTATTTTTGTGGTAGTAGAAGTGCAGTACAGTTCACTAATTATGTAACTTTCATGGCTTCATCCTCAATCAAATACAGAATTCGTAAACAAAAAATAATAATAAACAACAACAAAAAATAGAATAAAAATAAGCCACTTTATTTCTATTCCGTATTCGATTGAGGATTTTGCCAATTTCTTTTCTGCCCATTCTGTGTTATTACCAAATATTGTAAATATTTGCAATGTGTTTCTTGTAATAATTTGCCAGAATTTTCTTTGTGTTTAAAATCTCTGTTCGTCTCATGTTAAAAGTTTATCTCGCTCTGTTCACTGATTTTAGACTGCAGTTTATTTTAGTATGTTGCAGTGTCAGTGATACTGGCGTGGCGTTTTTATTTAAATCAAAACTATGAATGCGAATTGTTCGTGTTTACAGAGAGAAACATTGGAAGGTTACAAGAAGTATTGCCATGACATAATAGGGTAAGTGGCTTTCTCACCCATATGTTACACATACTGGTTAATCTTTCGCCGTATGTTGCACATACAGTTTCTGTTTCTAGCGTTCGAAAAGTCAAGCAAAAAAGTGGTTGCCCGGCGGGCTCCGGACTTGGGGCTTCGTCGAGCTGGTTTTGTCACATCAGTAGAAGCATCCGTCGTACGTATGTACGTGTGTGCGCATGTAAACTTTTACTTAAAATGTCTCCTCTGTTTTCAGTTTTGATCGGATTCCTTTCAAATTTTGTTCGAATGTTCTCTAGGTGGGCCTGTCGTGAAAAATTACTTTTGACTAAATATGAGGCATTTAAAAATATTTAGTAGCCAATTTTCAAAATGATTCTTCTCCCACAATTTTGATCCTATCTCTTTCCATTTTTATTGCGATTGTTACCCAGATAATTTTGTCTTTAATTTTTACTTTTTTGCCAATCCGCCAAAAAATTTTCAAATGGGGGAGGGGGCAGATATAATTGGGGATATTTATAGTTTTTTGGTAAGAAGTTGCAATATGCTTCAACTCCCACAATTTGGATCAGACTACCTTTCAATTTTGTAAAAACGTTTACTTGGTAGGCTTCTCTTAAAATTGTTTGGCGATCCACCAAAATTGGCTAAAGGAGGGGGCGGCATTTAAAAAAAAATTAGCAGCCAATTTTCAAAATGCTTCTCCGACACTTTTGACCGGATTCCTTTAAAATTTTGTACGAATGTTAAATTTTGAATAATCGGTTTTAAAATATGGCTACTACTTTTTGGCGGCAATAGAAACCTATTAATACTTGATTCACTAGATCCCGGCTGGTCACAATGCCCCTGGACAGTCTTGTTAAAAAAATTGTTTCTAGTTTTCAATTGTGTGATCGTAATGTATTGCATGGTAGCTGTTCCATGTACGTGCTGAGGAAAAATAAACGACCTGGTTATTCCAAGGAAATAAATTTTCGGATGTTGTACTACGCAACACTGAAAACAACAAAAATTCATCTTTTCCATATTTCCAAAAATCCGAAAATAATCGGATAGCTTTCTGAGGTTCAGAAAAAAAACTTAACTCAATTTTAATAAAGTTCCTGAGATACCGTTCTACTGTGCTCTCATACTGACCAACGAAACAGTTTCTCATCCATCCATCAGAAATGATAATGGCTATGAGCACATTACAGAAATATTCCACAAAAAAGAACTAAAAAAACAACAACAAAACAAGAAGTTTAGAGCACGTCTTGCTCCGGACATAAAAAAAACTCACATCTCGACACGAAAATCTCTGGAGCCACGGGGCCACCAACCGTTTCGCCATACATTGCACCTAGTTTCTGTTTTGCCTCATATTGCGTAAGTGGTGTGTATTTTTTGGTCATGCAGCACAAAACAAAAATAGTCCAATATTGCTTTGCTGTCGTAGTTGCGTTATATATTTCCCACAATGCATTCCCAAATAATCTAAACATAAATTGCGTAACGTTGCCCAACTACAGCAGAGAAGAATACATTTGTTGGGAATTAATAAAAATGATGGGAGGTTGTAGATGGCGCCAATGTTTAGCGGTGTCTGTAGCTAAAATTTAAAATGGACAGCAAAAAAAAAAAAAAAAAAAAAAAATGCAGGTTAATTTCTCAACCCAAATTTGAACCTGGTGTTCATAAGCCTAACCATGGAAAACCAGGCAAAGGTTCAGAAATTCAAGCTTTATTTCTTTTCTGTAGGTTTTTCGTGGTAGAAGATCACATTTTAAACACGACGACGGGCCTGGTGAATAGAGCGTACATCGATGAGCTGTGGGACATGGCACTGAGCAAGATCGTGGCCGTGCTCAGGACGCACATTGTAAGTGTGTAGGTGTGGGACATGGCACTGAGCAAGATCGTGGCCGTGCTGAGGACGCACATTGTAAGTGTGTATGTGTGGGACATGGCTCTGAGCAAGATCGTGTCCGTGCTCAGGACGCACATTGTAAGTGTGTAGGTGTGGAACATGGCACTGAGCTAGATCGTGTCCGTGCTCAGGACGCACATTGTAAGTGTGTAGGTGTGGAACATGGCACTGAGCTAGATCGTGTCCGTGCTCAGGACGCACATTGTAAGTGTGTAGGTGTGGGACATGGCATTGAGCAAGATCGTGGCCGTGCTCAGGACGTACATTGTAAGTGTGTATGTGTGGGACATGGCTCTGAGCAAGATCGTGTCCGTGCTCAGGACGCACATTGTAAGTGTGTAGGTGTGGAACATGGCACTGAGCTAGATCGTGTCCGTGCTCAGGACGCACATTGTAAGTGTGTAGGTGTGGGACATGGCAGTGAGCAAGATCGTGGCCGTGCTGAGGACGCACATTGTAAGTGTGTAGGTGTGGGACATGGCACTGAGCAAGATCGTGGCCGTGCTCGGGACTCACATTGTAAGTGTGTGGGTGTGGGACATGGCACTGAGCAAGATCGTGTCCGTGCTCAGGACGCACATTGTAAGTGTGTAAGTGTGGGACATGGCACTGAGCAAGATCGTGTCCGTGCTGAGGACGCACATTGTAAGTGTGTAGGTGTGGGACATGGCACTGAGCAAGATCGTGGCCGTGCTGAGGACGCACATTGTAAGTGTGTATGTGTGGGACATGGCATTGAGCAAGATCGTGGCCGTGCTCAGGACGTACATTGTAAGTGTGTATGTGTGGGACATGGCTCTGAGCAAGATCGTGTCCGTGCTCAGGACGCACATTGTAAGTGTGTAGGTGTGGAACATGGCACTGAGCTAGATCGTGTCCGTGCTCAGGACGCACATTGTAAGTGTGTATGTGTGGGACATGGCACTGAGCAAGATCGTGTCCGTGCTCAGGACGCACATTGTAAGTGTGTAGGTGTGGAACATGGCACTGAGCTAGATCGTGTCCGTGCTAAGGACGCACATTGTAAGTGTGTAAGTGTGGGACATGGCACTGAGCAAGATCGTGGCCGTGCTGAGGACGCACATTGTAAGTGTGTATGTGTGGGACATGGCACTGAGCAAGATCGTGTCCGTGCTCAGGACGCACATTGTAAGTGTGTATGTGTGGGACATGGCACTGAGCAAGATCGTGTCCGTGCTCAGGACGCACATTGTAAGTGTGTAGGTGTGGGACATGGCACTGAGCAAGATCGTGGCCGTGCTGAGGATGCACATTGTAAGTGTGTAGGTGTGGGACATGGCACTGAGCAAGATCGTGTCCCTGCTCAGGACGCACATTGTAAGTGTGTGCCGCGCTAGAAAATAAACGCTCGTTGTCAACCGAGCATTCGCGTAGCACCGTAATGCCCAGGAAAACATTGTGAACATCACAGTATTCGGTTGATACTTACAGAGGAATATTTGATGATTCCTTTGAAGTCTTAGTTAGGTAGATATGTTCATTTGCGAAAAAAAAATGTTGGCTGATTTTAATTTTTATCAAAGTTAAAAAAATAAACGAAGATAACAGTTGTTATGTGTTTATGTATTTTAGGGTTTCTGCACAGATCCAAGTCTGATGTTACAAGTAAAAGCCTTGATCATGCTTTTCTGCCACACTCTGAAGGTAAGTCACATAAAAAAAGTGGATGCCGTTATATCAACAACATAGGAGACTGCGCGCTGATTGGCCAATAGTTTCCCCCTATAAAACGCGGCCATTTCTACGGTGCGTGCTGCGTAAACTCAGTGAATGACTACACGTCATTAAAACTCTTCAGACTGTGGTTTGCATCCCAAATAAACAGTCATGGACAAAATACAAGACAGTCCGCGTGCTTTGCGTTTGCTGTGGTTGCCCCTTAGCCGTGTGCTGCATCCAGGTGCATTCTGGGAATGAGAATCACGTGACTTGTTGCAGGGTTACGGCTTCACCGTCTCACAGTTGTACGATTTGCTGTTAGAAATCCGAGACAACTACAGCGAGATCCTCATGAAGAAATGGGTCGAGGTCTTCAACTCTATTTTCGAAGAGGACAATTACACGCCGATTTTTGTAGAAAGTCCAGAAGACTACCAAGAAATCACCAGTATTTATCCATTCAAAGATGAACAGCTAGAAAAGGTATTTATTCAGTTATTGGAACGTAAATAAGTAAGACATCAAGGATTCACGCGGCGAGTATCTGCAGGTGCCCGTAGATTAGGCGCTGTGTGTGTTTAATCAACGATATGAAGTTGTTAGTAGAGGCAAGAAGGTCAACAGTAGAATTAAAATGCAGGTGCAGTACAATCTTGTTATAGCCACATGGCTGGGGCTCGGGAAGAAATGTCGCTGTGCCCGATAAGCCGTTCTGGGTTGGGGCTTGTATGAAACCGGATAATTATGTCGATATAAACTGTGTGACGTTTTAATCGATGTCGTTGTAACGAGGCTCTAGTGTATGTCGTGTCTTTGATTGATTTCAGGCTCCATTTCCAAAGAATTTTCCATTTTCACAATTTGTTCCCAAAGTGTACTGCCAGGTCAAAGAGTACATCTACGCTTGCCTCAAGTTCTCCGAAGACTTGCATTTGAGGTGAGTATAGTGACGTCATGGTTCTATGCGGTCTCATTCTTTCTTTGTCTAATAAATTGTGCGACAGTATGCATAGCCTAGACCATGTAACAAAACACAGAGCTCGTCGAAGATTGATGTAAATAGATTAAAAATAATGTTAAAAAATTGTTCGATCAGCGCAAACACAAGATTCTGCTTCTGAGCTTCCTGTGTTCTCATATTTGAATTCTGTGTGGTTAAAACCTTGGGGTGGTTTTTGGTGTGTGGTTAAAACCTTGGGGTGGTTTTTGGTGTGTGGTTAAAACCTTGGGGTGGTTTTTTGGTGTGTAGTTTTTAGTGTACTTTGGGTGGTTTTTGGTGTATTGTTAAAACTTTGGGGTGGTTTTTAGTGCTCTGTTTTATTTTCAGCTTCTCATTCGAGCAGTGTAGAATAAAAATGACGTCTTGAAAATTTTTTTTTTTACCAGGCGTTCTAGTTTTTTTTTTTCGACGAAGTAAGATGACCACAAAATTAGCATCATATAAACAAAGAAGTATTTCTGTGATGTTTTGTAGTGTTTGCTATTTGTGATGTCTGTATTCGTGACGTCTGTATTCGTGGCGTCTGTATTCGTGGCGTCTGTATTCGTGATGCCTGTATTTGTGGCGTCTGCTGTTCTTGATGTCTAATATTTGTGGTTCTGCTGACATATAATATTACGGTTTGAAGTTTGACAGAGCAGGAGACTATGATCTACAAGTTCGCCCAGCAGTTCTTGGAAGACTGCCTTCACGATTGTTTCTCTTCCCACATCAGATCAAAGCAACTCAACCTTCTACAGGTAACCATGGCAACCGGTGCAATTCTGTGTGGCGGGAGAACACGGAAGCACTGAAGGGCTATACTCTTGGTAACCGCGGGTAGCCCTAACTCAATCATTGACTAACAAAGCTGGTTGCTAAGTCGGCACTTTCCTGATTATCGCGGTATCTAGGTGGCTGCAGCTGCATTATGACGTCACAAAGCTTTGGTGTTTCTTTCAGGTCTGCCATCTTGTGGGTGTTGGACTAACTAATGCACGGCTGCTTTCGTCTGCCATTATAAATGATTCTTGGAAATGAATTCTTTCAACAAAAAATAAAAATATAAATAAATAAATAAATTAAAAAAAATAATAATGAAAAAGAAATGTCTGAATGATGTATGGCTCTACAGTATTAAATTCGTTAGATCTGAATAAATATAAATTGAGTTGTAAAGAAAGAATTCATTGACAAAAAAATGATTCACTATGATTTTCAATTAATGAAAGTTGTGTACATAAAGATGATATATAATCCTGGGGCACGTGAAGACACTTCCAAAGCTTGACAAATGCAGCGGATGTGTGACGCATTTGCCAGCAATTCTTTAGCGGTGGTGGTCTAAGCAATATCTGAAGTACTAATTATAACCCGGTCTGCACTCAGTCATGCCACCAGTGTGTGTTTGTTGCTTTGTGTACAATATATCTCGCTACGGTAGAGACGCTTTAATATCACTTAATTTCTGTGCTGAATCACTGAAAAAATGGCACTTCCTTGTGTACATCGTTTCCGGGGAGTGGAAAATTCCGGTCAGTATTAAATTTCGGAGGGGTTATTAAATTAATGAGAATTCATGACGCCACTACGTCAGATTCGCCATCACCCTTTCTCTTAAGTCGAGACTATGCAATGATAAAAGCATAATGCTGGAAATGTGGGGTGTAGATATGGCTCTTGATTTACCAAAGTCAACGTCTCATTTGAATGTGCGAGGTATTTTGGCGAGCATTGATGTGTGGGTGCACGTACCGCTGGAGTGTTGCTTTTTGATTTGGCGTCTACAAATTGCGTAGTACAGTCCCATGGAAACTTACGTGATTTGAAAACAAAAATATAAAAAATTTTCTCGATAAAAATAGCCGTTTCAGTTGGGGACTGTGTGGCATATGTTGACGCCATATCGTAACGTCAACCTGTGTCGAAACGTCACCAGCGTACTGCGAACAGCCCAAGAATATGTCGAGGGTGGAGCTCCCATAGTGGTGTCAGTTACGACAGTGTCTTTACGACTCGGTTGGCGACATTGAGGTCAATGGCGACATCTGTATCGTTTTCTATCGAACGTTTCGCCGATGTCACGTAGTAGTGTGCTGGCCGTGTGTTTTGGACCCGAGCCATTAAGTGGTGGTGTCGCAGGCAACCTGTGAAACCTGCCATTCCGTGACAATCTGTGAAACCTTCCATTCCATGACAACCTGTGATCTGCCATTCCATGACAACCTGTGAAACCCGCCATTCCATGACAGCCTGTGAAACCTGCCATTCCGTGACAATCTGTGAAACCTTCCATTCCATGACAGTCTGTGAAACCCGCCATTCCATGACAACCTGTGAAACCTTCCATTCCATGACATTTCAATGAAATGCCTATACTTAAAATCGAATTCCATTTTAAATGAAAATGGCGGGATAACAGACCAGCCTGTTATTAAGTATTATGAGGTCTTTTACACCAGTCAAAAGAAACGAAACTGGAAAGGATCAGAATTTTACAGAAATTGTTGGTGAGACAACAGATATTTCACATATTTGAGTACTTTTATTTGAAATATGTGTTGCATAAAATGTGAGACAAATCCACAAAAATGCAAGCTTCTCGCGCGACACCACAAAAGATCACGTGACTTTCTCTGCTATTTGTCTGCCATTTCATGAAATGGCGCAACTCACAGATTGCCTCTGACATTGATGTCACCAGTGATGTCACCATTGACCTTACTAGCTGATTTGTCGCGTTTGCGTGTAGCGATATCGTTTTCTTGCTCAAAACAAAATAATATATCGGTGGAGGAAAACACAACAAAGCTTGGGTCCTAACCGTGCCACATCACTGTATATTATACTGCGTTCGCTTTCTGCACTTTTGTAACTGATTTCATGCTTGTTTAACCTTTAATGACGTCACATCAGTCACACGGAGGTGGATGATATGATAAGGAAGTTAGCCAATGTCTTGCTAACGAGGACGCTGGGCGGCTGTCTGTTGACGCTCATAAGGCGTCCCTCCCTAACCCTGCTGCAGGTAACGCACGTCAAAACACGCTCGTGTGGGAGTTGATAGGGTATGGGTCGGTGTGGGTGGGTGGCTTATCACGTGTCATGCCGGAAAGTAGTGACTCAAACATTGAAATAAAACACGACTCATTTAATGAAGAAATGTCGACAAATGCAGGCGTTGTTTAACTGGCCATGTTTTCGTCGTCTTTTGATTGGTTGATTTTGTGAAGCATTTATAATGAGCTCTGTAAGTAGTCTTTCTTATAATATGTTTATATTATAAAATGTGAATCGAGAATTGAGAGCATAAATGTTACGAAAACTGTGCTGCAGAAATCAGAAAAGGTGAAAAAGTTCGGAAATCGATCGTGTTATCAAAAAAGTACAAAATTTGTGGCCAGTGTATTGACGTAATTAGATATCCATGTTGTTATTTTATTTCAGTTAATACAGATTTCGATTAATATGAACTACCTGGAGAAATCGTGTACATATCTGGAAGATTTCATTTCAAATATTACGGGGTAAGACCAGCTTTAAAATTATAATAATGAGAACGGAATACCCAGTGTATGATAACACTTTATTTTTTTGAAAACTGTACGTGTTTATACTTATGACGTCACTAATAACAGCTACAGTACTGAGACTATTAACCGTTAAAAATAGTGCTGGTATTGTGACCTTGGGAAGGACGGATCATTTGTTTCAGATAATTCTGCCACGACGCATGTTTGAAATGACGCATTTTATTCACAGAAGTATGTTCTTCAGTGTCCTTCTAACAAACATTTCCTAATTTGCGATTTATTTTTTTTTTAGTTATTTTAATTATTTATTTTGGATAGAAGAAAGTTCATGAACAAGTTGACCAACTATTATATTTGTTTACAGTGCTGAAAAAGAAAATGTTTACGTTTCCAAACTGCAAGGAACTTCTATGTTTAAGGTTTGGAAATTTTCATTTTTTGAAACAAGTGTACTAAAAAAACACACATACACACATACGCACACAAAAGGACACGAGAAGGTGGTTCTACACGAAAAGTTTTGTAATGTTTAACGAGAATTTGCCTTATTCTGTCTTAATATAATTCTGATCACGCGTTTTAACACACACGGAAATAGTAGTACCGATTCTTGTCCCAGCTCTGTGCCCCCGGTACCTGGGTATCGATGCTTTTTGTAGCTCTGTGCCCCCGGTACCTTAGTATTAACGCTTTCTAGAGCTCTGTGCCTCCGGTACATGGTATTAACGCTTTCTGTAGCTCTGTTCCCCCGGTACCTGGGTATCGACGCTTTATGTAGCTGTGTGCCCCCGGTACCTGGATATTAACACCTTCTCTAGCTCTGTGCCCCCAATACCTGGGTATCGACGCTTTCTGTAGCTCTGTGCCTTCCGGTACCTGGGTAACGACGCTTTCTGTCGCTCTGTCCCCCAATACCTGGGTATCGACGCTTTCTGTAGCTGTGTGCCCCCGGTACCTGGGTATCGATGCTTTCTGTAGCTGTGTGCCCCCGGTACCTGGTATTAACGCTTTCTGTAGCTCTGTGGCCCCGGTACCTGGTATCAACGCTTTCTGTAGCTCTGTGCCCCCAATACCTGGGTATCGACGCTTTCTGTAGCTCTGTGCACCCAATACCTGGGTATCGACGCTTTCTGTAGCTCTGTGCCCTCCGGTACCTGGATATCGACGTTTTCTGTAGCTCTATCCCCCAATACCTGGGTATCGACGCTTTCTGTAGCTGTGTGCCCCCGGTTCCTGGGTATCGACGCTTTCTGTAGCTGTGTCCCCTCCGGTACCTGGGCATCGACGCTTTCTGTAGCTCTGTGCCCCCAATACCTGGGTATCGACGCTTTCTGTAGCTGTGTGCCCCCGGTACCTGGTATTAACGCTTTCTGTAGCTCTGTGCCCCCAATACCTGGGTATCGACGCTTTCTGTAGCTGTGTGCCCCCGGTACCTGGTATTAACGCTTTCTGTAGCTCTGTGCCCCCGGTACCTGGTATCAACGCTTTCTGTAGCTCTGTAACCCCGGTACCTGGGTATCGACGCTTTCTGTAGCTCTGCACCCCCGGTTCCTGGGTATCGACACTTTCTGTAGCTGTGTACCCCCGATACCTGGGTATCGACGCTTTCTGTAGCTGTGTGCCCCCGGTACCTGGGTATCGACGCTTTCTGTAGCTGTGTGCCCCCGGTGCCTGGGTATCGACGCTTTCTGTAGCTGTGTGCCCCCGGTACCTGGGTATCGACGCTTTCTGTAGCTCTGTGTCCTCCGGTACCTGGGTATCGACGCTTTCTGTAGCTCTGTGTCCTCCGGTACCTGGGTATCGACGCTTTCTGTAGCTGTGCGCCCCCGGTACCTGGGTATCGACGCTTTCTGTAGCTGTGTGCCCCCGGTACCTGGGCATCGACGCTTTCTGTAGCTCTGTCCCTCAATACCTGGGTATCGACGCTTTCTGTAGCTGTGTGCCCCCGGTACCTAGTATTAACGCTTTCTGTAGCTCTGTGCCCCCAATACCTGGGTATCGACGCTTTCTGTAGCTGTGTGCCCCCGGTACCTGGTATTAACGCTTTCTGTAGCTCTGTGCCCCCGGTACCTGGTATCAACGCTTTCTGTAGCTCTGTAACCCCGATACCTGGGTATCGACGCTTTCTGTAGCTGTGTGCCCCCGGTACCTGGGTATCGACGCTTTCTGTAGCTGTGTGCCCCCGGTGCCTGGGTATCGACGCTTTCTGTAGCTGTGTGCCCCCGGTACCTGGGTATCGACGCTTTCTGTAGCTCTGTGTCCTCCGGTACCTGGGTATCGACGCTTTCTGTAGCTCTGTGTCCTCCGGTACCTGGGTATCGACGCTTTCTGTAGCTGTGCGCCCCCGGTACCTGGGTATCGACGCTTTCTGTAGCTGTGTGCCCCCGGTACCTGGGCATCGACGCTTTCTGTAGCTCTGTCCCTCAATACCTGGGTATCGACGCTTTCTGTAGCTGTGTGCCCCCGGTACCTAGTATTAACGCTTTCTGTAGCTCTGTGCCCCCAATACCTGGGTATCGACGCTTTCTGTAGCTGTGTGCCCCCGGTACCTGGTATTAACGCTTTCTGTAGCTCTGTGCCCCCGGTACCTGGTATCAACGCTTTCTGTAGCTCTGTAACCCCGATACCTGGGTATCGACGCTTTCTGTAGCTCTGCACCCCCGGTTCCTGGGTATCGACACTTTCTGTAGCTGTGTACCCCCGGTACCTGGGTATCGACGCTTTCTGTAGCTGTGTGCCCCCGGTACCTGGGTATCGATGCTTTCTGTAGCTCTGTGCCCCCGGTGCCTGGGTATCGACTCTTTCTGTAGCTGTGTGCCCCCGGTACCTGGGTATCGACGCTTTCTGTAGCTGTGTGCACCCGGTACCTGGGTATCGACGCTTTCTGTAGCTCTGTCCCCCAATACCTGGGTATCGACGCTTTCTGTAGCTGTGTGCCCCCGGTACCTGGGCATCGACGCTTTCTGTAGCTGTGGTATTTTGACAGGACTCGCGGAGTGAGGCAGAGGCGCAGATATACAAGCAGATTAATGACAAAATCGACGAATTCTTTGAATTAGGTATGACTACAATTTAAGTATTAGCTTAAAAGATAAATCATGTGACGTCATAGTCTGTAAAAATTATAAACAATATGTGCGCGTTTAAACATAGCGATGTTAGAGCATCTGTTGCCGCCAGTATGTTGTGTCGCCACACTGGTATGTGGCGTTCCATTCGATGCGTGTACCTTTCAGCGTCATATGACTGGGTGCTGGAGAGCTGCGATGGGCACCCGAGCGGCTACATCATCGACCTCATCGCCTTCCTGCAGAGTACCTTCTTCTCCTTCACGAACTTGCCTGTAAGTACCTCGTACAAAAATAAAAACAAGAAACAACGGCAACGCTTGGGTGTGTGTCGGAAATCAAGCACGGTATGTGAATAGTTATATGGTTCGGAATAAAATGTGCACGCCGCGTGAAGTGTATTTGATGCTGCTGCCGGATTGCATTATTTGTATGATTTTTAAGTTGTTAAACATGTTGTTTGACATATTTAACGAAATAATATAACTGTTGTGTCAGCTGAGCACATTGTCCCTGGACATGGTTATTTTGTGTGTGCAGGTAAAAGTAGCACAGACGGCTTGTATGTCGGCGTGTCAACACATCGCTAAAATGCTGCTCGAGTTTTTGAATGACCCGACTGTGCGATCGTTAACCACGCCGGCACTGACGCAGTTCAACCTTGACCTACAGATGTGTGAAGGTCGGTACAGTACGTTGGGTCAGAACATTGGGTCAGACAGAAAACAAAAAAAAAATAAAAATTTAAAAAATGTAAAAAAAAACATAACATCTGGCTATGCACGGGAAGGAATGTATCTTAGCTTAGTCAAAATATAATACTTTATCCACCTAAATATTAACCCCCCCCCCCCTACCGTCCGTCTCAACGGCCCATTCCCCACTGTAACGTCTGCTATGATTTTAAATAGTACTGAGGTTGGAATTGCTGCTGGGAAATAACGTAGCACAGTGGAGGGCTTGAATCTTGCACGACTTTCCTTGTAGAGTTCGCACGTTCCAAGCCGGTGCCTGGCCTGGGTGATGACGTACTACAGCTAGCCTTCACCGAGCTTCGACAGCTCATGAACCTCTTCTTGAAATGGGATTGGACAAATTATGTAGCGGAATTCGGAAAAGATTATTCGGTCTACTTAAGAGTTAACCCACAGACTTGCATTGTTCTACTTGAAAAGTAAGCAGGGTGGTTGCTTTCGTTGATTATTTTCATTTATAACTTTTTTAACTCGTAACTTAGAGTCACTTTCTTGTGTGCAAATGTTTCAGAAATGTTTAAACATCATTTCCAAGATTTATTGTTAAAATGTGACAAAAGAAAGAAAAATAAATAAAAATCAACCAAAAAAAAAAAAAAAAGAAGCCGTATGCATTTCAAGCTTGTGGAGGACAATGCCGCTTATGTGTTCACAGTGTATCTATTTTCTCTCTCTTTTTTTCAGGTTGCGAGAATCCGATAAAAAGAAAAACAATTTGTTAACTACATTCAAGAAAAACGAAAGGGACAAGAAAAAGCTGGTGGATACTTTGTTGAAGCAATTAAGACAATTATCGAATGGGCACGCACAACAAGGATAACTTCACTCCATTCGTTTCACTCCTAATGAAATTAGTTTGAAATTAGATGTAGTTGGAGGAGGCACCAGGCTGATTGTTTACGTCATTCGGCAGTCACTTAAAAATACTTCGACATTTAGTAACAGCAGTCAGTTTGTTTTTTTTTCTTTAGCAACGAGTGCAGCGCTTCCGAGGAAATGCGAATAACGGAAGCGTGTTCCAATTTTCGCCCATGTCAACAGTTCATTCGCTCATTTGATGAGACAACGTTCCTCAACACTTCGTTTTCTACAGCTAGTAGTCTTGCGTCTGCTGTGAAATGCACTGATAATAATTGAAATACCTTGCAGCTGTATCCCCATTGCCTCCTCTTTATAACATACACAGCCCCTCAGAACAATAGCAGTTTATACTGCAGTGCTATTGGCGAACTTATGGAACAGCCCTAGATTCACCCTGACGTCATAAATGTTTCCAAGGCTCCAAATAAGCGAGCTATTGCAGAGGTTTCTTTAAGTATTTCAAAACTAGTTTCTTCGATGTAAAGGTGATTAAGAGTGTATTCAGTAATGATTGTGCTGTTGTTATTCGCTTTCAAGAGGGTGCTTTGCAAGTTGGTCTTTCGGGAAGGCCTTGCAAAGAAACCAAGGTCTACTTGTGATTTTGTGCAAGAAAAAGCTTGCTGGTTTTTGCTTGATGCTGTATGAAGGCGTGTGGGGCTGTAAGAATTGTACGCATTGAGTTTGTCGTGGTGTCTTCTAGATTACATTCGATGTGTAATTCTCACAGAATACTAGTCATGTTGTATCAATTCATGTAAATTATATGATATAGAGACTGCTTTCAAAATGAACGCCGAAGTTGTGTCAGTTTCATGCCAGTTCGGCCGTTAAATGGGGAAGGCGGGGCGACGCATGCGCGGTGTAACTGATGGGAATGCTGTTCACTCTGCCATATCTACGTTGATGAAGTGATTTAACTGAATTTATTACAGTTTTCACATCGATTGATCACTGAGTTTTGAGTTGTGATACTTTGATTCTGTCTTTTATTTCTGAACTATGTCTGACAAGTGCCTGTTGTGAATATGCGGGGGAGGGAGGGGGGGGGGGGAGAGGGGGGTTGTCTTTCCGTCCACCCGTTATCAGTAAATGTTCGTTAAAGCTAATTAACTCTCTTTTGAATGTTTAATTGTTACAGTTGAGTTGAATTTAATAGTTGAGTTTCTCGACTCAAGTTTCAATCTTGTTTCCATAAGCTTTACTATAGGAAACGCAATTCCAAGTTTGAAAATTAAAAAAAAAGGAAAGTGTTGTTGTACTGTTGCCTTAAATGTAAAGGAATTCATATTAATAGACCCCAGGTTGGAAACTGGCTTGTAGTGCCAAGCAAGCGGTTGTCCTTTACTCGCGTCATCTCATAGATTTGCAGCGGGTCAGACCGCCTTTAAATATATAGAAAATTAACGCCCCCATTATCGCCTGCCGTGAAAAAAATAAGAAGAATTCACCCTCATGATCGCCTTCCTTGAAAAAAATAAATGAAAAAAGAATTCACAGCAGCGTGACATTTCTTGATGGTTTCGTAAACTAAGAGGGTGTGGACCAGTACATCCTAGGATAATATCCTAACTGCAGTCACACTCCGTCAACCCACCCACCCAACCCGGGAAAATGGAGCAAGGCAGCAGCGTGTTACGGATGGCGAAAATCAGGCGTATAATCCAAACTTGTGAAAAGATAACTCTTGACTTATGCACCCCACCTTCATAAAAAAGTGAAAAAAAGGTTCCGCTCCACGTGAAATGTTTTTCATATTTGTTAGATCACCCCCCCCCCCCAACACCCCTCCCCTTCACCCCGCTCGAGTCGCTGTGAAAAATATTGAGGGAAAGAAAGGAACGGAAAAGCTAACGGCGACCAAATAATTGGCTTTTGCTGTGGTACAAACGCTGTTTTGTTTCGTGTGTTTTTAATTTTGCACAGTTAATGCACCAGTGTTTTATTAACCTTATCCGCGATCTGTTAAGGATAGTGCAATATAAAAGTGTTGTGACTTTCATTGTTTCCATTTAACCTTTGCATTTTAACATCTAGAAATGCGCGTAAGATATTATATCATATAAGGCTTTTTAGTGTCGTAGTATTTTCTAGTATTTATATTACTTCGAAAACGCATTTGTGATAATTTGTCGAAGTGCTATTATGTTTCATGCATTTTTTATCAGTCCAATAAATGCTTGAAATGAAAATAAAATTATAGAACATTGCGTGTTGGTAAATTTATCATCATGCACTTGAAGTGTTAATTATTTCCAGTGAGTCAGGGTCTAGTTTTCGAGTGTGCCTGTCCGTCCGTAACTGACAATTCAGTGAAGTAAAAGCAATCTAACGTCTGATCTGCACGATTGCCTTTCCATTTTTTAATGTATGCTAATGTATGCTAATGTATGCTAATGCACCTGTTCTGGACGTGGTTGATTTTTTTCAGCGAATCATTTCACTCAAAGCTAGTTAAGTAACGTTTCACAGAAAGGTTAACTGAGAATTACGTATGATCTTATGACATTATTAATAAATAATCAAAAACTAGCAAGCTGACCATTGGGCAGTAATAATGACTTAACCATAATCATTCGCAAACAGAATTTTAAAGGTGCAAATTCTCTTTTTAAAGATCAACACAAAACGTCAGCATAATAAACCACCAAAGTAAGCACCAGAATAAAATGTGAAATAATTCGAGCGGAAATCCACAAAAATTTTTGTTTTATAATCATTTGCTGGGTTGTGGTGGTTCACTGAAATAAGAGAGAGTCCGGGATGGAGCTCTGCACTACGTTGAATATGCTTTGAATTGAAACAATGCTGTAAAAATAGTGAGAAACGCATTTTGTGATATCACTTCTTACTGAAGTCGACCACACGAAAATCAACCAACGGGTTGAGCAATTTTTGAGGCATTGCAAACTAAAGCCGAAGTAAAAAAAGACAATCAAAAATCTCTACCAGTCGCATGTGGATCCTAAAGCGGAGAATTACGAAAACTTAAATACCGTATAAAAAAACATAACTTTTTGGTTACGAAAACATAAACCTACGAAAGCATAACTTTTAATGACCATCATAAGTGGTAAGTACTTAAGTGTTCGAAAAGCAAACAATATAATGACTTCCTCAGCAGGAAGGCTAAATTCTGAGTTCTACTTGCCAACATATTTAAAGACAACCAGTTCGTACATAAACTGCCTCCCATTTTAAATGCACATTACACTGTTTTAACACATACAGTCTCAATTCTAGGCATCTACTGGTAAAAATTTGAAAGCCACTCTTCTAACATACTGTTTTCTGTTCAAGTAAAAATACATATACTGGTGAAAAGTGTCATCCAAGAAGTTTGCTTTTGCCTGAGTTGCTGGATTTGCGTATCTGGGTGCATTTAAGCTCTGAAGCTTGACGTAGGTTTCTTCCTGATGCATCTTTAGCTTGAAAGCAAAGATGTAAATATTTGGATGCGCACCAGTAAACTGCTTTCGAAAATGCTTATGAAACGCTTCAGCGGCATTTGTCGTGCGAGGCATGTTGTCACCAACGTTGTCCAGGCTTGGACTAGCGGCCCACAAGTAAGGTGGAAACTTGGCATCGTCAACTATGTATGTTTCCGTCATGTAGTCTGCAAGCTGCTGAACCCTTTCATCATGGCACTGTTATATAATCCACAGCAAGCCAGAAGCGCAACCTTTGATGTCGCTATGCTAATGAGGTAGCTCATTAAATTTTATGTTTTCGTAGGTTTATGTTTTCGTATGTGTTATGCTTTCGTAAATTTATGCTTTCATATAGTTGCCTCCTAAAGCACTGCAGCTCTGCTGTGCTTCATCATTCATTGATTTCTCCCCCCCCCCCCCCCCCACCCCTCAAGAAAATGAATAATGTTAACAAAGACATAAAGAAAAGTGGACTAAAATTGTTGGATACTCTTTTTCTCATAAACACCTTTTTCACAGAATTTTTCACAAGTTAGTCAAACAGATCTTGCGCCTAACTGATTTGTTTTACTGAACTGATTATTGAACGCATCTGGGTAATAGGTTTCCGTGGCAACGTTTGAGTTGAACGTATGCACATGTACGGTATATGTTACCTTATTGTTCTAATGTTTCGTAGATGCTCCTAACTGGCTGTTATTATTTTTTTGGCCCGCCAAGAATTGCCGAACTATTTTCTCGAAGGATTTTCCGTGGCGATCACCTATTAAATTTTTCGGCAATCAGGCAGCAAGTGACGGAATTTTGGAACCAGGCCCTGAGGACTTTCTTTGAATGCTATCGAATTTGACACTGGTGCTTAAGTATCTTGAACTCCGCCCGTTTATTGACAGTGCTGCCAGACCATATTTTTTTCAACGTATTATGTTTTTTTTTTAACCCAGCCGACTTTGGGGGAATTTTTGAAGAAAAAATTTTTTAAATGTATCTTCTACTTTTTTATCCGATGTCCTTTATTTTTGTATGAGGCACCCCTAAGGGGTCGTGCATACGGCTGGTGCATTTTTAGTCTATCGGACAATTTTTGTATTTTTTGAGGAATTTTTGAAGAAAAAATTTTAAAAGTAATTCAAAATGCATCTCCTCCTACATTTTTTATCCGATGTCATTTATTTTTGGTATGAGGCATCCCTAAGGGGTCTTGCATTGGGCCTGTACTGTTTTAGTCGATCGGACAATTTTCGTATTTTGGGGAAATTTTTGAAAAAAAAGTTCAAAATGCATTTCCCCCTAAGGTTTTTATTAGATTTCATTTATTTTTGGTGCAAGTTAAATAAACATGCGCATTGGTCTGAAATAAGAACCACGCATCAACGGAAGTTAAATAAGCGTGCACAATGTTCCGAAATAATAACCGCGCATCAACGCAAGTGAAAAAAAAACATGCGCAGCGATCCGAAATGCAAACCCCCCGCAAATTAATACATACAAAAACATTAAAACTTAAAATAGAACTGCATTATAATGAGAAAATATGACAGTAACAATTAGAACTTTCACTTTTGGGAGTGCGTGAGCTTCGAACCATAGACTCCACGTGCAGTTAGTAATGAAGTCCTACGCCCTGCACACTACGCTACAGACTACTAAAATGTTCCCCCCTTTCTTCCCCCTTTTCCCCCCATTACAGTAGGCCCGTGTTGCCCTGCCTGTTGTCAGTGGTCGTGGCACTTGTAACGTAAAGGATTCCAGTTTAACTCCAGGCTGTTCCCATAAAATTTATTGGGTTTTCCTAAAATTCTCTGTTCCTTCTCAAGAATAAATAAATAATAGTATATTGGATAAATAGGTAATGTTAATATCGGTGTAAATATGATATATAAATCAAATTTGTCACCTAGAATTTAATCTTTATGTGTGGTTAGTTTGCCCATGTGTTCTTTCATTCTTGACACATGGTTGAAATGTTAATTGATTTCATTCTTTTGTTTCCAAATGCCCTTGCTGTAAAACAAAAATAGTGTTCTCAAATACGTTTGTTCAAAATATTAAATGCTGTCGAAAGTCCAGGGCCTTAACTAAAGAACCAATGTTTTCAAAAGCCGTTGTTCTGAAAAGGCAACATTTACCCATCTCTACCGTTCGGAAAGGCGCCGGTACGAAAAAACAGACACATATTGTGACCCAGACTATGACTGTATTTTCCCTGACTATTATGGCCCATAATGTGCTGTTATGGGCACAAGAATGACCGAAATTAATTTAACACCAGCATTTCAAGTCAGGACCCAAAACATGAGTGAAAATAGTCAAGACCCATAATGTTCCCATTATGGTCATAAAAATAACCCAAAATTCAACACCAGAATTTCAGATGAAGGTGATATTATGACACATATTTCAGCTGTCCTTTAAAAAACACGTGTGTTGGTGAGATTCGAACCATCAATCTTCTGATTTCCAGTCAACCGCGTTGACCACTCGGCCATGACGACTTCTGACTTGTCGTGGTTGTAAATAGTGATAACAAAGAAAAAAGAGGCGGAGAAGGAGTGTGATGGAGGGGGGGGGGTGGGGTTGCAAGAATCCTAATCACAATATAATAGATAGATAGATAGATAGATAGATAGATAGATAGATAGATAGATAGATAGATAGATAGATAGATAGATAGATAGATAGATAGATAGATAGATAGATAGATAGATAGATAGATAGATAGATAGATAGATAGATAGATAGATAGATAGATAGATAGATAGATAGATAGATAGATAGATAGATAGATAGATAGATAGATAGATAGATAGATAGATAGATAGATAGATAGATAGATAGATAGATAGATAGATAGATAGATAGATAGATAGATAGATAGATAGATAGATAGATAGATAGATAGATAGATAGATAGATAGATAGATAGATAGATAGATAGATAGATAGATAGATAGATAGATAGATAGATAGATAGATAGATAGATAGATTTATTTATTCATCATGTATATGTACAAATTGGTACAAGTAACACTGCAAGATTACGATAATGACAGCATGAAGAAAAGGTGAATCGAAAAAGTTTTTAAAAAAAACTTGTAGACCTGATCCACCTGCTTTACTCACATTAAGTCACAACAACAGAGTATCTAAGTTTTACCAATAGGCTAGTCAATGTTTACAAACAGTCGAAACAAATAAGAAAAGAAAGTGATTTAGGACACACTGTTTCAGAATGAACCAAGATTTATAAATTCAGATATTTATCAAACACGAATTGCTTGTATTTCATTTTAAAAGAATTTAAATTAGAAGCATTTCTGATGTGATCAGGAATTCCTTTGAACAATTTTACACCATAGATACTTATGCATCTAGATTTTATTTTTGTACGTGCATATTGTGTTTTCAACTGATTTTTTCCACGAGTATCGTATTTGAAACTTTTGCTATGAAAACATACTTGGACATTTGAAGGAAGAGCGGATTTGTAGGCTTTATACATTATAATTAATACTTTTAAATCTACCAAATCATAAAATTTGATCATTCGTAACTTGTAGAACAGCTCGTTTGTATGGGCATATTTACTAGTTTTACAGACTATTCTGACTACTTTCTTTTGCAATTTGACAATTGAATTCGTAATACATTTACTTGCAACTCCCCAAATTTCGCTACAGTATGTGATATAAGGCAAGAAAAGAGTACAATATAAGGAACGAAGAGCGCTTACGTTTAAACAATAACTGGCCTTGTAAATTATGGAACAACATTTAGATAACTTCTGACTGACAAATGATACATGATCTCTCCACGTAAGTTTACTATCAATTAATACTCCGAGAAATTTTGTTACATATACTCGTTCAATACGGCAACCGCTAATCTCAGGAATTATTGTAACACTTGCACTAGTATTTGAAAAGATCATATAATTGGTCTTTTTGACATTAAGTGACAGTTTGTTAACTTTAAACCAAATATTTAATTTTTCAAGTTCACCATTTATTTTGCTACACAAAACAGCAGTATCACGACCAGAGAAAAACAAATTTGTATCGTCTGCAAACAAAATAAACATTAACATTTTTGAAACATTACATATGTCATTTATATACAATATAAATAAAAGAGGACCCAATATAGAGCCCTGAGGTACTCCACATTTGACCATCAGTTTTTCAGATTCTGTGTCTTTGAATTTTACATATTGAAGACGATTATACAAGTAACTGCTTATCCAATTTAATGCTACACCCCTAATACCATAATGTTCAAGTTTTTTTAACAATAGTTTGTGATTGATCGTGTCGAACGCTTTTTTTAGGTCGATGAAAACACCAACAGTGACAGTCTGTTATCTAAAGAATTTGTAATTTTTTCTAACAATTCGACTAAGGCAAGTGAGGTAGCTCTGTTATTTCTAAAACCGTACTGACATTCTGCCAATAAATTATTTTCATTTACAAATTTGTTTAATCTGACATAAAATAATTTTTCAAGGACCTTAGAAAATTGGGGCAAAAGTGATACAGGCCGGTAATTATTAAAGGATTCTTTGTCACCAGACTTAAACAAAGGCACTACTTTAGCAATTTTCATTTGCTCTGGAAACAGCCCACTAGTAAACGAAAGATTACAAATATATACAAAAGGTTTTGCAATAAACCCCATAATCTGCTTAATTATCGTCATATCTAAGTTTTCACAATCCATAGACGTTTTGTTCTTAAATTTATCAACTATACTAATTACTTCAGACTCAACGACCGCTGATGTAAACATAGAATTAATATTAGAAGATTTCAGGAAATCATAAATGCATTTTTCAGGCACAGATTCAATATTGTTAGCTAAATTAGGTCCAACATCAACAAAGAAAGAATTAAAATTGTTAGCAACTTCTTTCCGATCTGCTACTTTACAGCCCTTGGCGTCTACAAATTTATCTGGTAAGGAAGAACCTGATTTTCTCTTATTAATTGCTTCGTTTAAAATACGCCACGTTTGTTTAATATTGAAGATGTTTTTTTCCAAAGTATGACTGTAGTACAGCTTCTCGGCAAAACGTTTAATACAAGTTAGTTTATTCCTGTAAGTTTTATATTTACGTTCATTGTCTACAGTTCTGTTTTGTACAAAGCGCATATGTAGTTTCTCTTTTCTACGTATACATTTTTTTAAACCCTTTGTTATCCACGGCTTATGAGGCCTCTTATTATTTATACAAACTTTTTTCAAAGGACAATTCTTATCATATAAACTTTAATCTCGGCAATAAAAAAATTGTATGCTTCGTTAACATCATATGTCCTATATAAAGAAGACCAGTCATTGCAATTTAATTCATACATAAATGATTTTATATTATTTTCGTTTGTTGCTCTAAGGTATCTATAGGTTTTACTGAGCTTCCGATTGACATTTTCATTTTTAATAACTCCAAATACTGGTAAATGATCACTTATTGTATCATCTAGTAAAACACCATTTGAACTTTTACATGTTACATTTGTAAAGATATTATCTAATGGTTGCACTACCTAGCGTGATACGAGTTGGCTTGTTAATCATTGGAAACAATCCATAGCTCAGCAGTAGATCGACAAAGTGTTTTGTTTGTAAATGCTTGTCATAATTCAGTAGGTTGATATTGAAATCACCACATAAAAAAATAGACTTGGAGTTTTGAACTTGACATAAGAAATGGTTAATTTTATCACAAAACAATTCAACGGAACTACCAGGGGTTCTATACATGCAACTTATTACTTTGTTTTTTCGTCCTTCACAAGACAGTTCTATTGAAATACATTCTAAAAGATCTTCTATCGCGACTGACAAAGATTTAATAATTTTGTATTTATAAGAGTTAAGTACGTAAAGTAATTCTCCACCACCTTTTTTGTTGGTACGATTTACATAAGCCATATTGTATTGTTCCAACATATAATCATCGCTATTGTCCCCACTTTGGAGCCACGTTTCACTTATTGCAATGACATCAAAAGTATATTTAAGACTTTGCAAAAACAGCTTTAAATTATCAAAGTTTGATTTAATGCTTCTACTGTTTATGTGAATTATGCTGAAGCCATCTATATGCGAAATTTTGTGAGTGAAATCATCACTTGTAAAATAATCACATTTTGCTTCTAAAGAATAAAAAAAATTGATATCTGGATCAATATCACAATCGTATTCACACATTTTATGATCTGAATATACATGAGAATCAAACTTAGTATCCTTAAACTTACAGAACACATCAAATACTTCCTCGTTTAATTCGTAGAAAGAATTCTCAAACAGAAATTCGTCATGCGTAAGGCTCTTGAATGGAAAAATATCTACGCAACGCTCACAATACCAGTATATTTCGTCACTGTTCATCGCTCTTAGCTCTCGAATTGAAAGCTTAGCACACTTTCTATGCGACCACTTATAACAAAGAGAACATTCTATCGCATCAGTTACTACTGTTTTAGTACACTTTAAACAAGGGAAACTCGAATCATCATCCATTTATGCTTGTAATAATAATACAAATGTAATAATAGAAACTGTTTTTATGTTGCACGACAATTAATTAATTTTTGCGGATTATGACGCAACTAAGATAAGGATAACCTTCTCACGGAACTTTTCTGCAACTGCCCATATCTAAAAAGTATGACTATTAGCCAAGCAGTTGGCCAAAAATTGAGCATACAAAAAACAAACATATTAGCATTATGTATAAGGTGTATAACCCTGGCTGTAGATCGTCAGATTATCCAAGGAACACCTTTACTGCTATGGGTGTTCAGCAAGCCCATGTTTTGCAAAGTCACAGGTGTCTTGGATAGCGAAGATTTTGGCAGTCTCAGGGCCTCCATTTGTCTTTATGAACACACGGCAATTGCGAGTCTAGGTTCCTTGAATGATCCCTTTTCTCTTCAGCCGTCTAGCTGTACTCGCGATGTGTTGGTTCTTGGCAGTTAAGTGTTCGTTCACATAAACGTCAGTTCCTTTTAGTTGTTTGCTCATTCGTAAGACGCGTTGTTTCGTTTTCCGATTGACAAAGCGCACTACAATGCTTGGTTTTGCATCCGCTCTCTTCGATTTCAGTGTGTGGCAAGTGGTAATCTCTTCTGCCTTAATCGGTATATTTCTGCTGTTAAGAAAGTTTATTACTTCATCCTCCAGGTTTGTGAGTTCATTCACTGGTGCGTTTTGTTGATCCTCGTCAGACGTCCTCGAACTGGCTGCCCTTGCATATGTTTTGTGTCGTGTTTTAAGATTCTGGATGACTACGTCATCCATTCGTGTGTATTGTTCAAGATCATCGACACGTTTTTCTAGTGTTGCAATCTTTATGTCTTTTTCGGCACTTTCTCCTGCAGACGCTTGATAGTTATTAACATTGACGTGATGCTGGATTGACATTCTTTCAATTCAGACTGATTCTGTGCGATGTTTGCAACATCTGATATAATGCTCGATTGGCACTTTTTTAGTTCAGACTGATTCTGAACTATGTTCGCCAGATCAGTTTGCATTTTATGTATTGCATTTTTTATTTCCAACAAGTCGCCAGAGTCTTTGTTAGCGTCTGAGTTCTTTTTTGGCGGCATTGTAGTTGTTCACGAACTTGTTGTATCACGAACTGTAGCTTGATGATATCAGAACTGCCCAGTAAAAAGCCATCTGGGGAGTTTGAGCGATAATCCGGTGTTAAAGCAGAATCTGGCATGTCGTGTTAAGGAAAATCTGTAAGGACGGTGTTGGTTTATAGCTGCATGTTAACTTTATCATTGTATACTATCAGATAAGTAATCGAAAAGGATATGTTGTAGTTTTCAGTTCTTTTTCTTCTGTTGTTATGTTTCTGTTTATAAGAAGTGGTCATCCACACAAAAGTGACAATGACAAAATGATAATGACAAAATTATAATGTGTTCGGCTTTTAACTTTGATTATGCTGAAAAATGTTATCTGGGGATATCCATTATTCACGACCATAACTATGATTCTATTTATTTATTTTTTGTTTTTTGCCAAGTTACTTTAATTCAGAAAAAACGTAAATATTATGGGTAAAAAATGGAAGTATGACTCGGATTATCGGTTTAAAATTATGGATGATAATTTTGAACCAAAACTTTGAAATTTTGACCAGGATTATTGGTCTAATTCACGTGTCTAAATAAGCTATAAACTTCATTTAACGGCCATAATATGGGTAATTTATGGGTGGACTATAGGTTATTTCTTCGTGCAGGTGGGTGTAACGTCCGGGGGCATCCTTGTCCGAGAATGGCCTAGAGCTGTCCACACTTTTAAACGAAATGTTTTCTACATGGCACCACATCATCGCTTATAGCTTTTTAGACCAGCCGACTCTGGTTTACTCTCCTTGCGTTGGGCTCGCCTGGTTGCAATGTCCCTGGACATTCTTGTTGTAACTGGGATTTTTTCCTTGGACAAACTTGTTTCTTGTGTGCTTCAAGTCAAGATACTCATCCAAAGAGCAGTTCTTTGAAAATGTGTGGTATCATCGATTTGATTTAAATTGAAAAGGCAGCATACGGTAGATGTACCCCAATCATAGGTAGGTATCCTTACACGTTTATTTAATATTTTTAAACTTTTTTTCTTACCTTTTTTCATACCTTTTAAACGTAAATTCCGGCTGGCAGCACTGTATTGAGAGGGCCAAGGACTTCAGTGTTCATCCGCCACTGAACTAAATTTTCTTATGATTTCGTTTACTGTTCATACAGATCGCGTACAACAGGTTGCCTGATCTGGACGCTTAATAACAGCGGTCTTGCCCACCTTTTGGGCGGAATCTGTAGGCCCGAGTGACGGCTTTTGGACGGGTTCTGTGTGTTTGAGTGATGGCTTTTAGACAAGTTATGCACATCTAGGTGATGGTTTTTGGATAGGTTATACACGCCTACATGATGGCGTTTGGATAAATCGTGCACACCTACGTGATGGCGTTTGGATAGGTTATGCACGCCTACGTGATGGCGTTTGATAGATTATGCACGCCTACGTGATGGTTTTTGGATAGGTCGTGCACGCCTAAGTGATGGCGTTTGGATAGGTCGTGCAGCCTACGTGAAGGCTTTTTGATAGTTGTGCACGCCTACGTGATGGCGTTTGGATAGGTCGTACAGCCTACGTGAAGGCTTTTTGATAGTTGTGCACGCCTACGTGATGGCGTTTGGATAGGTCGTGCAGCCCATGTGAAGGCTTTTTGATAGTTGTGCACGCCTACGTGATGGCGTTTGGATAGGTCGTACAGCCTACGTGGAGGCTTTTTGATAGTTGTGCACGCCTACGCGATGGCGTTTGGATAGGTACACACCTAGTGACTTTTGGGCGGGTTATACGTTTGAGTGATAGCTTCTGGGCGAGATCTGCACACCAGTGATGACTTGGACTTGATCTCGCCGCCTACGTGGTGGCTTTTGGGTGTCTTCTGCACGGTTGAGTGATGGCTTTTGGGCGGGTTCTGCACGCCAGTGATGACTTTTGGGCGGGATCTGTCCGCCTACCTGGGAGCTTTCGGACGAGTTCTGAACGCTGAAATGGTGGTTTCAGATAGTTATACACGCTTAGGTGATAGTTTCGGATAGGTTCGACACGCCTAGGTGATGGTTATGGATAGAATATGCACGCCTAGATGATGATTTCGGATACGTTATGGTAGCCTACGCGATGCTTTCAGATAGGTATGCACACCTGTGATGGCTTTTGGACGGGCCGCTCTTGTTCACAGCGTTGCTATTTAGCAAAGCGTTTTCTATTTCAGCTATACACACAAATAATGAAAAGAAATGTGCTAAGATTATACAGGTCTCAAACAAAAAGACTATAACAAGTTTGTCCAAGGACAAAGTCCCAGCTTACGAAAAGCAATAAGACCCATTCCAGCGTGCATGAGCGAAGGAATTTCCCTGAAATATCGGGCTTCAAAAGATGAGACGGCAAAGAGCTAACTCAATAATTAATTTAGCACCGGACCAGAACATAGACCGATAAATGCATACAAAGATTTCTTTACGTGAAAAATGGGGAACAGATTTTTCGTATCTCTGGTAGGCTGGATAGTCTGCCATAGATACCTTCAAACAACGCTCGCATTTCGGACCAGTTCGCATATTTATGTAACTTGCCTCGATGCGCGGTTCTTATTCAGACAAGTACGCATGTTTATTTAATTTGCGTTGATGCGCGGCTCTCATTTTGGAACCGTGCACCTGTTCATATAACTTAATAAAGATTAATGCGCGGTTCTTATTCCAGACCAATGCGCATGTTTATTTTACTTTCGTTGATGAGCGGTACTTATTTTGGACAAGTGCACAAGTTTCCTTAGGTTGTCTTGATACGCGGTTCGCATTTCGGAAGAGTTTCCATGTTTATCTAACTTGCACGGTGCGCATGTTTATTTAACTTGCGTTGACGCGGGGTTCGAATATCGGACCAGTGTGCATGTTTATTTAACTTGCATTGATGCGCGGTGCTTATTCTGGACCAGTACAAATGTTTATTTAACTTGCGTTGGAGCGTGGTTCACATTTCGAACCACTCCACACGTTTATTTAAGTGGCGTTGATGCGCGGTTCGAATTTCGGACCAGTGCGCATGTTTATTTAACTTGCGTTGATGCGCGGTGCTTATTTTGGACCAGTGCACATGTTTATTTAACTTGCGTTGATGTGCGGTTGGCATTTCGGACCAGCGCCCATGTTTTTTTACCTTGTGTTGATGTGCGGTTCTTATTTCGGATCAGTGCGCATGTTTATTTACCTTGTGTTGATGTGCGGTTCTTCTTTCGGATCAATGCGCATGTTTATTTACTTGTGTTGATGTGCGGTTCTTATTTCGGATCAGTGCGCATGTTTATTTTACTTGCGTTGATGAGCGGTACTTATTTTGGACAAGTGTACAAGTTTCCTTAGGTTGCCTTGATGCGCGGTTCGCATTTCGGAAGAGTTTGCATGTTTATCTATCTTGCGTTGATGCACGGTGCTTATTTTGGACGTGTGCATATGTTAATCTAACTTGCGTTGGTGCGCGGTTTGCATTTTGGACCAGTGCGCATGTTTATTCAACTTGCGTTGATGAGCAGTTCGAATTTCGGACCAGTGCGCATGTTTATTTAACTTGCGTTGATGCGCGGTGCTTATTTTGGACCAGTGCAAATATTTATTTAACTTCCGTTGGCGCGTGGTTCGCATTTCGAACCACTGCGCATGTTTATTAAACGTGTGTCGATGTGCGGTTCTTATTTCAGGCCATTGCGCATATTTCTTTAATTTGAGTTGATGCGCGGTTCTTATTCTGGACCAGTGCGCATGTTTATTTAAGTTGCGTTGATACGCAGTTCTTATTTTGAATAGTGCGCACGTTATTTAACTTGCGTTAATGCGCAGTTCGGTTCGCATTTCTAACCAGTGCGCATGTTTATTTAACTTGCGTTAATGCTCGGTTCCCATTTCTGACCAGTGTGTTTGTTTATTTAGCTTGCGTTAATGAACGTTTCGTATTTTCCACCAGTGCGCACGTTTATTTAACTTGTGTTGATGCGTGGTTCGCATTTTGGACCAGTGCGCATATTTATTTAACTTGTGTTGGTGCTCGGTACTTATTTTAGATCAGTTCAAATGTGTATTTAACTTGCGCTGAGGAGCGGTTCGGAATTCGGACCAGTGTACCTGTTTCTTTAGGTTGCGTTCATGCGAGGTTCGCATTTCGGACCAGTGCGTAGGTTCGCTTAACTTACGTTGACAAGCGAATTGCATTTCGGACCAGAACGCATGTTTATTTCAGTCCCGTCGATGCCAGACTCTTATGTCTATTCAACTTGCGTCGATTCGTGGTTCTTTCTTCGGACCACTGCGAATGTTTATTTAACTTGCGTTGATGCGAGGTTCTCATTTCAGACCACTGCGCATGTCTATTCAACTTTCGCCAATGTGTGGTTCTTTTTTCGGACAAGTGCGCATGTTTGTTTAACTTGCGTTGATGTGCGGTGCTTATTTTGGACCGGATCGCATGTTTATTTAACATCCGTCGATGCGCGGTTCGCATTTCCGACCATTGCCCATGTTTATTTAACTTGCGTTGATGCGTGGTTCTCATTTCAGACCAGTGGGCATGTTTCTTTTGGTTGCGCTGATGCGCGGTTCTTTTTTTCGGAGCAGTGTGCATATTTATTTAACTTGCGTTGATGCGCGGTTCGCATTTCGGACCAGTGCGCATGTTTCTTTAGGTTGCGTTGATGCTCGATCCGCATTTCGGACCACTGCGCATGTCTATTCAATTTGCGTCGACGCGTAGTTCTTTTTTCGGACCATTGCGCATGTTTATTTAACTTGCGTTGATGCGCGGTGCTTATTTTGGACCAGTTTGCATGTTTATCTTCCGTCAATGGTTCACATTTCGGACCAATGCGAATGTTTATTTAACTTGCGTCGATGTGCGGTTGTTAAATCTGACTACTGCGCAAGTTCATTTAACTTGCGTTTATGCGCTGCAGGAGAAGATTCATTTATTTTTTTTTTTAATTCCGAAAAAAATTCAAAAGTTTTCCAATTCACTCAAAAAGCACAAGCCGTATGCATGACCCCCTAAAGTCGGCTCGTATCAAAAATTAATGAAATCTGATAAAAACAGTAGGAGGAAATGCATTTTGAAGTTTTTTTATTCAAAAATTCACCAAAAATTCTGATCGACTCGAAAAGCACAGGCCGTATTCACGACACCCTAAGCATGCCTCAGCCCCAAAATAAATGATGTCTGATCAAAACTGCAGGAGAAGATGCATTTTGAGGTATTTTCATCAAAAATTCCCTATCGAAATCAAGAATTCCCAAGTCGAGTCAAATAGCACAAGCCGTATGCCCGACCCACCTAAGGATGCCTCATACCAAAAATAAATGAAATCGGATTAAAACTGTAGGAGGAAATGCATTTGAAGTTTTTCTTCAAAAATTCCCTAAAAATACAGAAATTATCGGATCGACAAAAAAGCGCAAGCCGTATGCTCAACCCCGTAGGGATGCCTCAAACCAAAAAAAAAAAAAAAAAAAAAAGAGAGAGAGAAAGATCAAAACTGTAGGGGAAAATGCATTTTGAAGTTTTTTTCTTCAAAAGCTCCCTAAAAATACAAAAATTGTCCGATCGACTAAAAAGCACAAGCCGTATGCACGACCTTTTAGGGTCATCGGATCTTTGAGAGGTTTCGGATAAAAAATGTAGGACGAGATACATCTTAAATTTTTTTTCTTCAAAAATTCCCCCAAAATTCAAAAATCACCCGATCGACTAGAAAAGCACAAGCCGTATGCACGACCCTTTAGGGGTGCCTCATACTAAAAATAAATCACACCCGGTCAAAAATGTAGGAGGAGACACATTTTAAACTTTTTTCTTTAAAAATTCGCCAAAAATTCAAAAATCACCCGATCGACTAAAAAAGCACAAGCCGTATGCACGACTCCTTAGGGATGCCTCACACCAAAAATAAATGACGTCGAATCAAAATTGTAGGAGTAGATGCATTTTGAATTATTTTCTAAATTTCTGCTTAAAAAATTCCCCAAAAATACAAAAATTGCCCGATCGACTAAAAAAGCACAAGCCGTATGCACGACACTTTAGGGGTGCCTCATACCAAAAATAAATCACATCCGGTCAAAAATGTAGGAGGAGATACATTTTAAAATTTTTTCTTTAAAAATTCGCCAAAAATTCAAAAATCACCCGATCGACTAGAAAAGCACAAGCCGTATGCACGACCCCTTAGGGATGCCTCACACCAAAAATAAATGACATCGAATCAAAATTGTAGGAGAAGATGCATTTTGAATTATTTTCTAAAATTTTGCTAAAAAAATTCCCCAAAAATACAAAAATTGCCCGATCGACTAAAAAAGCACAAGCCGTATGCACGACACTTTAGGGGTGCCTCATACCAAAAATAAATCACATCCGGTCAAAAATGTAGGAGGAGATACATTTTAAAATTTTTTCCTTAAAAATTCGCCAAAAATTCAAAAATCACCCGATCGACTGGAAAAGCACAAGCCGTATGCACGACCCCTTAGGGATGCCTCACGCCAAAAATAAATGACATCGAATCAAAATTGTAGGAGGAGATGCATTTTGAACCAAAGTTTACTAAATAAACAACTAACTAACTAACTAACTAACGGACACCGCCCGCAAACCGATAGGAATACCCCAGCTTACGTGTAACGTAAGCTGGGCTAAAAAGACGTAGGTAAACTGAATTTACTGGTCGATCTCCACATAACATCCCAACAACTGGTATCCATGACATAACTTAAAAACCCACCTTCGTTTATTTACACAAAGAAAAAAATAATGAGAAAGAAGAAAGAAAGAAACGACACGTTTACGTAAAGAGCTGCCAGATTTATTTCGACAAGAATAAACCTGTCATTGCTAACACCATCTACAATACATATACACTATTATAATTCTTCATGAAGGGTGCGTTCAACATCTTGGATAATGAATCACTTTCAGGCTGAACTGAACTAGAAAAGTTTAATTTGGAAAAGTATCATACTTTTATATTCAATCGAAATTGTGAAGATTCACTCACTACAGTATAAATATGAAACTTTGACAAGCAGTAAAAATACACTTAGATACACAAATCAGTATTTGCCTTACATCTGCTTTGCTCTTTGCAACCATAGTAACACTAAAGAATGTACTCAGTCATAAAACCGCCATGAAACAACATGGACCGTTGCTATGGCTACTTTGTTTTATTTTAAGGTATATGTGCTTAGAATATGTCAAAAAGATCTTTGAAAGTGGTTGGAGCAGAATCCGATTTTTTTTGTGTTAAACAATCGACTACTAAATCTTGGAAAAACTGTCCCGACAGTGTAAACATTTAAATTATAGAAATGATCCAAGACTAATGTTTTTTCACTCTTACACATCCCAGACTAATCACGACAGCAAAACTCGCGTAACACCTTCAGCTGGCATCGCAATCCACTTTTGTGACTTCACAGTACATTTCATTGACTTTTACATTAAAAGAAATGACTTAATTTCTTGCAGTCTAGTAGACAATTCCAAATCCCATTTAACTGACATGTGCGATAAATATGAGTACACTTATGTTATTTCAGGCCTGCGCTGCTACAACACGTCCACGAACAGCCACTAATATGAAACAGCGGCATGAAATAACAGGCCAAACAATGCTGGCTATCTGAGAGGCACATTATCCTACACTTTTGTTGAAAGAACGGCAATCATACACCAACCAATCGAATTGCAGGGTGCTCCAGTACAATATAACCACCCTGGAGGACCCTGGAGGACCCGTCTCGTAGCCCAGTTCTATGGCTACTGATATGATGGCGACAAGCCCCGTGTCTTTGTGCTAACGTGTGCGGATATACGACTACTGACATGTCATCAAGGCGAGCATGTCCTTATCACAGGAGGGCACGAGAGCACAATGGCACGCACGGGCTGGCAACAGAAGGCCCTCGCTTATGAGACTACACTCGCTATTCAAAAGTCGAAAAAGAAAAAAATATCAGAAATGCCGTGATATTAAGAACCGTAATATAACATTTATTGCCTAAACTTGCATATCTCCCTCCCCCCTACCCGACACAGAGATCACAGTTCGTCGTGGGAGTAATGAGTCAGCTGGTCGAAATCCGTGGGTGTGATGTAGACACCCTCCATCGTCTTCCAGTAGTTGAGCTCGCTGGGGGACGGGTAGGCGCTCACCTCCTTCTGGCCGTGGATGGGACGCCCGTACGAGTCGCCGGTCACGTGCAGGTAGCTACACACATAAACACATCACATCTGACACAACTCGCTACTCAAATAATTGCACCCCCCCCCCTCCCCATACACAACACGACTTTTTCTACAGATTCAATCCGGTCAAAAGTAACTCTGTTCGCGTCTATCGGGATGGGGGTGGTGGTGGTGGGGATCAGGAGAGGGGGGAAAGAGAGGGGAAAGGAGGGGCGATAAAGAGAAGTTAGATTCAACTACTACCCCCACAGACATTGTAGATATATATAAAAAATATATACTAAAATATACAAATTTCTGACAATTTTCCGTCACTATGGCTCTTTTCGGCCGATTGCGAAAAAAGAAATTTTCCGGTAGAGAACCACCTAGAAATTGAACATGTGTAATATTAAGAGGATCCAACCAAAACTTGAAACTTTTCTTTGCACTTTGCATTTTGAAAAAAAAATAACAAAGTCCGGTTATTTCGGCTTTTTTCGGCCGATCGAAAAAAAAAGCAATTTTCCCGTAGAGGACCACCTAGAGATTGAACAAGTGTAATTTCAAGAAGTAGGAGGACATGCACTTTGAAAAAAGGTTACACACACGTTTTTCAAAAGTGACTGCACAAGACACCCGACAGAGTCGGCTGGTATAAAAGCGAGCAAGAATACACTTCTTTCAAAAAGTCTTTCATGAAATCGTTAGCAATCTTATCTACTTTTTTTCTTTTATTTATCTTTTTTTTATCATCATCATCATCATCATCATCATCATCATCATCATCATCATCATCATCATCATCATCATTGGGTAGTCGCCTTTGAAACTTACTGTTCTGTAACGGCATGTTTTAATCGTATTTTCGCGTCTCTCCGCCAGTGTTTATCGTTACAGACCACGACCCAGTTATCGCCTGAAACAAGAAAAGGAAACTTCAATTCGTCGTTACCCGCAAGGTGCCAATGCTTACACTCACAGCTGCCACAACGCTTACACTCACAGCTGCCACAACGCTTACACTCACAGCTGCTACAGCCTTACACTCACAGCTGCCATAACGCTTACACTCACAGCTGCCATAACGCTTACACTCACAGCTGCCATAACGCTTACACTCACAGCTGCCACCTTACACTCACAGCTGCCACAACGCTTACATAAACAGCTGCCACAACGCTTACATAAACAGCTGTCACAACACTTAGATAAACAGCTGCCATAACGCTTACATAAACAGCTGCCATAACGTTTATTATTATTATTATTATTATTATTATTATTATTATTATTATTATTATTATTATTAACAAAATCAGTCATATTTGCTCAGAGCGCTTTACACAGGGAACTAAAAGGACATGTACACGGGTAAAGAAATTACATAGGATGCATGAAGTAAAAATAATATTGGAACTCATTTCAATATTAATACTGATATTTAAAATGCTATTAATTCAAGTTGACTAGTATTTATCACAGACGTTCGGAAATGCTTTCCAAGAGAAATACATTTTTAGTTCTTCCTTGAAAACGTTCACTGAGGTTGCATTTTTCAACTCGGGCAACTGGTTCCCTATGGTAGGCGCTATAAGCGAATTATCGGTCACCAGCACACTTGAGCTTTGTTTTGGGCACCAGTAAGAGAAATTTGGAATTAGAACGTTTTCTGGTTTTTTAGCGAATTTCTAGAAGTTCTCGAAGGTACTGCGGACCGTGTCATTAATGACTCTAAAGACGATCACACTAATTTTGTACTGAACGCGATAACGCACTGGTAGCCGGGGTAATTTCTGGAGGGCTTCACTCACATGATAACATTTCCACAAGCTGAATATCAACCGAGCAGTCGCGTTTTGAACATACTGAAGCTTATCCATAAGGTATTCGTGAATGTCAAATAACGTGCTGTTACAATAATCCAAGTGTGATGTAACCAAATCTATATTCAAGTATTTGCGCATGGATCTGATCCGTCCTATGCTGGCATAGCACACACGTTGGACATGGGCTACATGAGCCGACATGGGCTACATGAGCTGACATAGTTAGCTCACTGTCAATCATGATTCCTAAGGTGCCGACACATGATTTGACAGGGATCGCTTCAGTGCCAAGCGAAATAGAGCCAAACTCCATTTTGCGGATTTGTACCCAGAATCACGAACTCGGTTTTCTCACTATTCAGTGCTTTGGATCATTCAGTGTGACACTTTACTTATGCAGTCTTCTAGCCGCCATTTCTGCCTTTCACAGAAAACTGAGAGATTAGCGAGTTAAGGTCTACTTCTTTACATAGCTGCGTGTCATCCGCAAACATGTGATGTAAAGCAGCAGCAGCAGCAGCTGCTGCCATAACCCTTGCCGGCGGGTGAAAAAGAAATGAAGCGCAAAGGTGAAAAAAAAGACTTAATTAAAAAAATATAAAAGATTAAACAAAAGAACGCCTCGAAAAAAAAAAGACTAAAAAAAGAACGGTAAAATCTATTTTATTTTGCTTAACTGTAATAAAGCCAATAAAAACTGAAACACAAGCATATCTTAAACGTTTTAGAGTAAACAAAGGCATAAAATAGTTAAATGCTGTAAAACTAATTGAAACTTAACTTTAAGTGAATGAAACAGATGAAAAACCTATTTTCATATCTTTTACAATATTTCTGCCACTTTTTGGCGAACTGCCATAAAAAATGGTCAGGTAGTTAGTAATGTGTGCCACTATTACATAATATTACAAGACAATGAGGTCATTTTCCTGGTGTTAGTTAACATTTTTCGTTAAAAAAATTTGCTTTTTCGCAAATATTTCGGCCAATTTTTGGCGAATTACAAAGAAAAGAGACAGAGAAACAATAGCAAAGTAGGTTTGAATATCTGCTTTGCTAATTCAAAATTTCAGGTATGATCACATAAATGGCGTTAGTTAAGATTTTAGTAAAAATCGGTTTTTCGCCGATATTTCCGCCAATTTTTCCAAATTACGAAAAACAGTAATAGCCAGGTAAGTACCAATGATGGCTATCTCTATCTAAAATTGGAAGACAGCAATAGCCAGTTAGGCAGTAGTTTCTGCTACTTTTACTTAAAATTACAATGCAATGAGGCTATTTTCCCGGAGTTCGTAAAGATTTTACTGAGATTTTATTTTGATTGTTTCGCCGATTTTTTGGACAATCATCATAACAAGTAATAGCCAGTAAAACTAGAGCCTCAGTAAGGCAGGATCCCCCGTGAAGCAGTAAAAGTAAAATCAGTGAAGTCACGCTGCAAGGTTTCAGGTTCCTACGGCAATCACTTCTATGAGCAGTCTGCCGGACAAAACATCGTCTCACGGCTAAGTTCAAGCAGAAAATTCACCATATTTGAACATTTTCCACAACGTCAAATTTTAGCCCATTTTGGCAATAATGCCACGTTGCACATCTTCAATATATATATATATATATTTTCACCATGCAAGGTTGCAGGTTCCTACGACAATCCCTTCCATGAAAAGTCGGTCGGACAAAACTTAGTACTTTTTGTGGACAGACAGACGGAAGGACAGACGGCAAGACCAGCTCATAACTATAACCCTCCGTTTCACGGGGGATAATAATATTGCCTGTCACCTTTCCTTAAAATTTCAAGAGTGTACGATTATTTTCCTGGAGATCAGATTTTACTGTTTAGTTTTTCGCCAAAACATTTGCCAGTTTTGGCCAATATTTCTGCCAAGTTTTGGCGATTTCATGAAAAAGTAACAACCACTTGGGCAGTAATGTGTGGCACTGCTACTTAAAAATTACAAGGCGATGAGACTATTTTCCTGGAGTTCGCCAAGATTTTACTGAAATTTCTTTGGTTTTTCGCCAAAAAATTAGCCGATGTTTTGCCAACCACTAAAAATTCACAACCAGTTAGGTAATATTGATTACTACAGTTACTTAAAATTTCAAGACAGTAAGATTAACTTTCCTAGAAGTAGTTAAGATTTTACGAAAAAAAAGTCGTTTTTCGCTAATGTTTTGTCAATTTTTGACAAATCGCCAAAAAAAAGTTACAGCAAGGTAGGTGGTAAGCAGGGCTGGTAGAAATATTTCGAGTGATACCCGGAGTAGATGTGTCAACGGCCTATAGCACCGTTGACACATCTACTCCGGGTATCTGAGCGGGTGTTTCTAAGGGGTGGTGAGAGAGGCAGGAGGCTTTAAGTAACTGCCGAAATGGGGCTCACTTTTAACGGCAAAGGGGAAACAGGTCGGATATGTACACAATAGGTCAAAAATATAGCAGACAATATGTTAGCTAAACAAACAGGGGGCAACTCACGCCCCGAGTTTGCTTCAAGTTTAGCACTGTTTGAATAGTCACCCTTAATTCTGCAATTAAGAGGTGTTTCCCATTTAAACGACAAAAAGCTTTGGCTTTATCCGGTTTTACGTTAAAGCGGTATGCAATTATCCGGTTAAAAATACATCATTTTATGCCATCAACAGATTTATGCGATTCTGTCATTTTATCTGTCTATGCATTTTTGACGGTCGTATTTGTCAAATTAAACGAACATATATTACGTATAGCCTGGAAATGCGTATTTTTTCTAGTGTGCCTTGAAAGATTTCACAAATTTCAATATTTCTGAAATATTTCAAAAATTTCAAATTTCATGAAATTTTTAAAAATTTCGAAATTTTTCAAGCCCTGGTGGTAAGTCAAGCGACCTTACTTAAAATCTGAAGACAGTAAGATTATTTTCCAGCACTAAGTTAAGATTTTACTTACTTTTTTTTTTGGACAAAATTTTTGGCCAATCACCAAAAGAAGTGAATACCCAGGGAATTAGTAACGCCTGCTACCTTCACTTAAAATTTAAAGACAGTAACATTACTTTCCTTGAAATAGTCAAGATTTTACGAATAAAAAATGTTTTTTCGCCAATGTTTTCCTTAATATTTGGCGAATCGCCAAAAAATTTAGAGCCAGGTAGGTGGTAACTCCTGTTACCTTCACTTTAAATTCCAACACAGCAAAACTATTTTTCAGCACTTAGTTAAGATTTTATGAAAAGTTTTTTTGCTTTTCGCAACAAGTTTCGCCAATGTTTGGTCAATCACCAAAAAGGTAGTAGCCAGGTAGGCAGTTCCTCCGGCTACCTTCAATTCAAATGTCACCAGAGTAAGACTATTTTTAAGCAGTTAGTTAAGATTTCACTGTAATTTTTTTTTCGTCCTTTGTTTTTTTTCCGCCAAAATCTGCACCAATTTTTGGCCACCCAGCAAAAAAAGGCAACAGCTAGGCAGGTAGTAACGCCTGCTACCTTCGCTTAAAATTTCAAGACAGTAAGATTACTTTCCTGGAAATGGCTAAGCCGTTACGAAAAACAAGTTTTTTTCGCCAATATTTTCGACAATTTTTTTGCGAATGGCCAAAAAAGGTACAGCTAGGTAGGTGGTAACTCCTGCTACCTTCACTTTAAATTCCAACACCGCAAGACTATTTTTCAGCAGTTAATTAAGATTTTACTGAAAATGTTGGCCAGTTTTTGGCCAATCACCAAAAAAAATAATAGCTAGTTAGTAGTAAAACCTGCTAACTTCACTTAAAATTTAAAAAACAGTAAGATTAATTTCCTTGAAGTACCTAAGACATTAGGGTAAAAATTTGGTTTTTCGCTAATATTTTCGCCAATTTTTGGCGAATCGCCAAAAAGTAATAGCCAAGTGGACACTTATACACCCTACCTTACACCAAAATTTCAAGACATTCAGGCCAAAATCCTGAGAGAATATATGATTTTTCAACGTGAAAGCGTTCATTCGCACATACTTTTAACACGTGTTATAGCCCCTGCCTCTGAAAGAAGCTGGTCCAAAAAAAAGAACAATAAAGAACGCTTGTGAAAAAATTACGTTTTGAGGCAACAAAAAGAACGATGCGAAAATAAAGACTGAATCTTTTAAAAAGATCGATCCGGCTACCCTGCTCTTGGTTTGGTTATTTTATCAAACTAAATAAGCCGTCTTAAACAAAAGAGCATTAAGCTTTGTTCTGAATCTATTTTTGCGTTGAAGTTATTTGTTTTGACGACTTTCTCGGAATCCACCTCGGAAGTGTAAGATTCTGTTCACGTGTCAACTCACCAGAATCGCCTCCTTCGAAGGCACTGACTTCTAAATTATGGGACAATGGCGACTGGAAATGGTGACTGTGCAGTCGCAGGCCCGTGTTTAGATGCACCAGTGTTATTGTCTGGCTGCATTTTATCGGCTCCCTAAAACACAACAAATAACTTCTACAACAAGGCTAAATGCCAATCATTGTTTCATTATTATCGTTTCATTATTATTGTTTCACTCTAAGACTGGAGAGGGCGGGGGATGGGTTTATATTTACCACATAACAAAATTACCACAAGGTCGAAAGGTACGTAAGCACTACTCAACATAATAACACTTGAATTTCTATTTTTTATTCATGTACAACCCATACTTACCCACGTACACAATCCACGCCATATCTGCCCTGCACTTGCCAGTAACTGTTGTGGTCATCTATTGAATTCACTGCGGTTACTGACTGAAAAAAATAATGGCGAACGCCCTCTAGCAAACAGGTACAATTGCGTTCAAATGACTTCTAAACACCGTAATTTCACAAGTATACGTCGTGACTAATGTACACTTAGCTGGCTATTCACAAAGTTGACTAGGCTGCTAATTCGAAGAACATCAAAAGTCTGTTGTTACATTTGCTATGTCGCAAATAGAACCAGAAATCGGAGTGGATTAATCAATTGCTTTGGGCTGCTGCTCCTTTAGTTTTTGGCAAAAGACGAAAGAGGTAGGGCTTCTAAAGCAACAGCAGGCCACGTTTAATACTTTGCATGCACAGTGCCTGGTCACCCTCTACGGAGTAAGACTTCTTGTATAAATAACAAAAAAAAAAAAAAAGAACTAGAAATAAATGCTTGAAAACACTATATAACAGTCTTAAAGGTTTACTTGATATTTTATATCAGAGGTGTTATCTATATTATGCGATTTACCGATCGATTGAAACTATCACTTCAACCATGCTCAGGCTATGTTGTTTCACTATTTATCATGTCACATGATTTCGGCAACTTTCAGTTTAAGTCTCGAAAGTGACCTTGAGGTCAAGGTCACCGGAAGTTATACCTCACGTAAGGTAGTAGAGGGGGTTGAGGTCGAAAATGAGCTCAGAATTGCTCTATCTCTTACTGTTTTCGAAATAAAGTGCAACTTCCGGTTTCTGACTCCAACGTGACCTTGAGATCAAGGTCATCGAAAGTTATTCCTTACGAACGTCGAAGAGGGTGTGGAGGTCGAAAATGACGTCAAAACTACTTTATCTCTTACCGTTTCCCACATACCGTCCAACTTCCGGTTTGGCTTCGAAAGTAACCTTGAGATCAAGGTCACCGTAAGGTATATGCTATGTAGTAGGTGCAAGTCGAAATGAGGTCGAAATGGCTCTTTTCTTACCGTTTTCGAGATGAAGGGCGACTTCCGGTTTTTGCCTCGAAAGTGACCTTAAGGTCCATGTCACCAGAAGCTATACCTTTACGTAACGTCTTAGAGGGGATGGAGGTCGAAAATGAGGTCAAAATTGCTCTGTCTCTTATAGTTTTTGAGATAAAGTGCAACTTCAGGCTTTTGACTCGAAATTGAACTTGAGGTCAAAGTCACCAAAATTTGTACCTAAGCTAACGTCCTAAAGGAGGTGGAGGTCCCGGGTCTGGTGTGATTTTTTCTAATTGGTCTTTTCAAGCATATAAGTTACACTTTCCTTTGGATAGCACTTATTCTTTAACCTCTATAAAACTATGTGAAACACTCCTTCTCAAAGGACTAACAACAGCACCTCATAATCTTATATGTCAAGTGAATGAGTCTGCAACAAAACCTTAAAAATTGAAGAAAAAAATCAACATCTTGTTCTCTTTCTAATGAAGATCGCACTGTCAGCTGCTTGTAAAAAGTCACGCAAGTACCATTCAGCAGCCTCAGTAAAAGCAGCATCGCAGATAGCAGTAGCTAACAGTGAGCCTTCCAGTATCGTCCAATCACAAGCGAATATGCCCTATGCTTATGCATACGCTCACAGACAGTACCTAATGCTCTGCTAAGGACGACCGTGAAGACTAAGTATTCAGGATGGGCATTTTGTGTACGTTTTGGGGGGGGGGGCAAGGGTCGGGCGTTTTAGAGGGCACTGGGTGGTAAAAGTTATTTTTAACCGTCAATTTGTGTACAACTAAGCTGTCTGCATATTGTGTATCAAAATCCCGCTTTAAACCCGACCAGGAAGACTCAACGGAAAATGGCGTCATTGTGAAGTCATGCGTTAAAAGATAACGTTACCACGATGTCCTCTGTCAAAAAGCAGTCTGATAACGTATTTTGCTCGAAATCTCTAGGTCCAGCCGTTTTCGAAATATTCAATTTTGAAATATCAATGACGTCACAAGACGCTGATGGCGTCATAAGTCAATAAAAAAATTATTGGGCACCAGTTCACACAGTCGACTATAAGTGTGCCAAATTTCATTCGCCTAGCTTAAGCCGTTTCTGGAAACCGAGATGTCTGGAACCGACGCAAAAATTTCGGCTGAAAAAAAAAACTAACAAAAAAAAAAAAAAAAAAGGAAAAGAAGAGAGATACTTTACCACGTAATCTCTTGACAATATTTTGAATAAAAGAAAACTTCTTTGAAACATAACATGAAGAATCATTTCCGACCTCATAGGTTTTCGACAGCCAAGTGTAACAATCCTTCGCGGAGGGCGCCGCCCCAAACCGCAATTGGAAATCCCAGATGTTAGCCACTGTGACTTTATAAATGGATCAAGGTCAAAACAAAAACATCTGCCCACTACTGCAAGCCATCTATATATTAAACATAGTAGCAAAGGATTGCTAAGGTGGGAATAAGAGTCGGTGCTGAACAGACAGACAACACCCAAACCACCCTGAACCTAAAACCTTGGTTTGGGGCTGATGACAGACTTAGCATCTTCGCAAAATCGAACCCAGTGCAATTCTGTTCACAGAGTATTCCAATACAGTGTTTGGGTTGGGGGATAACGACATGAGAAAAGCTAGCTACCTGCTGCCCGCTTCCAGATCCATACTTCACGTCATGTGAATGCAGCCGGACGTTGTTCCTTGTATTCAGTAGCTTGACAGATGACCCACAAGTTACAAAACCGTATTCTAATTCTGGAAATATACAAACATAGTACTAACATATCTCTTATCAATCATTTTTTTTTAATTCACGCGATTACCTTGCAGTAGGAACACGTCTTCCTTGGGAAAATTGAGATTGTGAATTGTTTGATAGTATATTCATAGAATTTAGAAAGTGTAATCAAATCAATTTCTTTTTGTAAATAAACGGACACTAAATCTCATATGTTAAGAAATAATTATGGAATGTTTAATACACTTTGTAGGTTTTTCAAACAATTTTTAGATGTTAAATACCGCTGAAAAGTTTGTGAAAAGTCTGCTGTAAATCAGAAGTAACGCAATTTGTGATGGACGTTAATGATGGAAAGAACAATGGTGGTATATCCAAATTGGTGAAATGAATATGAACATCTTCTGTAGCAGAAAATCATGTTCATATGTTCAGTATGGCAAAATAAGGTTGTCCTACTTTTGGAGTGTTACTAGATCATTTACTGTGTATTTTGTTGTTCGCAGTGACTGACTATAGTCATTCACCATTCCATGCACTAAAATATGAGTAAGCACGAAAGTTGCTAGGAACCACGCACTTTCCATTTTGGTACATTGAAACTCACATGCGAAAAATTTAGATGTCCCTATAATCCCTTTGCAATGATGCACCTTCTATCTTTCTTCCGCAACACGAGGCAAGGAACATTCAAAATGAAGACACCAGAGGGCAGCAGGATCCCCCGTGAAACTCATTGTCACAACAAATTAATAACTATACGCTATTTTATTAAGTTTCCTTGACAGATTCGAAACCACCATCTATAAAGAAGTTTTATATAACATGAAAGGACTTGCACTAGACAAAATATCTCACTTAGTGCGATACTAACACCAATACATTCATAGATATTGAATATGCTCACTTTAACTGTCTTGCAATTTCTTGAGACTACTTGCAATCGACTGCGAAAATCCGCAACCATGTCAGCATCATAGTATTCTTACATACAATCACACATCTTTGGCTAAAAACTACTTTAAATGCTAAACTATTTAGTTTACTCGTTGTCATTCACAAGCTTAAGAACAAACACAGGGCAGGATTTTGACTCGAAAGAATCATGAAACGAACACCGACACGAAAATTTAGCCCATTTTCAGAGGACTGTAATTTCGACAATTTTTTTAGATCACACTGAAACCTTGACGTTGCACATAAACACATACTAAAGATTGCATATTTGAAAGAATAATAGCTCCTTAATAGAGAAGTGGACTCCACAAGGTACCCTCGTAAGCGTCAATTTAGGCAATTTTCAGAGGACTGTAATTTTGACAATTCTTCATCGATCAAACTGAAACCTTGACGCTGCACTCCTACATTCCCTCTTTATTATCTATACGAACGATAAAAAGTTGTAACACTTTAGTTGATAGAGAAGTGGACTCCACAAGGTATTTACCATCAAGTGGGACAGACGGACAAGTTCAAACCTATATCCCTCCGTTCCACAGGGATAATTAAATTACAAATTGGTCTATTAGTTAAAACCATGGCCTATAATGAGATGTCATATTGAATGGTGGCTTCTACCAATTAGATATAAAAGATGCCTTCACGAGCACACGGCGGCAGGTAATAAATATCTATATGAGCAGGTCTGACATCGTGGTGTTTTCTTAACTATTTGCATATTTTTAGAACACTTCTGAGTGTTTTTAGTTCATCTGCATTACATTTTGATGACCGCTGATAATGCACCAATAATGCAACTTTCACAATGGTGTTTTAATTTTTTTTACTTGCCGGGCCCCGAAAAGAACGCGATGGCCTACTGTATCTAACGCTTACTAGTAGTTTATAGGTTGGCCTGGAATAACAGGCGCAAACTCTGTGTTCACATTTAAAGAACAAATTCTTTCCAACACATGTCCTTGACCTTCATTAAATTCCAAACCGGAGCGGGGCAAAATTAACGATAACTGGAGTATTGTTCATTATCCTTTACCACCATAATTTATGTCTGTAACTGAGGTAAAATTTAAAGGCTTCTTTAAAAATCTTATTCTCTCAGTATTAGCTGTTTTTCTTCTATATTTTTTTATCAGTTCTTTCATTTTTTTCCACCCGGTTCCTTCGCAGTCAAATTCAAAATTCTTGCGCATTTTATTCCAAACACCCACAGTGTGATATACCAGTAACCTAGGACCGTCCGCCACTTTTCAATGGTTTTTGTGCAATAACTCTCGTCTTTTGGACGCGATCCGGATATGCCTTTGTGTGTGGCAAATACAGGATTTTACACAAGTTTTCTGTTATGCGCGAAGTAAAATGTCATGATTTACGAAAACGAGCAGGCGGGTAAATTTTTTTCGGGCAGGATTTTCCAACTGTAACTCGCCACTTTCTTCTATCATCCCGAAATATAAATTTTAAGTGTAAACTGTAAGACTATCAACTCGCTTTTTAAAATCACTGCTAAGAGCTATAAGGATTAAATATGAGCACAAACCTGACTTCATATGTGTATACTGACTGTTTACTTATAGCAGCTCAATATTGATTGCTTTCGAGAACCAGTGGCAGTTGTTGGGAGGTTCGGCAAAACATATCATTTCCGTGATAATTTTTTTTTTCGGGACGTGGCGACGTTACAGGCACAGGCGGGTTTAATCTACCAGTAACCTACGACCGTCCGCCACTTTTGGGTGGCTTTTCAACGATTACTTTTTTGTTTTCGGTGTAATGGAGTTTCCCTTTGTGTAGTCGAAAGTGTAGAATTTTAGACATGTTTCCAGAGAATTACAAAGCAAACTGTAGTGTTTGTGTTGAGTTGTAGGGAAATTAAATATTTCCGGGCAAAATATTTTTGGATAACTTTATTCCAGGGTTGGGAAAAAGACGGCCTTTTCCGGATTTGACCGGGCCAGTGTTTTTTTGTCTGGATTTTCCCGCCTTTTTCTGGTCAAACCTTTTTCTGGCCTAGTCAGCAGAATCGATTTGTTTATACAACCCAGTTACTTGTGCTCTGCAGTGTCACCCAATTGCATTTTAATCGCTATTTGTCTGGAGTATGTCGGTTTAAGACATCGCGCAGCATGTGTTATGTAAACATGTGTTTTCTCTGTCTCCCCTCAAGCGCCATGTTAATGCTATTGTTTTAATTGTCTTCTTAACATGTCAAATCAATATATATAAAGGCAACCCAGTTCTTATTTTTTTAATAAGAAAAGCTTGTTATTAGGTGAAAAATGAATAGTCTGTAATTTAGAATAAAATATTTAGGAATTAAAGCTGAATAATTATAATTATTATATAATCATTATATAATTTTACTATTATATAATTATTATATTTTAATTATAACATACATTTCAAAGAGAATTTTAATTATTTTAAGGATAACTTCAGGTCAATCAAAATGCAAAGGTGAAATATAAGTTTTCTGAGTATTTCAACTGTTTTTATGTCTCTTGTAACAACTGACCACAATGGACCAGAAAAAGCCACTTTTGGAGAATTGACCGGGACGGATTTATCCGGGTAAATCACCCGGATAAATCCACCTGAGATTTGACCATGCCAACCCTGATATAAAGGAAACCCAGTTCTTATTTTTGTAATAAGAAAATCTTCTTAGTAGCCGAAAACTGAACAGTCTGTAATTTAGAATAAAATATTTAGGAATGAAAGTTTAATCTGCCATATATTGTCATCCCAAAATCTAAGAATTTTGCGAATTAATTTATTAGATAACTAAATAAACCACTAAATAAACAGTATGTGTATAAGAAAGGTCCGAAAGTACGAATTGGTTTATTTTCAGTTTGGGCGATATTTCAAGCACCAACAATTTTTTTAGCCACATCATATAAAACGGTTACTCAGACATCAAAATTACCTTTACATGTAATGAACTGTATGTACGTTGATAAATGAACTATCAACATTAAAAAACTTGTTTGTATGCAGTGATTCTTTCCCATCTTTCGACACGTCAGTTTCAAAAGTGGTAAAATATTCTCCTTCAGCATTAACCCGTTTCAACGATGGATGGCTATGCAGTTGTTATTGTTTGTGTGGTTGCTTGTTTCAGACTCTAGGTCCATTCAAATTACAATTGTATACATATGAAGTCTATACTTAATGTAATACCTTAAAAATTATTAATAACTACATATTACTAAGTACCATGTGTCTTATTAATGAATAAGTCTTTTTTCCATTTTTATATAGTACTGAATGTACAATTATGTCACTCATTTAGATTTTTTAACAATTTGTTATCTGAAAGCATTATTCTTTTATACATACCATATGAAAATTTACGTTGTTTAACACAAACAGGGTCTATGTTCCTACCTATCATCTCGCGACTAATGCTACAGATTCTATCAAGATTGGACAGTTTTCTATAGACATTGTGGTGTGCAACTTGAATTTGTTGTACATATATTCGCTATAATTACACCATATTTGTGTCGTATAGAAATTTGAGATTTAGGTTTTAAATAATAAAATCTTGATATTTTCAGTACACTTTTTAAAGTTATTGATTATCAAATTCCCTCGTGCGTATATTGCCCTTATTTGTCTCATTATATCTTCGTTATCATTGAGTTCATCAGTAATTACATGTCCTAGGTATCTGAAAGATTTACAGTAATTAAGTATCTTATTACCAAGTTTTATAGGTTGGAATTCAAAATACTTGTACTTATTAACATAGCATATGATACACTTAGTTTTAAGTTCAATGATTTTTAAATCCTGATCAATTCCTGTTTTATCACAGATTAAGCAATTTCTGCAGACCTTAATGTGAAGGTGCTAACAAAACTAAATCGTCAGCGTAGCATGGATGATTTAAAAGTATTTTACCGACCATACAACCTATCTTTAATTTATTTAATTCGGTACTAATTCTATCTGCACATAAATTAAATAATATGGGTGATAAAACACCGCCCTGACGCGCACCATTTTTTACATTGAACAGTTCTCATATGGAATTACCAGAGTAACCAGAAATCTATAAATCTTGCACTAAGTTTTGGTACTTGTCTCTTATGTAGAACACTAATAAGTTTATTATGATTAGCCAGATCAAATGCTTTCGAAGCATCGATGAATACATTTGAACCTAGGTTATTGTAGCAACGTATCGTTTCTTTTAACAAAAAATGCATAGATCTGTACCATTTTTCTTTTTAAACATGTAAAGTATCTAATATTCATTCTCGTGCAGACACACCCAAATCCTTTCGTCAAAATATATGACCAATCCTACGACACATGCAAACTACCAGCTACATACCTGCCCCACCTTCTCAGCAGCAAATTCCCGAACTTTGCCATTCTCCACCCCTGCAAGGTAGATGGTTCCTCAAAATATTAAGCTCCCTTCCAACGGAAATTGTCGCACCATCAGATTATATATAAATCTGCCCTTAATCGTCTTTATAACTTCTACCGGTGTTCCACAGCACAAAACAAACACAAGAAAACCCGTGCCATCATCTGTAATTCCAACCTGTTGCTCTTTTCTCCATACCTCAAATCTGCAAAAGACCCTTCTTTAAAATCCGGTTCACCTGAATGAGCTTGCTTTTTGACCTTTTTGCATAGCAGATTGTTTACCATTTCTATAAAAGGCCACATACCTAAAAAAAGAACTAACGAGATTCGTGTCTGGGGTAGCCACCAGCAGAAAATGAGTCAGTAAAAGAACCAGGACTTCTGAAACAGAAGGTGGTACCCCTGTCGGTTAACTGAAAGACTATCTGTTTCAAAGCCAAATGTATCTGAAGTTTTTAATTTCTGACTAATCATTTTTAAGAGTAAAATATCTTCTAGACGTAGTAGCCATCACTTTGGGTTTTCCAATGTGTTAAGCATTGGTTATCGCAATCCATAATAGAACTTTCACGGGATATTACCGCAAAGTAAATTTTGAGTAAGTTTCCCCTTCTTACTATGTTTACAATGTGTTGTCAACAAACTGACCAATCAGTGTCGGTGTAGTTCCAGTCATGTAATCGAACCCTACCAAACTTATCGCACGCCCCGATCCCCGTTGATGGGGAGATGGGTTGGTGTCATTCGATCGATGGCTAATACGTCTACAAGATATATTACTAATAAAAATGAGTATTAAGAAATTAAACATCTCAGCTTTAATCTTTTAATCTCGAAGCTGTCACTATGGGAGACTAGAACTGGTGGTGAGAGTTGAACACCAAATGCGTGCGAACTGGTTGACACGCTATTGACAAGATATTGGGTCGAAATGTAGAAACAAAAGAAAATGAATTCAAAATCATCTTTTAATTCAGCGCAGTCTCACTGTGAACTGTCCATTCCATAACAGTAACTGCGTTAAGTAGGGTTTCACCACGAACTGCCTATTGGTAACAACGTTACATGATCTAACACAAGTACTGACAGACTGATCCGAGCTAATATCCCCCTCTTTCTTTTCTGAGAAAGGTGACATATAACAACATTAGCCGAAAGCGGCATAATCATATGTGTCGTGTTATACCATGTGCAAAACCACACTGTCTAAAAACCCGACCATGGTACAAGACGCGATTGTGCCGAGTCAGCACAGCGTCGGTCACATGTTGGACAGAGTTACACGAGGTCGGTGCAGGGCTGAACCACATACCCATAACACAGATTCGTCGTCTTCCTCGTCTTGAAGGTTTTCTTTCCGCCAGATTGCTGGAAAGTCCTACAGGAAGAAGGGCTATTATGAATCACTGATGCAGCAGCAACGAACGGATCAAGACCATGCAAACTATTCAACGTATCAGTTGTGTATTCTTGCAAATAGTATTTAATAAACTGTTTGCACAGGTTCAACAGCCAACTCGTAATAAATCAAACATTGACACATCACTAGCATTGCGTAAAGAATGCGCTAAATGTCTAACCTGATTAGCTTTAATTTACAACTTCTTTTGAATTAATCTTTAGGTTGTATAAATATATCATCATATGCTAGCAATATAGTTTCCTTGATATAATTAGATACAGATGCCTTGGAAGATCTACCCTGATGCTACGCATAAAAGATACAAATAAACAACGCTATAACGTGTCACGATAAGTACTTGATTACTTATTATATGCGCGTAGTAGGGAGACGGGGCGTAACGATGCAGTGTCGATACTGCCACGCGACCTCACACCCAGCAAGGCTGGTAGCAGTTGTTTGAACATACCTAAGCCCTTGATCACAATGTGTGTCTTGCCCAGAAAAGACGGTAAGGGTGTTAGGACCACCACCTCCGATGAACCATTAATCATTAACTAATAGAGTTTTGCAATACGAGCATTTCCCGCGGGACGTTTGCCCAACGTCAAGACACATTTCAAGGTAAGTAACTTGTCTGAAATAATAGAGTAATGGAAAATGGAGACGCGAGATATTTCAAAACTTGGGACAAATCTGAAGGAAGCACTGTTCTGTCAAAGGCGCTACAGGATCGATTTCTCGATCCACACGCCATGCCTCGAAAGTCGCCAATACGACAAATATACCTCATTCGTGGAAACTTTATTGGTCCTGTCCATTCTCTGAATTACCCTGTGAGAGAAACCTTGGCTTTCACGTAGGAAAAATTTATGCACCCTGGTTTCAACTGTAACAAGTGTGGATTTGGGTGATAATATTCCCAATGAGGTTGACGCAGACTGACATATTCCAACCTTCCTTCTACATGCACACTTGTGCTCGATTTGAGGAATGGGGAAACCCATTCTCATCAAATATTTATAGTATCTGCTGGCGATTGACGTGCGATCTCTGCAGGATACTTTAATTGGTTGCTTCTTCTGCTTCGGAGTGACAGCCTGCTTTTTAACGTCACGCGTAGGCTTCTTGACTTGAGGAGTCTACACTGGCAACGGGCCTGATCTTTTCTATGGCGTTGCTGCAGCTGAAACTACTGAAAGTCGCTACCTCGACCTATTTCCGTGTGGAGTCAACGCATTTCATATCAGCAAGTCTTGCGACTTCACTCTCTCTGCTTCAGTGACGATATTCAACATTTCGGGCGGGAAAAGCTCTGACTGCCCGTCTGTCTGAGCAAAACGGAATCTGCGTCATCTGTACTGATATTGGAGTATGGCAGTGCTTGATTCCGGCGTAACACTGCTAAAGAGGTGAGAAAATAGGTGTTAAGTTTAAATAGGTCATATGACGCTGCAACCATAAAGTCAAACACAGGATCGAATAACGCATTTGTTACAGCTTTTACCATTTTCTTGACTGCTTGGAAAGCCGCGTCCTGAAATGATAGGGTGCGCACACTCTTACGTGTAACCTCCTCCAGAAACTTCCAATCGCGCTCTGCGAATGGCAGGCTGGAATCCGGATTAATAATGGGTAGCCACGACCCCATGTTACGAAGGGTTACATCTCTAATACTCCGTCGTTTGACTGGTAAGAAGATGTCTTGACATGCAACAATTTAGACGGGAGCAGACGCGACCACTGGCGAGGTCTTGCGTATTGTAGCGACTGCAGTTCCTCGATTCTTGCTTGCAACACGTTTGCTGCTCACTATACCGTGGATATCCCCACGAAATCCTCTCTTGGTGGTGGTTACGACTGGACAGCGAAACAAAACGAAGGCCGATGAATTATCACCTATAAACTTAATGATATCCCTGAAGGGAAAGTCAGTCAAGTCCACGATAGAGGTCTGTTCTCATTCATCTTGTACCTTTTCAACGCCCAGTGGGATGGGAGTCAGTTCAGGCCGTAATGGTTTATAGTCCTCTGGCGTCATGGCACGAAGTGAAGCGTGGTAAAATGCTGAGTGTGATAAAGCGCGATGCTGATCTTCTCTGGGGAGAAAGCAGCAGAGTATGTGACAGCAAAGCAGTGACTGGTGGCGAGGATGGTTTATGTACCGCTATTACCGTACACGAAAGTAAGCGAGAGTTGTTCGCTTATCTCTACTTGTTCATCCTCTCCGGACGAAGAATTCTCCGCAGAAGACGATGAGGATGAGCCATAAATTGAATCCTTCTCCGACTGTGGTTTAATGCCCGTCAATTGCTGTATAGGGGCAATAAGCGGAAGAACAGGTTGCTGTGTCTCCTTAGATGAAGAGATGGTGATTGTAGCCGTAGGAGCGGAGTTGAGGCGTGACGTCGCCGAAGCTACAGAACTTGATTCTGACTCGAGGTTGCGTAATACTTTAAGTTCCTTGTCTGATGCATGTCTTAAAGTATCGCGGTATAAATTCAAGCTACAAGCAAACTGTTTCAACGGACACAGTTCCTGTGCTCGATGAGGAAGTCTTTCAAAAAACTTGTTTCACCGCTGTAACTCTATTTGAGTCCGTTTCCGTTGCAATAGACGTCTCCGGTATAGAGACATCTTGAACAAGTCTATTTGTTCCCATCGTAAGGTCATTGAGCAGAGGCGTTACTACGACTAACTGCATGGGTGATTGTGTGGCTTGGTGGAGCTCATGATGCGTGCACCCATGGCCGATGTAACATCAACTTGATAAGGGTCGACCAAGTAGACTCTGGATGACTTTAAAGTCACATCAGATAAGGCAATTGGTAGCGTCTTGATTCATCTGTATCCGATTTATCTACGTATTAATAGCGGCCGGAAATAAGGTCTGCTGCGAGGCTGATCTCTTACTTTTCAAACATTTGCGTCTCTCAGCACGTACTCCAGCTGTCTCCTGTTGTTGTTCCAAAAAAGGAGAAAAGCGAGTTCTATAGATATGCACACTGATCGCATTGTATGCCCCAACGACGAAGACATGCCCTAGACCTGGTGTGGGGATCACCCACTTGTTTGATGTGCGCACATGAATCCGGGATTGACTGTGCATCTACAACAGAAAGAAATCTACATAAGTAAACAGTTACAACTGTTATTGATGAGTAACTTATTAAATCAAAACATAACACGACTTAAAACACTTCATATTAACTTCAAAAGAGTGATAAAGATCCATACAATCCTGTTAACAAGTGATAGATGCTTTGTAAGTGACCTGTGACATGCACGACCCGACACTAACTGTCACGTGATGGTCACCGTTACGGGTTATGGTAATGACAACCCATTGCAAGCACACTCCTGATAATCATAACACATCACATGATCGATCCCTCACTGCCACGGATAGTGGCAATGACATGCTGGACCCGTCACTGGTACTGTTCGTGATAGTGACGATCCGTAATAAACACAACCCGGGCCACCCACAACCACATGATCGAGTCATGCTGAGATGATGAGAGCTATGTGTAAACAACAACACTACCTTATGTCAGGTCGCTGCTGTCACGACATCGACACACACTCGATCACGTGATCGATGCTTACACAGTGTTGGTGGTGCAACGACCCGACAGAGTGTTGCTGTGACGTACCCGTAACAGGTATGTTAACAGTGAGACTCCACTACTCGACACCCTGTCAAGTCGTCGCAATACATCAGGGACTGCATAACTGACACAGACAGAGAGAGTGATTGCAACTTCATAAGGAAAGTTGTAGCAATATCGACCGTGTGGAGGACGAGACTCAAAGCGTACTATTTGTTGACAATGAGTGTGAGAGAATGGTTAAAAAATCACCTTACTGTAAATTATTTGTAACCCACACTCACGTTCTTGATGGCCAGGAAGCATTTAAATAACAAAAGCCAGTTTGACAAAACCCAGAACTACCACGAGTAAGAATCAACAAAGCCACAAACCATAAATATATAAACCAATTAAGTTAAAACTTTGTAAATATGCTATCCAAGATAATTAATATTGAAAACTTATGCATTTTTCAAAAATGTGGACGGAGAAAGAACTTCTGCTTATCGGATCGCATTAAGATGGGTATGGTTCGATCACATTTTTGGAACTGCCCCGACACTTATTGGTCGGTTGGTTAACAACAAGGGAAACCAGTTTCAAAATTTAGACTGCGGTAATATTCCGCAAAATTTTTATTATACAAAGTTTAGCACACTGGAAAAGCCATAGTGATGGCTTCGTAGTCTACAAGGCGATATTTTCGAAATTAAAATTGGAACCCTTAAGCCATCCTACAGGATCGCCTTTGAATTTTGCACCTGATCGTTTAGACTTTCTGTTAGAAGCAAAAGTATCGGAGGAGAGAGAGGCACTGTCTCAAGATAATGTGGTTCACTTGTATAGTGAAGCCTACATCAGTGCATGAGGTCTGAATCTCTACTTCCCGACTGCGATAACAGTGCTGTCATTTTGCTCTTTTTATCAGTTCTTGACCTATCCTGAGGTTGGAGAAATCGTACTCAGCAGCACCTCAGATGAGTGGAGACGCCATTCGAATAAGATCTTTTGTTATTTACTGGGGACTATGTCAACCAAATGTAATTTCTGTGCGCATTTTCTGAGAATTGCAGCCAAAGAGGCTTGGGAAACACTCTTTCATCCACTGTAGGCGATCATGCCATTAGATTACTCTTTTAAAGAATTAAATTGTCAACGAGACATCGGGTCGGGAGCCAATATTCGGACATCGAATAAAATAGACAGCTTTCCCGGACACCCATATCATCCCAAGCAGCTTCTTGACAGTGCCTCTGTCAATAACACGTGATGCAGTTCTAGTCTGAAGACCTGCAATAGATCATAGAGAGCATTCACCGTCAATGTCGAGTCTGATGTTGAATGAGGTGTTGTTGGTGGCGTGGTATCGCCAGGTATATGATTACTATCAATCCCACTGCTTCGATAACTGAGGCACTTTTTTCCTGGTTGCTGAAGCTGACTCATGGCACACCTTTCCTGCTCTTTTCCGTAAAGGCTGACATATAAATAACTTTCTATTGTTGTTGTGTTGTATCGTTCTTTTCTCAATGTCATAACTATAAGCATTGTGTATGATTCGGTCCTAGAAGCATTATCCAACGTACATCAATACTGTTCAAGTGCTTATGGTGTCCTTGTTGTCAAAATTTTTGCTACGAAGATCGAAGATGCGGAAAGTAGCAACGTATTGGAGCAAATGGATTTATCATCTAACACAACTGCGAAACTGAGAGAAGCAAATGCAAGATGGGACACAGTGCTCAGTATAGGTTGATAGGCGATGGTAGCGGCGAGCAGATGGTATTATCGTTACAAAGTGTTCCACAAGTTAAGAAGCGCACGCAACCACCTCCAAAATATTCCCTCTAAAACAGCACAGGAAGGAGATGATCAGTCACAAGGCACCAACACGTCTAAAGCGACAACACACAAGAAACATTCGGCTCAAGTTGCAAATATCCACAGAGGGAGACATGCCCTCAATGCTACTTTTCTTATCAAGACTAGTTACGTAATCTGTCAAAACTGAGTCAGTCTTTCCTCATGGACAATTCGCCAGTTATAAAGAGTGCCTGACTCAAGGCATGTGCAACATTTGTCGAATAAACAAGCCCTTTCCTTTCTAGTCGAAATTAAAGAAGTCAGATTCGCTATCCTTCAAGATACAATGACTGGCTTGCCTTTACGTTTTTCTTGGGAAATCGCTCATGGTTCTGTAGGTGACAAATGATATGCCAAGTGTGACAGCAAACACACCCGCATACCCTTAGCTTTTTAGTGTTACCGATGTCTGGAAAATATCGGCAAACATATATTTGCTCAAGACCAAGTACGCTGGACGCAAAGATGTGGTTTTCTTCATCTTAATTCATGGCAAATGACACATCATCTTGAAAGGGGGTTGGTACTCTCTCAAAATTCGTGATAACCAAACTACTCGTCCAAAAGAGTTGCAGTTTCTGGGTTTGGTAGCGCTCTTGCTGTTTTACACTGACAGGGATGATAAATGAAACTCCCGTTGCAAAAATTTCTGTTCATGTTGTTTATTTTTAAATCAGTCAATGGCCTTAGCAGCATCAAACGGACCAACACTAATTCGTTGAGGTATTAGTCCTATACTCTAGTGCCCAATGAACGTGTGGGTGAGGCCAAGCAACAAACCCGTGTGACCTAACGGACATTGATTGTTCATATTGAAAGATGTGAGTGTATGAACTGATTGAAATGTGATAGATTTATGGAAAGACGCCAATTGCCCAATTTTTTGGAACCAGACAGACCCGACTGAAAAACCCTTGAGTGCCCATAGGCATATTTTCCATGGTTTTCTATGGCTATCAGTTCTTCAATCATTGTTTGTAAAGCCAACTGTCTTTTCTGGCTGGTGCTAAAAAAGGGTCGGGAAGCTTGGCTAGCGGTGGAAGGATTTGATGACCCGATCTGTGTCTTGCAAGTGGTAAGGGGAATCCCCAACCAAACCAGAGGACTATGTTTTTCCTAACGCTTGCCAAGGTTGCCAAAATTTCTTAAGCCTTCCTCCTACGGGCTCATTTATGCTCAATATGGGAAATGAAAGACCAATTCTTTGCAAATATTTAAAGTATCTTGTAGAGATCGACGTGTGATCTCGGCCGGGTACTTTAACTGGTTGCTACTTCTGCTTAAGAGGGGAAGCCTGCTTTTTCATGTCCAGTTTGGACTTTTCTTAGCAGTTGCCAGGAGCTGCTTGGTGCTTTTCAGACCTGTTGCCGTGTGCTGGCAGTGCCTTACGCTTCTGCGATTTTGCTCTCGCTGTGTCAATGACGCCTTTTAATATTTCATGTGGGAAGATTTCAGAATGTGTTTGTGTTTGTGCACGTGCGCGTACTATTATTTGAGTGTGGTAGTGCTTGATCTCGACATAGCACCACCGATGATGTAAGAAGATAAGCATTGAGCTTCAGTACATCCGACGATGCTGCTACTACTGAGTCAAACACATGGTCTAACAGCGTATTCGTGCCAGGTTCAACAGGTTTTCCGAGTTCTTTAAAGGCCGCGTCTTGAAACGATAACGTTCACAAGCTCTCCCCCAGATGCCTGCAATCACGCCCCACCAATGAGACACTGGATTCACGTTAGGCAGCCACGGTTCTATGTCAAGGGGTAGGTTAGAGGTACCGTCTGTAATATACCGTCTTTCGACTGTTAGGTAGCCGTCTTGACATGCAGAACCTTAGAGGGCAGGAGACTTGACCATTTGCGAGGTCTTGTGTCCTGTAGTGTCTGCAATTCCTTCATTCTGGCTCGTAGTACATTTGCCACGCATGGAAATTTAGACAGCCCCACAATATCTTCCCGATGTGGTAGCTGTGATTGGGCTGTGAACAAAACGACGGTCTGCCAATTTGCTGCTTTTTTGTGATAAGGGAGGCTGCAGAAAGTAATGAAGAGGACGAGCCATAAATTGAATCGTCTTCTTACTGATGCTTTTTCCGTGTCAATGGCTGTATAGGGACCATGAGAGGCAGACGCAGTGTTTGTGTCCCCTTAGGCGACGAGGGTTATGTGGGACAACATTAAGGCGTGACGTTACCGATGCTACCGAGCCTGATTTTGAGACAAGGACGGGTAATACTTTAGGATCCTCATCCGATACGTGTTTTAAGGTATCTGGATGTAAATTCAAGATCATCGCGAACTGTTTCGATGGCGAAAGCTCCTGGCTACGGGAAATAGTCTCAGAAAACTTGTTCTACCGCTGTAACTATATTTATGTCCGTTGCGGTTGCAATGGGTACATTAAAGAAACATCCTGAAGAAATCAGTTTGTTTCCATGGTAAGATTGTTCCGCAGAGGCGTTAATATCACTGACTGTATGGCGGGGATGGAGCTCACGATGCGTTTATCCATGGACGACGTAACATCAACTTGATACTGGAGAAAAATGTAAATCTCAGATGGCGATACGGTGACAACTGGTAGCGTTTTAAGTTTCTTTGACTTCCGTGACACCTCCGTATCCGATTTATTGACTGTAATAATGTCTGTACTGAAGTGAATATGTTTCGCTTTTTGAGCGCGTACGGTTCATAGCGCGTAATCTAGCTTTCTCCTGTTGTTGTAGCAAGAGAATAAAGAATCTTCCAGGTGATCACACTGATCGCGTCGGTTGTCAAGTGTGCACGGCTGTATGCCCCATCAACGAAGACACGCTGTGCAAGTGGGGGTCACCGGATGTACAGGTGCGCACAGGAGTCCGCGATCGACAGTGATTCTACAAAAAAGCAAACTTCATAAGTAAGTAGTTCCAACTGTTGATGATCATTAAGATACTCAAAGAAACATAAAACGATTTAAACACTTCCTATTAATTGCGAAAGAGTGAAAAAAGTCGAATATAATCCCTTTAATCTGCTTTAAAAATAACCCGTGACATGCACGACTCGATGCAGTGGCACGTGACTGAGTTGCCGCAGACAAGACCGGCACAGTGACGACCCGTCGCAGTCACTGGTCGTAACGGGTCCAACCCATCACATGGGTGAGTCGTGATAGCACCGATCCGTTACATAGACGACACGTGACAGTCACGACTGATGGTATGATCTATGATCGATCTGTCAAATGATGGTCGTGACAGTGACAAACCGCTGCAAGCGCAATCATGATGGCAACAAGTCATCACATTATTGAACCATCACTGCTACGGATGGTGGCAAAGACGAGTCGGTGCATACTCGCGATAGCAGTGAACCGTGACATGATCGAACCGTCACTGCCACAGGTCGTGACAACGACGACACGTACCGTAAAGCAGCTACAATGCTCGATCCATGCTCGGGTCGTGATAGTTGCGTATAACTGCGACACTGCAGTGTAGCAGGTTGTTAATATAACAACATCGGCTCGTAGTCAATCACAAGATCGTACCTGTGCCGATAATATCGATGCGTACACCATGGGGAATCCCCAACCAAACCAGAGGACTATGTTTTTCCTAACGCTTGCCAAGGTTGCCAAAATTTCTTAAGCCTTCCTCCTACGGGCTCATTTATGCTCAATATGGGAAATGGAAGACCAATTCTTTGCAAATATTTAAAGTATCTTGTAGAGATCGACGTGTGATCTCGGCCGGGTACTTTAACTGGTTGCTACTTCTGCTTAAGAGGGGAAGCCTGCTTTTTCATGTCCAGTTTGGACTTTTCTTAGCAGTTGCCAGGAGCTGCTTGGTGCTTTTCAGACCTGTTGCCGTGTGCTGGCAGTGCCTTACGCTTCTGCGATTTTGCTCTCGCTGTGTCAATGACGCCTTTTAATATTTCATGTGGGAAGATTTCAGAATGTGTTTGTGTTTGTGCACGTGCGCGTACTATTATTTGAGTGTGGTAGTGCTTGATCTCGACATAGCACCACCGATGATGTAAGAAGATAAGCATTGAGCTTCAGTACATCCGACGATGCTGCTACTACTGAGTCAAACACATGGTCTAACAGCGTATTCGTGCCAGGTTCAACAGGTTTTCCGAGTTCTTTAAAGGCCGCGTCTTGAAACGATAACGTTCACAAGCTCTCCCCCAGATGCCTGCAATCACGCCCCACCAATGAGACACTGGATTCACGTTAGGCAGCCACGGTTCTATGTCAAGGGGTAGGTTAGAGGTACCGTCTGTAATATGCCGTCTTTCGACTGTAAGGTAGCCGTCTTGACATGCAGAACCTTAAAGGGCAGGAGACTTGACCATTTGCGAGGTCTTGTGTCCTGTAGTGTCTGCAATTCCTTCATTCTGGCTCGTAGTACATTTGCCACGCATGGAAATGTAGACAGCCCCACAATATCTTCCCGATGTGGTAGCTGTGATTGGGCTGTGAACAAAACGACGGTCTGCCAATTTGCTGCTTTTTTGTGATAAGGGAGGCTGCAGAAAGTAATGAAGAGGACGAGCCATAAATTGAATCGTCTTCTTACTGATGCTTTTTCCGTGTCAGTGGCTGTATAGGGACCATGAGAGGCAGACGCAGTGTTTGTGTCCCCTTAGGCGACGAGGGTTATGTGGGACAACATTAAGGCGTGACGTTACCGATGCTACCGAGCCTGATTTTGAGACAAGGACGGGTAATACTTTAGGATCCTCATCCGATACGTATTTTAAGGTATCTGGATGTAAATTCAAGATCATCGCGAACTGTTTCGATGGAGAAAGCTCCTGGCTACGGGAAATAGTCTCAGAAAACTTGTTCTACCGCTGTAACTATATTTATGTCCGTTGCGGTTGCAATGGGTACATTAAAGAAACATCCTGAAGAAATCAGTTTGTTTCCATGGTAAGATTGTTCCGCAGAGGCGTTAATATAGCTGACTGTATGGCGGGGATGGAGCTCACGATGCGTTTATCCATGGACGACGTAACATCAACTTGATACTGGAGAAAAATGTAAATCTCAGATGGCGATACGGTGACAACTGGTAGCGTTTTAAGTTTCTTTGACTTCCGTGACACCTCCGTATCCGATTTATTGACTGTAATAATGTCTGTACTGAAGTGAATATGTTTCGCTTTTTGAGCGCGTACGGTTCATAGCGCGTAATCTAGCTTTCTCCTGTTGTTGTAGCAAGAGAATAGAGAATCTTCCAGGTGATCACACTGATCGCGTCGGTTGTCAAGTGTGCACGGCTGTATGCCCCATCAACGAAGACACGCTGTGTAAGTGGGGGTCACCGGATGTACAGGTGCGCACAGGAGTCCGCGATCGACAGTGATTCTACAAAAAAGCAAACTTCATAAGTAAGTAGTTCCAACTGTTGATGATCATTAAGATACTCAAAGAAACATAAAACGATTTAAACACTTCCTATTAATTGCGAAAGAGTGAAAAAAGTCGAATATAATCCCTTTAATCTGCTTTAAAAATAACCCGTGACATGCACGACTCGATGCAGTGGCACGTGACTGAGTTGCCGCAGACAAGACCGGCACAGTGACGACCCGTCGCAGTCACTGGTCGTAACGGGTCCAACCCATCACATGGGTGAGTCGTGATAGCACCGATCCGTTACATAGACGACACGTGACAGTCACGACTGATGGTATGATCTATGATCGATCTGTCAAATGATGGTCGTGACAGTGACAAACCGCTGCAAGCGCAATCATGATGGCAACAAGTCATCACATTATTGAACCATCACTGCTACGGATGGTGGCAAAGACGAGTCGGTGCATACTCGCGATAGCAGTGAACCGTGACATGATCGAACCGTCACTGCCACAGGTCGTGACAACGACGACACGTACCGTAAAGCAGCTACAATGCTCGATCCATGCTCGGGTCGTGATAGTTGCGTATAACTGCGACACTGCAGTGTAGCAGGTTGTTAATATAACAACATCGGCTCGTAGTCAATCACAAGATCGTACCTGTGCCGATAATATCGATGCGTACACCATGGGGAATCCCCAACCAAACCAGAGGACTATGTTTTTCCTAACGCTTGCCAAGGTTGCCAAAATTTCTTAAGCCTTCCTCCTACGGGCTCATTTATGCTCAATATGGGAAATGGAAGACCAATTCTTTGCAAATATTTAAAGTATCTTGTAGAGATCGACGTGTGATCTCGGCCGGGTACTTTAACTGGTTGCTACTTCTGCTTAAGAGGGGAAGCCTGCTTTTTCATGTCCAGTTTGGACTTTTCTTAGCAGTTGCCAGGAGCTGCTTGGTGCTTTTCAGACCTGTTGCCGTGTGCTGGCAGTGCCTTACGCTTCTGCGATTTTGCTCTCGCTGTGTCAATGACGCCTTTTAATATTTCATGTGGGAAGATTTCAGAATGTGTTTGTGTTTGTGCACGTGCGCGTACTATTATTTGAGTGTGGTAGTGCTTGATCTCGACATAGCACCACCGATGATGTAAGAAGATAAGCATTGAGCTTCAGTACATCCGACGATGCTGCTACTACTGAGTCAAACACATGGTCTAACAGCGTATTCGTGCCAGGTTCAACAGGTTTTCCGAGTTCTTTAAAGGCCGCGTCTTGAAACGATAACGTTCACAAGCTCTCCCCCAGATGCCTGCAATCACGCCCCACCAATGAGACACTGGATTCACGTTAGGCAGCCACGGTTCTATGTCAAGGGGTAGGTTAGAGGTACCGTCTGTAATATGCCGTCTTTCGACTGTAAGGTAGCCGTCTTGACATGCAGAACCTTAAAGGGCAGGAGACTTGACCATTTGCGAGGTCTTGTGTCCTGTAGTGTCTGCAATTCCTTCATTCTGGCTCGTAGTACATTTGCCACGCATGGAAATGTAGACAGCCCCACAATATCTTCCCGATGTGGTAGCTGTGATTGGGCTGTGAACAAAACGACGGTCTGCCAATTTGCTGCTTTTTTGTGATAAGGGAGGCTGCAGAAAGTAATGAAGAGGACGAGCCATAAATTGAATCGTCTTCTTACTGATGCTTTTTCCGTGTCAGTGGCTGTATAGGGACCATGAGAGGCAGACGCAGTGTTTGTGTCCCCTTAGGCGACGAGGGTTATGTGGGACAACATTAAGGCGTGACGTTACCGATGCTACCGAGCCTGATTTTGAGACAAGGACGGGTAATACTTTAGGATCCTCATCCGATACGTATTTTAAGGTATCTGGATGTAAATTCAAGATCATCGCGAACTGTTTCGATGGAGAAAGCTCCTGGCTACGGGAAATAGTCTCAGAAAACTTGTTCTACCGCTGTAACTATATTTATGTCCGTTGCGGTTGCAATGGGTACATTAAAGAAACATCCTGAAGAAATCAGTTTGTTTCCATGGTAAGATTGTTCCGCAGAGGCGTTAATATAGCTGACTGTATGGCGGGGATGGAGCTCACGATGCGTTTATCCATGGACGACGTAACATCAACTTGATACTGGAGAAAAATGTAAATCTCAGATGGCGATACGGTGACAACTGGTAGCGTTTTAAGTTTCTTTGACTTCCGTGACACCTCCGTATCCGATTTATTGACTGTAATAATGTCTGTACTGAAGTGAATATGTTTCGCTTTTTGAGCGCGTACGGTTCATAGCGCGTAATCTAGCTTTCTCCTGTTGTTGTAGCAAGAGAATAGAGAATCTTCCAGGTGATCACACTGATCGCGTCGGTTGTCAAGTGTGCACGGCTGTATGCCCCATCAACGAAGACACGCTGTGTAAGTGGGGGTCACCGGATGTACAGGTGCGCACAGGAGTCCGCGATCGACAGTGATTCTACAAAAAAGCAAACTTCATAAGTAAGTAGTTCCAACTGTTGATGATCATTAAGATACTCAAAGAAACATAAAACGATTTAAACACTTCCTATTAATTGCGAAAGAGTGAAAAAAGTCGAATATAATCCCTTTAATCTGCTTTAAAAATAACCCGTGACATGCACGACTCGATGCAGTGGCACGTGACTGAGTTGCCGCAGACAAGACCGGCACAGTGACGACCCGTCGCAGTCACTGGTCGTAACGGGTCCAACCCATCACATGGGTGAGTCGTGATAGCACCGATCCGTTACATAGACGACACGTGACAGTCACGACTGATGGTATGATCTATGATCGATCTGTCAAATGATGGTCGTGAAAGTGACAAACCGCTGCAAGCGCAATCATGATGGCAACAAGTCATCACATTATTGAACCATCACTGCTACGGATGGTGGCAAAGACGAGTCGGTGCATACTCGCGATAGCAGTGAACCGTGACATGATCGAACCGTCACTGCCACAGGTCGTGACAACGACGACACGTACCGTGAATCAGCTACAATGCTCGATCCATGCTCGGGTCGTGATAGTTGCGTATAACTGCGACACTGCAGTGTAGCAGGTTGTTAATATAACAACATCGGCTCGTAGTCAATCACAAGATCGTACCTGTGCCGATAATATCGATGCGTACACCATGGGGAATCCCCAACCAAACCAGAGGACTATGTTTTTCCTAACGCTTGCCAAGGTTGCCAAACTTTCTTAAGCCTTCCTCCTACGGGCTCATTTATGCTCAATATGGGAAATGGAAGACCAATTCTTTGCAAATATTTAAAGTATCTTGTAGAGATCGACGTGTGATCTCGGCCGGGTACTTTAACTGGTTGCTACTTCTGCTTAAGAGGGGAAGCCTGCTTTTTCATGTCCAGTTTGGACTTTTCTTAGCAGTTGCCAGGAGCTGCTTGGTGCTTTTCAGACCTGTTGCCGTGTGCTGGCAGTGCCTTACGCTTCTGCGATTTTGCTCTCGCTGTGTCAATGACGCCTTTTAATATTTCATGTGGGAAGATTTCAGAATGTGTTTGTGTTTGTGCACGTGCGCGTACTATTATTTGAGTGTGGTAGTGCTTCATCTCGACATAGCACCATCGATGATGTAAGAAGATAAGCATTGAGCTTCAGTACATCCGACGATGCTGCTACTACTGAGTCAAACACATGGTCTAACAGCGTATTCGTGCCAGGTTCAACAGGTTTTCCGAGTTCTTTAAAGGCCGCGTCTTGAAACGATAACGTTCACAAGCTCTTCCCCAGATGCCTGCAATCACGCCCCACCAATGAGACACTGGATTCACGTTAGGCAGCCACGGTTCTATGTCAAGGGGTAGGTTAGAGGTACCGTCTGTAATATGCCGTCTTTCGACTGTTAGGTAGCCGTCTTGACATGCAGAACCTTAGAGGGCAGGAGACTTGACCATTTGCGAGGTCTTGTGTCCTGTAGTGTCTGCAATTCCTTCATTCTGGCTCGTAGTACATTTGCCACGCATGGAAATGTAGACAGCCCCACAATATCTTCCCGATGTGGTAGCTGTGATTGGGCTGTGAACAAAACGACGGTCTGCCAATTTGCTGCTTTTTTGTGATAAGGGAGGCTGCAGAAAGTAATGAAGAGGACGAGCCATAAATTGAATCGTCTTCTTACTGATGCTTTTTCCGTGTCAGTGGCTGTATAGGGACCATGAGAGGCAGACGCAGTGTTTGTGTCCCCTTAGGCGACGAGGGTTATGTGGGACAACATTAAGGCGTGACGTTACCGATGCTACCGAGCCTGATTTTGAGACAAGGACGGGTAATACTTTAGGATCCTCATCCGATACGTATTTTAAGGTATCTGGATGTAAATTCAAGATCATCGCGAACTGTTTCGATGGAGAAAGCTCCTGGCTACGGGAAATAGGCTCAGAAAACTTGTTCTACCGCTGTAACTATATTTATGTCCGTTGCGGTTGCAATGGGTACATTAAAGAAACATCCTGAAGAAATCAGTTTGTTTCCATGGTAAGATTGTTCCGCAGAGGCGTTAATATAGCTGACTGTATGGCGGGGATGGAGCTCACGATGCGTTTATCCATGGACGACGTAACATCAACTTGATACTGGAGAAAAATGTAAATCTCAGATGGCGATACGGTGACAACTGGTAGCGTTTTAAGTTTCTTTGACTTCCGTGACACCTCCGTATCCGATTTATTGACTGTAATAATGTCTGTACTGAAGTGAATATGTTTCGCTTTTTGAGCGCGTACGGTTCATAGCGCGTAATCTAGCTTTCTCCTGTTGTTGTAGCAAGAGAATAGAGAATCTTCCAGGTGATCACACTGATCGCGTCGGTTGTCAAGTGTGCACGGCTGTATGCCCCATCAACGAAGACACGCTGTGCAAGTGGGGGTCACCGGATGTACAGGTGCGCACAGGAGCCCGCGATCGACAGTGATTCTACAAAAAAGCAAACTTCATAAGTAAGTAGTTCCAACTGTTGATGATCATTAAGATACTCAAAGAAACATAAAACGATTTAAACACTTCCTATTAATTGCGAAAGAGTGAAAAAAGTCGAATATAATCCCTTTAATCTGCTTTAAAAATAACCCGTGACATGCACGACTCGATGCAGTGGCACGTGACTGAGTTGCCGCAGACAAGACCCGGCACAGTGACGACCCGTCGCAGTCACTGGTCGTAACGGGTCCAACCCATCACATGGGTCAGTCGTGATAGCACCGATCCGTTACATACACGACACGTGACAGTCACGACTGATGGTATGATCTATGATCGATCTGTCAAATGATGGTCGTGACAGTGACAAACCGCTGCAAGCGCAATCATGATGGCAACAAGTCATCACATTATTGAACCATCACTGCTACGGATGGTGGCAAAGACGAGTCGGTGCATACTCGCGATAGCAGTGAACCGTGACATGATCGAACCGTCACTGCCACAGGTCGTGACAACGACGACACGTACCGTAAAGCAGCTACAATGCTCGATCCATGCTCGGGTCGTGATAGTTGCGTATAACTGCGACACTGCAGTGTAGCAGGTTGTTAATATAACAACATCGGCTCGTAGCCAATCACAAGATCGTACCTGTGCCGATAATATCGATGCGTACACCATTTTGGTGCTACAACAACACTAAATACTGTCGAAGTGTCGCACCGGTCATAGGTACGTCATCGCTGTAACGATCACGTGAACGACTCCACACCGTACCTGAGCTGGAAATGAGCGGCTGCGCTACTCGATACTGTGTCAAGTCGTCACAACACATCAGCGCTTGAATGATTGCCACAGAAAGGGATAGAGGTAGCATCTTCACAAAGAGAGTTGTCACAGTATCGACCAAGCGGAAGACATGACTTCACCAACCTGGAATTAACTGCGTGTCCAACGACCCTACAATGTCCTGATGCAGAGAAAAGGGGAGAAGGGAGGTGGAAAGTTGACATTTTCTTGTTTGCAGAACGGACTCAATGCAAACTGTTTGCTGACCATGAGGTAAACCCTCAGAATTTCTGAGAAAATCGTTAAAATTGCCTCACTGCGAATTACTAATAACCTACACTATGTTCTTGATGGTCGGGAAGCAAATAGCAAAAGAAAGCCGGTTTAAAAAAACCCAGAGCTACCACGTATAGGGATTAGCAAAGTCAGCAAACCAAAAAATGCGTAAAGCAAATAAGATGAAACTTACAGTATAAGTAACTCTACTATCTAAGATAAATATTATCCAAAACTTATGCATGTACCCTCGTTTTGATCGGTCATAATTAGAGCAAAATACTGCCGAAGATAAACTCCTGCTTATCGGATCGCGATAAGTTGGATATGGTTCTATCACGTGACTGTAACTGCACCGACACTGATTGGTCGGTTGATTGACAACGCATTGTTAACAAAGTAACAAGGAGAACCCGTTCAAAATTTATTTTGCGATAATATCCCGCAAAATTCTATTGTGGATCGCGATAACCAATATTTAACGCATTAGAAGACCCTAAGTGATGGCTTCGCAGTCTACAAGCCGATATTTTCGAAATTAAAAATTATGATTATTCCTACTATGAACTGCAAAAAATAAATGGGCTTTTCTTGGCACTATTTTGAGGAATATTTCACATAGTTCTTCAACAATCGTTTCAACCTGATTATAATACTCGTTTCAACCTGACAGTTCAAATCTCCTATAGGACTGTAAATATGTGTCTTAAAAGGAAAAGCAACGAAAATGTCATTTCATTTTTGGCATTAATTGGCAATATTTTTATGCTTTTCTCCAGCTCTATGGCACTTGTAATTGCATTACCTTTTCAAAATGTATGGTAGAGAGACTCAGTGGGCGTTCGCACTCAGAGTCCTGGAATTGCAATTAGAATTGTTCCACAAGGTATCGCCCAATAAACATTTGAGACATGTGTCAGGTGTGTGCGATGTATTTCATCTTTTTGTTTTTTGCAAGGTGATAACTTTCAGTTGTTGTATGTTTAGATGTTCTGGAAACCTCATTGTATTTTAACTGGCTATCCGAATAAAATCCTAGTGTGGGTTTTCAGTTCAAGTTTCGTAGACAGTTCTCCATTATCAGAAATCATATCATAGAATTTTTATGTTGCTGATGAGTTATTGAAAGGCGGTGTCTGCCTAAGTAGTGTCTTCTCTTATCGGGATAATTATCCCTCGCATAGGACACCATGTGTGTGCCACTGTACCTGAACCCTCCTTTGTACTAAGTATCTCTTTCCTTGTTTCCTTCAGTGGAAGAAAGAAAGGATATATACCAAGTACCACAACACTAGGGCTAGTTGATGTTACGATATGTATTTGAAAACTAGCTGATATATTAATTATGTAGTTTGATTCTGCTATGACGTTGCTTTAGAATAAATTTTTTAATATGGTGCTATTTTATTCATCAACATAATTTGATCATGGTAGCAAGCTGAAGATTAACTATAGATCATTAATTGTGATAAAATAATGTGACTTCTGATCAAATTGACTTTGAAGTGCGACCGCTCTGATTTAGCAGACGATCAAGCGAGAAGGAATAAATAGTCGAAAATGACAGAAATTTGGTAAATTTCCGAGAAGTATATAGTAATGGATGTGTTTTCGTACCATAGGGTGATTATGATTAAATTCATCTAGAAAATAGTGTTTAATGTATTAATTCAACAAATCGTCTTGCGAACTATTTTTTTGAAACGCCCCACTGTGACGGAAGGGTCAAAGACAATTTTATACATGCTTCATACACGACACGTGACAGTCACGACTGATGGTATGATCTATGATCGATCTGTCAAATGATGGTCGTGACAGTGACAAACCGCTGCAAGCGCAATCATGATGGCAACAAGTCATCACATTATTGAACCATCACTGCTACGGATGGTGGCAAAGACGAGTCGGTGCATACTCGCGATAGCAGTGAACCGTGACATGATCGAACCGTCACTGCCACAGGTCGTGACAACGACGACACGTACCGTAAAGCAGCTACAATGCTCGATCCATGCTCGGGTCGTGATAGTTGCGTATAACTGCGACACTGCAGTGTAGCAGGTTGTTAATATAACAACATCGGCTCGTAGTCAATCACAAGATCGTACCTGTGCCGATAATATCGATGCGTACACCATGGGGAATCCCCAACCAAACCAGAGGACTATGTTTTTCCTAACGCTTGCCAAGACTGCCAAAATTTCTTAAGCCTTCCTCCTACGGGCTCATTTATGCTCAATATGGGAAATGGAAGACCAATTCTTTGCAAATATTTAAAGTATCTTGTAGAGATCGACGTGTGATCTCGGCCGGGTACTTTAACTGGTTGCTTCTTCTGCTTAAGAGGGGAAGCCTGCTTTTTCATGTCCAGTTTGGACTTTTCTTAGCAGTTGCCAGGAGCTGCTTGGTGCTTTTCAGACCTGTTGCCGTGTGCTGGCAGTGCCTTACGCTTCTGCGATTTTGCTCTCGCTGTGTCAATGACGCCTTTTAATATTTCATGTGGGAAGATTTCAGAATGTGTTTGTGTTTGTGCACGTGCGCGTACTATTATTTGAGTGTGGTAGTGCTTGATCTCGACATAGCACCACCGATGATGTAAGAAGATAAGCATTGAGCTTCAGTACATCCGACGATGCTGCTACTACTGAGTCAAACACATGGTCTAACAGCGTATTCGTGCCAGGTTCAACAGGTTTTCCGAGTTCTTTAAAGGCCGCGTCTTGAAACGATAACGTTCACAAGCTCTCCCCCAGATGCCTGCAATCACGCCCCACCAATGAGACACTGGATTCACGTTAGGCAGCCACGGTTCTATGTCAAGGGGTAGGTTAGAGGTACCGTCTGTAATATGCCGTCTTTCGACTGTTAGGTAGCCGTCTTGACATGCAGAACCTTAAAGGGCAGGAGACTTGACCATTTGCGAGGTCTTGTGTCCTGTAGTGTCTGCAATTCCTTCATTCTGGCTCGTAGTACATTTGCCACGCATGGAAATGTAGACAGCCCCACAATATCTTCCCGATGTGGTAGCTGTGATTGGGCTGTGAACAAAACGACGGTCTGCCAATTTGCTGCTTTTTTGTGATAAGGGAGGCTGCAGAAAGTAATGAAGAGGACGAGCCATAAATTGAATCGTCTTCTTACTGATGCTTTTTCCGTGTCAGTGGCTGTATAGGGACCATGAGAGGCAGACGCAGTGTTTGTGTCCCCTTAGGCGACGAGGGTTATGTGGGACAACATTAAGGCGTGACGTTACCGATGCTACCGAGCCTGATTTTGAGACAAGGACGGGTAATACTTTAGGATCCTCATCCGATACGTATTTTAAGGTATCTGGATGTAAATTCAAGATCATCGCGAACTGTTTCGATGGAGAAAGCTCCTGGCTACGGGAAATAGTCTCAGAAAACTTGTTCTACCGCTGTAACTATATTTATGTCCGTTGCGGTTGCAATGGGTACATTAAAGAAACATCCTGAAGAAATCAGTTTGTTTCCATGGTAAGATTGTTCCGCAGAGGCGTTAATATAGCTGACTGTATGGCGGGGATGGAGCTCACGATGCGTTTATCCATGGACGACGTAACATCAACTTGATACTGGAGAAAAATGTAAATCTCAGATGGCGATACGGTGACAACTGGTAGCGTTTTAAGTTTCTTTGACTTCCGTGACACCTCCGTATCCGATTTATTGACTGTAATAATGTCTGTACTGAAGTGAATATGTTTCGCTTTTTGAGCGCGTACGGTTCATAGCGCGTAATCTAGCTTTCTCCTGTTGTTGTAGCAAGAGAATAGAGAATCTTCCAGGTGATCACACTGATCGCGTCGGTTGTCAAGTGTGCACGGCTGTATGCCCCATCAACGAAGACACGCTGTGCAAGTGGGGGTCACCGGATGTACAGGTGCGCACAGGAGTCCGCGATCGACAGTGATTCTACAAAAAAGCAAACTTCATAAGTAAGTAGTTCCAACTGTTGATGATCATTAAGATACTCAAAGAAACATAAAACGATTTAAACACTTCCTATTAATTGCGAAAGAGTGAAAAAAGTCGAATATAATCCCTTTAATCTGCTTTAAAAATAACCCGTGACATGCACGACTCGATGCAGTGGCACGTGACTGAGTTGCCGCAGACAAGACCCGGCACAGTGACGACCCGTCGCAGTCACTGGTCGTAACGGGTCCAACCCATCACATGGGTCAGTCGTGATAGCACCGATCCGTTACATACACGACACGTGACAGTCACGACTGATGGTATGATCTATGATCGATCTGTCAAATGATGGTCGTGACAGTGACAAACCGCTGCAAGCGCAATCATGATGGCAACAAGTCATCACATTATTGAACCATCACTGCTACGGATGGTGGCAAAGACGAGTCGGTGCATACTCGCGATAGCAGTGAACCGTGACATGATCGAACCGTCACTGCCACAGGTCGTGACAACGACGACACGTACCGTAAAGCAGCTACAATGCTCGATCCATGCTCGGGTCGTGATAGTTGCGTATAACTGCGACACTGCAGTGTAGCAGGTTGTTAATATAACAACATCGGCTCGTAGCCAATCACAAGATCGTACCTGTGCCGATAATATCGATGCGTACACCATTTTGGTGCTACAACAACACTAAATACTGTCGAAGTGTCGCACCGGTCATAGGTACGTCATCGCTGTAACGATCACGTGAACGACTCCACACCGTACCTGAGCTGGAAATGAGCGGCTGCGCTACTCGATACTGTGTCAAGTCGTCACAACACATCAGCGCTTGAATGATTGCCACAGAAAGGGATAGAGGTAGCATCTTCACAAAGAGAGTTGTCACAGTATCGACCAAGCGGAAGACATGACTTCACCAACCTGGAATTAACTGCGTGTCCAACGACCCTACAATGTCCTGATGCAGAGAAAAGGGGAGAAGGGAGGTGGAAAGTTGACATTTTCTTGTTTGCAGAACGGACTCAATGCAAACTGTTTGCTGACCATGAGGTAAACCCTCAGAATTTCTGAGAAAATCGTTAAAATTGCCTCACTGCGAATTACTAATAACCTACACTATGTTCTTGATGGTCGGGAAGCAAATAGCAAACGAAAGCCGGTTTGAAAAAACCCAGAGCTACCACGTATAGGGATTAGCAAAGTCAGCAAACCAAAAAATGCGTAAAGCAAATAAGATGAAACTTACAGTATAAGTAACTCTACTATCTAAGATAAATATTATCCAAAACTTATGCATTTACCCTCGTTTTGATCGGTCATAATTAGAGCAAAATACTGCCGAAGATAAACTCCTGCTTATCGGATCGCGATAAGTTGGATATGGTTCTATCACGTGACTGTAACTGCACCGACACTGATTGGTCGGTTGATTGACAACGCATTGTTAACAAAGTAACAAGGAGAACCCGTTCAAAATTTATTTTGCGATAATATCCCGCAAAATTCTATTGTGGATCGCGATAACCAATATTTAACGCATTAGAAGACCCTAAGTGATGGCTTCGCAGTCTACAAGCCGATATTTTCGAAATTAAAAATTATGATTATTCCTACTATGAACTGCAAAAAATAAATGGGCTTTTCTTGGCACTATTTTGAGGAATATTTCACATAGTTCTTCAACAATCGTTTCAACCTGATTATAATACTCGTTTCAACCTGACAGTTCAAATCTCCTGTAGGACTGTAAATATGTGTCTTAAAAGGAAAAGCAACGAAAATCTCATTTCATTTTTGGCATTAATTGGCAATATTTTTATGCTTTTCTCCAGCTCTATGGCACTTGTAATTGCATTACCTTTTCAAAATGTATGGTAGAGAGACTCAGTGGGCGTTCGCACTCAGAGTCCTGGAATTGCAATTAGAATTGTTCCACAAGGTATCGCCCAATAAACATTTGAGACATGTGTCAGGTGTGTGCGATGTATTTCATCTTTTTGTTTTTTGCAAGGTGATAACTTTCAGTTGTTGTATGTTTAGATGTTCTGGAAACCTCATTGTATTTTAACTGGCTATCCGAATAAAATCCTAGTGTGGGTTTTCAGTTCAAGTTTCGTAGACAGTTCTCCATTATCAGAAATCATATCATAGAATTTTTATGTTGCTGATGAGTTATTGAAAGGCGGTGTCTGCCTAAGTAGTGTCTTCTCTTATCGGGATAATTATCCCTCGCATAGGACACCATGTGTGTGCCACTGTACCTGAACCCTCCTTTGTACTAAGTATCTCTTTCCTTGTTTCCTTCAGTGGAAGAAAGAAAGGATATATACCAAGTACCACAACACTAGGGCTAGTTGATGTTACGATATGTATTTGAAAACTAGCTGATATATTAATTATGTAGTTTGATTCTGCTATGACGTTGCTTTAGAATAAATTTTTTAATATGGTGCTATTTTATTCATCAACATAATTTGATCATGGTAGCAAGCTGAAGATTAACTATAGATCATTAATTGTGATAAAATAATGTGACTTCTGATCAAATTGACTTTGAAGTGCGACCGCTCTGATTTAGCAGACGATCAAGCGAGAAGGAATAAATAGTCGAAAATGACAGAAATTTGGTAAATTTCCGAGAAGTATATAGTAATGGATGTGTTTTCGTACCATAGGGTGATTATGATTAAATTCATCTAGAAAATAGTGTTTAATGTATTAATTCAACAATTCGTCTTGCGAACTATTTTTTTGAAACGCCCCACTGTGACGGAAGGGTCAAAGACAATTTTATACATGCTTCAATAAGATTAAAACAGCCGGAAAATAAACATTCAAAATAAAGGACACGATAAGGAAGTAAACTTAAAAATTAAAGTTTCTTCAGGTAAAGCTTTACTTTTCGTGTATATTTTATGCGAAGATAAAGTAGCCAGGGGCTAATGCGGAGTCAATTGTACCTAAAACTAACCAGACCGCTCCTAGTCAGCCCCCCATGTACTCTACCAGCATGCCTTCAGTCAGTCCCCCTGCTCCACTGAGCAGTGTAGATGTTGGTACGGACTGGATGACTTTCAAACAAGCATGGAACAATTATATTATAATCACAGAACTTGACAAAAAACACGAGACTGGCAATGCGCTACGTTTATTCATTCGGTGGCGTAGTACTCTCTGAAAATCCATAACGGACTTTATTTCAGAAGGGGTGAAAACGAAAAATTCCTCGAGGACATTTTCAGTAATTTTGACTCGTTTACTATAGGTGAGCATAATGAAACGTTATGTGTTCAAGAATCGCAGTCAAGAGCTAATGAGAACATCGATACATACATCTGTGTGCTTACTACCCGAGCTAAACATGTAATTTCGACAGTCTGTTGACAGAGAAACTCGTGTTAGGCACCCGCAGAAAACTCAAATCAAATCCGCGATTTAATTCTGAAGAAGTGTATCGACTCATGCCAGGCTGCTGGGGTTACTGATTTACAGATTAAAGTAATGGGCGAAAAGTCGTTTCAGTGTCGATACTGTGGTACCAAGCATAAGAAACGTAACTGTCCTGCCTTTGGTACTACCAGTGGAAAGTGCGGCAAAAGTGATTATTTTGCATTGGTCTGTCAATCAACCCCGAGAAACTGTCAAAACAATGCAGGACAGTCGTACCCAAGGGAGAAGCCAGAAAAGGATCCATGTCGTCGAATTTGGGACAGTTTTAGACGGTATCATAGTAGAGAAAATCAATATACAACCGCCAAACGCAAATGGCAACTTGAGCATCAGGCTAAAGATAAATACTTGTGCGAGTGGCAACACAATTCCTATGCGGACCATGCGTCAGATATACAAAAACGATGCAACCATAAGAGCAAGAACCAGTGAAATTGAAATTTACCAAATAATGGCATGGAAATTACCTATGTAGGCTCCATCACTATGCCCCACAAACGCCACGACACGTAGTACGAGACGAAGTTCTACGTGACTGCTGTTGCGAATATCGAGTACAAAGTACCCGCGGCATTTGGTCTTGAAAGCTGTGAGACTCTCGTGACTGTACACTGTGACGCAATCCAGGCTCTTTCTACGAGGTCTTTTTGCAGCTTTGAAAATCCGAAAGCTGCTTATTCCAAGCAGTTTGATACTGTAGGAAACTTCGACGGTACTGTGACGCTACACCTTAAGGACGATACAAAACGCTTTGTTCCAACACCTCGAAAATGCCCCATGAATCTCAAAGGGAAGATAAAAGCACAACTGAAAGAAAGGAAGAAACTGCGGTAATTCGTAAGGTGGACCAGCCTACTGATGGGTGTCGAACGTGTGTTTTGTGACTAAAAGTGATGGTTCCTACGCGTGTCCTCGATCCCAAGAAGCTCAATGGAGCACTGTAACGCTGTCCGCACAAAATAGCCAAAGTCGAAAACTCAACGCAAGATTCACAGGAGCAAACTTCTTCAGCAAATTCTACATCATTTGTCTGTCAAAATCGAAATCGCTGTTATTGGCCACATTTCAAAGTCCATTTGGACAGTGCTTTTGTTTCAAACGGATGCCATTCGGACTCAATACCGCTCAAGATGACTTCCAGAGTAAAACTGACGAAGTACTGGAGGGACTTGATGGTATTGTGTTCTGTACTGAGTCAGAACACAAGATCATTCCATTAGCCTTTATGGCCCGTGCTTTTTAAAAGGGGCCTGTGTTCAACAGTGCAAAATGCTTGATAAAACAGCCTAGCACCCCGTTTTCTGGAAATATCTACACCGAGGACGGTACCAGATCCCGCGAATGATAAACATATACAGCAAATGCCAAGCTGAACGAGCAAAGATGAGCTACGACGTTTCCTCGGTATAATGACGTACCTAGCACAATCCATACCGAATTTCTCAGATAAAAGCGCGAATCTGAGAGAACTTTTAAAGGATAAAGCTACCAGGTGCTGGAAAAAGTCTTATCAAAACTGCTACGACGAGTCGAAAGACGCAATTTTGCGTGATTCGACGCTACGCTTTTTTGACACTCAAAAGAGCGTATCCCTGAGAATGCTGTGCGATTTAAAGGGTGGCAAGTGATCATACCTGATACTGTGCGTGAGAAATCTTAGAAAATTCACCAATCTCACCAAGGTATCGAAACACTCTAGGCAGAGAATTATGTTACTGGCCCCATATAAACAAAGAGATCCAGAAAATCTGAAAAGATTGCCCCTGTGCCAAAAACACTAAAATCTAAACAATCGCGAGCCAATACATATACTTAAAGACAAAAGTTCCAGGACACATTATAATGAGTTTCCGGCTTTACGACCAGGGGTATGAAGCAAAATTGTGTTGCATTTATGTTTTTTCAAAGGTCTCTAATTGTCCTATTAATTGGAATTCACTTAACCGTATCGCAGAAAAAGTGTCAAACAGGCATAGTCTGGCACATTATTTGTTATTGTGCTGGCATCATGTGACGTCTGAAATTTTTATCCAAGTGGCATGAAATTAGAGTAATGGGGAAAAGTTTTACTTGAAAGAAAAACGTTACAAATTTGATTACGCAATAATGCCGAGGCTAAATGAAAATGAACGTTGGATTGCCATTGGTATGATTAATGCCGGAATGTCTATTAGACACACCGCGAGACGTTTAAACGTGTCTAGGAATACCATAAACGAACTGCGCAGACGATATCGTGAAACAGGAATAGTTCGAGATCGACCAAGGTTCGGAAGGCCACGAGTGACGACTCCAGCTCAGGATCGATGGATCCGGATCAGGCATCTGCGCGATCGGTTTCTGGCTGTGGAAGCTACAGCAACAATCGCACCTGGCATTCATAATCATCGAATTTCAGCTAAAACTGCTTTGCGACGTCTAAAGGAGCGCAATATTAGAGCACACAGAGCATACGTCGGACCAGTTTTAAACGCTATTCGCAGAAGGAACCGCCGAAAATGGGCTCAGCAACACTCTGGACATGCATGGCCGGCCCGCAGAATGGCGACGCGTTGTGTTCAGCGATGAATCGCGCTTCCTTTTATATCATAATGACGCAAGACAGTACGTATACAGACGGCGAGGAGAGCGATTTGCGCAAAACTACGTACGCCAGATATAGGCGGAGCTGTCATGAGATGGGGAGCGATTCCATACGGCTGGAAATCACCTCTAGTCATCATTGATGGCAATCTGACCGCTGCCCGATACCATGAGTTGGTGCTAGAAACACACATCGTGCCTTACGTGCAACAAAATCCGACATCGTTGTCTATGCATGACAATGCACGGCCGCATGTTGCTGCACAATGTCGGTATTACTTGAGAATAAACAATGTAAACACTCTGCCATGGCCTCCGTACTCGTCCGACATGAATCCGATCGAGCATTTATGGGATAAGCTCGATCGGAGAGTACACATGCGCGATCCACCACCACGGACACATGCAGAATTATGACAAGCTCTCATTCAGGAGTGGCATTGGATACCTCAGAGGGCAGTTAATAGCCTAATTTTCTCGATGCCAAGTCGCGTACAAGCCCTCGCAAGGGCATGAGGTGGACACACACGCTACTGAAACAGTCTTTTTTGGTGAGTCCGTTCGAATAATGATCTGGATCTTCCTTTGTGTTAGATCTAAAACTTCAATTTGTGTACAGACAATGTCACTGTCATAAGGTATCTCTTGTGTAAAAGTTATAAAGTTATGTTATATATTTGCTGAGATATCGGTCTATACATTTACTGTCCTGGAACTTTTGTCTTTAGGTATATATACAACGTACCCTCTAGGAAATGACAGTACATGGACACCAATTTGTTCGAGACTGAAGGCCGGCAGTTCCTGCTGATATGCGACAAGTTCTCAAAATACCCAGTTGTGCACGAAATTCTGTCCCCTATACAAGTCAAGCCATTGCTAACAAGTTCAGACAGTATTGTGTTATGTTTGGAGTTCCTCAGGTTGTATATTCGGGCCATGGGCCACAATATGTTGAAGGAGCTTTCCGCACCTTTTGCTCTAGGCCGGGTATCGACCAAATCACCAGCTCTTCCCACCATCCAGAGAGAGTAATGGGTTTATTGAGGGCCAAGTAGGCCGCGTCAGGCCTCTCCTACGCAAAACACTACAAAACGACAGGACATGTATTTGACTCTGTTGAGTGCACGTACTACTCCTATCAACTCAAAACTCACATCACCGAGTTATTACTAGGATAGCCAATATCAACAATGCACCCTAGCCGCATCGACTGTCGGTCGAGAACAAGACGTTCAAGAACTACACGACCAAACGGCCAAAATGGTCGAACACTACAGCCAAACCACAGCAAAAGCACCTTTACAAACGTGCATGCAGGCCAAAACACAAGAGTACTTTCCTATAGTAATCATCGTTGGTTTCCTGGTTATCAGGCAACACAGCACCCCTAGAAGCTACCAGATCCGCACAGAAATCGAGCACATATACGACTCGTTCTTATCAGCCCAGCTGTAAGCCAGGCAGCGTCCCTAGTTCCAATCGTACGCTGTCCGCTTGACACGCCAAAATTTACTACACTGACACCAAGAGCTTGATCAAGAGTACTGTTTCAAGCCTCTGAGTTTCATGAAACGTCGGAAAGTGTTCAAACTAAGGAGGCTGTAGTTCAAAAGAACAGTGTGAAGGTCACTTTCAAGGACAAACCCGAAATTCGGATCATACCAAGTGACATACTCGAAAGGTCACACCCAATCAGAAAGCATCAGGGCCAATACGGCCATGACTATTATATATATATATATATATATATATATATATATATATATATATATATATATATATATATATATATATATATATATTCGAGTGCATGGATAATGGTTATCTGATAAAGTATCAGTGCGTTAAATTTCCTTTATTTTTGCTGATGTGGAGAGAAGTGTAGTTTACCTTGTTGCTCTCAATTTTCGCTCAAAGTTGGAGTAATTTTGCAAAAATTCCACGTGAAAGTTTAAGCCGTAATTTGCTTCAGGACCAAGCTTATAAGTATATCCAGCATTTTTGGTAGTGTTTGATAGTCCAGAAATTCGAGCATTTTTGTGTTTAAACAGTCTGTCTGTTCTTAATTTTATCAATTTGTGGCTTTCAAAGAAGGGGGCGATGCTACAATATGTATTGGAAAACTAGCTAATATGTTAATTAAGTAGTTTGATTCTGCTATGACGTTGCTTTAGAATAAATCTTGGCTCTCTTTTATTCATCAACGTCTCATCCGACATAATATATCAGGGATGGAGAAAGGTATAAAAAAATGCCAATTAATGGCCAAAAATCACAAATTTGTCAGATAAATTGGGTTATTTTTTATTTCTTTATATCTGAATTAAAGATTCAGGAGATTTGAATTGTCAGTTTGAAACCGGTGTTCGAATGAGGTTGAAACGAGTGCTTGGTTAATATGCAAAATAATGTGAAGTTAGGCCTCTAAGGAGAAAACATTGTTCTAGATGTTATTTATTCAACATATTTTAATTTTAGAAATTTTTTATCCTATATTACACATGTTAGTTTGTCAAAATATTCCTTCTAATTTTGGGTAAGCGATGCACCAGAGCAGTATATATCAAAAAAGAAGAAATAAATTATCCATCTGTTTAATCGTTGTTTCAGACTGAAACTCAGAAGTCCCAAGGGATTTCTGGTCGATCAGACTAGAAGTACCATGAGGCTTCGGGCCGGGATAGAAATTCAATGGGAACATTTTTCATTTTCGGAATACTGATTCACTCACCTCCTTCCCCAATGAACCCTCACCACCCCAGGCGTGAATTTCAAATTTTAGTGTTTTTTTTTTTGCTTTAGACCATTTTCAGCATTTTTTCCCCCAACCCCCGCCACCTCTTCTATGCGTGAATTTCTAATTTTAGCATACTTGATTGTTTTAGACCATAATGAGCATTTTTGTTTTTTTTTTACCTTTGGACCCCGTACCCCTCTTCTTTTCCTCTAGGCGTGAATTTTAATTTTAACATATTTTTAAATAAAAATGTTCAAACTCCTACCTTTGGACCCTCAACCGCTCTCCCGCCCCTAGACGGGAATTTCGAATCTTAGCATACTTTTTTCAGACCAGTCTGAACATTTTTCCCTTTTTTAAGGCTTGAACTACAACCTCCCCCGCCCCCAAGCGTGAATTTCTTATTTTAGTATTTTTTTCGTTTCAGAACGGTCTGAGCACTTGATGTTTTTGACCTTTGGAATCTGCTTCTATACCCTCTTCTAGGCGGCAATTTCTTATTTTAGCACAATTCTTCGTTTTAGACCATTCTGGACAATTTTCTTTTTTGACTACCACCCCTTTTTTTAAATTTTGGCATATATTTGCTTCAGACCAGTCTGAGGATTTGTTATTTTTTTACCATTTAACCCCCCTCGTCTCCCAGCCGAGAATCTCTAACTTTAGCATATTGTTTCGTTTCAGACCATTTTGACTATTTTTCATGTTATGATCTTTTAATCGCCCCATCCCAGGCGATAATTTCTAATTTTAGCATATTTTTTCGTTTCTGACCATTCTGAGCATTTTTCACTTTTTTGAGGTTTGGACCACAACCCCTCCCCCTACCCCAAGTGTGAATTTCTTATTTTAGTTTTTTTCGTTTCAGATCAGTCTGAGCAATAGGAGGAAAATGACAGTATTTCCTCAGGACCCCACCGAACTTGACCTTCACTTTGACCCCCCTGACCTTGACCTCCCAGGACATAGCATGTCAGACCCCCCAAGGACATAGTATGTCAGACCCCCCTTGGACACAGTATGTCAAAATATTTCAAATACATATAGTGTTAATACATGTAACATATTAGCCCACTCACAAGAACTTAAATTGATATAAGTATTATAAATGTCATGAAAATTGACTTAACATTGATCCAATCCAATCACTTTCACATCAACATGGTTTGATAATGTTAGTTTATTTCATAGTCTTTATCATGGTCCACATATTAAGCATAAAGTCAATTTTCTTTGAACCACATCTCAAATTTATATTTCCATTTGGTTCAAAACTAAGTTTCACTTTCTTGCCACGCCTCACATACTTTGCTCCAATCTTCTGCACTGAGGGTGATAAAATCATAGCATCCGGTAAGCTCGTCATACTGTTGAAACTGTATACAGCCTTCACCGTCTCGCTCAATGACTTTCACACAAAGATTTTTTGAGACTTGTAGATGAAATCCTGGTATTGGTAAAGATTTAAAATAATCCTTCACAACAGTTTGATCTTCAGAAGATAAGATAGTGTAAGTTCCACGATAACAGATGGCCAGTTCACCCAAGTGATCTAGAGTTAGTTTCACATTTGAATTCATGATGATAAATGGGTTCAAATGAAAAATCTTCTGACTGTGACTGCATCATACACCAATTTTCTGAAGTACGAGATCTACTGACGTCATTTGCTTCTTTAGCATCTGCCAATCTTCCCATGACAATAAAATTCCCTTCTTGGTAGAATATAACCTCCAAGATGTATGATCCGTAATATATTCACGAATGTTAACCATCACTTGCTGTTGATATTTCAGCAATTTAATACATATTTCTCCATTAATGGGTATCATAACCGGTAAATCGTCTACACTCATCTTCTTCATGGACTTTGTAGTAGTGGTAGCTTTACGCTCAGGTTCTCGCTTACTTTAGGCTCTGTCTTAATTTTTCGCTTTTTTACACGGCGACGTCTTAGCTGATAACTCATCTCTTTTTATCTTTTTAAAATGTGATCGCTGTTGTATTGGTAGTGACTTCAGCTCAAACTTTATTATGGACATTGCCTTAGACTTTGCTGTGGGTATTGTCTTAGGCTTTGCTATAGGCTTTTGTGTTGGCATTGCCTCAGACTTTTCTGTTGGCATCGTGGTAGATTTTAGTTGACATGCTCACTATTCAACATTTTGATACAGAATGATTGTTATGTCTGAGGGCGGACACCTTTTTATGCTCTATGTAATTTCAATGAGCTAACATGGTGAAACCATCATTCAATACGTAGCGCTTATCATCAATTGGTGACAGACCAACCTTCATGTTTTTTTTCCACACACAGACATACACACATTTGTTTATTTCATAACAATGAGTGACCCTTAGAAGCTATTTCAGACACACACACACACACACACACACACACACACACACACACACACACACACACACACACACACACACACACATACAAGAGGGCCGAAAGTTTTTGATGTTGGCTCCTCAATAACTGGTCGAGTTACCGCAGCTACACTTGTATTTCAGACACACACACAAAGACATACATAGATTGATCAACCTTATTTCGTAAGAAGGGGTTGCCCTTAGAAGGGCCGGAAGTTCTTTTAGATGTTTGTTCTTCCCCAACACGTTGGGATTCCACACCCGCATTGGTGTCTGTAGTACTGCTCCATGGTAAACGGCCTTCCTGCACATTTGAAGAGGTGACGGTTGTAGTAGCTCATGTTTCTTAGTGTCGCGCCACACTACCAGCAGTCTGTATACTCCGGCAAAATATGTCGCTGAAAACTTGTATCATAAGAGGCCTCCACAGGTTTCACAGCAGAACCGCTGCGGTGCATTGTGGTCTGGGGACAGTTATGAGGCTGCCCCGCATATTCGATCCAAACCCAGCACTTGTAACACTCAGTTGTAAGTGTTACTGGCCGGTCGTTCCTCGTCACTGTGATATTCTTGCCTGTTGAACCCATGTTTTTCTTGTTGTAATGAGTATTTCCTGCTATTTATATATGCAGGGGGAGGGCGTACCTTCGCTGCCGGGGTGCGGGATCTGACACACTATGTACCTTATATGTCTTTCTTTCTGGAATTTCTCCACATCTTCAAAGCATTGAATGAATGAAACTGCTGATTCGAACACGTTTTTGAATGGGCTGCCCATTCGAACACATCTTTGAATGGCGCGGGTCAGTCATACTATGTCCTAGTGGGGTCTGACATACTGTGTCCTAGGGGGGTCAAGGTAAAGGTCAGGGAGGTCAAGGTCAGGGGAGTCCTGCGGTAAAACTGTCGTTTCCCCCTACTCTCAGCATTTGTGTTTCTGATCTTTGTAATCCTCTCCCACACAACCCCTTCTAGGAGGGAATTTCTAATTTTAGCATATTTTTCGTTTCAGATCATTTTCAGCATTTCGCATTTTTGACAGCCCCCCCCCCCCCTCCACCAAGGCGAGAATTTTTAATTTCAGCATATTTTTCGTTTCAGATCATTCTGATCATTTTTCAGTTTTTTTTTACTTTTAATCACCCCTCCCAGACGGAAACTTCTAATTTTAGTATATTTGTCGTTTCAGGCCATTCTGAGCATTTTTCACTTTTTGAACATTGCACCCCACCCCTCACAGATGGGAATTTTTAATTTTAGCATATTTTTGGTTTCAGACCATTTTGAGCATTTTTCATTTTTTTTACCTTTCGAGCACACTCCGATCCCCCATCCCCATCCTTCCAGGTGAAAATTTAAAATTTTTGCCTATCTTTTTGAGAATTTTTTATTTTTTATTTTTTGGGCCTCCCTTTCACCCCTAGGCGTGAATATCTAATTTAAACATATTTTTTCGTTTCGGGCCATTCTGAGCAGTTTTTATTTCTTTACCTTTGGACAACCTCCTGACTCCTACCCCTAGCTGGGAATTTCTAATTTAATATATATTTTTTTTCATTTCAGACCATTCTGAGTTTTTTTCTCATTTTTTTACCTTTGGATCAACCCACACCCCCTCCCCGTTGCAGGCATGAATTTCTAATTTTTGCATGTTTTTTGGTTTCAGATTATTTTGAGAATTTTTCATTTTGTTGTCCTTTTTGATCCCTTTCACCACTAGATCTCAGATGTAACAAATTTTTGTTTCGTGCTTCTTGACAATACATTTGTTATAATCCATACATCAACAGTGAACTTATTTCACACGAGTTAGTGATCCTGAAAAAAGGACTGGGGTTCTTTCAGTATCGGATCTTTCTTGCAAAAGTAAGCGCTATGAAACGTGTTTATTGTCACATCCATCACTGTAAGCTGTATTTGAAGAATGAGAACGTATCACTGCACACATTGATCAATACTAGACAAGTGACAGTTAACCATTGTTCGAATAACACGAGAAAATGTGTATTTTCATTCTCTTACCGAAGTCACAAGCAGAAACTTTATTCTGATTTCCAGATCACTCATTCATCTGTTCACATATGTTCAAATAATCGAATTTCACACTTTGGCATATTTTTCAGAGCATTCTGAGCATTTTTCATTAGTATTTAAGACAGACGTGATAACTTCATGTGTGAAGAACGTTGAAGCTGCGTTTATGAGATTTGGCAAGAACTTGAAGCTTTGCTTTGAAGTAAAGAACCAATTCGTGAGAAAGATTTACTTTAACCTGTCTCTTAAATACCAAGCTGTGGTGAAGGATCATTTTAAATCTTTATCAATACCATGAATTCAGCCACAAGTGTCATAAGATCTTAGTATAAAAGTTACTGAACCTGACTGTGAACGCTGTATACAGTTTCAACAGTATGATAAGCTTACTGAGGGCTACAACTTCGTCACACCCGGTGTAGGACTTTGGATGTACGATCACATGATGACTTCTATAAGAATTTTATGTAAAGACGAAGAAACTGAAAATACATCAAGTTAACAATTTTGTTTCAAAGGTAAGATATACAACCTTTCAACATTGTTTAAAACTTAGTCATTTAAATGTTGAAGGCATAGCAACAATGTTTTTCTTTCTAGAAATTTAATCTTATGTAAATTGTTTTAAAGTCAACAAAGGAAGAAAATAAAAAAAGTGACAGATATTTCAAAAAGAAGCCATAAATGAACATTCTTTGAAAAATTCAAATATACCGTCACTATAAGTGAAACATCTTAGCAAAGAAACAAAGCAAGTGTTTTGCAGCGCAAATCGGTAGAGGCTGAAGAATAAGTCTTGGTGGATATACACAACAGGAAATTTTCAAACCTGAAAATGGATCTGACTTGCTGCAAGGAATGCAAAAAGAAAACATGGAGAATGTTTATTATTTCGTCGTTATAAGGTGTTCTTTAAAACATGTTTCCAACAAAACTAAAAAATATGGATACATATTCAACTCGAGTGAAGCTTTATATCAATATGAGAAAGCAGTTTTTCGTAGCCGTCAAGATATTGGTTTAGCTATTGTTTCATGTAGAAATGGATATGAACCGAAACGCATAGCTAAAGTAATAAAGCCGTGTTCCTTATGGGACACTTTGAAGGTAAACAAAATTCGTGACGTTTTGTATGAAAAATTAAATCAATGTGTGTTATGTCATAAAAGTTAAAATAATGTTGATATAAGACCTTAGTCGAAGCAGCTTATGACAAATGGTGGGGAGGTGGTGTCAAACAATTATCATCTCTATCATATCATGGAAAGAATGTAATGGCAAGCTGCTAAAAATGTTAGCTATATATGTTGAATCAGAGGGGTACATTAAAATATTCATCAAATGAACTCAAAAACGAATTGAACTTGAAGAACATTTAGTTTATATTATAAATTGTAGTGTATAACATACTCTTTTAACTGTTTTATCTGAATTGTTAAAATATTAGTTAAGTTATTCATATTTGCATGTCAAGAAAGGTTTATTACGTGAATGACTGGTTTCATTTCAAGTTAAGATGATAACGTGAAGACTGCTTAATAAACACCTACTTTAAACGTGGAATACCGGGAGCATTTGCAGGACCTGTTAAATTGTACAAAATACTGAAACAAAATATCTTTTAATCTATTCCAAAATTATAAATTGGTTGCAAGATCAAGATACCTTTAGTTCACTTCAATCAGTGAAATACAAATTTAAAAGACAATGCATCATTATCAGTGGTATTGATGATATGTGGGATGTGGACTTGGCAGATGTAGCCAGTATTGCTGCACATAAAGAAGGCAATCACTTTCTACTAATCGTCATGGATGTCCTTTCCAAACCCTTGTGGGTAAAACGTCTCCCAAACAAAACGCATACCAGTGCCATTGAAGCCTCCCAACAAATTTTTCAAGAAACAACAAGAAGACCTAGAACATTGATGTCAGATAATGGAACAGAATTTGAGAACAGAAGGGGTAAAGCAATTTCTAAAGAAAGAGGGCATTCATGCATGTACTACCAAGAATGGGGCGAAAGCTAACTTTGCTGAAAGAGTCAAACGTTCTGTCAAAGGACTGATGTGTCGCTATTTTCTACACGGGCAAACGTATCGGTATACAGATATTTTACAAGACTTAGTCTGCAGCTATAATCATATGCCTCATAGATCCTTACCAAATGCATTATCACCGACAGACATTACCAAGAAGACTGAATTTAAAGTGTGGAAACACATGTATATTGATAAATTGAAATAGAAATCAAAGAAAAAGCCAAAGTCCGAAAAGTTTAACATTGGTCAGCATGTTCGCATTTCCCACATGAAATTTAATAGCTGGGTTAAGTAATCCGACATTCAAGCACCACGAAACATTCATTTACATGTTGGTTTCTAGACCAACAACTAAAGGATAAAGGTCTCTTGTGGAAGCGCTCATTGAATAAAAAGTCATTCAGCCATTTCCTAAAACCATTTATGGCTTATGCTGTGGATCACCCCTTGTGCAAAGTCATGAAAGAAGTGACATTTATCAAGGCATTACAGAGGATACTGAAAAGCGTTTCAATTCCAAACAGAATAACTTAGTCATTACAGATGATCTCATGACCAAATGCCACACTGATTAACGCATAACCAGATTGTTTAGTGTTGGAAGTAGCCATAAAAATCTAAGCATTATTTTCATCCTATAAAATATGTTTCACCAAGAAAAGGATTACATTATTGTCTTTAAAAATTCCAGAAATAGTCAACAGATCAGTACACTGAGTCGACCAATGTATCCATGGAACTCTCATTTTCTCATTGAAGCATATCAAGATGCTACAAGCAAACCTCATGGCTAATTATTCATTGATTTGAAACCGGAGACAGAAGATAAGTTAGTATTCGCACAGTAATTCTACCAAGTGTTACACATTATGTTTATGTGAATAAAATATTATATCAACGTCAAGATGTCCAAACAAATTCAAGTGAATCAACCATTTCTTCTTTTATTTGCACGTGGCACTGCTAAATGAAGTAAATCCTTATTGAAGCCAGCCACAAATAATGAATTGGTCAGTTTTTTAAAAATATGCTTGAATGTATTGGATACTTACCATTGAAGCCATATATGTATCAAAAATTGAAGCGTGAACAACACACCATTCGGCAACTGGCCAATAAGAAAATTTCCCTCAAGCGTAAAAAGAAGTTGATTAATCAGAAAGGTGGTTTATTGGAACAATTGCAGGAAATGTGCTTCCACTATTACCTCAATTGTTATTAAAATTGAAGCATGCATTAAAATGGTCCTTATTCCTTAATCACAATGTAGAAAATTAAAATTAAGTGAACCTTCAAATTACAGCTACAGTGAATAAACTTTTTAAAAAGAAACGAAATCGTGAAACTGCAACGGAAATGTTTCAACTTCTTGGCCGTCATTTTCGAACAATTTAACTACAACAACAACTAAAGTCTGCTGCTGCAGCTGCTGCGGCTGCTGCTGCAGAAAAATCCGAAAAGTCACAAAAATTTCTAAAGAATTTGCAGCCTATGTATCATGTGAAAGTAACACAGCTTCTGGCAGAACTTAAAAATTATGGTACGAAATAGACAGATAACAGTAAACTTGTGTTGATACTGGAGAGTAATTGAAAATTCCAACATTATTGATTTACTGAAAGAAGCAACGGTTGCTACAAGAAAAAGAAACGACAAGTACCACCAAGAGGTCCGAAACGGTTTATTCATGAAATTGTTGATGCTAATATTCCCAGAATTGGCTAGGGCACAAAACATCTCGTGAAGATATTACAAAAGAAATGAAACAACGTCAACAAAGACAGTTTCCTGAAGGATGGGATCATTGTTAACCGCTTAAAGTGTACTCTTTTTGTCAAGAAAATGAAACTACAACTCATATTCCTTTAAAAATAATGTGTGAAAATACTAAGCAGCAACAATGTTAACCAAGCACGCAGCGTAAACAGCGTACGCAATGCATGTAATGTGAGTGGCGCGTGCCATGCACAAAATAATGTATATACGCATCCACTCCATCAATGTGCATATACGATTTAGTGATCATAGAGTCAACAAGTTGTTACATCACTTTGCCCAGTAATGCTAGCATGAACTATTATCCTACTAGTAAAGCGTATAATTATCAAATTCATTTGCTTCGCGCATTATATTTGAAAGGAAAATTGTGTCACCACATCTTTAAAAGATTGCATAGAATGTTCTTAAAGGCGTGTCTGGTCTATGCTGAATTTGACAACATCATTGAAATAAGCACTAATCGCAGTGTTCAGTTTGATTATCAATCATGAACACGAAGCAGATAGATGCCATATTGAAGAATGATGTCATGACAAAAAACTTATTCCACGGAGTGTTTCCTATGGATCAATTGCCAGCATTACAACAACGATCCTATGTCATCCACATAGACAACCATGATGACACTGGTGAACATTGAGTTGCCGTGTACTTTGTGGAATATTTTGACTCTTACGGATTTGCACCTATAGATAATCGCTTAGAAAAAATTTTACGTAATGAGTATGTGTATAATTCAATACCATTACAACAGGTCCTTTTCAATATTTGTGGCTTTTATTGTGTATAATATATAGTGCAATGAGCTCGAGATTGTAGCATGTTTGACATTATAGATATATTAAAAAGAAGTGATGGAGATTCTGTAGTCAAGGACTTTGTGTGTAGACATAATAATCCATTGTTCTGTTAAACAAGTTTTTTTTAATTTATGGTTAATTTTCTGATTTTGTAGTTAAGTTTTAGTGAAAAATTTATCTCATTGTATATTTGTAAATGATTACTGTTACATTGCCATACTAATGTCATACTGGTGTCATATCATTCTAATGCATCACTGAGGTCACTGGGATCACTGGCGTGGTGCTAATTCAGCCGTAAATCCCGTCTCATTCAAATTGAAGGTCTCTGGCGAGTTGTTAATTCACCCATAAATCCTTTTTCCATGCTTAAGGAGAGTCCTTGGTGAGTGGTTAACCCACACGTAAAGCATGTTTATTGACTCCGCCTAGTGGATCCTTATGGTGAAACTTGCCGGTCCCAAGCCTGGGAAAAGGAGGAGGGTTGTGCGCAGGGCTACGGAAACCAAACCCAAAGAACTAAAAGGCACCGATTGGAGAACTGAAGCGTTCCAAGATATTGGAACCAGGACGGATGTCGGCCAAACCCAACCGGGCGCTGACACCCCGATAGTGGATGTCCTCAGACCAAAAACTACGCGTAGAGTGGTCTGCTGGAATGTACGTACCCTCTACCAAACTAGAAAACTAGCTCAAGTCATCAGGGAAATGGACACTTATAATATAAGGCTATTAGGCGTCAGTGAAACAAGATGGACAGAAAAGTGGATCTAGACAGCTAGCAGCAGGATACATTATACTATACTCCGGAAGATCAGACAACAATCACAGTAGAGGTGTTGCTATCATCACATCTAAAGAGATCCGCAGGTGCCTAATACAGTCAAAACCGATAAACGAAAGATTCGTGACCGCTAGATTTAACTCAGCCTACGCGGAGCTATCAGTAATAGCTTGCTATTCACCTACAGACGATGCCACAGAAGAAGATAAAGACATATTCCATGAGTAACTACAAGAAACCGTTGAGGAGATACACACTCCAGACGTCTTGCTCATCTTCGGATACCTCAACGTCAAAGTCGGAACCAACAATACAGGAGCCGAAGCCACAATATGGAAGCACATGGTCGGAATAGCTAATGACAACGGTGAAAGACTCATAACCTTCTGTGAAGAGAACCGCATGGTCATAGGTGGAACGATCTTCCCACACAAGGAGATTCACAAGGTGACTTGGAATTCACCAGATGGTCATGCTAAAATCCAGATTGACCATATCATTATCAACAATACATTGAGAGGAAGCCTACAAGATGTGAGAGCGATGCGGGGTGCAGATATAGCCAGTCGCCATGAACTCATAATGGCAACCCTCAGACTGAGGAAGGTGAAAAAGCGCGACCAACGTCAATCCCAACTTGATGTCAGCAAAATCAAAGACGCTAAGATTAAGAAGGCATTCCAAGTCGAAATAAGGAATAGATTTTAGCACTACAGAACCAAAATGAACTAAACTTTGACAAGTTCAACGAAACGATTTTATAAGTGGGAAGGAACGTGCTTGGAACAAAAGGACGCAAGAAAGAAGAATGGACATCTCTTCGGACATGGGAGAAAAAAGATGAAAGAAAAGAAAACAAAAAGAAAATACTTGCAATAAAATCAGTGCGCCTCAAACATCAGCTAAAAAATGACTATACCGAATTAGATAAACAAGTAAAAAATAACACGATCAGACAAAAGAGCGTATATAGAGCATATGGCAGACGAAGCAGAAACAGCAGCTTCTACACAAGACATGGCAACACTCCTTAAAGTCATTGGTGGGTGGATTGAATACGCCAATCCAACCAGTGAAAAACCAAGAGGGTAACATCCTCTCAAAGGAAGAAGATCAAACGTTGGAAAGAGCATTTTGAGGAAGTTCTTAACAGAGATGAACCAGAAATTGAGACGCCTATATAACCCGCGCAATTTGAGCTCGATATTGAAACGGGGCCACCGACGTTGCATGAAGTGAAGAATGCAATCAGGTCCCTGAAGAATGGGAAGGCGCCAAGCGCAGATCAAATCCACGCAGAATTGCTCAAAGTAGAACAAGAGCTGACTCCCAAGGCACTAACGGCAATCCTCGGCAATATTGAACCGACGCCGGAAGCAGCAAACTCAGACTCCCCGACCGCCCTTTTCAGGGAGGTCACCACCTAATACGAAATAAGCGCCATTTGTGTCATGGTGTTGGTGGGTGTGTGTGTGTGTATGTGTGTGTGTAAGCATGACAGTGTAAGTAGTGTGAAAAGGACAGTTCTACTGCACTTTGTGACGTCATACTGTCTGGAAGTGACGTCATACTGTCTTGAAGTGACGTCATAGCGTCTGGACCGGAAGTGTTGTCTGGACCGGAAGTGACGTCATCATGTCTGGACCGGAAGTGACGTCTGGACCGGAAGTGACGTCATGATAAGCGTAAGGATAGGCGCGGCCATCCATGACGTGATAATGACGTCATGATGACGTCATACTGTCTGGAAGTGCCGTCATACTGTCTGGACCGGAAGTGTTGTCTGGACCGAAAGTGAGGTGATAGGCGTCGTCATGGCAACAAAGCATAGGCGTCATAGGCGCAGCCATAGGCGTAGCCATAACCCTGATAACAAAGTGAGGACCCCCCCCAGGACATACTATTTACCGACCCCCCCCCACCCAGGACATACTATGTACCGACCCCCCCCCCCCAGGATATACTATGTACCGACCCCTCCCCCAGGACATACTATGTACCGACCCCCCCCCCCCCCCAGGATATACTATGTACCGACCCCCCCCCCCCCCAGGAGAGCAAAAATTGTGCTGAATCAGCATGATGAAATCGTCGATTCAGCATGATAAAATAGTATATAAGTGTAGTGACTCGAGGCCCAGACATCGTCAGACACATCATGGACAACACATCAGCTACTAAGAAAGTGACCATACAATGCTACAAGTGCTGCGTGAGGTTGGAATATGAAGGACAGTCACACAACTGCCCGGTGCACCACAACGCACCGCAGCGTTTTTGCTGTAAAACCTGCGGTGGTCTGCTCTGGTACCTGCGGCGACGCTACCTGGGCCAGGACCAATATGTAATGACTGCTGGTGGTGTGGTATGACTCTGAAGCTGAAGAGCTATTGCGACAGCCATCCGTTCAAGTGTGCGGGAAGACCATTTACGATGCAGGAGTACTACAAGTACAAATGCCGCTGCAGGAATCCAACTTGCTGATATACTAAAATATTTCGGGCCCTTTTAAGGGCCATCCTATATTATGAAATGAAGCAAAACATGTGTGTTTGTGTGTGTGTGTGTGTGTGTGTGTGTGTGTGTGTGTGAGAGAGAGAGAGAGAATACATTTTATCACATTTCAGGTCTAGTTGGCGGATGAATACCATTTGGCAGACCATTTAACTTCACCGCCAGATGTCTCTGCTGTGCAGCAGTGCAGCTGTACAACTGTAAGTGAGTCATTCATATACACATGTAAAATTCTGCTGAGTCAGCAATTTTAACATTTTTGAAAAGTTACACACCATATTTTGATTAAATGGAAGTAGCATAAAGCATGAGTGAAACATGTCAACTAGTCAACTAGTGATACATTCTGCTGAGTTAACACACCATTGAAGTGGTATAAAAGGAAGAGTGAAACATGTATTTTACTTCATTTCACTTCTAGCAACAGCAAGAGCAACAACGATGGCAACAGTCTACTGTCATGATTGTGATGTGACATTTCCATCTCTGGAAGTGTTCGTGACACATACATGCAAACCAGCCAGGATGAAACGTGCTCATGATGAGCTTGTTGAGCAGATTGAAGCCAAGAGACGAAAGACCGTACAAGATGGTGTTGAAAGTCCTGATCCAGTCCTCTGCTGTAAATGTGCCAAGATATTTTCATCTTTGGATGCATTTGAGACACATGCATGTGCTGAGATGGAAAATGTGTCTCATGAAGAACAAAGAAAGAAAGAGACAGGACAAGTAGACAGAGGCAGAAGAGTGAGTCTTGGTGAAAACGCACAGGAAAGACGGTTTGAGCCTGAAGATGGATCAGATTTGCTACTTGAAATGCGACAACAAGAGAATAGAATCAAGAGACATTTGCTAGAAACGTTAAACCGTGGCATGAAATGGTACATTGTGGTACATGCACGCTTCAAGAAAATGACACCAAATGTTGAAGGCGTGATGGTAGAACAAGTGGATAATGCCTTCATCAGTAGTCCGACATATGCAGCATACAATCCAACAGATATTGAGAAGGACTTGCCAGAAGCCTATAAAGAATTATTTACCAGGTTTGATGAACATGAGCGACAAGGTTCTGGCTGGGTGTTGGATAACATATTATTCATTGAAGTACATACAGCAACGTCAGCGCCACTGGAAGCGAGCAGTTTTATCCCACTACCGAAGAAAGTAAAGAGTACAAAAGGTGTGTTAAACATTCAGAATAAAGACAACAAGTGCTTCTTATGGTCTGTATTGGCTCACCTTCACCCTTCAACAAATGTAAACCCAGAGCGTGTGCATCAATACAAGCTATTTGAGAACGAATTGAAGGTAGAAGGCATGACATTTCCAACACCGATTACAGACATTCCAAAGTTTGAAAAGGAGAATGATGTGTCCATTAACGTGTTTGGATATGAACATGATGTAGTTGTTCCGATACAACTCAGTCGAAACACCAGCGCCAGAGAAATCAACTTGCTTTTGATTAGCAATGACAAGACAAGACATTACTGCCTCATCAAGAATTTCAGCAGACTGATGGCTTATCGATCAAAACATGATGGAGCTGCTTTTTATTGTTTCAACTGTCTTCACGGGTTTAGGCGACAAGAGCTTTTAGATGAGCATCGTTAAGTGTGTGGCAAGCATGGCGCACAACGTTTATCATTCCCCAAGAAACCTTTCATCAAGTTCAAGAATGTAGCCAAACAACAGCGAGCGCCGTTTGTGATTTATGCAGACTTTGAATGTTTCACGAAAAAACATGAAGGAGACAAGTATCAGCATCATCGTCCAAACAGCTTTGCCTATGTGGTTGTGAGCCAGTATGATACACGTGCTCCAGTCATGTATCGAGGAGACAATGCTGTGAAAGTCTTTTTAGACCATATGGTGAATGAGCGTGATCGTATTGTGCATGGTTTACAACAGAAAAAGAAAATGGTGATGACTCATGAAGATGAAGAGCATTATAAGAACGCCACAGATTGTTACATTTGTCATGAACCTCTAGGAGCAGATCGTGTGAGAGATCATGACCATATCAATGGTAAATACCGCGGAGCTGCACATAGTCAATGTAATTAACAATTTCGACTTCGAAAGGATAAGCAGGATGTTGAAGATTCTTTCATCATTCCTGTCTTTTTCCACAATTTACGAGGCTATGACAGCCATTTGATCATGGAAGAAATTGGAAAGTTCAAAAATGAGACAATTACAGTCATTCCCAACACCGTTGAGAAATATATTGCATTCACCATGAGCAATCTGAAATTTACAGACAGTTATCAGTTCATGAGTACTTCTCTACAGAAGTTAGTATCCAACCTAGCGGCAGAAGGGAAAGACAACTTTTATAACATGACGTCACACATTCACGATAGTGACCAACAAGATTTACTGTTGAGAAAAGGAGTGTACCCTTATGATTACGTGGATGAGCCATCCAAGTTTGCTGAAACACAACTACCGTCCAAGGACAAGTTTTACAGTCTGCTCAGTGAAGAAGACATTAGCGATGAGGATTATGCGCATGCGCAGAAGGTGTGGGAGACATTCCACTGTACTACATTTGGTGAATACCATGACTTGTACCTGAAATCAGATGTGTTGCTGCTGGCTGACGTGTTTGAAAACTTTCGTCACGTATGTCTCAACACGTATGAATTGGATCCTGCTCACTACTAAACAGCGCCAGGACTGTCGTGGGATGCCATGTTGAAAGCGACAAAGGTGAAATTGGAATTGATCAACGACATTGACATGTACCAAATGGTTGAACAAGGTCTACGTGGAGGAATATCTGTCATCACACACAAGTATGCGAAAGCAAATAACCCCTACGTAGCAGATTACAATCCCACGAAACCGACCAACTACTTGACGTACCTGGATGCAAACAACTTGTATGGCTGGGCCATGTCGCAAAGCATGCCGGAAAGTGGATTTATGTGGGTGAGCGAGCCAGAATCCATTGACTTTATGGATGTGGATGAAGATGATGAGATTGGATACATTTTAGAAGTGGATTTGGAATACCCATATTCAATCCATGATCATCATAATCACTATCCAGTGGCTCCAGAACGGAAATGTGTGAAAGTGGGAGAATTGTCAGAGCATAGTCAGAAGCTACGGAAAGATCTAAACATGAAAGGCAAACCTAGTGAAAAGCTCATTCCCAACTTATGCGACAAGAAGAAATATGTACTTCATTATAGAAATTTACAGCAATATGTCTCACTGGGATTGAAAGTCACGAAGGTGCATCGTGCCATCATGTTTGCACAGAGCAAATGGTTGGCAAAATACATCTCCTTGAACACGGAAAAGAAAAAGTTGGCTAAGAACCCGTTTGAGAAAGACTTCTTCAAATTGATGAACAACTCTGTGTTTGGCAAAACCATGGAAAATGTGAGAAAACGCATGAATGTGGAACTTGTTCACCAAGAAAAGCGGTTCAAGAAACTTGTGGCCAAACCTTCCTTCCACAAATTTAGAATTTTCAACGAAGATTTGACTGCGGTACATTTGCGCAAAGTGGATCTGCTTCTGGATAAACCCATTCAAGTTGGTTTCACCATTCTCGACCTCAGCAAGGTGCTCATGTTCCACTTTCATTACAACTACATCATGACCAAGTATCCCGACGCCAAGCTGTTGTTCAGCGACACCGACAGTCTATGTTATGACATAGAAACGGAAGATATCTACAAAGACATGCAGGAAGATGCCGACTTGTTCGAACAAGTGACTATCCCCCAGATCATTTCCTGCATTCCAACGTGAACAAGAAAGTGCTTGGGAAAATGAAAGATGAGACGGCGGGTATTCTCATAGAAGAGTTTGTTGGACTTCGACCGAAAATGTACAGTATGATGTATGGTGGGAAAGAAAAACGTACGGCTAAAGGCATTACTCGCGCATGTCAAAGACGTATGAAACATCAGCAGTATAGAGACAGTTTGTTCAACCAAAAACAAACGATGACCACAGGACACATCATTCGAAGTCATGACCACCAGATCTTCTCGGAGAAGTTGAGGAAAGTGGCTCTCTCTCCCTTTGATGACAAGCGATATGTGATGAGTGATGGTTATTCCACTTTGGCGCATGGGCATTACAGTATATAAGGGCGAGACACTTCAACTTTAGAGTTAGTTGAGGTGTGAACACTGAAGCGTCAACATGAATCGGAAAAGATCTGCAACAACGGATATGGATACTCTTGCTGATACAGTCAAAGACATGACTGTGAAACATCCTGACAATACCATCAAGAAATTAAAAGTGGAGACGACGGTACCAACACCACAGTCGTGGGATGGAATGCTTTCTCTAGGCAATGGAAAGTATATCAAGATTATGAAACAAAGTAATGAAGGTGTGGTAAACATTCGCAAATACTTCAGAGATGAGGGGACTGGAAAAAACCGTCCAACGAAAAAGGGTATCTTGCTGACAATACCTGAATGGAAAATGCTGAAGAAGCAGGTGAAAGAAGTGGATAAAAGGCTTCGCAGACAAGACGACAAGTCATAACAAGGTAAAAACATGAATGCACTCATGCTGAACGGTGGTGTTTACCTTACTGTCAATGAGAGGAATGAAGTGATACTAGATTCTAAGACAAGTTATCATCGGTTTAAACCTGAAGTGTGGAAAGACTTTAAAAACATACCACTTGAACCTGGGTTTAAACGTAGACTTGAAAATAAAGTGGAAGTGACGGTAGCTGAATATGATTCTAACATACGTGTAAAAATCGGTAGAAATCTTTTACAGGATTATCCAAAGGATTATAAGGGAGTTGTGCCAGATACACCATATACAGATTTGATCCTCTTTGATATCAAGAACTGGCGCGCAGTCTTACGATTCCTAGAAGCGATACAACATCCACTCTTCACCATCTTGCGAGCATAAAAACGTCTTTGCAGACAAGGAGACAGCTCATAGTTCATCTTACTGTTGAACGAGATGGAAGACTTTTTAACGGAATATAAACCAATTACGCATGGATTCTCATATCTGAGAAATGAATATGATGACATTGTGCTAAGACATTTTGGACAGTATCTCGTCCTATCACTTGATGACCAATCCGTGTTGAAAGACCATCTAGAGAAGTTGAGAAGACCCGGCTTTCTCCTAGCAGTCTCAAATGAATTAGAAGTGCGTGTGACTGAGAACTGCTTAGACGTGTTTGTACAATTTCGCCAATATGACGAGCTTACAGAAAACTATGACTACATCACCCTCAACACAGTGGAATGGAACGCGCTGTTACAAGCATTGGATTGGAAAGAACCTAACGCTTGAATTCAAAGAAACAGAAATATGGCTTATGCGGGGCACCAAATCCATTGAGCTGACACAATCTATGCGTGTGATGGACATTGACTTAGAAGAAGGATATGAACTGAAACTGTCTGAACATGAAACTGTGAAAGTGATAAAGTTTGGTGATGTGTGTTATGTGAGCTTTCATAGCATTTACAAACACGGGTATAATGTCTATGATACCTATATCAATTTAGATTCTGATGAATGGCATGCATTGATGAATGTATTGAAAATAAAAGTTTGTAAATAGTGTAAATAGCGTTTGTAGTTAAAAGTTTGTAAATAGTGTAAATAGACTTTGTAAATAAAAGTTTGTAAATAGTGTAAATAGACTTTGTAGTTAAGAGTTTGTAGTTAAGAGTTTGTAAATAGACTTTGTAAACTTTGTAAATAGAATTTGTAAATAAAAGTTTGTAGTTAAGAATTTGTAAATAGTGTAAATAGACTTTGTAAATAAAAGTTTGTAAATAGTGTTTGTAAACTTTGTAAATAGTGTTTGTAGTTAAGAATTTGTATGTACAACACAATAAACAAGACTGTTTGAAAACTTGGTTTGTTTTATTTAACAACAACAACAACTTAACTAATATAACAACAACAACTTAACTACAACTTAACTAATATAACAACAACAACAACATTAATAAAACAATGGTTTATAATGTCTATATACAAAATCCTTTACAATAAAATCACCATCCTTTCTTTTTAATATATTCACAATATCAAACATACTCTGACCTCGAGCTCTATGTAATATATAATATACACAATAAAAACCACATGACGATGATATTGGCGTTTGTAATGATATAGAATTATACATATAGTCATTTCTTAAAAATATGTCTAAACGATAATCGAGAGGGAACAGTCCATAAGAGTCAAAATATTCTGCAGGGTCTTTATCATAATACACTGCCACCCAATGTTCTCCTGGTTCATCTTGATCGTCTGTGTTGATCACATAGGCGCCGCGTTGTAAAGATGGTAACTGGTCCATGGCAAACACGCCTTGAAACAAGTCTTTAGTCATGACATCATGACTCAATATGGCATCAATCTGCTTCGTGTTCATGACTGGTAGTCGAATTGGATGCTGCGATTTGCACTTATTTCAATAATGTTGTCAAATTCAGCATAGACAATGACATTGATGGTAGGTTGCAAAGCTCTAGCAAAGTTCATTTCTAGCCGCAAATTCCCATGCTTGATCAGGGGAAAATGATCATCACCATCATAATCCGGTGTTAAGTCAAACGAAAATAAAGCATAACCTCTAGGCCAATCTTCCCGTTTTATAATGGAACTTTTCTCACCATTCAATCGATCAAACGATTTGTAAAGCGTTTCAAAAGCGTCCAGGTATTTGTTCTGTGTAATGTCAAGCTTGAGAGGTTTGGATAGAACTGGTTCACCATCCGTGTACAGTTGCATATAGTCCAGATCAAAATGTTTGAAATCATATGGATTCCTCAATACTGATCCACCAAAAGCTTCATTATGAACCAGACCAATGACAATACGATTTGGTAATTGACCCAAAAAGATGTTATCTTTCACAAAAGACTGAAATCCTGCTGGAATAGCCAAGACTTTACATTCTTTTCTAGTGATGATGATCTTGGCAGGACTTTTCATCAATGCATCTGTATGTCCTAACTGAATACCTGGACTCACCCTCACTTTGCGAATGGTTAAAAATGCCTCTTTCACTTCTACCTTATAGGTATTATCTGCAGCCATCAATACATAGTCATCTTTTTGTCTATGGAAACGCAATTTCAAACTGATGCCATTCGGAAGATAACGATCCTGCTCAAACAAATCTATCCTTAAACCACCAGTAAGCATAACATCACAGCTAAGACGAGTATGTAAATAACGATGATGTAAGCCATTATTGCCTTGCTCACCCAAGTCACCACCGTCGGCATTGACATGAAACCCGGATACATATTGTTCATGATTAGGTCTTTTCACCTCATAACTATTCATTGACCCAGCAGTATCCTTGTACATAGAGCGCTCAGAATGCAGACTTTCTTCCGAATCATGGATGAGATGAGAGATAATGCTGGTATAACCATGAGTATTGTTGCTATGCGAAACCAAACGATCATTCAGAAACAATTCAATATTAGACCATAACCCATTAAACACATCATTGATGCAAGAGACATTATCATCTGCGCCACTCTGTTCCATCAGCCTTTAGAATGCGACATACAATATGAAGTTTGCTGTTCTTTAAATCTAGATATTCTTCTGTACTCGCAGGAATGTAGAATTCTATTGGAGCGCCTTCTCTAATGCTTGTAAGTGGTTGATAGTCGACATTATAACTTTTCTCTACAGCAGTTTGCGTTGGTGGTACGTGAAACCATTCCAATGGAGAAAGACTACATTCACACGAATGATTATGAATGAGAGACATGATTTCAAAAGATATCTTTGCGATATTTTGATGTTATCCGTCTGGCTGTTTTTCGTCTTCTGGCACGTTTCGTCGGTTGCATACGCTTTTGTTCACCAAACACACGTTCTGCTACTCGACCCGTAACATCTTTCGCGACATTCTTTGCAGCCTTCTTAAGATGTGGCGCAACGATCTTAGCCCCAGCCTTAAGTAGTGGAATAGCTTTGCGAGCCAATGATCCCAGTATCGAACCAATACCATCGCCATATTGGATTCGCGCTCCTTTGAATCCTGGTAATTCCCCGCCCACTTGACGAAGAAAATGGTTGCGATATGCAGACGGATCGTGTGTATAAGCTTTCATATTGCTTTTGGTCGAAAATGAAGTTTACAGATCACCTTTCCAGTTTGAAATGGAACATTATAACCTGTGTTGTCCTTAATATTCATTTCTATCATGTCAAATTTGGACGTGTTTACAGGAACATAATGCGGTTCGCCGTACGTTTTCATGATAATGTCGCCATCATGGCCTTGTATGCCAACAGAACGTAGTAAGGGAACATAATAATCACCAACATCTTGTGGTTCACAAATGCTACAATACACATAAAGTGTATAAAATCCCTGTTTCACATCCGCTTTATGTTCAGCTGTACATGTTTCAGTATACCATTGATCTGGGATAAATCCTAAAATCTCAGCCAATCCAGCGGAGAATGACACTTCAAAGCCATAATTTAGAAATAGAAAAACACGTCGTCTAATCTTATCATACTTTATCCAAATAGCTTCTTTAAGTTCATCTTTCATAGAATTAGTCGCTTCTTCATTCACTGCCTGACATATTTCTTGTATGGATCTATAGTAGCCATAAGGAATATTAATAGTCTCAAGTGTCTCTGTCAGTGGTTGTTGTCGATACTGAATAGAATAGTCCATGTCATGTCTCATCGTTGTCCATGTCTGTGGATATTGAATTTCAGCTAAAGCCACTTCATATTTTCCATTCAGATAAATAGTTCGAGGCATACGAATTTGATAATTCGAAGTTGTTGTTGTTGGGATAATAGTTCATACTCGCATTGCTAGGCAAAGTAATGTAAAAGCTTGTTGACTCCATGATGGTGGGAACTAAATGGTATAGGTGCGTTGACGTTGTCTATATACTTCACGATAGCGCGCGCCATTCGACCAAGTATGCAAATGGTCTTTCACATCATGATGATCTATGACTTCTCCTTCACAACAAGCACTTGTACATCTTATTTTTACAGGAATAGTTGGTTTATCTTCTTGGCAACAACATAGCTCTTTCAGCCATGTTAAAAATTTTCCCATCCTTCAGGAAACTGTCTTTGTTGACGTTGTTTCATTTCTGTTGTAATGTCGTCACGAGTGGTCTTTTTACTAAACATTGTTTTTGGAATATTAGCATCTACAATTTCCTGGATAAACGGATGCCAACCATGTGGTGGTATGGCTCGTTCTTTTCTTCTTGTCGCCACCAATGCTTCTTTCATCAAATCAACCATGTTGGAATTTGCTATAATATCGCCCGTTTTCAACACAAGTTCATTCTTCTCTGTCCATGTCGTACCATATTTCTTCAGTTCTGCTAAAAGTTGTGTTACTTTTCCATGATAGATAGGTTGAAAATGACTTAAAAATAACTTTTCTGGCTTTTCAGGTGATGATGATGAGGGCTTTTGCTGCCTAGACTGACTTGTTCGTAAATGACGACCAAGAAGTTGAGATATTTCTATAGCCTTTTCACGCGTTCGTTTCCCACGTAAAAGTTTATTGACTTTCGTTTTGATTTCACCATCTTTTCCCTTCTTTTCTAGCAACATTTTATATTCATATTCAGGAATGAGGACCATTTTCATCGTATGTTTCATTTTAGCAGCAGTTTGGCTAACAAAGGTAATGCCAATCTAGCAATAGCTCCAATGAATCCTCCTTTCTGATTAATCAACTTCTTTTTTCGTCGAAGGGATATCTTCTTATCTGCTAGAGTACGAAGCGTATGACGTTCACGTTTAAATTCCTTAAACCGTTTTGAGCTTAAGGGTAAATTTCCTTGCAATATATTCAAACAAATTTCAAACAAGCTTGTTAATTCCTCCTTTGTAACTTGCTGTAGCAAGGATTTACGTCGTTTAGACCCACTGCGTGCAAGCAAATGAAGAAACGGCTGGTTCGCTCGAATACGTTTAGACATCTTGACTGCGAATGGTCAAATGAGTTTGTTCTTGTTCATACACTGCTTTATCAATATATACATAATGTGTATCTTTTGGTAAAATGCCTGTACGAATACGTAGTTGATCATTTGTCTTTGGTTTTAAATCAATGAATAAATAACCATGAGGTTTGCTAGTAGCATCTTGATAGGCTTCTATGAGAAATTGAGATCTTCCAGGATACATTTGCCGCGCCAATGTACTAATTTGTTGACTGTCTCTCGGATTTTTAAACAGAATGATATAATGTGTATTCAAACTAATATTTCGCATCTCTTTCCCATGATGGAATAAATTATGCACAATAAAGATAATGCTTAGATTTTGATGACTGCTGCCAACACTAAAGAGACGTGTCATACGCTCATCACTATGACATTTGGTCATTAAGTCATCAATGATAAGTAAGTTTGGTTTCTTCGGGTTAAAACGCTCTTCAATGTCATCTGGAATGCCTTGGTAAAATTCCACACCTTTCATTCCCTTGTACAAAGGCTGATCTGCTGCATAGAGCCATAAAATACTTTTTGGAGAGGGTTTAATCAACTTTTGTTCTAGAATTTCCTTCACCAGAGACGTTTTGCCACTGCCTGTAGGTCCAGAGACTAAACATGTAAATGGATGCTTCATTGTTGAATGTCTGTTTCTTTCACCCAACTGTTAAACTTGTTTGGCCAACCTAACCACTTGACAAATAATTCTTTCACACCTCCTCGTCTTTTACGTGTTTTCAAGACTTTTTCAATTCTATAAATAGATTCAATATCTTTGGTCACTTTCTGCAGTTCTTCTTCATAGAAATGGCCATCAATATCTTCGTCTAAAAAGTCTTTCACACGATATAAATGTATTCCTTGCTTCTTACAACGATGTGTGACAATGAAGACTTCTTGCGTCCATTTGATGTGATAATCGCGTTGAAACACATATTTAATGTGAGAAATGCGAACATGATCGCCAATGTTAAATTTGTACTTCTTCTTCTTCTTCTTCTTCGGTTTCAATTTCAGTTTGTCGACATACATATACTTCCACACTTTTGATTCGTTGTCTTTACGAATCTCGGCTGGAGCATATTTATTAGGAAGAGAACCATGAGGTCTATGGTTGTAATTGTACACCAAGTCTGGAAGAATGTCTAAGTAACGGTAAGTTTGATTATGTAGAAAATACCGATACATCATTCCCTTTAGAGTACGAATGACTCTTTCAGCAAAGTTGGCTTTGGTTTCATTCTTTGTGGTATAAGCATGAATGCCTTCTTTCTTCAAAAATGCTTTTACCCATCTGTTTTTAAATTCTGTTCCTTTATCAGACCTTAGAGTTCGCGGTCTTCGTCGTGTGTCATGAAAAGTCTTTTGGAAAGCTTGTATGACGCTGGTATGTGATTTATTAGGTATTGGCTGTACCCAGACATATTTGGAAAACACATCAATGACAATGAGTAAAAAGCGTATGTCATCATTATAGGGAGCTATGTTTCCAATATCAGCCAAATCAATATCCCACATATCATCAATGCCACGTGTAATCACACGTTGTCTTTTGAACCTGTATTTTACAGGTTGGAGTAAACTGAAAGCATCTTGATCCTGCAACCATTTCTTCACTTGTGACTGTGTGACTGCTTGATTATGTTTTCTTAAGATGTGATACAGTTTGTAAGGACCAGCAAATGCTCCAGGCTGTCCAGGTTTGAAGTAGATATTGGTCAAGTAGTCTTTCCACGTTGACATGATGAATGAAAAAACACGTCTGAACAGAACAGCTTTTATTTTATCACTCAACCAACATCACTTAACTAACATACATTTATAACTTAACTAACAAGTTTTTTTTTTTTACAAATCAAGTATAGATACAATGGTATGAATAACTGGAGACCATTGGTCTTCAATGAACACTAACCAATGACTGAGTTCATCCAATGTAATAGCATCTACACCATATTTCTCACAACGTTGATTTGCATTCTCTAACACTTTATCTAAATGCATGTAATATTTAGCTTCATTCCAATATGTATAAACAGATGCAAAATGACAAGTATGTTCTTGACACTCTTCATGTTGACAAGCAGGACAGACTAAATATGCAAACTTTTTTACAGCTGATAACATTTCTTCACAATAAGCTTTTTGCACAATATATTGTCTCAGTGTCATGTCCGCCATTGTGCAGTCTTGAATCAATGCAACACAAGTTAAACATACTTCAAATTTACATGGCCACACGTCTGCACACCATGACGGTTGACAAGCAAATGAAAAAGTCTCTAACCCTCACACAACATTTCTAACAACTTTCCCATAATATTCTGACCAGGATATTCAGATGACACATGTTTCACACCAGCTCCCCACCAATGATCATACGTTGCTTCAACTAAAGTTTTGTCTTTACATTCTTTCAACTTGTTGCGAAACAATACACACTGATCCAGTTTGACTTGTAAAACATCTTGCATTTTGCTTCTCTTCACTGTATGCCATAAAGGACATAGTTTTATCCCTTTAGCAATACGTTTCGCTTCATATCCATTTCTGGATGACACAATGGCTGAAGCAATATCTGGACGGTAATGAAACACTGCTTTCTCATATTGATACAACGCTTCACTTGAGTTGAACACATGTCCATACTTTTCAAGTCGTGTTGGAAACATGTTTGAAAGAACGTCCTTATGACCACTGAATGGTACAAGATTCTCCATGTTGACTTTGCTTCTTTATTCTGACATGTCGGTTTCTTCCTGTAATAAAATATCTTTTAATATATTTGCTGCCTCTTCTATCATGTTCTTTCTTTGTTTACGTTGAAACCACTCACATAAAACTAAATTTGCTAGTAAGAAAAACATTGTTATGTCTTTGAGAAACAATTCACTATGTTGTTACAAAGATGATTAAAAAAGGTTTTATATAACTTACCTGATAAAGCTGCTCGGTTTCCTCTTCTTCTTTACAACAATCTCTCAAATAGTCAACCACGGTGAAATATACTTCAACATCAGTGCGAGCAGAATAAAGTGCAGAATCAAAGTCAAAGTCAGGATCTTCTTCTATTCCAATTTTATGACATTCTCCAAGAAATCTTGAATGCAGTTCAATCACATCAAGACTATGATGTACAACATCCCAAAAAGCATCCAAATGATAAAGTTGATAGTCTGGAGTGCCACAGCTAGCAAGTTTAGCAATCATCAAGTCAACATAAGCTTTTTTAAAACATGCGTCCATCTTGTTTCAGTGTCACTTTTACTTTGCTTCTCAGACTTTAAGTACTCCACACTTGCCGCAGAAGTTGTTTGGTTCGCACATCTTGCAATTACACTTGTGACAGTGGCAATGATAATCCTCCACATATCCACAAGCACCACAATAGTCGCAGGTAAGTCCAAGTTGATTTTGTACGTTCATGTTCTCCAACTGAACTTCAGCCAGCCTTTTCTTGGATAGCTTTGACACCTTCATCCGACCATCCTTTTGCAGCTTGATAGGAGTTATGACATGACATTCCTCACATGGCGATAGGGCTGAGTTGATGTTGTCCATCTCCTGAAGCAGTGTCTCCCATTCACCATCATTCATGTTGATGTGATGTGTGTATTCTTTCCCTTCAAACCGTGACGTGCGCACAAAACTCACATAGCGCATATCCAAGTATGAAATGACTTCAAGCCACTTCGTTTGCGTTAAGTATAGTTTGAAGCCAATGTCGCGTAAATTTTTCAAGCTCTGGCACACAATCTTCCACAAAGATGGTGAATAAGCACACCATCTCTCTCCACGTGTGATGCGTAGAAATGGCCCATATTCTCCATGCTCCACAGTAATGGTTAAGTTAGCACTAATTTTAAAGCTGCTGCTGCTGCTGCGCTGCGCTGCTGCGTTGCTTGTCTTGTTCTCCATGACTGCCACAATGTATTGATGATCCACTCCCTCCAACTGTCTGCTGAGAAATGACTCCACTCTGCTGAGTTCACTCCCTTTTATACCCAACTATCTGCTGAGTCAGCTTTCTTTTCAAAGAACTTGCAAACTTTTGAGTTCACTTCAACTCGTCCATGGTTGAATCGAACAAGGTCTGATACATTATTTGGAACATCATCATCATAATGTAGAATAATTCTAGTAGCTACAACTAACATGAGGTCAGTTGCCCAAATTGTATCGCGTTGATAAATGCTAAATCAATGTTGTAAGTTGATAGTAAATGCAGTTCTTCACATTCATGTAGAAACGAGCGGATGAAACGATCTCTTGGAATAGCCTTTCCCACAGCTTCCCAATGCAGATGCAAATTCTTCACTTGCAGCATCCAATCCGATTCAAAAGCAGGAAGCTTTGAAAACACATAGTCAATATAGTTCACTTTGAAGACGTCATCCATAGTCATACATCTGTCAAGAAGTAATGCCGACATTGTGAAGTATTTTCTCGTCACTCTTCCTTTTATAAAACTTTGATGGTATATGGTGTGTAACTTGTTCAAACTTATTCAATACTCGTTCAAAATTGTTGACTCAGCAGAATGTATCACATATATGTTTCACTCATGCTTTTATGCTACTTCCATGTAATCAAAATATGGTGTGTAACTTTTCAAAAATGTTAAAATTGCTGACTCAGCAGAATTTTACTTGTGTATATGAATGACTCACTTACAGTTGTACAGCTGCACTGCTGCACAGCAGAGACATCTAGCGGTGAAGTTAAATGGTCTGCCAAATGGTATTCATCTGCCAAATGGTATTCATCTGCCAACTAGACCTGAAATGTAATAAAATATATTCTCTCTCTCACACACACACACACAGACAGACATGTTTTTGCTTCATTTCTTAATATAGGATGGCCCTTAAAAGGGCCTGAAAGATTTTAGTATATATCAGCAGCAGTTATGGGGTTGTCCCTCATATTCCAACCACACTTGACACTTGCAGTATCGTTGAGTCAGTGTTACTATGCGGTTGTTCCACATAAATATAATTACTACGTCAGGCTTCACTGCAGTGATCTGAGTTGGAAATTGTAGCACCTCCTCCAAAGCATATGTAATATCAGCTGCTTCAGCTTCATCACGCATATTTACCCAGATGCAAACAGATTCATTCGCTTGAAACGCTGTTAAGTCATCAATGATGATAGCTGGTGTGTTATCCATGATGTGTCTGACAATGTCTCTAAGCCTTGAGACACCACACTTATATAGGATTTTATCATGCTGATTCGGCAAAAGTTTTTGTTGCTCTCCTGGGGGGGGGGGGGGGGTCAGTCCCGACTGCCACCTAGGGGGGGGGGTCATGGCTTTTTAGAGTCTGTTGCCATGGTTACACTGATTGACAGGTGGAGTTCATTGGCTTCATGATGATTGACTCGGCCAAAACTATCAAGCAACTTTCGCTCCAGACAGTATGACCTCATCATGACGTCATTATCACGTCATGGATGGCCGCGCCTATCCTTACGCTTATCATGACGTCACTTCCGGTCCAGACGTCACTTCCGGTCCAGACATGATGACGTCACTTCCGGTCCAGACAACACTTCCGGTCCAGACGCTATGACGTCACTTCCAGACAGTATGACGTCACTTCCAGACAGTATGACGTCACAAAGTGCAGTAGAACTGTCCTTTTCACACTACTCAGTGTAGGAGATGAAAAAAGTCACATAGATGTGCTGCCCATAAGCTCGAACCACCAACCTTGTGACTATGAGTCCTCTGTTTTACCTAATGAGCTAATTACACTTCTGGTGAATGATGTGCAAAACATAACGCCAAAAAAAAAAAAAAAAAAAAAAAAAAACTCTCTATATGGTCTGGGGTTGGGGGACCCAGGAGGTTGTGGTTTTAAGTCAACCCGGTGACGTCATTATGACGTCACAGGTGACTCAGAACCAATGTTTTTACTCTTCTTCTGAAACAAAAAAAATACACTAAAATATGATATACCCGTTCGGGGGATCAGTCCGTCCCGCCGGGGAAAAGGATCCTAAATTACAAAATGTTCCACATATAACTTATAGACCGGCTAGAGATCTCATGGGACTTTTGGATGAATCAATGGGGGAGGAGATTTTGTCCGGTCCGTCCACAGGTCCCATGGGATTTCTGGCCGGTCGGGCTTGAAGTCGCATGAGACTTCTGGACGGACCGGCCAAAAGTCTCCTTCCCCATCTGCTGCCTGGGTATTCTAAAAAGTAATTACTCTTTTATGAGTACTATTTTTGCGGAATCTCCATTCGTTCTGCTGAGTAAAAAGGTTATAACAGATCGAAATGCCGGAGAGGTTAGCTGTTGGACAACAACTCGGTAGTGGCTAAAATATATCATTTCAGAGGTCAGCTATTTTATAAACAACGATTGAAATGAGGACACGGTTACACATGACGTCATACCGTGGGGTTTCCCAAAGATTTTTTGTTTTGTAAGTATGCACGCAATCAAATCCGTACACCATTATATGACTCAAATGACCGAGACAAACTTGTCAGAGAGGCTACTGTTCTTTGTTCTTGTCTGAACGTACCACAAACAGCATACTACAGTTACAAGCAACCCTAAAATGGTCAGCTCCAAGAAGCGATTCCCCGTGGAGCTGTTGGATTACAGATTCAATTTTTCTTCGCGATCCACATACATGCCGCCATCACTCGTTTTGGTGGTATGATTTATGGGGATATTGCAAGAATTGCAAGATCTAAGCAAATTCGTTCTTTCGGAATTTTCAGATGTTACCATTTCGACTAAATTTAATGGAATGAAATTGTTAAAATGGTAAAAACATCAGTATTCTTATTTTATTTCAACGTACTAACCTTCGGATTTAATAAGCTATTATCTGAACTTTAAACAATAAGCGGTTTCAGAGTTTTGTGTGCGGGATTAATAAGCCAAATCACACTTTGAGTGTTTCGAATAAATTGCGCAATATATTGAATTTAGAAATGCGCAAAAATTCTGCGTTTCGAAAAAAAAAAAAAAAAAACCGGTAAAAATGAAAGAAATAATAGAGATTTCACCTTAATATGAAATATCTCTTGCACCAAAAGCAATGGGTTTTTAACAACCCGTATGCTATTTTAAAAAGTTTCATTATTTTACCCGGTTCCCTCGCAGTCGAAATTCATAATTCTTGCGCATTTTATTCGAATCACCCAAAGTATGATTTGGCTTATTACGCATTCACTTTTTTCTTTCCTTTTTTTTTTTTTTTATTAATTTTTTTTTTTTTTTGTTCTGTATTCATCACAGGACTACCATTGGAAAATTACATGTTTTCTATTCCGAAGTTGGTAGGTTGCCATAGGCCACATTCTTTTGGACCTCTCAAAAAATTGAGAATCCACTCTCCAAACAGACCAGAGAAGCCCCAGAGACACCGTCCAACAGAACACGTCTCAAAAAATCGAGAAATAAAAAACACATATCTAGCTATTTTGTGCTTATTTCAGATAAATATGTAATCCATATGCCCAGAAATACATCCTGTGACAATCGTTTGTTGGGGCATTGGCTTAAATGTGATCTGTTTTACCTAATAACATCTTTACCACTTCACCAGTACCAACGGTGTTACAGATTAGACCTCAACCTATAGTAATTGAGGTTAAACCTGTGGATCCTCTTGTATTTCGCTATACCTAGTGCAATTACGTATAAAATCTTCTTTGAACTAAGTTTCTACTCTTAAATATCTATATATCACATGCATTTTTGCAAATACGTTGCAGAAATGCCTTTGGCCACATTCTTTTGGACCTCTCAGAAAACTGAGAATCCACTCTCCAAACAGACCAGAGAAGCTCCAGAGACACCGTCCAAAAGAACACGTCTCAAAAAACCGAGAAATAAAAAACACAAATCTAGCTATTTTGTGCTTATTTCAGATAAATATGTAATTCATATGCCCAGAAATATATCCTGTGACAATCGTTTGTTGGGGCATTGGTTTAAATGTGATCTGTTTTACCTAATAACATCCCTACCACTTCAGCAGTACCAACGGTGTTACAGATTAGACCTCAACCTATAGTAATTGAGGTTAAACCTTTGGGTCCTCTTGTATTTCGCTATACTTAGTGCAATTACGTCTAAAATCTTCCTTGACCTAAATTTCTGCTCTTAAATATCTATATTTCACATGCATTTTTGCAAATAAGTTGTAGAATTGCCTTTGTTTACATTTCCGCCATCTTGTATCTGACCTTCTCGAGAGAAGTTTTCCGAGACAAAAACTGTCTCTAGATAACGAGAACTTCTCCAAGAGAACACCTATCGATTTTCCGAGAGCCTCTTGATTTTTCGAGACGGTCCAAGAGAATGTGGCCTTTGTTTACATTTCCGCCATCTTGTATCTGACCTTCTCGAGAGAAGTTTTCCAAGACAAAAACTGTCTCTAGATAACGAGAACTTATCCAAGAGAACACCTCTCGATTTTTCGAGAGCCTCTTGATTTTTCGAGACGGTCCAAGAGAATGTGGCCATATACAAGTTTTTAACTTTTCAATTTTTTCAAAGAGTTTATGGAACTGGAAGAAAATTGTAAATTGTTAGATTTTAAAAAGAAAACCTTATTTATAATAGGACATGAAGTGTTCATTAACTTTATCACTTGGAAAATAAACCACATTTGATTTTTTGTGAAAATTTAGATTGTAATTTGTTCCATACTTTTTGAAATATCAATTCAGATGACATTAGGGTACCACTGCAAAATTTATTTCCACATTTTTATGTAATAAAGCATGCTCACTGGAAACAAATGTCGTTGTAAAGACATTTAGAAAATGCTGCTAAAGGCGTGTAAGTCGCTTAATCTGTAGCCACAGGGGGGTCTCAAGACTGACTTGTATAACGGTTAGTTTTCGTAGAAATTTCGTCAATGTCTCAAATTACTGGGTATTATTGGAAGGTGGGAAGGGGTTGCATGCTACTTCTTCCACTGAAATGCTTGAACTACGGTGACCCCATCTTTTAGGAACAACCTGATACCGAAACATGCTTGTTCGTTCCATGTTCTGTTCTTGCTTCGATAATTTAGCTCTTACCCAGATAACAATATACAATCAACAGTTATCCCTGCCAGCTGACGTTCCTTATTTGGAGATTTATTGTGTTTTATATTGTTGTGTATTGACCTGTCTGTATTGTGGGTGCAGTGCCCCGGGCGAACATGAATTGGAATTTTCCATAGAATTTCCTGCTGATTGCGGTCTTTAGTAGACCCCAAACTTGCCAGCCCGTCGAAGTCTATAGGATTTTCCTCTCTCCGTCAGTCTGTCCATCCGTGTCTCACACTTTGGATACTGTTTTGTTTCCACGATAGTTCTCCGATACTATTTGCCCTAGGCATATGCAGCCTTGCACAGTGAAAATATATATATTGAAGTTGTGCAGCGTCGTGTTATTCTTCAAATCGGTGCCAAAATGGCGACTTTTCAAAACTTGCCAATGTATTAGATAACTCTAATGTAAGAACTAGATGGTTTCCACGCGAGTTCCCCGAGACTATTTACCCTAGGCATATACAACCTTGCACAGTGAAAATATATATATTGGAGTTGTGCAACGTCGTGTGATTTTTCAAATCGGTAAAAAATTGCCAAAATGGCGACTTGTTGTGTCCTGTTGGGGTCTGCGCCTTCGACGATGGCTTGTTTCCCAGAGATTTTTAGGCCCAACCCTCCGGATTGGGGCCTATAGGTTTGGGGCGTCCGTCCGTCTGTCCGTCATCGTTTTATACCCCTATGAATTTGGGGGGGGGGGGCGGTTGGGGCCTGCTTGTGTTTCACAAATACTTACTTGTTATATTTGAGTTTATTCCGGTAGGTTAGCTAATCCGTGATGGAGTCAACGAGCTCAAGGAGTCCTCATGACATTCTTGCCCAAGAGCTCTACAAGTGTGTCGCCAATAACGACATCTCCAAATCACGTCTTCTATTGAAAAGTAAGATTTACAACCAAAAGACGCGGTTTTAATGCGTTTTGGATGAAATGTCCCTGCGTAGAAAATGACAGTCCCTAATTGCTGAGAAAAAGCATCTAAACGTATTTTTCAGAAAGACGTATAATTTATAATGTAGATCTATTTTGTATTAATTTTAATTCTTACTTTTGAGCATTACTTGCGTATAATTGCAAGGTACTATTTAAGTTATAGTTTTTTGTTGTTGTTTTGTCATAATAATTTTGTTCTAGCTATTTGTATTGCAGAGCTCAAGTCGTACCGTTAACTATAATATTAATAATAATTCGTATGTTCTTGTTAGTAAATTGACAATATGAGGTCTGAAACGGTGATGATTTCTTGCAGAGCTAGATTCGGAAGACAAGAAGCGCATAGCGAGTTACACGTTTGAGGGTAACGCTCCCTTATTTCTCGCAGCGAAGAAGGGTCTGGTAAGTTATTACTGAAAACCACATTGTTACCTTAAAGCTTTGTTTTCTTTAAATTCTCACAAGTCTTAAATTACTAAAATAAGTCGCTTTCTTCAATTTTTTTAATTGAATGACTTATCTGTGGTTAGTGATGCAGGCATTTCTCCAGTGCATACATTTGCATGCCGGGTGTTATTAGGTTTCTCTTTCATAAAATTATAAGAAAGTATGTTCACTTGTTAAGTTGTCGGGTTACTGATCAGGTTCATTTTGTGAAGCACTTGCTCGAGGACTGGGAGGCCGATATAGAACAAAAGGGCGTCTACGAAGTGGCCAGCGACCATTCGAAACATCAGGTATTCGCACCAGATTTTGCATGAAAGACAGAGTCGAATAGTAAAATATTCAATAATGAACTTTCTGTAACCTAACACAAGTAAATGCAATGCTCAACTGAGGTTATTAATTTCGTTTTCTGGAAAGTACATGTTGTTGTCTTTAACTAAAACACATTACATTAAAGGGGGGAGGGGAGGGGTGAGGAAGGAAAGGCAAACAAGGAGGAAAAATAGGCTGGTTTCTCATCCCAGTGTTTCAAAAAAAATTGCTGGGCCAGCGATTTTTTTTTTTTTTTTTTTTTTTGGAAAAGCTAGACCTGGCCGGGTCGAACTTTTTTAGCCCTCAGCCACTATTGGCTGCAGGCTATTGCTATCGGTCTGCCCGTCTATCTGTCTGTCCGTAAACTTTTTTCCGGGCGATATCTCAAAAACTATTTATCGGGGCTTCACAAAACCGTACAAGAAGAAAGTATATATAGTGTAGATGTGCAACGAGAAGTTCGATTTGTCAAATATCCGTCCGACTGTCCGTCCGTCGCACTTTAAACTTTTTTCTTGTCCGGGCGATATCTCAAAAACTATTTATTGAAGCTTCACAAAACCGTACAGGAAGAAAGTATGTATAGTGTAGATGTACAACTTGGGGTTCAATTTGTCAAATGTCCATCCATCTGTCCGTCCGTCGCACTTAAAATTTTTTTCTTGTCCGGGCGATGTCTCAAAAACTATTTATCGGGGCTTCACCAAACCTTATAGGAAGAAAATATATATTGTGTTGATGTGCAATGGGGGTTTCAGTTTGTCAAATGTCCGTCCGTCCGTCCGCCACACTCCGGGCGATATCCCAAAAAAGGTAACTCGCCCACAGTGATGTCACTGCTATTGGCTGAGGGCTCTGCATCTCCGATGCCTTTGTTTTTTCTTTTTGAAAATCTCGGTGACGCGGCGTCGACCAAAACCCTAGTTTCGCTTTTTCCGCAGAGTATGGTTCAGTGGTTAGGAACACGTTTTAATGACATCACAGTTATATTACCAATATACATGTTGCTACTTTGGAGACTTTCAAGTGGTTCTGGTATGGACATGAGAGCGCCGAGGGCACGAGCGCAGAATTTTATGAAATATTTCACCACTGAAAGACGAGTTTCAGTGATTTTTTTACTTTTTTAAGTAGAACCTGTGGGAATATATGCGATCGACCGCGTGTCGGTCGGTCGGTCTGTCATCAAGAGCTTGTTAACACAATAACTTAAAAACTGCTGCAACTATTTCAATTAAATTTGGTGTGTAGCTTCTATCTGAACAAACAAAGATCGGTATTGTAAATGGGCCAGGTTCGTCCAAGGAAAATGGACCAGCTGGACTTAGAAAGTTTAAGCTCTTGATTGACTATTCTTAACACGACATCTCAAGAACAACTGCAGGGATTTTAATGAAACTTGGTGTGTAGCTTCTATGGGAACAAACACAGATCGGTGTTGTAAATTGGCCAGGTTAGTCCAAGGAAAATGCACCATTTGGACTTGGAAAATTTCAGCTCTTGATTGACTATTGATGGCCGAGTTTAACTGATGATGGGAGGAAGGAGGGGGGGTGGGGGGCTGTGGGGAATATGTGGACTATGCACACTGCTCAAATTTAAAAAAGCTACACTTGTTTTACAGTTGCATATTAAGGTTAAACAGGACTAAATATTTACCCTGGGCGAGTAATATTGACCGATGGATATAATGACGTAGCACTTTGTATCATGGCTCCTGTTCGTGTGGTGTACAGGTGAGTCCGCTGTGGTGCGCGGCCGTGGCTAACAAACTAGATGTGGTGCACATGCTTGTCGATCACGGCGCCGACATCAATGCCACGTCAGACACGCAGTCCACACCCGTGCGATCCGCTTGCTACATGACCAACATCGAGGTACTCCCTTTTTCTACTAGTACTTGCTACTTGTATTCGAATTTGGTTTTCTGAAACCGGCAAATTAGAAATAATTAAAACTTGACGAAACGCACTGATTTAATATTATTCTTTGGAATATTTTAGTAGTACGGAGTTTTTAAAAAATTATCATGTAACGACGGTATCGTCAATGTTTAGAATTTTGATACGATTAATGCAGTCCCTTTCCTCCAGATCTTAGAAATTTATGAAAAAAGTCGGAACGAAGTGAAGTATCAGTTGCTGTAAAAGATTTGTTCTCAATTTAAATTTAAAAAATATCACTTTCTTTTGATTTTCGCTTAACAGGTTGTGAAATATTTGGTATCAAAGGGCTCCGATATTCACAAGCCCAACCACAATGGGGGTACTTGTCTCATCAATGCGGTGCAGAGCGAGGAGCTCTGTAGATTCCTCATTCAGCAGGGAGTCAATGTCAACACACAAGATAACTCCGGTATGCTTGCATTTTAGTCCTACTTCAATGCAATTTCGTAAAAATTCAGTTCAGTTTTGCCAGACGTGGGCGTTCTCGTGTTTTTCACCAGACGTTTATACCGTACACAATATTAAACTGGCAAGGAGCATTCGAGGAGGGAGGGTGAGGGTATTATTCAGTGATATTACTCTCTTCCAATGAAAAGTATAAGAAAAAGTTCTGATGAAGTTGTTGAAAAAAAAAGTGTCTTCCTGATTTGGAAAGATCAAAGGAAAGTGGCTGCGTGTAAAATAAGGTCTCTCGTGGAGATTGAATGTGTGCTCGGTTGTTTTCCGTCTTGCTTTAATTCCCTTCCTTCCTCCCCCTTTCCCTTCCATCTATTTTTCGATGTACCGTGTGTGACCAGATGGCTGAGGCTTTGAGGAAGTCAGACAGTTTTTGTCTGGCTGAAGCATCTACGTGTTTTCTGCTAAGCTAGCTGACTGCTGGGCTGCGACGCCCCTCTGGTGGGAATATTTTTCAGGTATTGATACTCCATTTGGGCTCTAGAAATATTTAAAGCACATGATAATGTTAAATGCTTTTTGAACTCGAAGCATATTGTTTCATGTAGTGATTTAATTATGTTGAAGGGAACCTTGCACTTCATTACGCGATACGGGAAGGGCGCATGGAGTCGGTCAAACTGCTGCTTCAAAGCGGCTCCGATCCCTTCGTCAAGAACGACTTCAGTGACGACGCGCTCATCACGGCAAGTCTGCGCGGCTATGTGGACATCCTCGAGTACCTCATCACACACATCAACCCGCAGCTGCCGCGGGTCATCGACGCGTACGAGCTGGCCGCCACGAATTTCGTGGATGAGAAGCATGACCTTCAGACGGCTATAGAAATGTGGCGGCGCGCCATGCAGCTACGCTACAGCAGTCACGAATCACCCATCCTCAAGCCACCCCCGGGCGATCCCAATCCCGCGTACTTGGGAATGAAAGAAGCCAGTACGCTAGCGGAACTAGAAGAGGCCGCCACGAATCCGGATGCCGTGTATATGCAGAGTCTGCTGACTCGGGAGCGGATCCTCGGCCCGGACCACAAGGACACGGTGTTCGGACTGATGTACCGCGGGGCCGTCTACGCGGACACGCACCAGTACCAGAGGTGTGTCGATCTCTGGAAGTACGCTTTTTTCCTCCGTCACGACAAGGAGGAGACCCTGAGCACGGAGTGCATCTTCACGCTTCAGGCGCTGTGTAAGCTTTTCTGGGAGATTTACGAGGAGTACACCGCCGGCTTTACGCTGACGTATGCTGACGTCATGGAGGTCTTGAGTTTATCCGTGAAGGAAATCATTCAGAAAAAAGACGCTCCGCCCCCGGACCCGTTTTCAATACACCCAGTTTCTGAACCCGGGGATGAACTGCACACGATGCTGTTACTGGTCTTACATTTAGTACATTTACTGTGTAAAATTACGGTTCCCGGTGGACAGCCAGAATATAAACAGGTCTTGCACAGTTTGCTAAGATCGGGGGTGTTGGCGAATAATGGGCGGTCGCTGCTCCATCTAGCGGCAGACAAGAAAATTTCTAGTGTTTCTGACGAGTTCTATTCCCATTTTCCAAGTTTTGAGGTCGTGCGAGTATTATTAGAATGCGGAAGCGACGCCAACGCTCTGGACAGTGACAGGAACAGCGTGTTGCATATCTGTGCGGAGGGACTGAATCAGTTACTGACTCAGCGCAAGTACCGCGAGACTCTGGAAGAGATCGTAGTGCTGCTGTTAGAGCACGGCGCGCACATAGACATTGTCAATAAGCGAGGCATCAACGCCTGTATGCTGTTACAGAATCGGTGCCCCAATGTGCGCGTGACTGACTACCTCTCTCTTAAGTGTCTAGCCGCCAGAGTGATCAGAGCCAAGAAAATTGAGTACAAGAACGGCGATATTCCCCTTGCTCTAGTTCCCTTCATTGATTTGCACTAGTCACTTGAGTCAGTTACCAGTACCAGGGCTATTTGGTAGTCAGGTAGTTTTATGCGCTAACATAAAACACAAACGCCATATCCACCAATCGTATTTTTGGGAGAAAAAAATGTTTGCAGTATGCGGCAGATAAAAAATATATATTTGACCTTTCCCCTGTCGACTTCTTTAGTTTGACTTCAATAAAGGCAATGCCTTATTGACGCTGATAACGCCTTAGTTTTTAATTCACGAGGTTCTCTTGTGTGTGGTCAATTTAAACCTGAATGAATTAATAATAATTATGTTATTTCAGCTTTTGGACTTCACATTGTGGATAATTTTTATTGTTCTGTGAAGTTTGACAGAGACCTGTGTGTGATTTCCGGCTTGTCTGTCCACATGGCTTTTAAGCTTTTAAGCAGTGGATGGTTCTGCCTTGCCGAGGTTCACTTTCCATTTGTTTGTCACTTTATCATTATATTAAGGCTGCACTTAAATAGTTGCCTAATTTCGGAATGGGGTTTCGGACGACAATTATAATTAAGGACAACTCATTAGTTGATGTGGTCTTTCGAATCGTGTAATTTTTCTAATCATGACCGTTACGGTTCGACTGTACCCTGAATCCAGTCTTTAGCCCTCAGCCAAAATTGGCTAAGGGCTTTACCTATCGACTTTTCATTCCGTCCGCAAACAATTACACGGTGTAAAGGAATATTTGCTTCGTCCAGGTTTCATGAGGGTCGACAAAAGTTGACTTCCATATGCATCACTTTGTCAACGCCTCTTTGCTACCGGTATTAACTTTTTTCTCTTCAGTTTTAAAACTTCACTTAGTGAAAGACTATATTGCAGTTGTGTCTGGTCTAGGATTTACAGGGTTTGACAAAAAAATATTAAAATGAAATCACTTTGAAAATATGTGAAAATCTTAGATAGTGATTCCCATATGAGACACTTTGTCTGTGCCTCTTTACAGTAGTTTCTTTTGATTTTGTTACTTCACGCAGCGAAAGAATATATATATTTCAGTTAGTTTCATGGTATATATGCTCTCTGGGGTAAGTTTCATTTTATTATCCCCCGTGTAACGGAGGAATATAGTTAGGAACTTGTCCGCATGTCCGTCTGTCTGTCTGTCCGCACTTTTTTGTTCACGAATATCTCTGTTACTATATATCGGAAGCAAACCAAATGTTACAGGAAGAAAGTATATATAGTGAAGTTGTGCAACGGCAGGTTATTTTTTGATTTTGTCGAAAAATGTGAAAATTTCGACGTTTTTAAATTTTTGGACTAAGTTGTTTTGTATCTATTTTGTTCGCGCGATATCTCTGTTACTATTTATCAGAAGCGAACCAAATGTTAAAGGAAGAAAGTATATATAGTGAAGTTGTGCAACGGCAGGTTATTTTTTGATTTTGTCGAAAAATGTGAAAATTTCGACGTTTTTAAATTTTTGGACTAAGTTGTTTTGTATCTATTTTGTTCGCGCGATATCTCTGTTACTATTTATCAGAAGCGAACCAAATGTTAAAGGAAGAAAATATACATATATAGTGAAGTTGTGCAACGGCAGGTTATTTTTTGATTTTGTCGAAAAATGTGAAAATTTCGACATTTTTAAATTTTTGGACTTAGTTGTTTTTGTATCTATTTTGTTCGCGCGATATCTCTGTTACTATTTATCAGAAGCAAACCAAATGTTACAGGAAGAAAGTATTCATATATAGTGAAGTTGTGCAACTGCAGGTTATTTTTTTGATTTTGTAAAAAATGTGAAAATTTCGACGATTTTACATTTTGGGACTTTTTTTGTATCAATTTTGTTCACGCGATATCTCCGTTACTATTTATCGGAAGCAAACCTGATGTTACAGGAAGAAAGTATATAGAGTCAAGTTGTGAATCTAGTTATGAGCTTTTCCGTCTGTCTGTCCGCACTTTTGTTCGCGCGATATCTCGGAGGCATTTTCTATTGCAGGCATAAAAAGACCATCAATTGTACAGGTGCAGCGTGAGGTTATTTTTGAAAAATATTAAAAATGGGAAGAATTGATACAAGGTTGAAAAATGTGCTGTTATGAACTTTTCTTTATGCAAAATGTAGCAGGTTTTTTAATGTTTCCGAATGTAGTCTTATGCTTTTCACCTAGATGTCCTCTTATACGGGGGATCCTGTCTCACCAAGGCTCTAGTTGAACAATGCTAATAATATGCGTTTCATTTTGAGTATGCACCTCTCGCTGAGGGCTTTGCATCTGATACTGTCATGGATGGGCTATTCCCATCACTTTTAGACTTATCCGTCGGCCATCATGTGTATGTGTGTGGGCTGTTCTTAAATCTTGCTCCTCCCACATTCCTGGTCCGATTGTTTAGAAATGTGGCAGGGATTTTCCCAAGGTAGTGCTCCATCCCACTTACATTGTGTTTGGGCATTTTTCCAAAATTGGTCGAACACAACCAAAATTCAAGAAAAACAACAAAACCGCCAAAAACCTCCAAAATATTGAAAACTCTCTGAAAAAAATACAAACAATGCTGCCCATCCAGGATATCTGGATTGTTTTGAAATTTAATTGCAGTGTTCTCCTGGGAAGTCCTAAATCAAATTCATATTTTGTCAAAATTGGTGGCTTTCCCTTTCACCTTATGTCTTCGCTTTTGTGGCTGGGAAAAGTGGCCGCGGACATTTTTGTTTTCATTATAATTAATTATTATTGTATTTATTAAAATTTCTTCACCCATTTCACACCGCCTCAATCCATGAAAGCGATACTTGAGTAACAGTGCTTTAAAATCCTGATACTAATGACCCCGGGTATTTTCGACACAAAGCCAAGGCCATATTGTCTGTGATATATGATAGATTCTGAGGGGCCCCAGTTATAGCTACGAAAAAATCAGTCATCTGTTGGATAAACTAGCGTAATATAAGATGTTACTCCACTCACTCAATTTTAGTTAGTCTTGAGTTTCTGCTACTTCACTGAAAATTCAAGACAGTGACACTATTTTACTGGAATTAGTGAAGAATCTACAGCAATTTTTTTATAATTTTTCGCCAAAATTTTCACCAGTTTTTGGCTCATCACCAAAAGTTGTACCAGCTAAATAAGTAGTAAGTAAGACGGTCAGACGGGAAGAGGAACAATCGCTCAAATCAAAAATAGAAATTTTGGACAAAAAAGTAATTGATGACGAAATTAGTAAGGACAAACTCATTGAATAGGAACTCTGCAAGCAGCAGTTAGACACTCTAATGGAACATAAAACCAAAGGGAAATACATCCAAAGGAAAAAAAAACACATCGTACATTTTTTTAATATTGCAAAACAAATATACGACAAAAAACAATCACCAAGTTAAAAACAATCGATGGATCCATTACCATGTCAAGCAAAGAAATTCAGTCTCATATTAAAGACTTCTACAGCAAGCTATATAGCTCACAGAGCCTTAAGTCCGTAGACCCATCATTTTTTGAACACTTTAAACAAATGTCCAAGCTTAGTGTTTTTGAACAAAGCATTGAAGACAAGATAAAAATAGATGAACTTCATAGTGCCCTAAAAGCTATGAAACCAAACAAAAGCATCGGCGTCGATGGCCTGTCTTCTGAATTTTATATCAAATTTGGAATAACATTGGCCCCATACTTACTGACGTCATAAATACATCACATTCAGAAGGAGCACTACCACCCTCACTTCGAAGAGCATCTGTAACCTTGCTGCACAAAAGGGGTAAAGATCCTGAGATTATTAACAACTGGAGACCAATCTCCACATTAAATACGGATTACAAGATATTATCTAAAGGTCTAGCTAATAGAATCTCCCCATACTTAAATAAACTAATAAATGAAGATCAAACAGGGTTTATAAAAGGAAGATACATTGGTGAAAATATTCGATTGATTTCAGACCTATTAGACTTTACTGATAATGAAGGAATCCCTGGTTTGCTCCTTCAAATAGATTTAAAAAAGGCCTTTGACAGTTTGGAATGGAACTTTGTGCTGAAAATGTTTAAAAAATTTAATTTTGGACTGGACCTCATATCTTTGATTAAGCTATGCTACACAGATATTTCTAGTACAGTAATGAATAAAGGCTATAGCACCGGATGGTTCGAGATACAAAGGGGTGTGAGACAGGGTTGCGGTCTCTCATGTATACTCTTTGTTCTCGCAGTCGAGTTCATGGCTCAAGTGATACGAGACAACGACAAAATTAGGGGCTTGAAGATCGGAAAAAGTGAATTTAAGTTAACTCAGTTTGCCGATGACAGAACAGGTATTTTGGGTAGTGTTGAATCAATCTGATAATTTTTTCGAACGCTAGAATACTTTGCAAGCCAGTCAGGCCTTAAAATCAACAAAGATAAAACTTTACTTATATGGCTGGGACCTTGGAAAAAAAGAAAAGGCGTTTATGATTTAGAAGTGTCTCGAAACTGTTTCAACATGCTTGGAATCTCCCTTGGATATGACCTTACAAAATGCAACGAAAAGAACATTATTGATAAGGTTGCAAAAATGAGACAGAAGTACCTATTTTGGTCTTGTAGAGGACTTAGCCTGTTAGGAAAAATTCTAATAATTAAATAACTTGGAATATCTAACTTAATTTACTCTTTCTAAAACTAGTTGCGACGCAGGCTACATAAAGCAAGCACAAAAAGAAACTTCATTATTTTTATGGGGTTATTCTACACCAAAAGTTAAACATACTACTATAATAAGGATGAGGGTGGACTAAAAGCAATTGACATCCAATCACAGAATATGGCTCTCAAACTTGCTTGGTTACCAAAATTAATGCAACGAAAAAAGTGGTCAAAAGTAGTAAGTTTGTTAATGCATTGCAACTTTGACGTAAAAAAAACTCCCTTATATGCCTCCTTTTTATCAAGATATTTTACAAGCTTTTAAAACAATTTTTCAAACCTCGACAATGTCGAAGCAATTACTCTGGAACAATCAAGATATACTTATAGATAATAAACCCATATTCTTTAAGAACTGGTTGCAAAACGGAATTGTTTTTATATAAGATCTAATGAATAAAAATAATAGATTTCTGATATGCGATGAACTAGTGAGGTAATATAACATCAGTGTTAATTACTTAACGTTAACTAGCATTCAACAAGCAATTAAACAACAAATTTTACTCAATGAAACCTGTGCTTTATGGGGTTATTTTACAACTAGAAGTGGTCAGCGTTTAAATGTAACAAATTGTAAGTCAGAGGATTTTTATAAAGAACTAGTGAAACAAATAAGTCAAACCCGACTAGCTTAAAAATGTGGAAGAACAGGCATAGTAGCCAACAACAAAAATCTGGAAAAATGGGGAATTAAATTAGACAAAAATTGCACTGAATGTAATGTAGTAGAAGATAATTTCCACCTGTTCATAAATTTCCTAAAACAGTGGCAATAATACGAAAAGCATGGCAACTTCTTGGTCTTAAATGCTTTCACGCTACTGAGTTTCTGTTAGGATCTTGTAACAACGCTGAAAACCTTATTTTTCTTATTTTAAAATATCGAATATGGGATACCCGATTCCGCAATTTTAGCCTTTTCTCATTCGACCTTCATGCATGAAGTAAGCATGTACATGCATATAGATGAGATTATCTTAGACGATGATAAATACCTTAAGAAATGGGGATCTTGGTCCATCAAGGACAATTGAAAAACGGATCTTGCTTTCTTTTCTTCTTTTCTCATCTCGTTAATGTATACCTACATTAGTCAAACCATATGTACGCCCCAAAAAACCCTGACACTTCTGCACACTTCTTGTATTTCATGTCAGCTTTTTCTTCCAAATGTTTACTACATCATAGATGCGAGTGAACTTATAGACATTTGTTAAAGTAATTGCAGTAGTGTGTGGGAGCTTGCATAAAAATTTTGTTAAAATATGTACGTATTTTACGTAATGACGTCATATGCCGTACTCGTTCTTTACAGCCGCATACGAAAAAATTGATTTTTCGGACCTATCAAGCAACAACGCCAAGTTTGAACTTCCGAACTTTCTCCGATGTTGAGCGGCTGAGAAACTGGGCACACAATAGAGCATTTTTTTAACTGATTCGCTATGCTCAATCAATCTGAAGCGCACAGAGCAGTAATGAAGTTGATATGTTGTTTGTCGACATCAGTTTTTTTTTAGAAAAAACACCTACGGAACATTTGGAAAATGAAAAAAATCTTTGGTATTTGTTTGAAGCACTTGGTTCAAATAACAGATGTTTATTTGTGTATGCGCCTAAAGCGCTTGAAATCTCAGTAGCTTTACTGCGCGTGTTAGGCATGCACGCCATTTATTCCCTCATCCCGTCCTGGCTTATTTGTGGTCCAATTACGCGCGTACCCGTTTTACGCACATACATGCGGAAAAGTGATCAGATTACCCCGCCCCCTTATCAATAATTAATAAAAGACAAGAGTTCTGTAAAACTGCTTTATTCTACAAATGAGTCAAAGTGGACAGCAGATACACACTGCTTTTGTGGCAGGAATAATCTTACATCATTCAGTCACTTCTCTCAGCCGCCAGCTCCACACAGTTCCGCTTTTTTAAAATGCTATGTTAGAAATATTGCATGTTTTTGTCACAAACACACTGATCTTCCTTTTTTTATATCAAAACTGTACAGTGACAGAATGCGTGCTTCAGTCCTGAACATTTTTCAATCGAAAATAATGGCTATAAAAATATAAGGCTCTATTATCCCAACAACAACGTTCTGTGAAATAAAAGAGCATTATTTTTCCCCATACACCGGAATAACTTAGCTGACGAAAAGGGCACACTTTTTGCAGTATATAGCACGCCACTTAAGGCAGAATATGAAGAAACGACAAGCATGTGAACTTGGTTTTGTGGATGCTTTTTTTTCACTAACACAGCACACTTTCCTTTTGATTTAATTGTACAGGAAATGTTTTTGTCACAATATTACAGACTTTAGAAATATTCTCACATATACCGCTCCCCCCCCCCACCCCCGAAGAAAAAAATCTTCAAAGTCAAGTTTAAGAAATGCAACAACGAATATCCTGATATGTGATTACCTGGAGTCAACTTCCCTCCTAAAAGGTCACTCTTCAGTAAGACCGTCCTGGGACATTGTATCTGCACGAAACCTCGCTACTTGAAGCAACACTCCCTCAACATTTAACAACAAGCTCCCATCCCACGCCCCTCTCCATCGTTTTGCTCCCAAACCCATGGTCCCAAACACCTCTGTCCATTCGCACCACAATAAAAAACAGTTATCCGTCGGGGTCTGCAGCTTTCATCGCATCGTACAAACAATTTAAAACATACTACTGAATTTTCACTCAATATTTGTCAATAAAAATATTTAAAATTCAAAGTACAATCTTCTCACAATATTAATCATCAGCCTAATTAAACTTCAAGCCCAATTTAAAGACTACAGTTAAAAATATATAAACAATTCGCTACAAAAATAGCGCTCTTCGTAAACCTCTGTTACATCAGACAAGTTACATCTGACCTTTCTAAGCAATATTATAAATATTCAATGTCGTTAGGTGTGCTGGCTGTACAGTTCTAATGTTATAAAGAGTCACTCCCAAAATCCACATGTAGATTAATTTTTCAACATCCTTGCGTAACTTTCAAAGGCGTGTTATTTAATTACATTGCGAAAGTAAAACGCAGGGGAAAAACACTCAACAATTGCTTGCAAAAAATAACGGCAAATTAGTGTCAATAACAAAGAGTTACACAGAAGGTCACTGGTTAACGAAGTACAACAGCCGCATTGTGCCAGACAAAACCTGTAACATCAGGCCCCATTCACACTTTTTGTTTTGATTTCTTTTGATGTGGAAACTTTCCAGCCGCGATGCTTATTACACATATACAGATAAAGCTTTTTTGATTTATAAATCCACTGTCGGCGACTGAAGCTACGCTTATTATTTTGGGTTTATTTCGTTGGTAAAAATGGAAGAAACTTTGCAAAAATACCGCCATGCAAAAAAAAAAACAAAAAAAAAAACAATATATTTGCTATAATTAAAAGCTAAGTTGCATGTATAAAATATTATTGTGTAAGTTATGCACAGTAAGTTAAGACGTGCAACTGTCAATCTTGCAATAAATAAAAAAAATAATGTTCTGCTTTCTTGCTTTCACTCAATGTAAAAAAAAAACAGATCACTTAACGCACGTGTGGTATACAATATGTATCTCGCTTTAAAAATACACGGTAATAAAACTTAACATTATAGGAAATAAACAGCAATGACTATGTGTAAATAAATGTATCTCAACTCTAAATGCAACCGACTAAATTTTTTTCCAACATGCACAATGTTACATATAGGATATGTACATTCGCGACCATTTTATAGTGAATGTCACTGGGGTCGGTACTCATAAAGCACTACCAGAACCATACGTTACTGCAACAGCAATGGCACCAGAAGCACTACTGAGCCAGTAGTGTTTTGCGAATACAGCCCCTGGTTTCTGAACATCTCGCTTACTCATAACAATAAATATAAAATGAATCAAAATGATAGATAAATAAAGTGCAGCGTGAAGAATTTCACCTGAAATCTGCATAATTAAGGATTTCATGAAATCCCTAAAGTATGACGGAAATATGTAATCCATGCACAGTACTTCGACCCTTTGTTTTGAATACTGATACCACCGCCAAATTAACAGCAGTAACAACCGGTCAGTCTATAACTTTCAGAAATATGTTGATTTCGAAATGTTCAAGAACTAAACTCGAAAATTTTAACCATGAATTGAATTCCCTGGGGATTTCATGAAATCCCTTATTACACAGATTGCCTGTAGCATACACAAAAACACGACGCGAGTGACACGAAGTCACCGCCTAAGCCACAGTGGGCCAGACCCAGGCCGTTGGCCCTGCAGCCACTTACTTGCCGCCACACCCTTGCCTTGTACGTACTGCTTTTGGACAATAATCCCGCATGTGTGTTTTTGCAAACGACCTGCGGCATTGCGAAAATTGAAGTTGGGCGTAATATCTATGAGTTACTGTGCAAACAACCTGGGGTACATATGTTTTTTTAGGCAGTTTTAACATATCCTAGGTGCATTTTGATACAGTACGGTATGTGTCCCAGGTCGTGTGCTGAAAACATCTCCGAATAAAAAAATAATTCCCAATTACAGTTTCGCCGCCATCTTGAAAATCAGCTGAAATCAATTTCAGTGTGTTTCATTATTGTCTGAGGGGCGTAAACTTGGACAGAATTTGACCCCGCTAAATAAACGAATTCCCAGTATGGCAGCGAGAATGTGATTCTTCCGATTCACAAATTTAAGGTCAGTTAACAAGGAAAACAATTATTGATTTTCATCCTCTTTTTCCAGTGAACTGAAATATTTCACATCAATAGTAGGACATCTGCTCTTACTACGAATAGCTGCTTCGTCAAGGAAAAGACAAGATACTTCGCCGGTTGCTTATGGCAAGAACGGGAAACATTTGATTAACATTCTATTACACAATGCCGCCTATTTTCTCAAATCCACTAGTTTATTTATTTATTTTTTTTTGAAAACAGTACAGGCGAGTGAGAAATCAAATAAAAGCTAAACTCAGATCTAAACAATAATACTAGAGTGCATGTTTTTGCACGGAGGTCCTGTTTGGGGGTTGCAGTGATTACCATGGCAAGTACAGGGCTCACGAGGAAAAATCGACACAGGAACAATCGCCCTGTGGAACTAGGCTAGTAACATGGGGCTGGTGGTTTGTTATCAAAATTACCCCGCCCCCTCTCCCCTTCACTTGACTTTTACCCCTCGCATATTTTTTTTTTTATTTTTCAGATATTTTTTTTATACGATTTATTGATTTTATTTGGTTTCTTACCTTCAAGTCTATTCTATTTGATTTCTTTAATTCAAGTCTTATTTTATTTCACGACAATAAGATAAAACTCGTTTTTAAATACTGAAGTTCTAATTATTATGTCCAATTAGTAATGACTAATGAACAAAATTTCTGCTAGGAAAATATAACACTGCAACCAAAACAGACTAAGTGTAGAACACAACGTAAGAATTAACTCAACAAGAGCATGCATAGTTTACAAGATTTGCAAGTGAACAGGCTCTACCACAAGTGCCGCTAATAGTCTGCAGTTTCTACAAGTACACGCAGTCATAACAAGCCCTACTTTATCCCACACGTGCCACTCAAAGTGAAAGACGAGTACTTCACAATTATCAACATTGCGTATTCAGATCTAGTGAAAAAATAAGGGAGAAGAAGAAAACAAGACCAGTCTTACTTCCTTTGCTTCCTTACTCATGGCGTTTTTCCGATTCACATTGGTGTTAAAAATATAAAATTGAACTTTCTTGCAACAGGTGAAAAAGACTTCCATCGCTTACCTGTCAATGACTTATATTATAATAAATACACTGAAAAGTATTAATCATATTAAGATAAGCTTAATGTATACACCCCTAACCGGGGTTAATATAGCAACTAAATAAATATTAAAATTCAGCTATAACTATATAAAAAGATCATAAGCGGTTTGAGATTTCGGAGGAGATCCGAATAAAAAAAAAAGAAAAACTGACAGGCCGGTGTAAAACTCATTCAGACTTGAGTATCTCACGACCTACTTAACGGATTTCAACGGCTGAGAATTCTGAGTAAATCGGTGTTTACATCGCATCACTGTCTGGATTCACGTGACGTCACCAAACGAACTCCTGCCTTTCTACAGCATATCAGACACGGCCAACCAATGCCGACTAACCACAACACTGTATTACCAACGCCAGCAAAAGGCGCACTGCACGGCATGACGTCACAGGTGATGTAATGAGACCCCAGCGCCCTGCACTGTTTGGTTTAACGCTTTGAGCATCAGGTGTTCTTGCAGGTTGATGCGGACAAAGACAGCACTGACGTCAGCAACCCATGCGATACCATCTAGTAATGTCAATATCCTGGTACTATATTCAAGCAGTAAACAGGTAAACAATCTGTTTGTTTTTTTCCTTAACACCATACAGCCAATTCCAAGGCACTCCTTTGGTCGTTTTCAAGCGAGAATTGCTGGAAAACTACTTTCAATATAAACAGCAAAGCAAACTAGTCAAACACTCCCCCTACTCACTGTCTTATCATTAGCACTGTTTTAACGTCGATTTTTTTAAAATTCAAATCGTTGCATAAACCCCCAGATGGAATTTGCTCTGACGTTTCTCACCGGCGTAACTGACATCACACGCTTGTGGGATTCATTAACAAAGTTTCGGCATCGGTGAGAAAAACCACCGAGGGTTGTGTCTGGTCAAACGACGAGTTATTGGATGACGGTATTAAGTTGGACTGCGAATCCGGCGTCGGTAAATCCCGGGCCGACAGCACGCTGTCGTTACGCTCATGCTGCGGACTCTGCCACTGTGTGGACTGTCCGATCGGACGCTCGTTTTCAGGCACCGGTTGAAACGAATGTTTAGTCGCGGCACTTTTATTTACCGGTGTCTGACTTGGGAAGGCACTAATACCAGCGTTACGTGTAGGATTGGAAAGCGGCGAGCACGAGTTGTTTTGTGTAGAATTGTGTGCTAAAGGCATGGTCTGTAGAGGCGTAGACTGCAGTGACTTATTGTTGTGAACGTGGCCAGATTGTCCGCCCAAATATTGCATAGGCATGGCGTTTGCGGATCCCGGATAATTAAAAGAGTACATTTTGTTTTGTTTATGTCTATCGATATTTTGGCTGCCTGGGCTGTAGGGCGGATTGCTATCTCGCCTCTGACTAGCCGGCCTGTATAATATGCTGTTCTTATCTCTGCCGTGATTGGACAGTTTGTTAAAAGCATTATTTGGATAAAGGATTCGTGCGTGTGTGGAGTTCATAGGACTGGTTGTCTCAGCACTGTAAGGGCTCGCCATATTTGGCCGATAACCTGGCCCATAAGGGTGCGAGCTGCGCGAGCCTTGAAATGAGGATAAACTAGAATTGATACCGGAATCTGGCTCGAATACATCGCTGCTGCAGCTGGCATTCCGCACGTGAAGGTCACAGCTGTTCTGACTCGCTCTCGGATTGCTATGTCTTGACGCGCTGCTGTGATTCAACGCGTGCACGGACCCACACCGCGACTGATTGTCCGAATCACTGGGCAAATTCAACGTCTCATAAATGTGGTCCGTCGTGATTGTACTATCCGAGTCATCGCTATGAATGCCTTGGTTCATGTAATTCCTCGGGCCCCTAGGCTGCAACGCGGTGGTGCCCAGTTTGATCCTGCCGTGACCGCTACCGCGGGGCGGGTAAACCGAATAAGTCCCTGGCGGTCGAGGCAAGGGCCGCGTGCGCTCTGGAAACATGGACTGAGAGCGCTGAAAGGGCGGGTTCTCGGTCGGGTCGGGCACGTACTTGCGCGGCACGTAGACACTCTCGTGCGCGGCGCTGACCCTGCGGGCATGCGGGAGGCTTCCGGCCCGTCTCCGCGACGACCCCGGCATGCTTCGCGTACTCCGCCGGTCCACGCTGCTGGGCTGCGGCAGCTGGGGCACCGCCGTCGCCTGCCAGCTCTGCTGTAGCACGTTGTTTTGATTATTATCGCTTTCGGCGCGAGTGCGATTGGTTCTTTGATCTTTGAGGACGGCGTCATAAGGGGGAGGAGGCTCCTCCGGCTCGGAGCCCTCCGCCCCGCTTGGCAGGGCACTGCCCTGTTCCGCGGCATAAGGCGGCGGCTGCACACCGTTCTGCCCGCTCAACGAATCGCCGTTCGTGGAGATGGCGATGGTGGAGACGGTCTCGGCGCGGGACGGGGGCGTGCGCTTCTTTTGGCGGCGGCGGAGAAGGAAGACGACCAGCAGCACCGCGGCGATGACAAGCACTAACACGGCCACGGTCACGCCCGCCGCGCCACCCGCGCCCAGACCCGAGTCGCTGATTGCTGCTGAAGAAAATAAAACAGTTGGCATAATATATAGATCAGATCAATATCCTCAATACATATGTGGTATAAGGCTGACTATTGTATTCAGCTTAGAAGAACAAAAGGAATCAAGTTTGTTTAAAAATCACTAACACAACATATAATAGCTTCATGAATCTCTGATTCAGTTTCTCAAAAGAAACGATGTTGTCAATCAATGTTACTGTAGAATGTAAGTGGAAATACGGCACGGAAGAGCCACGGGGGCTGACCTGCACACTTCGCGATCTGCCGGTCTTCATCGCTTCCGTCATCGCAGTCCTTGACGCCGTCACAGGTACGTGACCGCGCGACGCACGCGTTGGAGCCGCGGCACAGAAACTCCCCGCGGAGACAGGGTGACGTGGTGCTGGTCACTGCAGACAAAAGCAATGGCCGCAACGTTATATCATAACTTGATCTCACCAACTGGAACTTGAGTAGCGTGTAAAGTTAATAGGGATTTAAGTACGGCACTGACAAGGATTTAAAGCCAATAAATACACAATGAAATGACATGGCGTGGTAAGTGCTTTGGGGGGGGGGGGGGGAGGGTAGGGGCGCGATTTTCCTAAGCCACGCTTAAGCTGTTCACAACTTCACATCACACACGTACCACACCTCACACACGTACCACACATCACACACGTACCACACCTCACACACGTACCACATCTCACACACGTACCACATCTCACACACGTACCACATCTCACACACGTACCACATCTCACACACGTACCACACCTCACACACGTACCACACCTCACACACGTACCACACCTCGCACACGTACCACACCTCGCACACGTACCACACCTCACACACGTACCACACATCACACACGTACCACACCTCACACACGTACCACACCTCACACACGTACCACACCTCACACACGTACCACACCTCACACACGTACCACATCTCACACACGTACCACACCTCACACACGTACCACACCTCACACACGTACCACATCTCACACACGTACCACAGAAGTGTGAGTGCATTTTTCACCACGTGCCCTTTCGCTATTCATGCGTTACATCCATTCAGCACACTGAGGGACAGGATGGACGAGAACATCGTTACCTGGGCAGTTCGCGAGTTGGCCTTCGTCGGACTGGTCGGCACAATCGGCTCGGCCGTCACACAGCAGTCGCATCGGCACGCATGCGCCGTCCGAGCAGCGAAAAGAACCATCCGGGCATGTGGGCAGTGGCGTTGTCACTGAAACGGATAAACAAGTCAAGACATCACACAATCATTCTCCCACATTCACAGCAGATACGACTCTCATAAGCCAACTTCATTTTTAGTTTTCAGAAATTTAATAACAATTAAGAGAGTGTTTACACAACAGATTACATGCATAATAATAATTATTGTGACCACCTACTGTTCTTACTCTATGTAAATGTTACGTTTCCTCAACTCTTGTTTGTAAAACACGACAGAGAATTTATCACGTGTTCAGATCATGGATATTTAAATCAATTATGTCCAGGGAATATGTGACCAACCGAATTTTGCAGCAAGAACTAAGTTAAGTTATTACGTGCAAGAACACAGAAGAAACATGAAGTTGTATATTATGGACGTTTCAAACTTACAGAAGTAGGATTTGTCAGACTAGATAGTCCTAGAATTAATACAATTTTTTTTTAAACAGACAATTAGGAAAACATAATTGTTCACCTCCTTTCCCACCTTAAAACAAATAAGGCGTCTTCAAATCATATCTTGTAATACTGTCATCAAGAACACGGAGAGAACAGCCTCAGTAGTAAGTACCACACGCACATACACACAAGCACGCACTTGATATTTTACACCCTCCCCCCTCCCCCAACCACTAAATGGTCACATCGGTCCTCCCGCCAAACAATTAATGAGATTAGGAAACAGCCCTCGAAGCATCATTCCCCTCGCCCCCTCCCCCAACCACCAAATGGTCACATCAAACCTCCCGCCAAACAATACATGGGATTAGGAAACAGCCCTCGGAGCATCATTCCCCCCTCCCCAACCACCAAATGGTCACATCAAACCACATCAAACAATAAATGAGATCAGGAAACAGCCCTCGAAACATCATTCCCCCCTCCCCAACCACCAAATGGTCACATCAAACCTCCCGCCAAACAATACATGAGATTAGGAAACAGCCCCCCGCAGCATCTTTCACTGAGCAGCTACAAGCTTGCGAAGCACAACATTTTATTTCATGATTGCAAGTATGCATACAAAGAGAATGACAGTAATTCAACTGGTAGGGACGCACAGCCGTACTCACCGCTCTTCCAATACGAAAACGTCATGCTACACACTGCTGAAAGTGTGTATGTTACAGTCAATGAGCGAAACCCGCCATTTCACGAAATGGCAAATCATTTTAGCCATTTCGTGAAATGCCTGAAATCATTTGCCGTTTCATAATGATTTGCCATTTCGTGAAATGGCGGGTTTCACTCATTGACTGTAACATGTACATGGCATCGCTATAACAACGTAACTGCGTGACAGAAAGCATCGCAGAGGAGTGCAAACATATATAACAGCCCAAACTTGTACCAAAAATCATGAAATAAAAAGGAAATCACACACGCGTTTGTACTGATTCGAAAACACTCTTTTAGCCTTGCACAGTGTTCGCATGCACCCTTCACGCTGGTGCTACCAGTGCTACAGGCTGCTGGAGGTTTTCGGATCAGTCCACCCGTTCGTGTGGTTTTATCAATGTCTTTGAAAGCAGCAGACACGAGAACACGCGCGTACTGTCGCCGTATAACTACCACTGCTCCAGTCGTACAAGGGCCTCAGACCCAGTTATGAGCTCATTAAGACACAGTCCACAGCTGATTGGCCATACCGCCCTCCTCCCTCGCTCTCCCCAGTCAGCAAGCACTTAAGCACCTTCCACCAGCTGCGTGGGACATACTGCTTTGCACTTTGGACGGCGAACTCTAGCACATAACCTCTCCGGATCCAATTACCAACCCCCGTTTGCGAGGGCTAAACCCGTTCTCTTACAGACCTGAGCAGCCCCTCTCGTCACTTTTAGACGGGCAGTCGTTAATGCCGTCACACACCCACTCGCTCGAGATACACTCGCCGTTCTCCTCACAGTAGTGCTTGTCGGGTGAGCACGGGCCCGCCCCGCGGCTCGTCGACGTGGTCGTCGTGGCTGAAAGCAGAGAGACGCGTAGCCGTCACAGCGGGGTAACGCCAGCACGAGAGTACACACCAAGCCAGTTCCCCCCCCCCCCCCCTCCTCCTCAACCCGACTCGCATCGCCCAGAAGCAGGCACCTAAATCCTACGATGCCACGGCAAGAGCTGTTCCAGACACTACGCGAGTAACACTACGACCAGTCGCGATTGACCGTGAGTCGTTTGCCAAATGCCACTGTCTCGTTCAAAGGACTTGATCTGTCATAAGGATTTTGTAACCCCGCCCCCCCCCCCTCAAAAAAAAATTACGATTCATTTGCCACATCGCTTCACTCAAAAGTTATTACAGTGAGTAATCAAGGTCCATGGTTAACTAATATGAAGATGGCAAACCATCAAACTCGTCCTCGCGAATAGGAACAGCCCTACCTAACCCTCTGGAACAGCCCTCGCACATTCAAATCACCGAAGCTGAGCAGCTGAAGGTAGTGATATGCAGTTCCTGCGTGCCACCCAGATGGAAGACCTAACAGAGAGTGCGTGGTTAAATTGTGCCCCGTCATTAGCTCCAGAGCGAATAGACAGTGGCCTTACGTGCAAAGCTGTTAAGCTTACTGTACATTCCTCACCCGCTTCTGTCGACTCCATCTCCTCCACAGAGATGTCTGTTCTATAGCTGGAAGGTTCAGCTACACGTTGTATAAGTATTAAGAAAACGATTTTAAGCTTTACAGAAATTACATTATATTTGTTTACTTTTTGGTAAACATAATCCGCCAAGAAAATGCATCGACACTTTTAATCTGATAAAATATTAAATTGCTCATCTTCGATCAGTGATAAAAACAGACTGTGGCCTGTAAAATATTGGTTATTTCGTACTGTACAGAAACCTACAGCAACATAAAATGATTTAACACATAAGCCATCTGATTACGGCAGCCGATTGAGGCTTTAGACGAACCGTCCGTCCAGCTTTAGGTGCTCTCTTGTGCTTGATAACTTTACTTTGGTAACTGAGATGCGGTTTCTAAGCTAAACACGGCACAGCATCAACACGGAAAAGCATGACATAGCGTTAAGCGTGACGTGATAGGGTTAGCGGAGTGTAGGTGACGAGGGGTGAAGGGGCTGCTCACTGGTGGTGGTGGCGACGATGGTGGTGGTGGGAGAGCTGGCGTGCCAGTCTTCATCCGAGCCGTCCTCAGTGACGTAATGGGGGTGCGGGGGGGGGGGCGGAGAGGGAGGGGGGCTACTCACTGGTGGTGGTGGTTGGACAGCTGGCGTGCCAGTCTTCATCCGAGCCGTCTTCACAGTCCACGTAGTTGTTACATTTGAGCGCGCCATCGATACACGTGCCGTGCGCACACAGGTACTGACCGCTCTCACAGCGACTCGTACCTATATGCACAAAACCAGTGCATAATCAGCATAAACCAGTGGCTAATTTTATACCCTTCGCACTAAATGATGAACTAATACAAGCTTCAAATTACAGTCTGTCTACATGAACAGTTCAAAATGCAAACCAAAAAAACCTGAGATTGTTTCAAAAATTATGTGCGTGTCCTTCAATCAGGTAACAAAATTTACGACACCACAAACACTGTTTCAAACAGCTCTTATTTCTCCAACATAAGAAGCTTTATTTCGCCACGTTTTTTTTATTTTGAGCCTCCATTGTGTTAGACATTTTTTCATCTGATAAGCAACATACGACGAAACAGAGCAGAGAGTAGAGATGAACACCGCCACTCACCAGAATCGCCACACTCGCCATCCGCCAGGTAGACACTATCCAGAGCTATGGTACCCTGTCTCTGCACGACGCCCTCCAGAATCACCTGGATCCATGACCACATGTCAACTTTCAATGTCATGAGCGTATTTCTACTCAATTTTATGCATTTAATTTTATTTCTTTAAATAAGATACAGTGTAGATCCCCATTTGTCGGTTAGTACAACCCAATTACCTTTTAAGGAGGTCGGATCAGTTTATTGAATAAACTAGAACCTCACTTCGCTAGCGAAATGTTAAACACTTGACAAAAATTAAAACGCAAAAATACTTCCTTCAATGGGTTATTTCTTGAATAATATATTGCAAACAACACAGCTTGAATATGTCTTATAAGCCGAGTAGTGTTTTGTTTCTGTTGACTTAAGGTTTTATTGACTGATCCAGCATACGCCGTGTTAGCCAGTGAAAGCTCGCACAAAGCTCACTGTGCAACTGTGTGTGATGTGGGTTAAATGCTACGCATTTACTTGCCAAAAATGCACTCTTTTCACATGGCGTTTTAACAAAGAAAACGAAATCAAAGACGAAAACAAAAAGTGACATGCACATGTTCAGATCAAGCTCTTCATAAGTCCCAAGTTTCATGGTCGTAGGGCCCATAGTGTCAGAGGAGAAGAAGACACAAAAAATCGGAAAAAGAAGAAAAAAAAAAAGGACGAATTTTGCTCGCACAAATTCATATAACTCTTGCAAGCCAAAGGCTTGTCAAGTGTTAATTACGAGTTTCCCTCGTCATAAAATTGAACTGGTTTATTCCTGTAGCAGTGTACGGCACTCTAGTAACAGCTCTAATCCGAAATCAAAAAGCAAAGGCACCGAGACCAAGCAGTAAGGGACCGCCAATACAGTAAGTACGTAAATATGTCTCCTCTTCCAACGTAAGATTTATGACGTCACCAATTAACTATATCATTAGCAGACACACAGAACCGCAACCTTCCATCAACGCCTTTTTAAAGTGAAACGTGTATTCCCTAAAATCATTAAGAAAATTCACCTGAAAAGGCGTGCCGATGTCTAGCTGCACGCTGGCCGTGTTCCAGGCGTTGCGATTATCGCCATATTTGCTCCACATGTCGGAGGACAAACTGTCATCGGTTCCGTGAAGCTTGACGGTCAGCAGACAGCAGTTCTTGTCCGTGCCGTCCATGTAGTAGTAGAACCGCAGACACTGCCGGGAATTCTACACACACACAAGTCGTTTTGCCGTAACACAAGGATATAACACGTTTCTTATTTACCAAACAACAACGCCACTTCTATGTTTTTTTTTTTTGCTCTTTTTTTTCAACCAACATCTGGCGTTTACACGTGCTTTTCTTTAAAGAAACACGTTCCTTTCTGTGGCAAAAACGTTCTTATTTTGTCCTATTTATTCAGACAACCATTTTTTCAAATCTTTGAAACTGAAATAGTGCTCCTTTCAGTAACAGCAAAAAATTCCAGGGCATTTAAGTGCTAAAGTCTGAGATGAATATTTCATTATAAGCGTGAAAAGTAAGCCAAGTGAATCACACACTGCTACCACGTGGCTACATATGACTGCTGCTACGCGTGGGTTTGACATTTTTTCCACACTTCCCTTAAGTATACGGGGCTGTGGGTTAAGAAAGTGAGGCGACACTACAAATACTTACAGAGAACTGGGACACGGGCGGGCTGTAAAGAAGGGCCCGAGAGTTAGCCACCGACTCGCCGCTGTGATTCATGAAAATGAAATAGCCACCTGCAAAACAAAAACACGAAAAAATGCTTTGAATTCTTAAACTAATGCCGTCGTCAAAAGAACATGTCGCTACAGCTGATCGAACACTAAAATCAAAGCAATTACTGAATATGCTAAAGAAGTTAAATCCTTCAAGTTTTCACTGATCCTTACGCCATTACGAGATCTCAGATACGCAGTAAATAAACTAGACACCTACCACCCTCCACCACCCCTCCCTTTAAAAAAAATCAAAAAATTTTTTTTCTACTTCCGTATTTTAAGACCTTAAGCCTTTCTTAAAACTTGCAGTTGTGACCTTGACAAGCATACCTCCATCGGTAGACGACTTATCAAACGTAGGCTTTGATGCGCCCAGGCTCGGGCCGTTTACTCGCCACTCCATGTCTGCACGTAGATTACCACCTTTGTGACGTAAGGTATTGACGCTTTCCCAGGCGCACAGCCCAGACTCGAAATTGCACGCGATATCGTCTGCATAATAATGACGGGGGGTATCACTTATCACACTGATATGCAGCGCATTTAAGACAGTAGCTATCTCGAAATACAAGACTTAAATTGACAACTTTTGTTTCAGCTCAACCCCCTCCACGCGCCTTAACATATGATAATGGTAAAAAAAAATTAATTTGCCAAGATATAGATGACAGATAAATGTCTTTTGTAAGTCTGTGCCGATCTGCAATCCAACAATAGTACTATGGTATAGACAGACATACGATAATTGCACTTCGACAAAGCTTGTTAGTTTTTCACACATACTTTCAATTTAAATCCTCCACTTTTTATTATAATAAACTGCATCTTTTTTATAAAAGAATCACCTTTCGAAACTGACAAACTCAATTACATTTTTTTTGTAATCAACACCACATGACAACGGAAATCTACCTCCTCGGCATTTCCCACTGAATACAGTGATGTCATCCAGGGCTATGCCGCTGAATTTATTATCAAGCTCGGCAGCGAAGATGACCTGCAGCTGTGCCTGGGTGCTAAAGCTGACCTGTGCCTGCTGCCAGCCCGTGTCCCGGCTGAGCTCACGTGACCACTCCGGGCGGCTGTACGCCTGGTCCCGGCTTACATACACGCTGCAATGCAAATCACGACAGATAATTGGTAGGGGGAGAAGAAAATATCTCGAGAAAAGGTGGTGAAGAATTCGATTAACACTCGCTAAACTGTGACTGCATAACTTCTAATCACCCCTTCTCCCTAGCAGCAGGTTATTCTACCCTAAACAGCCACAGATGATGCTTATCTGAGGGCCTGTTTTACCTGAGTTTTGCCGAGGGTGGGCTGCCATATAAGTAGAACCAGAAGGTCAAGCAGTACGGTTGGTTGCGTGGCAACGTCATCTCGGGGCTCAGCAGGTACGCAGACGTCTCATATACATCCGTGTAGACGTAATAGCCGTCTAGCAACACAAAAATACACACATTTTTTGCCCAATTTCACTGTATTAATTATACCACTTAAACCAGAAAAAATCCCATTGATCTATACGGTATAGATACCTCATTCTTTGTTTCAGTAATTTTTCCAATCTGTCACGTTAAGTGTTACGATTGCAACCAAACCTCAACCTCAACATTCAGGACGGTCTACATAACGTGTATCTGTTACAGAGAATCTGCATAATCACCAAATCCGTGCTAAACATTGTTAAAGAAAAAAAGACTGTTTGCTATTAAAGACTGGCTTGCTGTTGAGATACAGGAAGATTCGGCGTGGGTTGTGAGAACAACATGCAGAACATAAGGCAGGAAATCGATTGAAAAACATATAAATGACTCATATAAAACATATAAAAGTTTTAATCTGAACATTAAAGTTTTAATCTGAACATTAACACTAAACGAATTCGGTAGGGATCTCGTGAAATCCCTGATTCCCCATACAATATACCAACGCACCGAGGCATACTTGAAGTTAACTGTTCGCTCTCTCATTTTTTTTTATTTCTCTGATGTGCGCTTCTTTGGTGCACCTTACTCGCTGCTCCAGATCAAATCCACAACACTGAATACGCCACGTGATGGCGAACTGTTGTACTTGTCTGCTAAAGCGTTAATTCAGAGACTTGGTGCGGAATGGCTCAAAACATGGTGCACCTCGAGAAATATACATTCCAGTCAAAATATTTGGTAGAAGGGATGCCATAATACCGTCAAAATCACCCCCTCCCTCTGCACGAAATGATATTTTAAGTTCGATTTTGTAATGTTTGTTTGGATATAATATCTCCAGCCTCCGCCACGAGACTTACGTGTCGTGTTGGTATGGTCACCCTTCGGTCCATAAGGCGACAACGAGCTTGTCCTGAACCATCCCTCGTGTCTGAAGCCGCAGTAACCATCAGACGCGCTACAAAAGAAAGAGCCGTCTTGTCAGGCGCGCATCTTTTCAGTAGTATTACGTACAGGGAAGACAACCGTTCAGACCTGGCGACCCGCGACTCAAAGCCCTGCGACCCATGACTCAACGTCCTGCGACCCGTGACTCAAAGCCCCACAACCCGTGACTCTACGCCCTACAATCCGTGACTCAAAAGCCCCACAACCCGTGACTCAACGCCCTTCGACCCGTGACTCACTCCCCTACGACCCGTGACTCACTGCCCTACGACCCATGACTCAGCGCCCTGCGACAAGTAACTCAACGCCTTACGATCCGTGACTCAAAGCCCCGCGACCCATGACTCAACGTCCTGCGACCCGTGACTCAACGACCCACAACCCGCGACTCAACGCCCCACGACCCATGTCTCAACGCCTTACGATCCGTGACTCACTCCCCTACGACCCGTGACTCAACGCCCTACGCCCCGTGACTCACTGCCCCACGACCCATGACTCAACGCCTTACGATCCGTGACTCACTCCCCTACGACCCGTGACTCAACGCCTTACGATCCGTGACTCAATCCCCTGCGACCCGTGACTCAACGCCCTAACACCAACACAGCTCTTTCTCTACTGTTATATGTATTGCAAGTCAACACTTTTTCTTACACGCAGCACGCAGCGCTAAAAGTTGATAAAAAAATTACAACGGAAACATGTACTTGACCCCCCCCCTCCCCCTCCCCCAACTCCCACATGTATTTCGCAGTAAATCGTGGATCAGAGGGGTAATGAAGCTGCTGCAAAAACTTCCTCACTGTAGTGCGTCTGCAACATGCTATGGGCGAGATAATACAAGAACAGAGTGTTAGCCCGGAGTTGAAGCGATGTCTGCCAAGGCCAGTCTGTTCTTTTTATCAGCATTAATAAAATAGCAGTTGTCATGGTAAAGTAACCAATGGCTTTTTGTAGGCGTTATAAAACATCGACAGATATTCTCGACTGCTGGCAAGGTGCAGAGTAAAATGTCATCACCGAGTCCAATTGCAGAACCAGTGAATGAGTGAGTCAGACTCCTGAGCCAGTGACTGAGTGAGTCAGACTACTAAACCAGTAAATGAGTGAGGCAGACTACTGAGCCAGTGACTGAGCGTGTCAGACTAATGAGCTGATGAATAAGTGAATCAGACTACTGAGTTAGTGCATGAGTGAATCAGACTAATGAGCCTGTGAATGAGTGACTCACACTATTAGACAAGTCAATGAGTGAATCAGACTACAGGACCAGTACGTATGCAAGGCTGCTGAGCGACAGAACAAGTCCTCAGAGGTTCACTCTGCGGCTTGCGGTGTCTCGGCCTGCTGCCGTTCCTCGACACCAGTGCCACTGTATGACCACAGGTATAAATAACTCGGACATAAACTACTGCATCAATAAACAAAATCAAACTAACCTCACAGAACGTTTTAAGCTGAATCTGCAACCCCTACTTCATTTTGACCCCACCCCCCCCCTTCCCCTCATACACACTACACATTTTCAATGTTAATGTGAAAGGCATTAAAACCATCAGCTACTTGAACCAAATGCACGTACTATTCAGGAGAATCCCTTCTTACTGTAGATAAAATGGTTATACAGTTTCATACATGATTGATTGTGTGAAGGAAAGCACTAGCACTGGGCTTTTTTCCAGCACTTTTTATACGACTCGAGCTCAGCAAAAAGAACATGCAGACAGAGATAGAGCCAGGGCGATGTCCATCGATTACCTCACTGCTTTGTACATGGATTGTCTCACTGCTACAGACTAACGTGCGTCTTAGAGAAACGGGAAGTTATTCTCTACATATGGTTCCCGAGTGTCAGGTATGTTATCCCATAAATCAACCCTACCAGTGCTGCTATCATTCGCACCTCCCCCCGATCACTGTGTGTGGTCGCCAGCCACGAGCCGTGCAGCATAATCACGGCGGTGTGGTGCAGGAGAGATCAGAACGCGATCGGGCAAAAACATAAGCAAACGAAAGAAATAACATGATGTGTTTTTGTTTCTTCGTCTGCCGAAACATACGTTGCTGAAAAGGCTGCCCGCAAATTAGATAATGCTGGAACAAACCAAGGGTCTAACTTTGAGATACATGAACAAACCACGGGTCTAACGTCGTGATACACGAACAAACCACGGGTCTAACTTCGAGATACATGAACAAACCCGGGTCTAACGCCATGATACATGAACAAACCACGGGTCTAACGTCGTGATACATGAACAAACCACGGGTCTAACGTCATGGTACATGAACAAACCACGAGTCTAACGTCGTGATACATGAACAAACCACGGGTCTAACGTCATGATACATGAACAAACCACGGGTCTAACGTCGTGATACATGAACAAACCACGGGTCTAACGTCGTAATATATGAACAAACCACGGGTCTAACGTCATGGTACATGAACAAACCACGAGTCTAACGTCGTGATACATGAACAAACCAAGGGTCTAACGTCATGGTACATGAACAAACCACGGGTCTAACGTCATGATACATGAACAAACCACGGGTCTAACGTCGTGATACATGAACAAATCAAGGGTCTAACTTCGAGATACATGAACAAACCCGGGTCTAACGCCATGATACATGAACAAACCCGGGTCTAACGTCGTGATACATGAACAAACCACGGGTCTAACGTCATGATACATGAACAAACCACGAGTCTAACGTCGTGATACATGAACAAACCCGGGTCTAACGTCATGATACATGAACAAACCCGGGTCTAACGTCGTGATACATGAACAAACAAGGGGTCTAACGTCATAATACATGAACAAACCACGAGTCTAACGTCGTGATACATGAACAAACCACGAGTCTAACTTCGTGCTGTATGAACAAACCACGTGATTTTGAATACATGAACAAACCATCACGGACCTATCTGCTGGGGCGTGGATGGGCAAACTATTTAATTTGTTTAGCATTCAAGCCTCAACCACCCCCCCCCCCTCCTCGGATCTGGCGGGGAGCGTGGGAGAGGAGTTAACATCGAGTGACTTTTTTTGGGAGGGGTAGCAACCATGGAATTTCCTCTCAATCCAGTGTCTCCCAGTTAAAAGATAATCCGTTTATTAAACTCGACACCCGACGGGTTTTTTTAAGCTCAGCCTAGAACTGTTACATGTAAGCGAACAGTAAGCGGATTCATTAACAGAAGTCAAGTTTTTCATGAGTTTCTCATTGCTAATGAGAACTGAAGACTTCAACAAACAAGATGTATCTGAAGCATACGCTGCTCCTTCACGACTTCGTTATGTACTCAACCAATCATATTGCTTCTCGGTGTATACCCGTACTTCGTTACCGAGCCTTCATAGTAGGTGCAGACTACGACTGGCCTAACATATGTAATGTCGGGTTGGAGGCATATCAGACTGCTTATGCTTATCTGTCAAACCGAGCACGCAGCTTTCTCGATATGATGGAGCAGCCTATGATATATCCAGGATACGTCCCTTTCAAAGTTATGCCACTATTATTTAGAAAAAAAAACTTCCGAAACTGTGAGATAATGATGAAACAAGTCAAGTGGATGGACTGATCAGAAAAACTCTGCCATAGCCAGCAGCACTTGTAGTGCGAGCCTGAAAGGCAGCGTGTGCAGCGTGAAATTTTCGACACAGGAAGAGCGGCGAGTACGGCTGTATGTGCCTACCGAGTGTACCCACCAGTTAAAATACTACGGTTTCCTTTGTACGCCGCACTGGCAATCATGAACTAAATCATACAGCGTCGTTAGAGCTGAGAGTAGGCTGTATCAAGCCGCCACTTAACCGCTTCCCACTTCATATACATGGGCGTTTCTCCAGAAAACGGTTCAGGAGAGTTGTGGTAAAGAGGGCGCTAGGACCTTAATTACTCGCCGTAGGCCTACACTAAGGGTTCGATCTCATCGGCGCGAATAAACAGCGCCAAAAAATAATGATAGCCTTCTTTTGCATTATATGCTGGGCGGTACACGGCTTCATAAGGTTATCCCAGGACTAATATCCAAAAAAAAATATAAAATGAACAAGTAATGTTAAAAAATACGACAGAAATGACATATAAACAATCGCGTGACAGCAGCAGGCCTATCACCTGAAAGATTTACAGCATATGAACTGTCATTTTTCATCATTAAAAAAGACGAAATGCCGCACTCTTTTAAACTGGGATGAAATTTCGCTAGAACATTAAGCAAAGTGTCTCCAGACTGCCACACGTCTGGCCCAAGCGTCAGGCCAATATGTGCTCAGATAATTATGTCGTTATGAGTTAGATGTCTTCATATCTAACAACGTCACATTACAACGTTATATCTCATATCGTTATATCTGACAACGTTATATCTGACAGCATTATATCTGACAGCGTTATAGTAAAACGTTGTATCTGACAGCGTTATATGACGTTATATCTGACAGAGTCGTATCTGACGTTATGTCCAGTTTGTGCTGCATCTGAAGGTGAAATACTCACCCTTGTGAGAAGAAATCACACGCCATGACGTTCTCTTCTGAAAAACGAAACAAAAACGACATCTTAAATTTCTGTGGTGGAGATTCGTGGTTTTCATTAACATATCAGCGGCGATCTCCTATTGTTGTATACCATGGCTACTTACCAGTAACCTTGGTCTACGGTTCTTATAACGTTCAAGATGCTTATGAAACGAAATAGTCTTAATTTGACAGAAATAGCATTCATGCTTTGATAGATCACTTTTTTCTCTCTTTTTTATTGCAGAATTGAATCTAGATTTGTCAACTATCCCCATTTAATCGACTCGATATAGAAATTTCAAATTCAAAACGCACTCCATATTATAAATGGGAGGAATAGATTGTTTCACAAAAGCGGCAAAAGTCGAGGTCACAGTGACAACCAATCCCCTATGAACTTCGCTGTACCTACGTTTTTTATTTGGCTCCTTCTTAACAATCAAATGAATCTGTTCTTTTTTTCATTCCTATACGATAGCTCCCAAGACGTGCAGTAATGTAGCGTTAAGCCACTCACGATTTGCATAAAGCAATATACAAAATTACTCTGTACATTATTGTTAACTAGTCTCGGTAAAAAGCTTAAATGAACAATGAACCATATAGCTGCTGCCCTGTCTACAAAACACATTCGAATTAAAATAAAAGCTGTAGCACTTAGTGGAAATACCAGTCTGTTTCGCTTATAGATGTTGTTTTCGTTCAAGCCGCAATGAAGTTAAAATTATCAATCACTTGAAACGGCGTCTTTAGTATGGTACATTGCAGACTCACTTGGATTATAGAATAAAAAATATAGGCCAGTTAGTTATTTTCACCAAACCTCTACTCTGTTCACACAACTAGAAAGTTATTGGGAGTGAAGAGTTCTTACAATTTTCGGTATCACCGCATGAAGGTGTTTCTTTTAACTTATTACAATTCAAGGATTTGGATGGCCTAATGAATGCTTTGATAATATTTTCGTGCATCTCTTCAAATTACGCAAAAAACCACGACTTGATATCAATCAGCATAATATTCCACACCTGCAAATAGCATTTCCAGCTCTTGATTTATCACGTAACACATTCTACAATTTGTCCCACATGTAAAAAGTTTGCAATTTCAAAACGTTACAAGGTAGTGAATAACGTTTCTGTTACTTCAGACAAGCAAAGAGAGAGGTCGTAAAAACGGCGTATCTTTAGCTAACAACGATAAATTGCCCCCCGGCAACGACGTGCACTTTCAATAAAAATGATTAAAACTTGCAAAGATTACCACAAGTAATAACTGACAACGTGTCATTCACGAGCCTGGGAGCGGGGACACGACAACAATTATAGCGATTAAGGGCAGCTTCATTTCAAGTGGTCGGGTGAAGGTGTACCATTTGACTTCGGCCTCGGCACTTTATGTACGCAATAAAAACTTTCAAACGCTGCCTTAAACTGATTCCTGCCGATGAAGGGCGTTTTACTGCGACACGCATATGTCATTAAATAAAATTGGCCATGCCATTTCAATCGAATTTTCCATATTTTTTTTTCTTTAAAAGACCCAATCCCAGCCACTGAATCATACATTTCCTTTTTCTTTCATGAGGTGTATATTTTTGTAAATTAGGAAACCAAACGCACAATTGTCCACTCGATTTTCTCCTTGATTAGGAAAGTAAAGGGCCGCCTAAGTAGTTGTATATTTTCGTGAAAGTAGCTTTAATGTTTAATGTTAGCTTCAGTTTCGAAACCCATTTAACGGGCTTGCAAGCACCGAATACACCTCACGCTTATGCCAAACAAATTGCATAAATATTTAAATCACTGCTTGAAAAAATCTCTCTCGAGTGAAAATTCATTACCCACAAACGCAGCAAAGCTGTTCACTACACGTTTAAATATAACAACAACAAAAAAAAAACAGGCACTTTTTTGTCATCGAAAAAAAAATTATCTTTTAAGTTGAATTCAATTTCTTCTGACGTTTTGTTCAGGAGAAAAATGACTTAAGCTATCTCTTTCACGAGCTGGCAGCTTTTATGCATTTATTATGGCTAGACAAGTGAAACTCAAGACTGCACACTAATAAAGTAACGCCTAACTTATTTCGTACGTTTAATAACATGATATCAGCATTCAGATAAATGGTTCAAGGATTCTGTGTAATTTATACGATCCTTTGTGGAGATTTATCATTGTGAAACGCTATTGATTCGATAATACTCACCCCCACCCACTTCAATAAGCTGGCCACATATATTTGTTTCAAATAACTGGACAATGCGGATGCATATATTATCGCCCTTCGAGTTTATGAGTTGTACCAAGAATAAATAGCCACGCTAACAACACGTTACAGGCATCATTCACTCAGGAAATTTACTGACATTTCAACACGTCCGTATGTTGATACAAGGCTTTTTTACAGTCAAAGCTTTGTCCGGAAAAAAGAGGCAATTTCACAAGAGTCGTCTCAGTTACAGCTTTTTTTCATGCACAACCCCCCAAATGCGGAGTCTCTATGCGAAGGTCATATAAGGGAAACCTTTGAAAGAACAACTAATTTCGTTATTTTCAGCATCGATTTCTCTGCCGCACGATATGAAGCAGTCGATTTCAGAGCCTGATTGTCACCGCACCTGTATTCTACACCAAAAACCCCGCTAAAACAGCACTTCTTGTCTTTTTACATTTCACACTACAGTTAAGTTTCTAAGTGACTGAGCCTGTCAACTATTACAATTCATTGTCGCAATGTCTCAGATTTCCTAGATTAGGGCAGCGAGGTCAATTGCCTTGTGTTTGCGGTTCCCTGTTTTCGCTATTATTTTCGCTGTGCCACTTGTAAGCTTACACTATCGCGGGAGAAAAGAACGAGAGCAACGCATTATAACAACACATAATCTGCGTAAAAATAATGGCCACATTTCAGTGTAGATATTTTTTATTTCCACTGTTGAATTCATGAATGAATGCCATTCGAGTCGAACTTAGCTTGACTCCCAAGCTGTAAGGAGCCTATGCAACAGTTGAACATTGAAATCAGACTGTTGACATTCATCCACTGATATCAAAAGCTCTCTTTACACGATATAGCCACATTATATTACCCACACACAAACCACAGGTATGGCGGAGAGACGACCCATTACATTGTACTTTTGTGTGCAAATGAAAAGACCAGCTTTATTTTTTCATATATCCGAATTAGCAATCTGTGCTTGTGAATATCTAGATATGCTTTGAATTATAGCACAAAAGCGAAAATGCGCCATGTAAATTTTCTTGTTCTTTTTTATGTGCAATATATTACCAAAATTCTGAACATAAAAGAACACCCAGACTCCAGAGATTTGTTCGTTTTGAGAACTTTACTGCGTTTCCATGTTTTTTTTTAACGTTAATTAACCAACCTTTTCTAAGCTACGAAATTCCAGAGACACCATGCAAACCAGTTGTATGCATATGCCAAGTGCAAACTTCTGGCTAAGAAACCCAACGCGTTCCAAGTTAATATCTGACTTCAACTTACATTAAACAAAGACCGTTCATCAAAGTAATGTTTCCTAATTAACAAATATTTTGTTTGTACGTTAACAATGACGTCACATATTTTCTTGCTGCTCAATGAACCCAGCGCAAAACGAAAACGTTTCTGAAGTATGAAGTGACTACATATTTCTGAGTAATGCGTAATCTCTTGAGACTCGGTTAAAAATTTGCTGAATCGATTGTGATATTAGATTCGAATCAAATGCGGCAATCATCAAACAATATCAGCGTGCTTCAAGGATTTAACCACAGAACATAAAACCGACAAAATGAGACTGAAATCACCCCCTCCCCCAACTAAAAAATGTACCAGATGCTATTATCTTTCAAAGCAGCAGTTTTCATGAAAATTAAAGCACCTTGTTATTTGAAAATGTTAGCCCAATCTCCTAGTCTTTGTGATCCGAGAAATACATATATGTACCACCCGATATTGATACATAAAGGGAACACCTTTACGCACAGACAAGCTGCAAATATTAGGACAAACTTATCCACCCGCTGGCGAATACGTAATTGCTGCACACCAAATCAGGAATGTCAAACATCCATATAACACTGGTCAGACTGACAAGTACATTTGTAAGAGAAGTAAGAGGTTTGGTGACTACGAGTCAGCCATATGTATACGATTGATCATTATGGACACACCAGAGCAAACTGAAGAAAGCGCCCGCCTGAACTGAAGACTAAAATACAGAATTCACTCCATTTTTAGGTACAGTTTCACCCGTTCGCTGTCATTTTTTTTACTCTTACTTTCCGTCTGGATCGGGGTTTCTGCACCCTTACTATTAAAATATGAGATTGAATACCATTTAACCGAAAGCAATTGCTGGCTCCGGATAACTTTGTCTTCTCCGCCAATTTGCGAGGCTATCGAGGCAAAGCAGGACCGAATTCATGATTTCTGCTCAATGTTTGGTCAAAACTAGGTCAGGTGGCCACTTACGCACCCACTGGTTACCATGAGTATCCATGTCTTTTTTAAAACCGGCCCCTAAACGCTGAGTGCTAATTTTGAAAAAAAAGCCTCCTTTTTCAACGAAACAAAGTGAATTTTCGAAAAAATCCCCCCTTTTCTGGGAAACGCGGAGTACTGAATGAAAATTACCACTTCCCACTCCGTTTTAAATTGCCCTCGACTTAGTGAAGCAATAGAATAAACTCCAAATGATTCTCAATACATAAATAAGCGAAGTCTTTTCATGTTTAAACAGTGGAAACCAAGTTCCACTTAATGACGAAAATTACATCCTACCATATTCTTGCTTATTTCAGATCCAAGTGGAGACCGCAGAAACTATCCTATTTGAACATCATACTGTTTCATTGCGAGAATAGGTTCCTTCTAACTTTCTTTTTTTCCCGAAAGAACGAGCTTCTCCCTTTCTTCCCATGGAAGGGAAGAAATTCCTTTCTTCCGGGAAGAACACCAACCCTGCCTGATGAGTGATCCCCCGCCACCCTGGGTACGTACCTCCACATCTGGCATGCACGTAGCTTTCGTCGGAGCCATCGCCGCACGTGTCTCGGCCGTCACACACGTCACTGCGCGCTACACAGCGCCGATTGAAACACGTCCAATCATCGGATCCGCACGGCGCTGCAAGACAAAAACAATTTACAATCCACACATGATGTAACTTAACCTATAAGTGAATACTTCGTGGAACTCAAACTCTCCAGTAACCTTACGAAAGACCAACTTTAACGAAACGCGGCCCATCACCGTCTCAATTCCACTGAGTCACGCTGTAAGACAGGCACCCCTTCACGATCCATATTCGAAATCAAACACATCCTAAACGGACAGACAGTGGCGCATGGCACTGCTGCACTCACACGTCAAGATTTTGTGCTTACGCCTTAAAACGACACTCGTAGACAGCAGATACGCATGAGTATTGCTCAAATATTTATCACGAGACACCCCCACTAACTGCACAATCGGGCACGCACATAATGCTTTTTTTTTCTACCACTGGCCAATCATACTGACTGTTCTGTTGTGACATATCGACCCACCTGATGTACCCTCCGCTACCCCGGTCGCGGGCGAAGGAGGTACTTGTCCATTCGTGTACACGTTGAATTCGGCATAAAATCCACCTCGATTCTCGTTGTTATCCGAGATAAATGTTATATCAAAATGATCAGTTTTTACCACCCCTGAAAAAAATTGCACACTTATTCAATATGAAAATCAAGAAAAATATTAATTTCACTTGTCAAATGCCTGTTTAATAACAAACTGTTTTGTTGAAAGAAAACGAAATTATGGACTTTATAACAATATAAAACCGAATCAGATGTGTTGTGTACTTACAGCAAAAGTGACTGGACCATACGGTAGCCATATTATCGTCTTCACTCTCGCCATACTGCCACCATCCCAAGCCACAGTATTTGTGATCAAACCTATTATCTTTGGTATGAAACTTGAGGTAATCGAAAGAACAAAACGGCGTCGTACTTTCCAAATCGAATCTGTAACAGTAACGCTCTAAATCAGTGTAATGATCGAATACTAGATTACAACACAATTACTGAAATCAAAACAATTATTTACAAAAACAAAATTAACCACGCTGGCTTTTGACAAGAGGTGAAATTTTTAGCCAAGAGTAAGATCTGGTTTCTCATAATTAAACCAACACAAACGGGGTCCGAACTGAGGATGAAACGCAACCCAAGATGTTTGTGAAATGTAAAAATCGCGAGTGCGATGGCACATTTCCTTGAAAAAAATTGATGACAGAAATCGATGGATTTTCCAAGAAGATTCACCTGAAGAAGGTGAAACAAATCTGACTGTTGCCTTCTGCATTGCTGGGGTGAGACGGCAAGTGGATTCGGTAAGTACATGTCAAATTATGCCGGTAGTCAAATGGAAAATTGTAGCTTTTAATCACTCCACTTCCAATCCTACCCACAAACGCCTCATCGCATTCGGTTGGTTCAGCACCTGAATAGGAAGATTAAGACTTCTGACACTCAAATCCCAAGCCATAAAGACACAACCATTTTAATTCTCATAATACTCTACCTTAGGATTTGCCCCCCCCCCCATCTCGAAAACAAGCATAACCGGGAATTGATCACATTTTTATTTTACGGGAACACTTTATTCAAATATATTTCGTTTTCTCTTCATAAAATGAAGTTTTTATTATATGGGTATTACGTTTATTACACAATATGACATGTCCTTTTCCCCGCTGACTGTAACAGTCGAAACCGGTTAATTACATAACCCATTTTGTAAAAAAACATATTTGTTTATCGACATTAAGCAATTATCCAGTATATTTCAAGAAAGAAAGTACGGTACATATCTATATAAATTAATCGGTAGACAATAAAACAACGCGATTATCTTAAAACGGGTGCTTGAGTAATGTAAAGCAATACAAAGAGATCGTATTTAGGGAATCAGGCGATCTTTCTTCCCAGTCACAGATTTACATCTGTGGAGAGCAATAGAATTTTTGAACTTCCTCTATTATAGGGATCTTAAATGAACTCGTGAGTGGTGATAAGCGGAGGGACTACAACCCCCGTAACTCCGACGGGCTAGGCAGCACTTTGCATCAACACATATTTCTGGGTTTATCCTCTGCGTCAAGAAAGAATTTTTTTGAACTGGCTACGAGTGTGGGTCTCGTATGAACTCCGAAATAGTTGTATTTAAATTTCTTAAAAGTGAATTTTTAAATTTCAAGTATTCTGTTTTGAAATTGTTAACAAAACGAGGCTCTAAAAATCTTATGTTTCAGGGGGATTGACTTAAAAAGTGACAAATTATATCGATACAATATCAATATAACTTTTTATCAAGTACACAAATAATGATAAAAGGAAAAAGAGATTTGAGGAAATATATGCAGTTGTCGTACCCTGCAAGTTTAGATCAATTTTCGTTTAAACTGTGAATAAGCGGATCAGTACTATGCCTCATCGAAATTCCATTTTGCCACAAATAGCTTTACATGTTGGGTACAAGCCAATTCGTACAATTCGGGTCTTTCCGATGGAGGGATCAATCCGACTGCAATTTTTTTGGATAAATTATAAAAAATGACAAGGGGAAAACATCGAAATTCTAATGATGTTTTAAAAACTATTTTACATATTATTCAGCCTTTTTAATAGCCAACATGTGAATGTTTGTGGCAAAAGGGAATTTTGTTGTTTTTGCCAGTTTTTTAATAATTTCTTCACATCCTTATTCCAACTGAATTCAGTCGAAACGCAAAAACTTTCCGGCAAAAGTCAAAGTACGGATGTGCTTGTTAAAGGTGCTGAATAATAAGCCAATTCGCACTTTCGGATTTTTCCGGTGGAGGTGAACGTTGCTTCGACTGAAAACGTTGGGGGATAAATTATAAAGAAATGACAAGAGAAAAGCATAAAAATTCTATATTTTTTTCAACATGCACACTTTCGAACTTATAAAGCCATCATATGATCTTTTAAAAACTACTTTACATATTATTCAGTCCCTGTCATAGCCAACATGTGACTATATTTCTGGCAAAATGAAATTTTGCTGATTTTTGACGTTTTCTTCCTATCATTTCTTTATATCCTTATCCCACCTGAATTCAGCCGAAACGCAAAAACTTTTCGGCAAAAGTTAAAAGTGCGAATTGGCTTATATGAAAAACTTTTTGAACAGATCATATGATTGCCTTTTAAATTCAACAGTGTGCATATCAAAAGAAAATCAGAATTTTATGTTTTTCCCTCATCATTTCTTTATAACTGATCACAAAAAATTTGCAGCCGAAACGACACCTTCACCGGAAAGACCCGAAAGCACGAATTGGCTTATCGTTGCCGGTTGTGAACGGGTGACAGCATCTCAGTCAGTGAACTGCTGTTCTATGTAGCACCCCAAATTTATTTCACGCTTTATTCGATCTTACCTGAAATTTTCAACACACTTAAATCACTTAAGATGCATAACAAAAAGATCCCAAGCATTGTGCTACAAAAATCAACGATGATATAAGTTCCATTACTTTTCCTGAAGTCCAGTGTTTACCAAAGCGTGCAACACCATTCATTAACATAATTGGAAAATATTACCGTAAATTATATGCCCGGATTTGCATTTTTTGTTGCTTTTTTTTCCTTGTTAAAGATTTTATCGGCTTTTCTTCTGTAAGTTTGCGGTATTTTTTTATTGGAAAGGCAGAAAAGTATATTTCTCTGCTATAGAATTGATACGATTTCTTCATTTAAAATTATATGCACTTATCAGTACCGTGGGACCTCGGAATTACGACCACCCCGCAATGAAGACCACAGACCGCTTTTCCTGCTCCCGAATTGCAACAAGACCCCGGTATTAAGACCACCCGTGTAATCCTAAAAAAATTGTAATTTTTCTCCCAACTCTAGAAGTTAATTTTAAGGTCCAAACCATGAAAAACATGTTAAAAGTAACAGCACACACAGACATCGTTGGCTTATATACCCCAGGTGTCAATTGCAATTGATATGGGGTCCTCACTGCTTACTGCATAATGAAAATGCCTAAGATTTGCCTAATACAACGCTTTTGAAAAAACAAAGTTTAGTTTTTGTCACCGATCTGGACGAGTACAGATTTTGTGTTACATAATCTCTTTTATTAATCTTTGTTATTGTGATATGCCTTAATTGTGTATAAACAAGAAAACATTTTATTATCAAAGACTGCATGTATGAATTGTATGAGTGGTATGAATTGTAGCGGTACCCGTTGTGCTACTTAGGTGCACGAATTTTGGTAGTAGATTTGGTATGAATGTGCGCTGGAAGAGTGATAAGTCATTGGAGTCCCCAAAACTGATTGCCGTTGAAAATCGAATACACGGATGCGTAAATTAAATACAAGAAACCAAGACTTACACCGAAGCCGACTTCTCTGACTGCAGTCACAAGGGGTTTACCTGGTGGATGTTACGTCGGCGATGGGGACACGCATTGTGAGACACGCGCGGTTTGTATGCCCATTAATTCTGTTATATCGAGGTCCGTGCCGTCGCATCCGTTATATAGTGATTTGACAATGGAAACGAACACAAATGTGCCAGACATTGTTACCCCTGAAGAGACTATACAAAAATAGCATTTGCAGTACATCAGACTTTGGCAAGGGTGGATTCACGTTTCAGCAAGACTTATTCTAGCCAAGCAGGTTCGCTATAAATTTGAAACTCTATCTCGATACGCCGCGTCATGCGTCTGATGAGATGTTCAAGGCACATTGTGGTCTTGCTTCTAAATCGGGGTTGGTGGGTTCGTGGCTTCGGTTCCTACAGCCACTGTCACTATGTCATGACAACCGCCGTTACGAAGGTTTTATTCACGGCACCTTGCTTCGTGTTACATCCGAGGATGGAGGAATTACATTCGCTGCAACATTGTTTGTTGGGCGGGACACAAATTCAAGGTTTGATTTGGTTGGTTGTGGCAGCGTCGTCGGATATTTAATCTCCTCGGATTTATTTAAGTTGAATGTTTGCCAGTTCACTTCTTGTGTGTTTTTGCGACATGATCAATCGTCGCTTCACTCGGAAATCAGCACAGAAGACACGTATACGCAGAGCTTTGACCCTCCTACAAAACAGGCGGAGGCAGAGAAAGTTTTTCATGCCGTCCACGCCAGTACCAAGAAGCAAACCATCTCTTCCACGGTATCTACTACGCATTCCAAGAAACCCAAGATTGACACTAGAAAGTTGACTGCTCCTTCAAAGCAGATAAAGCAATCAATCAAGATATACGGTCGTGATCGCCTCCAGATATTCAGAGTTATTACCAAATTTGTTCTCCATTTTATCAAATCAGGTGCATATGTGCCCACTGGAGGAAGGCTAAGCATTTTTTGCAGCCCTTGGAATTACTCGGAGCTCCCAAGTAGTCATTTGGTTGCGTTGCGGATACCCCTTACGTTCGTAAGGGACAGGTTGGGTCAACAAATTTTCCAGGTGGCCAAGTTTCGATATCCTTCTTTAGTCACTTCAGATACCGCAACCAGTTCCAGCATCTCAGGTCATTCAAGAGAAACACTCCACATCACATCAAATCCACACACAGTCAGGATACTCTTGTGGTTTCCTTTGTTGTCGCGATTACCAGACGTCAGAATTTTCCGAATTCCCCTGAAGAATGGCAGTCTTTGGCAAGCTCATTGGGAATGTTGCCATCCAAATCCTCAGTTGTTTCAGCTCAGTCTGTGGTGCGTAAGTTTTCCTTCATGAAGAAGAAGGGTTTTGTCACAGAGTGATTCAGAGGACGGACACAGTTCACAAGGATTCCACAAATAAAGTCTATTTGTCTATTTATCTAGCTGACGACTTTTTGACGCACAGTGCGTCGGTTAAGGGATCCTGTGGGAGCCACGGTCGGGAAAGTTGTCGACTTCTTTGCTTACCTGTTTTAGTTCAAGAAGGTTTTAACTACATCAATTATGACATATCATTCAGCTCTCCCGTTCATCCTGAAGCGCTCGTCTGTCTATGATTTGTTTTCCTGTGAGGTGTTAACGGATATGCTCAGGTTGTTCGACATAACAGTGGTTCCTTGGGATTTGTCCTTGGTTTTGAAATATCTCACTTCGCCCTTTCCATCAGTCTACCATTACCGACAAATTACTTGCGCTAAAGTGTGTATTTCTCGTGAGTTGGCGTAGGGTAAGTTCTTTGCAGAACTCTATCAGTCAAGTCTGTGGGAGGCGGTGGCCCTAAAGCCATTACCGTCTTTTCAAGTCAACACGAATGTTGTGACAAAAAACTTAGGTACGTTTAAGCAAATTCTGACACCAGTCTTGCCAGGTGTGAAATTGCAGTATTGATCTGCTTGTTGCTGTGGAATCAGAGACTCATGATTGTCCTTCTTCATGCAGGACAGGAATTCGGGGGAAAGAAGGCATTAGAGAAAAAGATGGCCCAACCAGTTCTCTGCTGACTGTTGTACCAATCGTCGGTGCGTTGACTTCAGCGTTACTGTTTCTGCCATGTGACTTGCACTGTGTCGCGTTTGACAGTGCCATTTTGCACATGGTACAGCAAGGCACTGTGATGAGTGGGCGCATATTCTTATGCTGCACCAGGCTTCTTGTATTACATGCCGCTCCTTTTTGTATGTGAGCTCGTATCAGTCCGCCGGTGCTTGTGTTGAAGCGTTGTTAACAATGGGCAATTCCTGGTAAAACTCCTCTTTTTTATTGTTATCAAAAGGGCAGTTCACCGTGAAACCAAGATTTCATTGATTTCAATTTCATTTATTTCTGCCTTTTAGACACAAAATCTTGTAGAGAGAATGTCAACCAGTTAGTATGCATTCAGTGTTCAACTCCCGACACAAGTTCCATTCTCCCATAGCATTCACTTCGAAGTCTACAAGCCGATATTTTCGAAATATAAACTGAATTATTTAATTTTTTAATACTCATTTTATGAGTAAAATATCTTGTAGATGTAGAAGCCATCACTATGATTATACTCACCCACTTCTCCATCAATTGTGATCTTGAAATTCGATAAATTGGGTACGGTTCGATCAAATGACTGGCACTGTACCGACACTGACTGGTTCGTTAATTGACAACGCATTGTAAACAAAGTAACACTGTGAACCCGTTCTACGGTTACATTTGCTGTAAATCAATACTTGCACATTGGAAAACCCACACTCATGGCGCTGTAGTCTACAAGATATTTTACTCATAAAAATGAGTGTTAAGAAATTAAATACTTCAGTTTTCTACTTGCAAATATATTATCTCGGGTCTTCCTTTGTACACGGTGACCTAATCACGTGATTGACACAGTGTGCCAGAAAGTAGCTAGTCGCCCCATCACATTATCGTGTTAGGGCAGCAGGTGTCTCCCACTCGATCCCCACACGTGGACGCAGTCATCTGTTGCTTCATGTAACTCCATGAATAGTTGAACATCACTTCGAGTGGTGGTCAGTTGAGACGTTTTACTTCATCATGTGGTGAAAGTTCCCCCAGTTTACTCCATCATGTGATCGTTACATGCCACAGTTTGCCACAACAAGGCGCCTGTCAAGCAGCAGACGCCACAGCGTGTGCTGAGAGATAAATAGTCCTTTCTTTGCGTCCTTTACATCACTTTTTATGACGTGTACGCGATCCTTTTCAGGTTACACCAAGCTTTCTTTTATTCACTTGTGTCGTATATTATCAAAATGTATGGTATCAAGTGAACTCGTACACTCATTCTGAGGCCGTTTTTTATATGTTAGCAGGTAATACTGTGATAATATATGTTTATAGGTATTAGTTATGTTCATAATTTACTGCATGTTTATAATATTTCTGTCTGTTGTCAAGTACAGCAAAATTATCAAATGCAGGCACATCAAGCGATTGGACGCCTCAACACGTTGCACGGCTTGCATGCATCGCCTTAAGTATTATGAGTTGCACAATACGGTCACACTGCTAGCGTTGCACCCACTTAAATGATGATGTGTTCACCATCATGTTGTTTCTTCGAGAGAGGGCACATGTCCAGGCATATCTACGAAGAAGAACGTTTCTTCTTTATCGTTGCAGCTTTCCCCGATTATGCAGTCAGCACCACCTCAGCTTTAGACATTTTCGGACTCCGATCCCACAAATACTCTACGTGGACTCAGATGCACAGCTCCCTTCGACTAAGGCAACTAATATAACTAAATTAATCGAACCACATCAGAAATAGTTGTTGCCCAGAAAGACATTAAGCAGCCGCAGAGTTTCCCTTGGTTTTTCTTGTGACTTAATCACTGAATCAAATCCATAAAAGTTGTCAGATGTTCAAACCCTAACGATTGAAACTGCACCTCGGCTATCAACTATTGAGCTGTTGAAGTGTTTGTAGATTGGCCTAAATCATTATCTCGAATCTATAAAACCTGCTTCAGAAGAACTGTCTGTGTTTTGAAGACTCGCATCAAGAAATGCGTCATATCATGGTATTTCTGCTTACTCTTCCTCCCAACCATCGTCAACAGTTCGGAACTGTTGTGCAGACATTTGAACACAAGACAACTGACAAGCCACAAACGCTCCAGGATGTGGATACGGGCACCGATGCCGTGTCCACGTCCTCATTCTCCGGGTCCACGCCGTAAGTCGACGCTGAAAGACGCTGGTGAAGCGGAACTTCAGCACACCAGCTCACGCATCGTCCTCCGAAGAAACCTGGCTTTGCCGCATTCCAGTTTTTCGCAGGACTATGGGCACTCCTTCGCTTCACTCCAATGAGGTTGCAATCTGAGCACCTACACCGAAACCAAAAGTCTTCAGCGTCTAAGAAGAGATCGTACGTGAAGAGATCATACGTGTCATCCACCCCGTCAAAATCTCCTAAGAAGGCCAACGTCAGGACAAATGAAGACACAGCCTGTCCTATCTAAATCTATGTAACAGCCAGCCTGCTGTGGGTTACACGTTGCCATTCAGGAGCGATGAGCGGGGTCAACAACTATTCCTTCCCACGTCAATTTTTCCGATCCTGCGCTTATCACCGCTTACGTGCAAAATGCAGAAAAGCAAATTGTATTAGAGTAAGTGAATCAAGAGTTTGTAAACAAGAAAGCTATGGGTTTCTAAGGAGTTCTTGTACCAAAAGGGCAGCATGGTGGCGTCCTGTTATAGGCTTCTCGCAGCTAACTTTGTTTCTGTAACTCGAATTTTCAAAATATTTACACTTCAAGAAATGAAAGCCATTCTAATTTAAGGAATATGGGCAGTTTTGGTTGACCTGTCAGAGGCATTTCTTTTTTATGCACTGGCCAGCGCATCTAATACTTTGATTTTTGGTCCTATCGTTCTATCTTTCTACGGAACCCTACAATAGCCCCAAGAGTCTTGGAAGGTTTCCACATCTTTGCATACGCTTATATCTCAAGGCTGCCACAAAAATCAAATAGTGATCTCCTATATACACATATATCAGGTCCCCAGTGTTATGTAATCTTACATGGGAGGTCCTTCGCTTCCCAACAGCATTGACCTTTAACTGGAAACGTTCTGGGTTCTCGGTGCTACATACAACGCGGGCTCTTCCATCCTTTATGTTTCACTGGTCGCTGCTTCAGTCTGGGGTCTTCCATCGATAAAGACGTTTGGAAAGAAATTGCTTGAACAGCCATCCGCCACTCCAAATCTCTCTACACTCGGATCCAATTGTTATGACAATCGATGCTCTGTTATGTCACGGGCATCAGTCGACGCTTTATGCATTTCCTCCGTCAACCACAATGCTGAAAGCACTGCAGAAGATTTAAGAGCAAATGCTGTCTCGCCTTCTCTTGCTAGCGCCGTACCTTTCCGATGTGGTTTATTTTACTGATGCGATTAATGTGTGAAGAGTCATATTTTTCCCCTGGGGTGGGCAACAACAATGCTGTTACCTGCATCCGTAGTTGTTTCCTCTTCACTTGCGGGCGATCAGTTTTCCTTCTTGAAGGGCAAAGGCAGTCCATTCATAAAAATTCTACCAATGATGCCTATCTCTCCCAATGGCGTTTGTTCGTGCTGCCATGCCAATGGCCGTTTTGTTTCTTTTTGAGGAACGAAAGATTTCTGTCGGCTCCACTCGTTGTACTGATCATCTTTTTTCTGTAAGGCACGGATGTCTTTGCGGCGTTTACCACAAGAAACGTCACAAAAAATGTGCATATATATATATATGAGTAGTTTGTCCGAAATGACTGATCTTTGGAATAGTGGTGATTGGAGCGTTCAGTCTTCACGTTCATTCTCCCAAAAAACGTCGAATTAGGATTAGTGTCTCGTGTTATGTGATTGAGCTATATTTCGCACAGTGATTCATTTGGACTCATTTTGTTATTCATATTGAGGCTCATTAGGCTAGGCATGTTGCTCATTCATCAGTTTAAAGGGGAGAGTGTCTGTGAGAGATTTCTTACGTGTAGTTGGGTAGTTGGGCTTAGAGAGCATTATTTATACATTTACCTGATTCATTTTCTTCTTCATTTCTTGATGCTGAATCAGAGATTCATGAAGGTCATTCTCATTGCAGAGATACGCCACTGCAGCGACCTTAGGTGGCTTACATGAAGCAAAGGTCAATGAGGCCTCAAAGACAACTTCATTTCATACAACTTGATGCATCATTTCATGCTTCTAGGCCACTGGGTTTGCAGCAATAGAACACATAAGAAATCCGATTCGGTGCAGCGATATATATCGAATATTATTTATAAAAGCTTAACAAATGTGTAGTATGAGAATAGCGAAAAAACTAATTGACAAAACACAGACAAGATCAATGCAACTGGAGGGAGTTCTTTCTGTCCATGAGCTGTAAAACTGAGCCTGACACTTCCTCGTCCGTTTTGAAAGCTGGTGCGGACAACATATTTACGTGTCACCAACTACTGGAATGGGGTATCGTCACATGTATGACACACTGAACAGCTGCTGCCTGGGAGTATCCCAAATATACCGTAAGACAATGTAGAGCTTGTGAGAGTCGCCGGCCTTTTTTCGAGCTTACAGGCCTTCGAAAAGTCGAATATTATCCAAACAACACATGACCTGATGTTTGTAGAGTTGTACGGTGAATGACGCCGTCAGAGGCGTTGTTGCATTTATTATTTATTCCGTTGCCGTGCGTAGTTAATGAACCGAGTCTATTTCAGTTCACAGGCTAGATCTGAGTTTGGACTTTGTCAGCGCGCAGTGACAATAAGTGTATAATTTGTGTGTTTGTGGTGGTAATCACAGAGAGGCACTTTTTTATCCACACAGAAAGATTTGTGTATGATTGGAATTTTGGTGTTTGCGTTTGGCTACACAATATATTTATAACACACAACACAATATGTAATTGGCTGGGTTCTGATTTCCCGTTCTCACTTGTTTCAGACTAGATTTCAACCACATTACCGTGCATTCTATCAGACCTTTGGTGGGCGATTTGTAAACACTCAATTGTTTTATTAACTTTTCTATGCTGCTTGATAAATTTTTGGAAAAAGTCACTTCAACGATGCACAGTTGTCCTCAGATAAACTCTCACAGATTCTCATTGGTGGCTCATTTCCATACAGATAGGCATTGGGAATAACACTAGAAATACCTTTGAAAAACGGAATCACAATGAAGTTTAGGTGCCAAAACTAATTGAAAAGGTTTTTCTCTTGAAAGTTTCCTCGCAAGCACAAAAATCGCCAAAGGCGGAATAGTGAGCAAATTAGTCAAGGAACGAAGACCTTAATGATGCCAAACGTTTTTGCAACTCAAACGATTTTTTAGGATTGGGGATGCTGCAGTAATAGCGTTAATCTTTGAATCAGTTTAGTTTATCCACTACATTGCACATAGGATAGCACTTCCAGTTCCCTTCAGTGATTGTTCCTTAACGCGCTGCCGTTGATGAAGTAGGTATGGTACCGTAAGCCAGGCGGTTGAAGACATAAACTTTTTCTGTGATGGACGCCGAACGCTTCCAAGATTCCTAGTCCTGTACAATCTATAAATGCCCGGTATTGCAGTTATATTTTTAACTCACATAAACCACTCTGAACACATATTTCTGTAACATTATATAAGGCTTGTCATATGCATTGACTTTATCTTTTAGCTTGTTCGTGGTATAACCCCTACCAAACAACGGTAGGTCTCCACGTTGAAGAACTTTTACAGCGCTTATTATCAAAGGTATCTATCTCTTGTCAATCTCTGCCTTAACTGGTTTACCAGTCCCTTTTGAACTGACCATTAATGCCTCTCTTTTCCACACACTAGGGATGTTTACATAACAAACACCTTCCCTTAACCTCTGACAAAGTATGACTGCTCTTTTTCATCAGTATGAAAATTTCTTCTTTGTCTAAGCTGTAGAGTAAAGGTTGAAGCGTTTTTTTTCATGGCTTTGTCTTCTTTTTAGTTTTGGACCTGTGCTTGATAGAGAATTTCTTACCGAAACGGTGACAAGCTAACCCTAAACTGAATTATTTACGTTCTTGATACTAATTTATGAGCAAAATATCTTATAGACGTGGAAGCCATCGCTAAGGTTTCACATTCTGTTCCATAAAAAACTGTGGGCTAGAACCGCAAATTTAAGCTATAAACAGTTATCAATTGTTGCTGTGTTTGGAATGTGTTGTCGACCTATCAATCGGCGTCGGTGCACGGTCAATCACCTGATCTAAATATAACCATCTCATTATGCACCACGACCTCCAGTTGAATGTGTTTGAATGATGGCTTCTATGTCTCATGAAAATGAAAATTAAGGAATTAAAAGTTTCAGTTGTAATTTTGAAAATATCGGAGTATAAACCACGAAGCCATCACTACGGAATGGAACCGGTGGCGAGAATTCAATGACACAATGTCTACAAGATATGGTGTCGGAAAGGCAAAATAAAAAATACAAACGCTGCCAACGCAACTCCAAATTCAGAGTTTTGGTGAAGACTGCTTTCCCTTCATCAATATTTTTTTCATTGTTAAGTTTTCATTGTATAACAAGTAACTGGACAATTGGCATCGACATGTTCGATTGTAGCGGCGGGCGAACAAAGCGCTTGTTCTCCTAAAACATGGATCCATTGCCAAAGCAACGCCTGTGTGTTGGAGTTCGATGACGTTCACTCCGTCACGGAGACGACAGAGAAACCGGGACGAAACCACCAACTTGACCTTTTGTGCTGCCTCTTCTTCGACGCAGTTGAAAGATCAGTAATTGAATTTTCAACCACCGCCGTGCCAGTGCGCGAGGAAGGTTGTTGCAAGTTCAGTGACATATCCCTCTCGGTGCGAAAACAGGTTGTTTATCTTTGTTGCAACAAGGAGATCAGCAACTCCGCCAGATGCGTGCACTACTCACAACGGTTATCCGGCAATGCAGACAATGTGGGAGTGCCCAGCTCTCTTGACATTGCATAATAGAGCGTCGCGTCTACGAACCGCAAGAGTGACACGTAATCGAGTCGCTGAAAATAAGACTCGAGACATGAACGAGTGACACGTGATCGAACTGGTGCATGTACAACTAGATGCAAATTTGCTTGACAAATGCCCACTCCGATGTATGTACCATTCAACGTATGAGCGGACCACCCATTGCATGCACGACCCAAAAAATGAGTAGATGACACCTGACAGACTTGATGCCTTCTCAATCAGTGACAAGTACGACCCGGTGCGTGCTTGACCTGTCTCATGTTCGACCCGTGAATCACGAACCGTCGAATTATCGACCAATGACTGACAAGACCGCTGCATTTTCGACCCACTACTTGACCGATGACCAATGACCGTGACCGTGACTATGGCATACGACAGTCGAAGCAAGGTCGTATGTCTGACGAATATAGGTATTGTATGTACAACCTGACGCAGTTACGACCTATTGATGTCGCGGTTGGGGACACTGGGAGCTTTGACAGTGTCAAGCAGCTACATCAAGGTCTCGTAAATACCGCACGCGCCACTGTTTGACTGTAGTGGCAACAACGACACTTGCTCGATCACGTGATCGTGGTTGTGCCGAGAAGAAAGCCAGAATTTTAAAAGCCCGTGTAAAAACCTGGTGAGTAAATTCCTACTGAAGCTAAAGCTACTTACCAGATGCACCTGGAACATAGTTATAGGGTCGTATACTGGTTAGGTGGCACATGCAACCCGACACTGTATCAAGGTGACGTAACTCCCACAGACATGTCGTTGCTGTGGCAAGCAAGTGAAGGCCACGTGAGTCACTCCAGAGATGACAGCTACCGGATCCACCTGTGGGCACTATGTCAAGTCTGCGCCATACGACCAACATTTGCAAGACTGACACCGGTAATCACAAAGAAGATATTTGTTGAAACCAGTTCACAGGGAAAAAAGTTGCTGCAGTGTCGACCATTTGGGAAATGAGAGTTCAAATGAGCGGGATTTAACTGCGTGCCCAAAGATCCTACAACGCCCTTTGCAAATCTTACATATGTAAAATTTACTTGAAATGCTTCGTCACGTACAATTTGATCTGATTGCTTTCAAATTTTGAATGAATGTGCCCTATGTAGTTCTCTCTTTAAATTTACTTTTAGTGGCGATCTGCCAAAATTGACCACATGGAAGCACTTTGAAGCATTGCCTCACCTGCAACTTTGATTGGATTTCTTATAACTTTTAGAAGACTGTTGTTTAGGTGATCTTTTCTTTTCATGATGAGATCTTTTTAAAATGGACAAAGGGAAAAAAGGAAATCATGAAAATGGCAAAGGAAATAATCATATGAAAAAATGGTAAAGGAAATGAAAAGGGTCATAAAAATATGTTTTATTGATTACTTTTCGCTCTTTGTTATTATGGGTTCGACTACCACTATCAAGAGAAGTGCTACTGTTGATAAGGAGTTGTGACATAAATATTTAATAAATGCTGCTCTATGTATAGATTAGGTAGGATCATGCGAAATGATTGAATTTTCTAACTCTTAAAACTGATTTTCTGCGGACATTATGACCAGTTCGATTTAGTGAATCAAGTATCAAACGGCTTGTAGGATCGCTAAAAAGTGAGAGTAGCATTTTAAAAACTGGTTAGTAAAATATTTGTGAAGACCGGCATTTATCTGACCTTCAACGGATACAAAAATCTAAATAAAACTACTTGCAGAAGAAGAACTATTTTAAAAAGCCTATTTTTAAACCACAACACACGCCAATTTTTGCGTGAGCATAAAAAATAAAAGCAAAGATCACCTGAAGAGCATTATCCTGAAATTTAGAATCAAATCAAACTGCGGGAGCCAATACATTTAAAAAAAACGTTGGTAATTTGGTCAGTTTATGACGAATCACCAAATAAGGTAACTTTTCAAGAGTAGACTACTTAGGAAATTTCGTAAAAAAATCGAAAGGAATCCGATCAAAACTGTCGGAGAAAAAGTCTCTTAAGTAAAAGTTTACATACGTACATACATAAATACAAACGATGGATGCTCCGCCCCCACTGATGCCTAAAAAAGCATTTTACTGTTATAGCTTTTAACTTTACCACCTTAATAAACATTAGCTAGAATATCTATTGCATATGACATAAATGAGCATAATTAACGCTTGCTATGGAACTATTGGAGAGCGCCTATTCGTTGCATAAGAATTCGTCATGCAAGCACTGTGTGGGAGTCGAACCCATAATAGCAAAGAGCGATGAGTGTTGGAATGTATTTAAACTATTTGGCTGCTTGTATTGTCTTTACCACTATATTTATTTTAACAAAAAATTACAACAAATTCGTCAGGGCTCCGAATAAAAATCTAAGAGCAGTAACATTTTAAAAGATATTCAAAATATTTTAAAATGTATTATTGTTGTGTAGTTTTTGGCAAATCGGATATAGGACACGTCGACAGTAATCAAGCTACAATATCAAGGGACAGCCAAAATGCTTTATCAGCACCAAAAAAAATCATGTGGGTCACTTCTTCGAATCATCGCTGTCAAATATTTTAAAAACTGGACCTAAAATGTTCCAGGTATAGCATTTTTGAAAAATTGTTTATATACGCAAACCCAAGTAAAGGACAACGTATAGCCCACAAGTGATGGATATAGGCCACCCAGAAAAGTTGGCTTGGCCAAAACCTGTACGAGGGAGAAAAGATAGAATTATAGGTTACAATAGATACAGATAGGCTACAGTAGATCATAACCGGTGACAATAACAAAATAAAAGAAAATAAATTTCTTTCCAACCATGGAAGATGTCCTCTTTCATTTCACCACTTAAGATCTACTGTAACCATTCCCCGACCCCTCTCCATCTCCTCCCTTCACAGCCCCATAGTTAAAAAATCGTAAGCGGATTTGCACTTAGACTTTTGCCGAGAGTTTTTGCTTTTCGACTGAATTCAGTTCAGATAAGGTGATGAAGACATGATAGAAAAAACTGGCAAAAATCAACAAAATTCTATTTTGCTAGAAACATATTCACATGTTGGCTTTTAAAGAGGCTAAATAACGTATAAAATAGTTTTTTAACGATCATATGGTGGCTTTTTAAATTGTACATGTTGAAGAAAAATTAGTATTTTGGCGTTTTCTCCTTTTCAGTTCTTTATAATCTGTCCCCAAAACTTGCAGTTGAAACGACATCTCCATCAGAAAGATCTGAAAGTACGAAAAGCAAAAGTTTGCATGCAAGGAGAGAAACATGAAACTCAGTTGATAAGGGCAGCTAACAAATATAAAACTGACCCTATCAGTTTAACAATGGATCGTTCTGACGAAGAGTTACACTGAGTAACAGTAAAGATGAGCTAACTCGGAACCAGATCCATGGGTTAAATGCTTATATCAGGCAACATTTTCCAAGTATAAGCTTTCAGACTGGCTGATTATGAACTCAGTAAACAAAGATTTTATTGATATAGTTATCCCTACAGAAAAATTTTGTAAACCTTTAGTTTGAAAAGGCGAGGTCGAACGTTTACTTGTAAGGTTTTTGATCTGGGCGATAATGCAGCTTTTGTGTAATATTACATAATTTAAAAATGCCAGTATATTTTGAATACAATAAATACAAACAGAATACATTTATTTTATCTCTTCAAAAGCCCAGCGAGGACTATAAAAGCAGCCTTTAGCCCCTCCCATTTTCATTATGATTCTGGAGCTCAAATAGGCAACATCATCTCCTCGCCTACCTATTTAGCGTTTTTACTCAACATTTTGACAGATTTTGTTAAAATAAAATTTTCGATGAATTAACAATTACTTTCTAACCATACTAAAAGCATTTTTACGAGCGTTTGTCACAATTTGAAAAACTGCCCAAACTCATTGTTAATTTCACGATTGTAAGTTTAACGTTTGAACGGAGTGTATAGCTTCTTGGCGAATCTTGGCGGAGTACGGTTACTAGAAATCACCGATGGTTTTTGAGATTGTACGCGAACTATCTCTGACCGAGAATCCGGGTTTGAAGTGGGGCTTTTACAGTAGTCTCCTTATCGTGCTCAATCGTCTGATCTTTTTTCAGGTTCTTAAGAGTTTTTTAAGAGGGTTGCTCTAACCTGCATCATCGTGAGATTAATGTCACCACCACTTCGAATGGTTTTCTTGACAAGAGGCTTGATATGCCCCAGTTGACGCTCTATGAAACCATTGACTGACTATAATGAGGAGAACTCATTAGTGAAGCATGGGTATTTCTGGTAGAACATCTGGTAGAACATCAGGTTCAATGTCCTCAGCAACAGAGTCAATTCTAGTGTCGAGATCGATTTCACCCTTTTCTTTAACACTCTGCAAACGGGACAAAGCATCTGCTAAAACCATCTGGCTGCTAGGACGATAGATACGTCAAAGCTGTACCCTTCAATCCCTAGCAACATCCGCTGTAGCCTCGCTGCAGCGGCATTTATAATCTTTGGACAGATCATACCGAGAGGATTGTGGTCAGTTATAACGGTGAATGGCTTGCTGTAGAGGAGTGACTGGAACCTTTCACAACCAAAACCGATTGCCAATTGATACACTTATCTGGTTGGTTAATATCTGAGCATAGATTCATTAGAAACATATTTTAGTCACCATATGCGTTTTTATGATTTGATTAACAGCACCATGGTGAAAGTTCGTTGCGGAGGTCGCGCAAAATGGCAATTTATCCGAAAAATTAGGATGAATTGTGCCAGATACGTAACCATTCGTAGGAAACGATATTCATTAGTAGGGTTCGGCGTATCGCGAATACCACTAACTTTGGAGGGGCCAGGTCTTATGCCCTCTCTGGTGTACACATTGACATAACATGTCATACTTTGTTGCTTTATGAGACACTATTCCTGCGGGTAGTCATCTTGGACATTTCCTAGCTCTAATGGCATCCGTTGGAAGCAAAGTCTGGCCCCTAAAGGGCTTAGAAAAGGAGAAAAAGAAGTTGAATCTCTTGCTCAAGTTTAACGGATCAGTATTCCAACTTGGCATCAAGCTTACTGAAGTGTTTGGAACGGATAAATGACGGATTGAGGTAATAGCAGTGGGTATTATGTGGTGAACGCAATTGAGTGAGGCGCTTAGGCGAGTAGGATCGAGACAAACGTGGATTGAACCACATCATAACGTTTGATACCCATTCTGTAGGTTCTGTGACCTTGTGAATTATGCCCTCATGAACCATCTAATTCAGCTTTAATCCTGTCTTGAAGACTGATCGGGCTTTTGCGTGGTGCTGCAATATAAAGCTGAACGTCTTCTCTAAGATAGAGTTTCACATAGCTTGGCTAATTGCCGATTTTGTCGAACTAGTGTGGGTAGAACTTCTTTAAGTCCTCAACCTTGTTTAGCGGTTTCGGCCTGAGCGTGACTGCATCGATGTTAACTAACTGCAAGACTTCACAGCTTGGTAATCCTAGAATAGGTAGGTTGGACTTCATAATTTGCATTGGGTACGTCGATAACATAAAACTTTGTGTTGATCCACTGGCCATTGTGCTGTACAGGCATTATAATCGACCCTAAATATGTGATTCTAAGGTCGTTATGGGAGGTGAGAGCAAAGTTTTCGTCAAAAAGCTGTTCACGTATGTCTTCATCTGATGAGTAAATTTGCCACATCGTGCGCATAGGGATTGTATTGCCACTAACACCCGTATCTAGTATTTTTATTTTATAAGGCTTGACGACTGAGGGTAGTCAGATTGGTATTGTAGCGAGCACTTCTTTTCTGCTTGCTTCTACGCTGTCAATGGACGTTCTGACATAGCTTTTGTCGAGAATAATCGATTTTTTCACAAAACGGACGCTCTTTTTTAGGTTATTATAAAGCTTCAACAATTTTGAGAGTTGTTTCGAGCGCGACTGACGGTATCCCTTGTTTACGGACCTACATACTTTTTTCAATGGTCTTTTTACCACACTCTCTGCACTGGGGACAAAGGCGTTGCATTTTCTTCTCTCGTGGCCTTAACCACAGTATTTACAATCCTTGATACAATTTCGATTAGTATATCCAATTTGGAGTCTCGGAAATGAGCTGGTGTAGTTGTTCCTTACTTTGTGCGAGAATTTCATAGCGTCTACCACAGTGTAATAGCTTTTAAATGGAGAAACCAACTTTTATCCTTTGTCAGCAGTTCACTTCGAAAATCCTCGAGTTTAGTACTCGAAATGACAAGTTCATTAAATCACTCCAGCCCTAGCCCTGGTCAGAAAAGAGTCAATAGATCAATTGTCATTTATTTGGAACTGATGCATGAGCTGTAATCGATGAATTTGGAAATTACTCTTTCGAGGTGGGAGCTGCTCTTCGAAGAATATAAGCAGTTTCGATGGGTCCTTTTTATCGAGTTCAGTCAGTGGAGAACCGTACAGTTTTTAAGACAGATTTCGCGGATACAGTGCAAGATTTTACATGTTTTTTTCAGGATCACGAATGCCCTCATCCTCGAAATAAAGAAACATCTTTTGCTTAAAAAGGTAGAAGTTCTCTGACCGATCTTGACTCTCCTAACACATAAATGGCATACTGTAGTAAAACGCCATTTATCTTATAGATAAATTTAAGACTAATGTATCTTACTCGTCAATGATTACAAGAATCTTCCTGATCTTTTGCGACAACACTTGTGTACTTGCCTCATCACAGCGCATGAAATTCCTACACTTACGTGTGACGTTCCATCTGGAGGAGCGATACAGCCATGCGAGAAACAAAACAGTTCCGCGATTCACTATCCGTTATTTGATGTCCAAGCTTTATATCGCATCTATGACAGAAAATTCGTTCTAATCAGATCATCAAGTAAACGATATTATACATAAACCACAGCTTATGTATAAGTAATTTTGGAACTTTTTTAAAAAATGCACGATTCCCGCTGCGCATGTGAATGAGCTTTAACAAAGTCATTTTTTGTAATGGCGGCCTTCTGTTATATAGCCATATATCTTAAAACGATATCTAAATGTTCCTTCACCCACTGCCACCAGGCTATAAATCAGTCAAAATAGCACATTTACATTTTATTTACAACTCACAACTCGTAACGAATAAGTGGCTACATGCATAACAGTCCATACCAAAAACTGGTATTATTGCTGACCGGAAGTGACGTCATGAAGTAATGTCTGATGTCATTGTTCTTGTGTTGTTGTTGTTTTTGTTGTTGTTGTTGTCATGATTGTTGCTTGTTGTTGGTTGTGGTTTGCTATTGGTTGTTGTGTTGTTTGTTTGTTGTTGGTTGTGGTTACTTGTTGGTTGTTGGTTGTTGTTGTTGTTGGTTGTTGGTCGTTGTTGGCTGTTGTTGGTTGTTGGTTGTTGTTGGCTGTTGGTTGGTTGTTGATTGTTGTTGGTTGTCGGTTGCTGTTGGTTGTTTTTTGTAGTTGGTTGTTATTGTTGGTTGTTGGCTGTGGTATAGTTATTTGTTGTTGTTGGTTGTTGGTTGATGGTTGTTGTTGTTTGGTTGTTGGGTGTTGGTTGCTGTTGGTTGTTGTGTTGTTGGTTGTTGATGTTGGTCAATCATTGTGAGGTCACGTGACCCACTGATACAATTTGTCTATCATGTGTGACGTCAGACCCCTTAACTCTAGGCGACAAGAGTTCTACCACACCTGTCTGTCATCATGATTGTCAGAACCCCCTAGGACATAGTATGTGAGGACACCCCTAGGACATAGTATGTGAGGACCCACGTGATTCTTCAGTCTTCTTTATAAGGGGACATTGTGTGTGCACAAGTGACATTGTTGCTGTTGTTGCTGGAGACAGAGGTAAGTGAAATTCTTTTTTATGTGTTAGGGAAGAGATCACGCCATTCAAACATGTGTTCGAATGGGGCCCACCATTCAAAGACGTGTTCAAGGGCACGCTTACACATTCAAAGATGTGTTCAAATGGCCAGCTCATTCAAACACGTGCTCGAATGGCCATTCAAACATGTGCTCGAATGGGCCATTCAAACATGTGTTCGAATGGGCCATTCAAACATGTGCTCGAAATCCAGCCCACCTTTCAAAGACGTGACCAGTCCATACATTTTCCCCCTAAGAAATTTTACATATATTTTTAGGCATCTCCTGGCAATTTGGAAATCAACATTTTGGCGGAAAATCAGAATTTTGGCGGGAAATCGAAAACCTGAGGCGTATAAATGGATGAGTGGGAACACATTCGACACATCAGCTTTCACGTTGTGGGATTATTTGAGTGAACAATGGCAACATCGCTTCTTCACAGATGTACAGAGACATTGGATGATGTCTTCCAAGTGAACTCTATTGACCATTTGACTATTTGTTTTCAAAGCTTCCTTATTTTGAATCGAATTGGATTTTACAAGTGAAGAATATGCATAAACACTGGGGAGCTGTTGGAATTGCAATTCCAAGAAATCGTTTCATACAATCTTTTCTGAGTGAATGTGAAGAACTGCATTTACCAGGGAACATTTACGACATTGATTCAGCTTTTATCAACGTCAATACAATTTGGGCAGCTGACCTCATGCTAGTTGTGGCTGCTACAATTATTTTACATTATGATGATGATGTTTCATTGTCGACGGATATATCAGAACTTGTCCTATTCAACAATGGGCGAGTTGAAGTGAATACAGACATTTGTAAAATGTTTGAAGAACAGTAAAGGAGCCGACTCATACATACATGCGATGCCGTATAAAAGGAGCGGGTTGAGAGGACCAAGTCAGCATTCAATGTGCAGCCATAGAGAAGACAAGTAGCTTTAAAATTAGTTTAAACTAAAATATTACTGTGGAGCATGGAGAATTTGGACCATTTCCCCGAATCAAACGTGGAGAGAAGTGGCTTGCTTTAGCACCATCCTTGTGGAAGACTGTGTTTCAGAACTTGAGAAATTTACGCAACATTGGCTTCAAACTGTACTTAACGCAAACGAAGTGGCTTAAAGTCATTTCATGCCTAGACATGTGATATGTGACAGTATACAAGTATTACATCAACATGAATGATGGTGAATGGTAGACAATGCTTCAGGAGATGGATGACATCAACTCAGTTTATTCGCCAAACCTGAACCATGTACGAAATGTCAAGGTAAGAAAACTGTCATCAAACTGCAAAAGGACAATCGGATGAAGGTGTCAAAACTATCCAAGAAAAGACTGGCTGAAGTTCAATTGGAGAATATGAATGTACAAAATCAACTTGAACTTGCCTGTGAATATTGTGGTGCTTACGGATATGCTGAGGATTATGATTGTCACTGCCACAAGTACAATTGCAAGATGTGTGAACCAGATAACTTCTGCAATAAGTGTGGCTCGCTAACAGTATCTGGAGAGTAAGGCTTTTGGAATCATTAGCTCACCAGCTGTCATAGTGTGCAAATATTATTCAACCACCATACGGAGATGTGAAGCAAGGATGGATGTAGAAACGTGTTTCAAGGAGAAGTGCGTGGACTACATGATAAGTAAACTGGCACGTTTTGGGTTTGTTCAACAACAACTACAACACTTCACCATCTATTGGGAACTTGCTCATTCCACGTTGAACTTCACAAACTTACGTGAGGATTTCATCAAAGAGTGTGTGCTTGCAGACATTGACGGAGCTGAGGAGTTTGATGTGGAAGCAGCATATCACTTTGCTCGATTTGATCCAAGACTGTTTGATGAAGTGAGAGAGTGGTAAATCTATATTGCAGTATAATGACAGAAATTACATTGATACAATATATTGTGCAAAAACTTATTGTGAAGAAATGTTATTAGCTGTAAACCAGCATTATATCCCACCTCATTCATGACTCGGAAGAAAGTCTCAATTTTGAGCGCCCTATGCGTCTTATCTATAAAGATACTACTGGGTCAATGAATAGTCATGAGGTGGAAATACCCAATCATGAAAAGTATGTATCCGGTTTTCTTGTAAATCCTGACGCTGGTGATATAGGTGACGCAGGAAATAATGGTTCACATAATCGTTATTTGTATACGCGTCTAAGCCGTGAGTTTATGGTTACCGGTGCTTTTAAGATTTGTTTGAGCAGGATCGCTATCATCCCAATGGCATCAGTATGAACTTGCGTTTACATAGACAAAAAGATGAGTATGTATTAATGGCTGCAAATATTACCTTTAGGGTAGAAGTGAAAGATGCGCTTTAACCATTCGCAAAGTGAGGATTAGTCCAGGTATTCAGTTAGGACATACAGATACATTGATGAAAACTCCTGCCAAGTTTCCTATTACCAGAAAAGAATGTCAAATTTTAGCCAAATCTTTTTGGGTCAATTACCAAAACGTATTGTCATTGGACTGGTTCATAATGAATCCTTTGCTGGCTTTTGCCGGTGCCTTGCAAAATACAGTCAATGTCGTAGTCTATGCTGAATTTGATAACATCATTGAAATAAGTGCAAATTACAGCATTCAATTCAACTACTAGTCATGAACACGAAGCAGATAAATGCCATAATGACCCATGATGTCTTGACAAAAGACTTATTTCAAGGGGTGTTTTCCATGGACCAGTTGCGATGTTTACAACGCGGTGCTTATGTCATCAATACAGACAATCATGATGAGGCATTAGAGCAGTGTATTTTGACAAAGACCCTGCAGAATAAGTTTTCAAAGTTTAATTTCATTTATAATTAAGTTCCATTACAAACACCGATATCATCTACATGTGGATTTCATTGTGTGTTATATTATTCAAAGAGCTCGGGGACATAGTCCTTTTGAAATCATTGATGTATTGAGACGAAAAGATGGTGATTTTGTTGTAAAGGATTTTGCATATAGACATTATAAACCATTATTTTATTGATGTTGTATAAGTTGTATTAGTTAAGTTTAGTTAAACAAGACGGTTTTATACAACTTCTTTTTATTGTGCCACAAATTATTTACATTTCAACAATTATTTTGCATTAAACTTTTTTTACAAATGCACTCAATACATTGATAAACGAATGCCATTCATTACAATCTACATTAATATATGTATCATAGACATTATACTGACGTTTGTAAATGCTATGAAAACTCGCATAACTCACATTACCAAACTTATTTTAACATTTTTATGTTCAGTTCATATCCATGTTTATTCATGTCTATGTCCATCACCATAACCTAAAAGGGATGTGTCAGCTCAATGGACTTGGTACCCCGCATGAGTTGCAATTTCAATTCCTCTTTGAATTCAAGCGTCACGTTCTTCCCAATCCAATGCTTGTAACAGAGCGTACCATTCCACTGTGTTGGGGTGATGTAGTCATGGCGTTCTGTAAGCTCGTCATACTGGCGAAATTGTACAAACACGTTTAGACAGTTCTCAGTCACACGCACTTCTAAATCATCTGACAGTATAAGGAGAAAGCCAGGTATCCTCAGCTTCTCTAGGTGGTCCTTCAACACGGATTGATCTTCAGCCGATAGAATGTTATACTTTCCAAAATGTCTTAGCACAATGCCATCACATGCGTTTTTCAGATATGAGAACTGATCTGTAATGAGTTCATAATCCGAAAAAAGTCTTCAACTGTCAGTCAGTAAAATCAACTATGAGCTAACTCTTTGTCTGTGAAGGCATTTTTATGCTCGGATAATGGTGAAGAGTGGATGTTGTATGGCCTCTAGGAATCATCAGACTGCGCTCCATTTTTTCATATCAAAGTCAATAAATGCTGTAAATGGAGTATCTGGCACAACTCCATTATAATCCTCCAAATAATCCTGTAAAACATTTTTCCAGAATGTGACACATACGTTTGATGAATCATGTCTAATCACTAGCACTTCAACATTATTTTCAGGTTTGCGTTTAAACCCAGGTACTGTCAACGATATGTTTTTAAAGTCTTTCCACACTTCAGGTTTTAACCGATAGGCAGAATTTATAACAACTTCATTCAAGTCACTCACAGCGAAGTAAGCACCACCGTTAAACACTGGTGCATTCATGATGACATTACACTTTATGAGGTGTCTTCTTATCTTCGAAGCCTTTTATCCACTTCTTTCATCTGCTTCTTTAGCATTTTCTACTCAGATACTGTCAGCAAAATACCCTTTTTCGTGGGACGGTTTCTTCAAGATCCCTCATCTCTGAGATACTTGCGAATGTTCACCACTCCTTCATTGATTTGTTTCATAATTTTAATGTACTTTCCATTTCCTAGAGAAAGCATTCCCTCCCACGACTGTGGTTCTTGATGGTAGTGGTGGTGGTAGGATTTTTTACTTTCAAGTCTATGACTGTATCAGCAATAGTATCCATATCAGTTGCAGATCTCTTGCGACTTGTGACTTTCATGTTAACGCTTCAGTTTTCACACTCCAAATAACTCTTACGTTGGAGGACCTCCCCTCTTTTATAATGTCGCCCTGTAATGTCCAAGCGCCAAGGTGGAATAACCATCATTCAACACGTTCCTCAACTTCTCCGAGAACAGTTGATCGTCATGACTTTGAAAAATGTGTCCTGTCCATCGTTTGAGTTTGGTTAAACAAACTGTCTCTATACTGCATATGTTTAATGCGTCTTTGACAAGCTCGATTGATGCCTTTATCCGTATGTTTTTCTTTCTTTCTAAGTCCAACAAACTTCAATGGGTATGCCTGCCGTCGCATCCTTTATTTTCCCAAGCACTTTTTTGCTCACGTTTGAATGTAGGAAATGATCTGGTGGACAGTCACTTGTGTCGAACAGGTCAGCATCTTGCTGCATATCCTTGTAGATATTTTCCGTTACTATGTCATAACATAGACTGTCGGTGTCGCTGAACGAGAACTTGGCATTGGGATACTTGGCCATGATGTAATTGTAATGAAAGTCAAACATAAGCACTTTGCTGAGGTCGAGAATTGTGCAGCCGACTTGAATGGGTTTATCCAGAAGCAAATCCGCTTGACGCTAATGTACGGCGGGAAAATCTTCGTTGAAAATTCTGAATTTATGGAAAGAAGATTTGGCCATAAGGTTCTTGAACCGCTTTTTTATGAACAAGTTCAACATTGATTCGCTTTCTAGCATTTTTTATTGTTTTGTCACACACAAATTTGTTCACAAGTTTGAAGAAATCTTTCTCTTTTCCTTGTTCAAGGTAATGAATTTCTCCAATCATTTGCTCTGTTCAAACATGATGGCAGGGTGCACTTTGGTGAATTTCGCCTCACTGGGACGTACTGCTGCAAATTCCTATAATGAAGCACACATTTCTTCTTGTTGCACAGGTTAGAAATGAGCTTTTCACTAGGTTTGCCTTTCATGTTCAGATCTTTCCGTAGCTTCTGACTGTACTCTGACAATTCTCCAACTTTGACACATTTCCGTTCTGGAGTCACTAGGTAGTGATTATGACGATCACGGATTGTATGTGGGTATTCTAAATCACTTCTAAAATGTATCCAATGTGGCCATCTTCAGTCAAATCCATGAAATCGAACGATTCTGGCTCGCTAATCCACATAAATCCTCTTTGCGCATGCTTTGCGACATGGCCCAGCCATACAGGTTGTTTGCGTCCAGGTACATCAGGTAGTTGTTTGGTATGTCAGAATTGTAATCTGCTACCTAGGGGTTATTTGCTTTCGCATACTTGTGCGTGATCACAGATATTCCTCCACGTGTGCCTTGTATAACCATTTGGTACATGTCAATGTCAGTAATTAATTCCAACTTCACCTTCGTAGCTTTTAACATAGCATCCCACGACAGTTCTAGCGCTGTATAATAATGGGCAGGATCCAGTTCATACGTGTTAAGGCATACTTGACGAAAATTTTCAAACACGTCAGCCAGCAGTAGCACATCTGATTTCAGGTATAGGTCGTGGTATTCACCGAATGTGGTACAGTTGAATGTATCGCACACCCTCTGCGCGTGAGCATAATCCTCATCGGTAATGCCCTCTTCGCTGAGCTGACTGTAAAACTTGTCCTTTGACGGTAGCTGTGTGTCAGCAAACTTGGATGGTTCCTCCATGTAATCATAGGGGTACAGTCCCTTTCTCAGCAGCAAATCTTGTTGGTCACTATCGTGAATGTTCGAAATCATGTTGTAGAAGTTATCTTTCCCTCCTGCCGCAAGATTGGATACCAGCTTCTGTAGAGAGGTACTCATGAACTGAAAGCTGTCCGCAAATTTCAGATTGCTCATGATGAATGCAATATATTTCTCAATGGTGTTGGGAATGACCGTAATCGTTTCATCTTTGAATTTTCCAATTTTCTCCATGATCAGATGACTGCCATAGCCTCGCAAATTGTGGAAAACACAGGATTGATAAAAGAATCTTTATCCCCCTGCCGATCCTTTCTAAGTCGAAATTGTAAGTTGCATTCATTATGTGCAGCTCCGCGATATTTGCCATTGATGTGGTCATGATCTCTCACAAGATCCGCTCCTAGAGGCTCATGACAAATGTAGCAATCTTGAAATTCTCTCGGTCCTCACGAGTCATCACCATATCCTTTGGCTGGTGTAAACCACGCACAATACGTTCATTAACCATATGGTCTAAAAAGACTTTCACAGCATTATCTCCTCGATACACGACTGGTGCACGTGTGTCGTACTGACTGACAACCACATAGGCAAAGCTGTTTGGACGATGATGTTGATACCTATTCCCTTCATGCTTTTGCGTGAAACATTCAAAGTCAGCATAAATCACAAAATGTGTTCGCTGTTGTTTGCCTACATTCTTGAACTTGATGATAGGTTCCTTGGGGAATGATAAACGTTGTGCTCCATGTTTTCCACACACTTCACGATGCTCATCTAAAAGATCTTGCCGTATAAACCCTTGAAGACAGTTGAAACAATAAAAAGTTGCTCCATTATACTTGGTGCGATAAGACATAAGTCTGCTGAAATTCTTAATCAAGCAGTAATGCCTTTTCTTGTCATTGCTAATCAGAAGTAAGTTGATTTCTCTCGCACTGGCGTTTCGACTGAGTTGTATCGGAAGAACTACATCTTGTTCATATCCAAACAAGTTGGTGGACACATAGTTCTCCTTTTCAAACTTAGGAATGTCAGTAATGGGAAATGTAATGCCCTCTACCTTTAATTCCTTCTCAAATGGTCTGTATTGACTTACACGCTGTCGAAGGGTGACGGTGAGCCAGTACTGACCATAAGAAACATTTGTTGTCTTCATTCTTAATGTTTAACACACCCTTCGTATTCTTCACTTTCAATTTGTCACCCTTCACCGCTGACAAATGCATTATCCACTTGTTCTGTCATGACACCTTCTGCACCGTCATTTACTTGAAGCGAGCATGCACAACAATATACCATTTCATTCCATGGTCTAAAGTCTCCAACAAATGTGTCTTAATAGGGTTCTCTTGCTGTCGCATTTCAAGCAGTAAATCCGTTCCATCGTCGGACTCAAACCGTTTTTTCTGTGCGTTTTCGCCAAGACTTACCCTTCTGTCTCTCCCCACTTGTTCCGTCTTTTGTCTCTTTGCAGCTTTCACTTCAACAAGATCTTCATGAGATACATTTTTCATCTCAGGTGGTATTCATGCATGTGCCTCAAACACATCCATAGATGGAAATTCCACATTGCATTCAAGGCAGAGGACTGGCGTGTTTGTCATTGTTCTGTTGTCCTGTGCCATCTTTCGTCTCTTTCTCCTGAACAAGCTCTTCACGAGCACGTTTAACTACAGTTTTCATCTCAGCTTGAGTGCATGTATGTGCTTCAAATAATTCCATAGATGGAAATTCCACATTGTATTCAAGGCAGAGGACTGGTGTATTTCTTTGTGGACTAGCTGTCATTGTTGTCGCATCAATTGCTTCAACTGAAATGGCGAAATGTGATCTCACTCATCCATTTATACGCCTCGAGGTTTTCGATTTCCCGCCAAAATGTTGATTTCCAAGTTTCCAATTTCGTAGGAAGATGTCTGAGAATAGATATAGCAAAATTTCTATAACTTGTCCATATTCATAATAAACACGTCTTGCTGAAAGTTTTAGTGAAAGAATGGTTAAATTCAACCAAGTAGTTTTAAAGTTATGCTCTGTTGAAGTTGTCATGCTAGCCATATGGTAAAATATTCCCGGGGGGGGGGGGGTTCCAAAAACCAAAAATATTCAGAATTGTCTGAAACGTGTAAATATGCAAAAATCTGAAAATGGCCCCTGCGGGGGTCCAAAAACCAAAAATGTTCAGAATTGTCTGAAACTTGTAAATATGCAAAAATCTGAAAATGACCCCCGAGGGAGGTCCGACCCACCCAACATACTATCATGTAATATCTATACTAAGATAAATTTTGCTAAATTTTGCTCTCTTGGGGGGGGGGGTCATTGCTGCTGAGAAGTTCGTTGCTGCCTCTCTAGTTACTTGATTGACGTTTCGCGTGTGGGAAAGTCCCTTAAAGGCTTAATTGCGTCCCACTCGGTGAGCCTTTGATGAACTGACCTAGATTTCTCGTCGCACATATACAAACAGCTGAGATTAGAGCTAATGACACACACATTCATAGGGAAATAAAATGTATGGGCTGGTCACGTCTTTGAAAGGTGGGATGGCCATTCGAGCACATGTTTGAATGACCCATTCGATCACATGTTTGAATGGCCATTCGAGCACATGTTTGAATGGGCTGCCCATTTGAACACATCTTTGAATGGTGTGCGTGTGCCCTCGAATACGAATTGCGTGTACTCTTCCCTAACACATAAAAAAAGAATTTCACTTACCTGTATCTCCATCAACAACAACAAGAACAGCAACAATGTCACCTGTGCACACACAATGTCCCCTTATAAAGAAGACTGAAGAATCACGTGGGTCCTCACATACTATGTCCTAGGGGGAGGGGGATGCTCACATACTATGTCCTGGGGGGTCTGACGTCACGATGACAGACAGGTGTGGTAGAACTCTTGTCGCCTAGGGATGGGGGTCTGACGTCACACATGATAGACAGATTGCATTAGTGGGTCACGTGACGTCACAATGATTGACAGGTGCGTTAGAGCTCTTGTCACCTAGGGAGGGGGTCTGACGTCATTATGACGTCACAGGTAGGGCAGAACTCGTGTTTTCCCCTACTAATCTGGAGTTTGCCGGTGCGCCCACACCAACAACAACCAACAACAACAACCAACCACAACCAACAACCAACAGCCAACAACAAACAACAACACAACAACCAACAACAACCAACATCTAACAACCAACAACAACCATGACAAGAACAATGTCAACACAAGAACAATGGCGACGGACATTACTTCATGGCGTCACTTCCGGTCAGCGATAATACCAGTTTTTTTCTATCATTTATGCCATTCCTATCCAAACAGCAGGTTTCGCGCCAATGTATGTTTTTACGAGATGGTTGTAAAATCGCGGAGTCAGTTCCTTTCAGAATCGGCTGATACGGATAGATATGCAAAAATAGCCAAATTTTCCGGCGGCGGGGGGGGGGGGGGGCGTCATCAAACCAACACATGTTCAGAATCGTCTGAAACGGATAAATATGCAAAAATCACAAAATTTTTCCCACCGAGGGGGGGGGGGGGGTGGGGGGGGGGGAGTCTGACGACTATGTCTTAGGGGGAGGTCTTACGACTATGTCCTGGGGGTTTGGTCCAGAACTGCTGTTTTCCAATTACTCATAACATTCAGGAATGGCTGTGGGAAAAATTTTACGACTTCTACCAATTTCGTGGTCGTTTCTGTTGCAATAGCTAATTCTTTTATCTTTTTATATTTAAGATATTTCTAGGAATGAGTCACTTAGCGTTATGTTTGCTTTTAGCGGTACCTCTAAACTGACGCCTAGGATGTTCTGTCAGCTTGTCAGCAAACCCGAAGTGTTCACTTAATTTCTGAAGCCCTCTCACATAGCCCATCACATCTTTGTTGTTGGCGCTTATGCATGCGCTATTGTTCAGCAATCAAAATAAGCTTTTGCTGAGACGCTTTTGCATAAGTGTGCCCAGCTGCTCAAATCTCTTGCTCGAAGGCTTGCCGTATAACTATGAAAAAATCTTACCTCCTATCGACTGGGATTAACAGCTATCTTCTTAGCATCTGTGAGGTAATTGCAATGAAATACTATTGTAATATCTCCCTTTGTAAGTCCAGGTTATATATGATGCTAGCCATGGATGGCGCTTTAGAAGTAAACTGCTCACTGAATTCTTTATCGCTTAAGCTTATTGTATTTCCTGGTTCTAATAAGATCTTCAACATATATTTCATGCTATCTTGAGTTTTTAGAAATATATTGTGAAATTCACATAAGTACATCGTATTTTTCTTGCACAAATAAACTTGGAAACTTCGACAACTGTTGTCAACATCAATTCAGATTTGATTTTAGTGTTTCGAATTTGCGCATAAAATTTGTCATTTACCCTTTTGATTGTATCATCGCCCTAAATGAATACGCCCAGTGCCTTCAGGGAACAAACGGAGGAATAATTTGCCATCTGTGGAAGCGATGGGTAGACGAAGCCGCAGCCGTTCTCCCAGGAGAGGTATGTATTCCTCATCGTCTTAATAATGACCACTAAATCGTACAATCTAAGTATGGCATATGTTTTACACTAACTCAAGTGTTTACGTATCTCATGGGTAGCGATAATGCAAGATTTAGCGTTTCCCATAATAAGCCAATTCGCACTTTCAGATTTTTCCGGTGGAGGTGTTGTTTCGACTGAAAATGTTGGGGGATAAATTGTAAAGAAATGATAAGGGAAAATCATCAAAATTCTAATTTTCTTTCAACATGCACACTTTCAAATTTATAAAGCCATCATATGATCTTTTAAAAACTATTTTACATATTATTCAGTCCCTTTAATAACCAACACTTGAATATGTTTCTGGCAAAATGGAATTTTGTTGATTTTCTGCCGTTTTTTTCCTATCATTTCTTTATATCCTTATCCCACCTGAATTCAGCCGAAACGCAAAAACTTTGCGGCAAAAGTCAAAAGTACGAATTGGCTTATCTGTCAATTTTACATGGCCTGCACATTATTTCGAAATCTGGCTCTCTCCACAACAATATACAGTCTAAAGCGACCAATACATCAAATTATCGTGCCTTTAAAGAACACACATAACTAGAAATACGGAACGAGACCATAATTACTTCCTCCTTATTGCCGAATAATAGACCGTACCACAGTTTAGGATAGTCCCTTTCTATCTTCCTATCACAGAAAGGGTCACAGTTCCTGCAATAGAAATGGCCATTGATCTCAATTTTCGAGGCTTTGGATCTTTCGGCACACGTTCAAGGACACCGAGGCCCGAACAGGCAGGCTTTTTCTTTAAAAGCACATTGAGAAGTACCCTGGCGCATTATTTTCGACCTCAGCAAAACCCCAAACTAGAGTAACGCGTGGTTTTGCAACTGTGGATTCACTGTTGTTGTGGGCGATAATGAGGGATTCGATATCCTGATCTCAAGAAAACACATATTTTTCTCAGTCAAAAATTGTTATCTGACCATAAAACTTGTGCGCCATAATTTATAATTGGACTATTTATGTGATGCGCCCTTTCTAAAATAACGCCGTTGGCCCCAATCGTGCGCCGAGATTTGAAAATTGACACCAATGACATTTCCTTTTGTAGGAACCACGACTCTTGCTGTCATAGGAAGACCGCAAGAGTCATCTAGGACTAAGTTTGGGAGAGATGATAGAATGCTGAATTTGATATAGATAGGTTGAAACGTACTCATTATTGGATATCCTTTGTGCGAATTTTTTTTTACACACTTGTTTTGAGGAAAACCGTTATAAATCTAATAAATGTGCATCAAGCTGACTAGGTCAGGAGGGGCATCATATTATTATTCTGACTGCCTGTTAGCTCCGAGTCAGCTCTGACTTTGCATAGCATCGCATATCTCTCTGTCAAGTGACCTAAGATTTAAATAAAGGGGTTGTAGTTTATTTGTAAATTATATACTAAAATAGTTGATAGATGCAGAATTACGTATAAATTTATCTTGTACACCCACAATATTTGACTTTTTCTTTTTTACGTTCTGTTTGAAATTTGAAATATCAATTTAAAAGTTTTTTGGTGGATAATTGCAAAAAATTATTGTTACTTTTTCACGTAATAAAGTATGCTCCCTGTATACAAACAAATGTCAATATTGCGGGAGATTTGGGGTTATTTCCATATTATTTTCTTTAAAGAAAGCGTAACGCAGAAGTTGTATATGATTGCCGTTGTACTTTGAGGGCCTTTAGCAAATGCCAATAAAAACTTATGGGTCGTTGAATCTCGTAACAAAGTAGCCACAGGGGTGCCTCAAAGCGAGCACAGATGACTTGCTTATCTTTATATAGCGAGGCTTTGAAGCGGTGCCTGAAAACTTTGCAGCTAACTGCCTGTCGGTCCGCTGTAGCATGTGTGGACAGGGATAATATAAAATATTTTTATTATAAATATTTAAATCGAGTCCCATGATTTAAATCACCAAAAACTCTGAATAAGTCACAAATTATACTAAACACCCGTTTTGATTTCTTTCCTTCGGCTCACCATACCGCTAAGTAGACAAAAAAGTTTTATCGTGAATAAGAAACCAGTTGCATTGAGTGGTCACTTAGTTGAAAAAAAGACAAGCGTTGACTTGGAAGTTATTAAACAGTTTCAGTTTCTTTGCTGTGATGGTTTATTCTGTTATCTGGCGTAGTTCAACAAGTATCGATTAAGCAACTTAACAAAATGGCACCAGACAGTGGGAGCTTCCATCATTGTTTTGCATGGTAACTGTAACTGTCAGATAACGATACGCCATTGGTCAATTGACTTTTGTTGTGGATTGAATGTTGAAAAGGTTTATTTAATTCATGGATTCGGTCATGATATAAATCAATTGGTTTGAATCATACCAGCCCTGTATGTGGAATACTATACTTCTTGTGAACAAAAGCATGAAAACGGTTTTTGATGAAATTATATGTGATGGATGGCCTCGGAGGCTGGTTAGGTTCCGGTGACATTTATGACCTCTCAATGCCGCTTGTTCAGCACCTTCTATTTCTGTAAGTCTTATGATGTTCATACAGCCAAAGTGTGTTGGCAGATTTTGATGAAATCCGATGCCAGTGCCAGATTTCGCAACCTCTCCTGACTTCTCGAGGCCTCCGCACACCAATAAGTGTTTTAGATATATATAGACATTACTGTTCTGTTTTTTTCTCTTTCAGAGAGAAGAAGATCACGATCAAGAGAACGCGACAGAAGAGGTAAAATCACACTCATTCTTTCCTGTCAATGAGGTGACAGCTTTGCTTCTAGTGGCCTCTCAAAAATTATGCGTGAAACTATAACCGCAAAGGGTGCAAAAAGTGGATGTTGTTCGACTCTTAAAGAATATCCACGTTCTGGTACACGTCGCGTATTTAGAAAAATATATAAAAGTTGTAGCGATTCGCAGAACAAATATGATCTTCTAGTGGAGTTTTTGAAATTATTGGGCTAGAGCTAGCCAAGCTTTTGCTTTTTACTTATAGGCCGGCGGTCGCGATCAAGGTCACCTGATTTCAGGCGCAGGCGGTCACGTTCTCCCAGGCGAAGGTCAAGGTGAGAACACGCCATCTTCTCTCACTTATAATGACGTCACTTTATAACTTATTAGTCCCCCGCCGGGGGACTATAGTTTTCGGGTTCGTCCGTCTGTCCGTCCGTCCGTCTGTCAACACCTTTTTTGTTGACACAGCCAAGCCTACATTTCTGAACTTCACAAATTTTCCCAATCCTTACTCAGTTGAATGAGTTTGTTAACACACTAAAGCCTACATTTCTGGATCGATTGTTGAAATATTTTACGTATAGGAAGAATTGGAACCAACAAAGGTCGGTATTGTAAATGAGCCCTATGGGCCCAAGGACATTGGCCCAGCTGAACTTCAGAAATTTTCACAACCCTTACATACTGGAATGAGTTTGTTAACACACTCAAGCCTACATTTTTTTATCAATTGGCAAAATGTTATACACATAGGTAGTATGGGTGGTAACAAGAATTGGTATTGTAAATGAGCCAGGTCGGCCCAAGGACACTGGCCCAGCTGGAATTTAAAATTCACGAATATGATACGAATTGCTTAAGGGTTGTAGTCCAACCTAACAAAATTAAATACTGGGATTGTACGCCGGCAGGAGACATAGTCAGTTTCACTGACCCACTTGTTTCTTGTGGTGCTTCCTGTATTTTAAAGTATGTTATAGGTGAGCACCAATTGTACGCCAAAGAGAGAGGTTTTAGCACTCTTCAACTTGTTTTTATGCGAATATCATTGTAAACCTTGAGCGTGGTTGGTGAATGATTTATTGACATTGGATGCTCACTGGGCAGTTTAACAAAGATTGTATGGATAATTATCATTGGATTCAGGTCGCATTTGAAGTACCAGGGTGAAGCTCACCCAAACTGTTATCGAGCTGTTATGGAATGTTGATCGCAGCTGCTTCGCTGTGTTTTTTTACATTTGTTTGTTTTTTTCATATATTTAGTGTTACGGGTTGGTCTAAATGTATTGATTTTCAGATCTCTGGAGAGAGATCGTGAACGGAGATTCGACCGGAGAGAAAGGTAAGACCAATGTCACCTCTCTAATCTATAAACAACTTTATAAAAATATAGTGTCTAAATTTTAGCAAAGATTTCAGTAAAACAAATTGGCATGTTTGCTCACGTATTTTTACTTATTAAATGTATTTTAATAGTTAATAAAAATCATGTTTAAATCAGATCGCAGTCACGAAAGAAGTTATGTTGGACCATGTTTCATCAATATTTTAATTGGCATGTTTTAATTAGTACTAAATCATTTTGCTTAAATGTACTTAATATACTTAAACAGGTCGCGGTCACGAGAAAAGCAGAAAGTGCACCCATCCCAGATCTACCAGAGACCACCCTTAGACGGTGAGTGTAACAGTTGTCAATATGTTCGACCTGACGGGTGTATGTAAACTGCATGGTCATTGACGACAGTAACGTGGTGGGTGTATGTAAAATGCGTGGTCACTGACGACAGTAACGTGGTGGATGTATGTAAAATGCGTGGCCATTGACGACAGTAACGTGGTTGGTGTATGTAAAATGCCTGGTCATTGACGAGAGTAACGTGACGGATGTATGAAAACCGCGTGGTCATTTGATTGTGACTTTCTTTTTTCCAGAATCTGCCTTTGAAGGAAAAAGTGAAGAAGAAATTGAAATGATGAAAATCATGGGCTTTGGAGGATTTGATACAACAAAGGTACGGTACAAATGCGCTGGGTTCGCATCGAGGTCTCGAGGCTGTGATCATGATTAAAACTTGAGATCACACGAATAATTGACGGGATAAGGGAAACTGAAGAAATATGCACTTTCAGGCTGGTTCTGTAGGTCAAGGGGGCATATTTTCAGACTCCACTTTACGCGCATAATGTAAAGAAATAAATACAGAGTGAAAGATACGCATTTTAGAAAAATTAACTAATTTTTGTAAAATATCTGTTGACGAAAAACAAGAGAGCGCTATCGATGTTAATGCAGGTCTTTCTGAATTACAGCAGTTTTCAGGCATGACGTAAATAAGGTGGCTTTTTGTCGTTTTCAGGGGAAGAAAGTTCCCGGAAATGACGTGGGGTCGGCGAATATTACACAGAAAAGAAGATACAGGTGGGGCTGTGTATTATGCACTTGTTACACTTTTCTGTGCCACCCTTAAGAGTTTTGGAGTCAGTGAAGTTAGATCACAAATTAGTGAGACACTCTTTGGTGTCTTCTGCTTAAGCAATACTGTTGGACTGTGAGTTGGGTGAGGAGGTGGGGGGAGGGGGGAGGGTTACTGAATTCCCCTATACATTTATTTGCTTAATGGTTCCTAAAATAGTAGGTGTTTTATGAATCCCAGCTTGTATATTTTAAAATATTTATTTGCAGACAGTATATGAACAGACGCGGAGGATTTAACAGGCCTTTGGACGCCATTGCTTAATACATCAGTATTTTGTGAATACTGCTCGGAGTAATGGTATTAGCAAGTTGTTAGCTATAAACTACGGAGATTTGGGCTCGGATATAGCGAAAAACTGTAGCATTTTAGGTAATCGTTTTGACAGATACAGATGTATTAGAGAGGACGTTTTAAAAGAAACTTACTTGTTTTGGTTGTGTGATATTGTTGGTGGCATCATAGAAGAGGATTGACGGCTGTAACGGTATATAAACTTGAGAATATAGTCTAAAGGGCGTGAAGGAATGTGCAACAGCCATTGCTGGGTAGTGAGCTGATACATTGTCTTATAAGGAACAAATTTATCAACACTAAATAATTTGCACAGGATCTACTGTGACATTGTTGCGAGCGCGATTGAGTGTTTTTAATTTTTTGAGTTTGTAAAACAATTTAGGCGTGAAAGATTTTATGACTTGTAGGATTCAAGACGTATGTATTCAGAACTTTCCTCAATTTTATACATTTAGGTGAAAAAATAAGGGACTAGTGTAGTCTGTATGTAAATAAAAATCGCAACAGTTTCCTTGTTTTAATTAATGTTCAAATATAAGATTAAAACGTGCAGCATTTCTTTGTACTCGATAGAATGTAATACACTCTCCTGAAGCTTTATTGTAAGATTGCAATTCAAAGAACCTGAAATCATAAAAAAGAGGGTACTTGTTAGTCCAGGTGGCCTATGTCGTGTGTCTTGTCGTCTGTAAACTTCTTAAACAACTTCATGTACAGTTTTCATATAAATAAATTCGCAATAAAATGTCTTTTAGAGTGGGGTGTTGTAGTGATTTCATTGTTATGTGTCCCTGAACGAGGGAAGGTATATAGGGTTTGTACGTAGTGACCACCTTCCAGATCGGGATAAAAAGACGTACGATAAAAACCGCCTGTCATGACCACCTTCTAGACCCGGATAAAAAAATTACCAACATTAAAACTGCTCTAGTAAAAAATACATGCAGTAGAACCTGTTTTAACGTCCACCTGACATACCATAAACCTGTCTGTAGTGACAACCTTCCAGACCCAGTTAAAACATCTGTACCCGAACTTGTATAGAAAAAGACCATTGATATACTCGCAAGTCCAGTTACGTATCTCCCATCAATAATTTGATAAAGGCGATACGCAACCCTTCTGGGCACAGGTTTATTCATATACATTTATACAAGGTAATAGTTTTTAGCCCAGCTTACGGTACACGTAAGCTGGGGTATTCCTATCGGTCTGCGGATGGCGTCCGTTAGTTAGTTAGTTTGTTAGTTAGTTCGCTGTAAACTTTGTTTCAAAATGCATCTCCTCCTACAATTTTGATCCGATGTCATTTATTTTTGGTGTAAGGCATCCTTAAGGGGTCGTGCATACGGCTTGTGCTTTTCTTGTCGATCGGGTGATTTTTGAATTTTTGGCAAATTTTTAAAGAAAAAAATTAAAAATGTATCTCCTCCTACATTTTTGACCCGATGTCATTTATTTTTGGTATGAGGCACCCCTAAAGGGTCGTGCTTTTTAGACCAGCCGACTATGTCGGGCTGGTCTTATCTTATCAATAGAGGGGTATCCGTCGTCCGTATGTACATATACAGGTATGTCGGGAAACAAACGACGAATCGCGATTTCGTGTCCAACTCGCGAAATGTACGCCAAAAATCTAACTTCGTTATTAGGGACTTTTCAGACATAAGTTGCATATGAAAATCTCGGTAGATTTTTTTTACATTCAATTCCGAAAGCGAAAATATATAAAAGACACCAGATTAAGAGAAATTTAACAAAGCATGAACCCTGCGAAACGGAATATTTTGTTTACATAATTTGCATATTTTACACCATTTTTTGATATCTACAACTGTGAGTTTGCTGTGAAATGAGACTGTGTAAAAAATGTAAACAAACCGATTTTGTTTATAAACAAAGGCCACGTGCTTTCTGTAAATGAATATTAGGGAAACACTAAACAAAAGCCAAACAAGCGTAGAGTTTGTTTTCTTTTATTTACACCATAACCCCCTGTAATATTTATTTTCTTTCATTTTTATACATAAACTATTTAACATTAATTGAAGAGTTACAAAATAGTGAAAAGCAGTACAAAAGATATTCAAACAGATGAATTTTAAAAAACATAGATTTATACAGATGAATGTTTAAAAACAAAACTCTTTTAAAATAAAACCAAAATACAGGAAAAATAAAACAACAAAATCCTTTACTGATATAACCGTGATGTGTAAATAACCAACTCTATCTTATTTTCAAGCTCAGTGTTATGTGCACTAATTAAAATTTAATGATAGGCCGAAAAAACGTGAGGCAATGAGATATAAACCACATAAAAGCTTCCTAAAGAAAACAAAATACACAGCTGAAACTTTCAAACTAACATGCGAAATGTACGTACACAACCATGCACAAAATTTGCAGGTTTAGAGACCCTGCAACACAACTTGGGTGTACTACCCCATCTCGTGACGTTCATAAATTTAAAGTCGGTGACTTCGTATAAGAAAAATGAACTGAAAATAACACAATTAAAACTTTCAAACTGACATGCGAAAAGTACGTACAAAAGCTACATGAAAAACCATGCGAAATGTGCGAACACCAAAATTTTTTAAGCACGGAAACATCGGCAAATTTCCAAGTTTTGAAACCCTGTCACGTTTGCGCGTACGCCCTTCTCGCGACGTTCATAAATTTAAAGTCGGTCACTTCGTATAAGAACAATGAACTGCAAATAACAGGTAAAACTTTCGAACTGACAAGCGAAATGCGCGTTTATACACAATCATGCGAAATGAACGTATAACAACCATGTATGTGACACGGTCTCAAACTTTTGAAAATTTTGCCGATGTTTCTTTAAATAAGCACATTTTGGTGTTCGCACATTTTGCATGGTTGTGTACGTACTAAAGTCGATGACTCCGTATGAGAAAAGTGAACTGCAAATAAAACTTTCAAACTGACATGCGAAATGTACGCACACAACCATGCGAAATGTGCGAACACCAAAATTTTCTTAATCACGGCAACAACGGCAAAATTTCCAAGTTTTGAGGCTCTGTCAGATACCCTTTGCTTGTACTACCCAATCTCGCAACGTTCGTAAACTTTGAAATTGGTCACTCCGAACAGAGAAGTTTCGAACTGACAAGCAAAATGTACGCTAATACACAACCATGTGAAATGTAGTGCAACCACGCGAAATCTACGACGCAAGTATTTCTTTTTTTTAAATTCATCGGCAAACTTGGCAGCTTTTGTGACCCTGTCACATGAAACTTATCCGTATTACCCATCACCGCCACTTTCATAAATTTACAGTGTGTCACTTTATACGAGAAAGTGGAAATAACACACTGAAACCTGATACGCGAACGCACATAACCATGCGAAATGTACGAACCAAAACACTTCTTAATACCTCGGCAAATTTGGCAGGTTGTGAGACCAAGCTGCATGAAAATTGTCCATACTACCCAGCCCCGTGACGTTCATAAATTAAAAGTCGGTCACTTCGCATAAGAACAGTGAACTGCATGGAAAAACTGACAAAAAAAAAAACTCCCCGCACTTGTGTAAACCAAAACAGAATCCCACAAACATGACATCACAGCGAAATGTCCGCAAAACAGTTTTTTTTTTTTTAAACGGATCTGAAGCTTCATCCGACTTTTTATTTTTCTTGTAAAAATTTGAAAGGTATGCCCGCAACTGAACTTTGTCCCTGTGTTAAAATATCACATGCGAAATGTACGTCCACAATCATGTATGTAACAGGGTCTCAAACTTCGAAAATTTTGCCGATGTTTCTGTGTATTAGAACATTTTGGTATTCGCACATTTCGCATGGTTTTGTACGTACCAAAGTCTGTCACTTGGTGTGAGAAAAAAGACCTGCAATTAGCGCAGTTGAAGCTTTTGAATTGACAAGCCAAATGTACGTATACAACCATGCGAAATGTGCGAACACCAAATTGTTCTTACTCACAGAAACATCAGCAAAAGTTGCAAGTTTTGAGACCCTGTCACATATCATTTTCTCGTACTACATCATCTCGCAAAGCTCATAAATTTAAAGTCGGCTACTTCTTATAAAAGCAGTGAACTGCAAATAACACAGCTAATACTTTCGAACAGACAAGCGAAATGTACGCACACATCTACAACCATGCGAAATGTAGTGCAACCACGCGAAATCTACGAAGCAAGAATTTCGTTTTTTTGACACATCGACAAACTTGGCAGCTTTTGTGACCCTGTCACATGAAACTTATCCATACTACCCATCACCGCCACTTTCATAAATTTACAGTCGGTCACTTTATACGAGAAAAATCAAATGCAAATAACACAATGAAATCTGATACGCGAACGCACATAACCATGCGAAATGTACGAACCAAAACACTTCTTAATACCTCGGCAAATTTGGCAGGTTTTTGAGACCAAGCTACATGAAAATTGCCCGTACTACCCAGCCCCGTGACGTTCATAAATTAAAAGTCGGTCACTTCATATAAGAACAGTGAACTGCATAAAAAACTGATACAAAAAAAAAAAAAAAAAAAAAAAAAACTCCCCGCACTTGTGTAAACCAAAACAGAATCCCACAAACATGACATCACAGCGAAATGTCAGCAAAACAGTTTCTTTTTTTTAAACGGATCTGAAGCTTCATCCGCCCTTTTATTATTCTTGTAAAAATTTGAAAGGTATGCCCGCAACTGAACTATGTCCCTGTGTCCTAAAATATCACATGCGAAATGTACGTCCACAACCATGTATGTAACAGGGTCTCAAACTTCGAAAATTTTGCCGATGTTTCTCTTAATTAGAACAATTTGGTATTCGCACATTTCGCATGGTTTTGTACGTACCAAAGTCTGTCACTTGGTGTGAGAAAAAAGACCTGCAATTAACGCAGTTAAAGCTTTCGAATTGACAAGCCAAATGTACGTACACAACCATGCGAAATGTGCGAACACCAAATTGTTCTTACTCACAGAAACATCAGCAAAATTTGCACGTTTTGAGACCCTGTCACATATCATTTTCTCGTACTACACAATCTCGCAACGCTCATAAATTTAAAATATTTTCGAACTGACAAGCGAAATGCATGCACACATCCACACCCATGCGAAATGTAGTGCAACCACGCGAAATCTACGAAGCAAGAATTTCGTTTTTTGACACATCGACAAACTTGGCAGCTTTTGTGACCCTGTCACATGAAACTTGCCCGTACTACCCATCGCCGCCACTTTCATAAATTTACAGTCGGTCACTTTATACGAGAAAAATTAAATGCAAATAACACATTGAAACTTTCATTTGATACGCGAACGCACATAACCATGCAAAATGTACGAACCAAAACACTTCTTAAATACTTCGGTCAATCTGTTAGGTTTTGAAACCCCGTTACATGAAAATTGCCCGTACTACCCAACCCCACGACGCTTAAAAATTTAAAGTCGGTCACTTCGTATTAGAACAATGAACTGCATGGGAAAAGTGATACAAAGAAAATTCCCCGCATTTGTGTAAACCAAAACAGAATCCCAAAAACACCACACCACAGCGAAATGTCCCCAAAATAATCTCTTTTTTTAAACGGATCTGAAGCTTCATCCGCCCTTTTTGTTTCTTGTAAAAATTTGAAAGGTATGCCCGCAACTGAACTTTACCCCTGTGTCCTAAAATATCACATGCGAAATGTACGTCCACAACCATGTTTGTGACAGGGTCTCAGGCTTGGAAAATTTTGTCGATGTTTCTGTGAATAACTACACTTTGATGCTCGCACATTTCGCATGGTTTTGTACTTACAAAGTCGGTCACTTGGTGTGAGAAAGTGAATTGCAAATAACACAGTTTAAAAGCTTTCGAACTGACAAGCGAAGTTTACGTACACACCCATAGCCATGCGAAATATAGTGCATCCACGCGAAATCTACGAAGCAAGTATTTTTTTTTTAAATACATCGGCAAACTTGGCAGCTTTTGTGACCCTGTCACAGGAAACTTGCCCGTACTACCCATCGCCGCCACTTTCATAAATTTACAGTCGGTCACTTCATAAGAGAAAAGTCAAATGCAAACTAGAGCAGTGTGCATAGGCCACATATTCCCCACAGGTAATGCTCTACCACATCCCTCAAAACACATGTCGCAATTTCATGTCCAGCAAATACATCCGCATCTACCCCTCCAGGCCTCTCTACCATCCTGCAAGTCCAGCAGCTTCTGCAACAAAACAAAATGACAGACATGAGAGTTACACAAGCAAATGGTAAATGCATTTATGTGATATAAGCGAAGACCTGGAGGGCCACTACTGCTGCTGCCGTACTTGGATTTTGCAAGTGAAATCCTGCTCAGGTAGTGCTTAAGCAATGCCTAAGCAGGATTTCACATACAAAATCCAAATAGGACAGCAGCAGTAATTGCCCTCCAGGTCTTCCGGAATCACAACAGTGGGCATTGATAAGCAGTCCGTTTCGCCGACAATCATAACGCACGAAAAATGTTTTGAATTCTTTAAAATGCCAACATCTGGTTGGCTTGACCAAATCTGCACAAGTGCTACATATATCACGATACTCCTTCCGACACATCTCAGCAACAATTCTTACCCTTTATAAATGCAAAAGCATCACTTACCCAGCAACTCAGAAGACGCCCCTTCAACAGCCGATTCCGCATTCGCTGAGAGTATTGTGTCTTTCTCGCCCTGCGATGAATGTGTGTGTTCCCCCTCTTCCCTTTGGTCTCTCACAAAGCTCTTTTGACGTGGTATCAACGCCTGTAATGACGCAATCGCTGCCCGAACTACGTTCTTCGGATTGCGCCACCCCCTCCCCAACGGTGGCCGTAACTTCTGTGTCATGGCTTTTGATCGCTGCAACGGGGATATTGTATGAAAATGTAAACCATTTAATCTGTGCAAGCGAAATGAACAGATGTTTTTAAAATTAATTTAAACTCTGTGGTTAATTTTCTTCAAATGCCAATGTTTCATTCTAATGTAACAGCCGAGTCATAAACTATAACGTCCTTATTTCATCCTTGAACAATTTAAAGCTTAGCCGCACAGGACATGCACGTTCAAAATTCTGACAACAGTCCGTTTCGCTTCAGTCTTACAAGTTCCGGTTCAGTAAAATAACGAAACTGCCCTTCGGATCACACTCACACAAACCAAAAAAATGTCGAATGAAACGAGAAATACGCGTCAAGCAAAATATATGTTCTATATTCTTCCACTTGTAATTACCTGAAATCGGCGCAGGGATATTTTCCGCTGCTTTCTTAATCTGTCTACAGGCTTGGTTAATATCCGAACTGTCATCACTATCTTTAAGCGGTCCCCCAACAATTTCACCCACAAAATGGGTCAAGTGGCTCTGATCCCTGCCGCATAACCTCTTTGCGGCTTCTGCCCAGGCCCTGATGTATCCCTTACCGGGATTTTTACACACCTCGTCTGCAGAAAAAAATGACGGAATGCTGAATCATTCCACATTTCATTCCATATAAATTTAGACGCACATAAATCATTCCCAAAAACCATGCGAAAACACACTGTGCGTAAAGGAAAACGATACCTTCTTATCATTCCAAGGCCTGAGCACAAAAATTACACGTACACAATGGTCATTTCAATTTCCCTTCCACGCAAGTTACAGAGAGAACCGATACCGAAGGGCAAATTTAAAAATAGGTGGTATAAGGAATAAGTAAAATCTTGTATATACAGTCCGTTTAGCAATGAGAGCGTGCAACTGACAATAGAGGGATTCAGCACTTCATCTAAGATACTGAAAAAATACAAGTTTTTCGGGTCTGAAGCTTTCGGCTAGATAATCGAACCTGCAAACTTATGAAGCACTATCATGCAAAACTCAACAGAAACGGAGACTGGCAAACTATAAAACGACAAAACAGACATTTAATCCAATCACAGGGAAGGAAAAAAATCTGTCATTTCTTAATAACATATTACCAATTCCCACAGCCACAGGAAACGGTTTGAGCTTCCTGGGATCGTAAACTTTCTCCGGACTAAAAATGAAAGAATGTATCACTCTCAGCTGCTGTAAGAAGGACGTCACTTCTGTCGTTGTCCAGTTTTTATTTCAGTTATTACAGGAGCAAAAAAATGCTACAATACACTGGTCTTTCAACTCTACACAAGTATAATTTCTGCGAATAGGACGTCATCACTCCACAAGAACATGCAAAACAAAAGGGAATCTAAATCAACCTGGTTTACAGGACGTCCACGACCTGGAAAGGAAAGCAATAAAAGGACGTCCACGACCTGGAAAGGAAAGCAATAAAAAAATGTTTAAGAACTTACGCAAAGTCAAAACCGCAAAACGAGACTTCTATACTTCCGTCAGGGTCCCGGCCTTCCACACGTGCAGGCCACCACTTCCTTCTGTACATGTGAAGAACAACGTCACCTGTTCGGTAGCGCTGCAGATCAACGGACTGTTCTGAGACCTTGGCCTTTTTAATCCACCCTTTTTTCCGCAGCATCTGTGAAAGCAATAAGAGAAATATCATTAGCTGAATATATTGGGAATTTGAAATAAAGACACCACAATCCATAAATCTTAGCGAAACAAACCGACAAGTGACGGGATACATTTTGTGTAGCATTGTGATTTTCGATCTTTTTTTTACTGTTATATGGCCATATCGGGGCCCCCTGCCACATTATCCTGATATGAGGCATTCAAAATCTCTCTAACCGTTGTACATGGAGTCCCTCACGGACTAGCAAGAAGGAATCCAAATCTTAGGTATGACCCGACAGCATAAGCTATAACTGCGCGAAATTGACCGATTTTTTTTACATTCTAAGAGACCATCCATGCCGTTTGTTTTCTATCATTTACATCCTAATCCCACCTGAATTCAGCCGAAACGCAAAAAATTTCCGCTAAAAGCTAAGTGCGAATTGGCTTATTCTTTAAGCGTTCAAGACGGAGAGGGGGGGGGGTCAAAGCATCCGGACTGCGTTCAGGGCAGGGGTTTAAAATTGGCAAAAGTCTGTGTACGTATTAACAGGGCTGGAAATTGGCGGGGGTCCGAGACCCTCCTTTTTGGCTACCCAGAGTCCGACAGAGCCGCAAAAAATCAGGTCTTCTTGCGCCCTATTTTATCTTAACACGGTTCGGATCCTCCCTAAATAGCTTTGGACCTTCCTTTTTCAAAGACACGGGTCCCAAGGACCCGGGCCTAAAAAAGTTAGCTTCCAGCAGTGGCTACTTACCAAAAATTGTACACCAAGAAATCCATGAACAGACAACATCGACAGCATTTTCAAGCAAAACTGAGCAACAATTTTCTGAGCGAACATTTCTCGACATTTAAATCCGTAAACTGACAAGGCATGCTAGCTCAAAAAAATGCCGCCCTTACAAGTAAGCCTGTATTTTTACAGCAGCATCTTACACATTCTTAAAAAAATGTCACAAATCACACCAAATACGCTAAACAAACATTTTCACGTGATTCACAAAATGTGTGTATTTACCTTTAGGCATATCCTCATTAACTTTTTATCCACTTTTAAGTTTTTCAAAAATTATCCACATGTAACCTGGACGCTTTCTGCATTGAAGTGATGCTACCAAGAACAAAGCCGCGCGCATACACCTCGTGACAAGTTAATTTGCATATACTGAGTCAAAAAAAAAACAAAAAAAACATTCAAGTTCATGTACACAGTGTAGTGTTTCGCAGATAATTTCATTCCAAACCTTGCATATTTTTTTTATAAACTAACACAAGCTAAAAAATATCGCCAAACAAGCATTTTAATGGCAGAAAACCATTACAAAATGACGGATTATTTCGCGCGTAAACAGTGACAAGGCAAGTCAATCATAAAAGTAGTGCTCACACAATTAAAACAGCGCACAATAATATACAGTCAGCCTGTCATGAGCGTGGGAATCTCGAGCTTTTAGCCCGTTCACAGATCAAAGCAAATCTACTGCGACTTAGAGCTTCTGATACGTGTTTGAACTGGCTATTCCGCAGTGGAGGGGGGCGGGGGTGTGGATGGAGAGGGGAGAGGATCAGGGAAGCATATATGGGAAGAAAAATATGACAGTTTTCGCGTGTAAATAGTAACAAGGCAAGTCAATCATAAAAGTAGTGCTCACACAATTAAAACAGCGCACAATAATATACAGTCAGCCTGTCATGAGCGTGGGAATCTCGAGCTTTTAGCCCGTTCACAGATCAAAGCAAATCTACTGTGACTTAGAGCTTCTGATACGTGTTTGCACTGGCTATTCCGCAGTGAAGGGGGCGGGGTGTGGATGGAGAGGGGGAGGATCTGGGAAGCATATATGGGAAGATACATATGACAGTTTTCGCGTGTAAATAGTAACAAGGCAAGCCAATCATAAAAGTAGTGCTCAAACAAATAAAACAGCGCACAACAATACACAATCACACATATACAGGTATGTCGGGAAACAAACGAGGAATCGCGATTTCTTGTCCAACTCGCGAAATGTACGCCAAAAATCTGACTTCGTTATTAGGGATTTTTCAGACATAAGTTGTATATGAAAATCTCGGTAGATTTTTTTTACATTCAATTCCGAAAGCGAAAATATATAAAAGACACAGCCTATCACATGTGCGTGAGAATGTCTCGCTTTAGCCCGCTGACAGATGCAAGCAAATCAACTGCGAATAGCCGTTTCGGTGTGTTTATCAATGTCAATTTCGCAGTTGGCGTGTACAAGAGAGGAGGAGTAAGGGTGAGGGGGATCTGGCCGGCAAAATTTCTTTTCACTTCCAGACTTTACCAGTGCATTTCGCTTTTTGGGGAAAGGGTGGGGTTTACCCCGAATGCCCTCAACCCCGTTGTTGCACCAATTTAACAGTACAAATACTACAATTTTTGGCTCGAAAAAAAAAAGCCGTTTTGATGTGCCAAAACGTTAAACCAGAGTGAAACGAATCGATTTCTCTCTCTCTCTCTCTCTCTCTCTCTCTCTCTCTCTCTCTCTCTCTCTCTCTCTCTCTCTCCTTTTTTTTTAACAAAGCATACTCACGATTAAGGACAGTGAGATAGTGAACTTCAGTTAAAGCGATATTTTTTTTTAAAAAGGGAGGGGGGGGGGGGTTTGCACGTCATTGTCTCCCACTAGCTACACTAATAGAGCAATATATTTTTGAAGGATTGCGTCCTGCAATGAATAAAATAAGCCCATTTTAATGCGCAATTTCGCAGCGGTTGTGTATTGGAGAGGGGGGAGGGAGTTCTCGTGTGCTAATATCTTACGCTTAACGGTGTTAAACATTTTTTTATGACTAATAGGCTTTATCATTGCATTTTGCTCTTGGGACGGGGAGGGGAGGGGAGGGGGGGGGTGGGCGGAGGGAGGAGTGGGGAAGGTCGCGCACCCTCCCTATTTGCGCTAATACAAAAATGCACTTTTGAAGTATTAGTTTCAGTCAAAGTGAAACTAAAAAAAAAAAAAAAGACAGCACAATTAAGATTAAGGTCACCAAGCAGTGAAAAACGAAACTCAGTTTAAGCGATATTGACGGAAAGACTTAGTGTATATTAGACTTGTACGCACATGACACACGCTTGTACACCCCAGAAACATATAAAATGGCATCACTCAAGAACCTGCCTCTACACGGCGTAACCAAGCGAATTTGGGAGAATTTGGTGGCCACAGCACACTCAAGTTTAAGGGCATCAAATAATGAGAAACAAGTAAGTATTTGTGAAACACAAGCGGGCCCCAACCGCCCCCCCTCCAAAAAAAATCATAGGGTTATGAAGCGATGACGGACAGATGGACAGACGGACGGACACCCCAAACCTATAGGCCCCAATCCGAAGGGTTGGGGCATAATGAAAGCCAATTTCAGCGATATCCACAGAAAGAGTGGGTGTAAATAAAACATATGCGGACATGAAACACGCTTGCACACGCCAAGAAAAAAGTTTAAAATGAATGGTACTGAGAGTTTACAGTAACTGCAGCTCACACGCGGCACGCATAGATGTCGCTTGCGAAACTAACATGAACAGACATGAAACTCAGAAAATGCAACATTTTTTTCCGAGAAAAACGAACGAGGGGAGGAAGAGTTGCCCGTCATTGTATCCTCCTAGCTACACCAATGGAGCAAAACATTTTTGAAGAATTGCGTCCGTCAGTCAATAAAACAGACCGTTTTTAGTACTTTTATCAACTACCAATTTCGCAGTTGGCGTGCGCAAGAGAAGAGGGGAGGGGGGGGAGGCTCTGGTGAGAAAAATGTCTAGGTTTAACGGTGTTAATATATATTTTTTTCACTTCTAGACTTTACCAGTGCATTTCGCTTTTTGGGGAAAGGGTGGAGGGGTTTACCCCGAATGAACCCCAACCCCCTCCCACCCCGTTGTTGTGCCAATTTAACAGTACAAATACTGCAATTTTTGGCTCGAAAAAACAAGCCGTTTTGGTGTGTCAAAACGCAAAGTCAATGTGAAACGAATCGCTTTCTCTCTGTCTCCCCCTCTCTCTCTGCTTTTTTTTTTAAATAAAGCACACTCGAGATTAAGGACAGTGACATAGTTAAACTAAGTTAAAGCGATATTAACAGATAGACTGGGGTAAATTTGACTTGAAACACAAGAAACAGGTTTGTAAACCCCCCACAGGAAGATACAAATGGCACAGAGTAATAACTGCATCTACTGGGCGAATCAAGTCGAATTTGAGAAAATGTTGCGAATACAGCACACTCAAGTTAACGCCAACAAGTAGTGAGATATGAAACTCAGTTAATGCCATATTTTTTATAAAGCTAGGGGGAGGGTTGCACGTCATTGTCTCCCACTAGCTATACTAATGGAGCAATATATTTTTGAAGTCCTGCAATGAGCAAAATAAACCGATTTTAATGCGTTTATCAACTATCAATTTCGCACTGGTTGTGTATTAGGGGGGGGGGGTTCGCCTGCAAAAATTTTAAGTTTAACGGTGTTAACATTACAGGAGGAGGGGGGGAGTGGGGGTGGTGCACCCCTCTACTTGCGCTAATGCAACAATGCACTTTTGAAGTATTAGATTCAGTCGAAGTGAAATAAGCCGAATTTGAAAAAAAGACAGCACAATCAAGATTAAGGTCACCAAGCAGTGAGAAACGAGACTCAGTTTAAGTGATATTGACGGAAAGACTGCGTGTATGTTAGACATGTACGCACATGACACACGCTTGTACACCCCAAAAATATAAATGGCATCACACGAGAACCTGCCTCTACACAGTGAAACCAGGCGAATTTGGAAGAATTTGGTGAACACAACACTCAAGTTTAAGGGCATCAAGTAATGAGAGATTAAGTCAATTTCAGCGATAACTACAGAAAAATTGAGTGTAAATAAGACATGTACGGACACGTAACACGCCTGTTCGCACAATAAAAAGTTATAAAGTGCACTGAGAGTTTACAGTGACTGCAATTCACACACAACACGCATACATGTGTCTTGCGAAACAGACCGGCTTATATAAAGAAACCGAGAATAATATGTCAAACAAATGACTTGGTTTAAAAAAAAAACAAGAATCTACGAAGATAAACAAACTCTAACGATTGCTTTATAAAATATGTGACACTTTGCTTCAGTTAAGCAAAAATATGTACTTAAAAAAACGAAGTGGAAACTTTCTGATATTATCGTCCACTAACAAAAGGGGTGTTGCCTTGTTTACCCTCAACTTTAACTTTGATTTTTGAGATTTATAGGCTACAAACAAAACAATAAATAACTTTAAAACGTATTTGTGATATTATTCTTCTTGTTTTAAATACAATTATTTGGATAGGCCACCCCAAAATCTACTAAAATGTCGGCCAAAAAGTAGACAACCACCCGGGGCCAGGTCCATTCCAACACGTGGTCGCGCTCCCCTGACACATGTGCTAGCACCTGATTGGCTGAAATGTGATATAAAAATAGATTTCACACAGATCGAAAGATGTGTACGGCTTCCGATTGGCTCTCGTTCCACGTGCTTTTCTCACACAGAGTTCATGGTAGGTAGCCACCTATATGTTGGTGTGAGAACTATTTTACACAGCAAATTTGATGGTCTCTGTAAATTTCTGCGAAATAGGCATGTGGTCTCAGGTGAAAGAGCACGTTCTGTTTCGCAAAATGAACCCCTAACACAGATTTGCGAAACGGACGACCCGACCAAAATGCGAAACGGACCGAAATTCGGTCCGTTTCACTTTAACATTGCAACGTGATACACACCAATTCGTCTTGTTTCCCGACGAAGCCGCATCCACACATGTGTATGTACGTGTGTAAACTTTACTTAAAATGCTTCTTCTCCTTCAGTTTTGATCGGATTCCTCTCAAATTTTACACGAATGTTCTCTAGGTATACCTCTCTTTAAAAATTATTTTTTTTGGCGCTCCGCCAAAAATTGGCTAAATGGGGGGCATTTCAAATTTTTCGGTTGCCAATTTTCAAAATGCTTCTTCTCCTTCAGTTTTGATCGGATTCCTCTCAAATGTTACACGAATATGCCCTAGGTAGACCTCTTTTGAAAAATTACTCATTTTGGCGATCCGCCAAAAATTGGCCAAATGGGGGACATTTTTTAATTTTTTGGTGTCAAATTTTCAAATTGCTTCTTCTCCCACAATTTTGATCGGATTCCTTTCCAATTTTGGATAGTTGTTCTCAAGGTAGACCTGTCTTGAAAAATTACTCTTTTTGGCGATCCGCCAAAAATTGGCTAAATGGGGGACATTTGTAATTGTGTGGTTGCCAATTTTCAAAATGCTTCTTCTCCCACAATTTTGATCAGATTTTCTTCAAATTTTGCACCCATATTTCCTACATAGATCTATTTTGAAAAATTACTTATTTTGGCGATCCGCCAAAAATTGGCTAAATGGGGGACATTTTTAAATTTTTTTGGTCTACAATTTTCAAATTGCTTCTTCTCGCACAATTTTGATCGGATTCCTTTCCAATTTTTGATAGTTGATCTCAAGGAAGATCTCTCTTGAAAAATTACTTTTTTTGGCAATCCGCCAAAAATTGGCCAAATAGGGGACATTTTTAATTTTTTGGTGTCGAATTTTTAAATTGCTTCTTCTCCCACAATTTTGATCGGATTCCTTTCCAATTTTTGATAGTTGTTCTCAAGGTAGATCTCTCTTGAAAAATTACTTTTTTTGGCAATCCGCCATAAAATTGGCCAAATGGGGGACATTTGTAATTTTGTGGTTGCCAATTTTCAAAATGCTTCTTCTCCCACAATTTTGATCAGATTTTCATCAAATTTTACACGAATGTTCTTTAGGTATACCTCTCTTTAAAAATTTTTTTTTTGGCGCTCCACAAAAAATTGGCCAAATGGGGGGCATTTCAAATTTTTCGGTTGCCAATTTTCAAAATGCTTTTTCTCCTTCAGTTTTGATCGGATTCTTCTCAAATTTTACCCGAATATGCCCTAGGTAGACCTCTTTTGAAAAATTACTCATTTTGGCGATCCGCCAAAAATTGGCTAAATAGGGGAAATTTTTTAATTTTTTGGTGTCAAATTTTCAAATTGCTTCTTCTCCCACAATTTTGATCGGATTCCTTTCCAATTTTGGATAGTTGTTCTCAAGGTAGACCTGTCGTGAAAAATTATTCTTTTTGGCGATTCGCCAAAAATTGGCCAAATGGGGGACATTTGTAATTTTGTGGTTGCCAATTTTCAAAATGCTTATTCTCCCACAATTTTGATCAGATTTTCTTCAAATTTTGCACCCATATTCCCTAGGTAGACCTATTTTGAAAAATTACTTATTTTGGCGATCCGCCAAAAATTGGCCAAATGGGGGACATTTTCAAATTTTTTGGTCTACAATTTTCAAATTGCTTCTTCTCGCACAATTTTGATCGGATTCCTTTCCAATTTTTCATAGTTGTTCTCAAGGTAGATCTCTCTTGAAAAATTACTTTTTTTGGCAATCCGCCAAAAATTGGCCAAATGGGGGACATTTGTAATTTTGTGGTTGCCAATTTTCAAAATGCTTATTCTCCCACAAATTTGATCAGATTGTCACCAAATTTTACACGAATGTTCTTTAGGTATACCTCTCTTTAAAAATTATTTTTTTTGGCGCTCCGCAAAAAATTGGCCAAATGGGGGGCATTTCAAATTTTTCGGTTGCCAATTTTCAAAATGCTTCTTTTCCTTCAGTTTTGATCGGATTCCTCTCAAATTTTATCCGAATATGCCCTAGGTAGACCTCTTTTGAAAAATTACTCATTTTGGCGATCCGCCAAAAATTGGCCAAATAGGGGACATTTTTCAATTTTTTGGTGTCGAATTTTCAAATTGCTTCTTCTCCCACAATTTTGATCGGATTCCTTTCCAATTTTTGATAGTTGTTCTCAAGGTAGATCTCTCTTGAAAAATTATTCTTTTTGGCAATCCGCCATAAAATTGGCCAAATGGGGGACATTAGTAATTTTGTGGTTGCCAATTTTCAAAATGCTTCTTCTCCCACAATTTTGATCAGATTTTCACCAAATTTTACACGAATGTTCTTTAGGTATACCTCTCTTTAAAAAAATTTTTTTTTGGCATTCCGCAAAAAATTGGTCAAATGGGGGGCATTTCAAATTTTTCGGTTGCCAATTTTCAAAATGCTTTTTCTCCTTCAGTTTTGATCGGATTCTTCTCAAATTTTACCCGAATATGCCCTAAGTAGACCTCTTTTGAAAAATTACTCATTTTGGCGATCCGCCAAAAATTGGCCAAATGGGGGACATTTGTAATTTTGTGGTTGCCAATTTTCAAAATGCTTCTTATCCCACAATTTTGATCAGATTTTCTTCAAATTTTGCACCCATATTCCCTAGGTAGACCTATTTTGAAAAATTACTTATTTTGGCGATCCGCCAAAAATTGGCCAAATGGGGGACATTTTCAAATTTTTTGGTCTACAATTTTCAAATTGCTTCTTCTCGCACAATTTTGATCGGATTCCTTTCCAATTTTTGATAGTTGTTCTCAAGGTAGATCTCTCTTGAAAAATTACTTATTTTGGCGATCCGCCAAAAATTGGCCAAATAGGGGACATTTTTCAATTTTTTGGTGTCGAGTTTTCAAATTGCTTCTTCTCCCACAATTTTGATCGGATTCCTTTCCAATGTTTGATAGTTGTTCTCAAGGTAGACCTGTCTTGAAAAAAAAATTATTTTTTTGGCGATCCGCGAAAAATTGGCCAAATGGGGGACATTTGTAATTTTGTGGTTGCCAATTTTCAAAATGCTTCTTCTCCCACAGTTTTGATCAAATTTTCTTCAAATTTTTCACGAATACTCCCTAGGTAGGCCTCTTTTGAAAAATTACTAATTTTGGCGATCCGAAAAAAATGGACCAAATGGGGGACATTTTTTTATTTTTTTGTGTCTAATTTTCAAATTGCTTCTTCTCATGCAATTTTGAGTATGGCCGCTCATTTTGATTTGGTACGCTGTGATGACAACTATCTTGCGTGTGACATTATCGCATTGGCTGAAAGCCGTTTAACAGCCGACGATGATAACAAAAAATTTTTAATAGATGGCTTTCATCCCATACTGAGATGTGACCAGTTCGTTTCAACAGAATGTCGACGACCTCCGCATGGCCTTGCTTTTGATCTAAAAAACATGCATGAATTGTTGTCCAAGGAGTTCATTTCAACTGCACTCTTTGAGTGTTTACACATTAGAGTAATTTTAAAAGTAATTTTCTTTGAGTGTTTACACATTAGAGTATTTTCCTTCAACTAATCAGATTGTATGTAATCCCACCACACACTCTTAACACGACATTAGATCTTGCATTTGCCTCTTCTACCACTGCTTTTCCCGAAATTATTCCCTGTGTTTGGTCTTTTCACCACACGCTTGGTATTCTTGTCCCCTTATGAAAGAATTGAAAGAATGACTCCTCATCAGCCACAACTACACCGAGCAAGTGAGCGAATATTTTCTCCATTCAGTTACGGCTTTTTTCGTAACCGCTGTCTGCCAATTTGATCATGATTTTGTCTGTGATTCTTGGATATATATTCTGTAGGTCACGGCTGGTCACCATGTCCCTGGACATGCTTGTTTAGTCAATCGGACAATTTTTGTATTTTTGGGGATTTTTTTAAGCAAAAATTTTGAAAAAAAAATGCATCTACTCCTACAATTTTGATTCGATGTCATTTATTTTTGGTGTGAGGATTTCCCAAGCGGTCGTGCATACGGCTTGTGCTTTTTTAGTCGATCGGGTGATTTTTGAATTTTTGGCGAATTTTTAAAGAAATTTTAAAATGTATCTCCTCTTACATTTTTGACCCGGTGTCATTTATTTTTGGTATGAGGCACCCCTAAAGGGTCATGCATACGGCTTGTGCTTTTTTAGTCGATCGGACAATTTTTGTATTTTTGGGGATTTTTTTAAGCAAAAATTTTGAAAAAAAATGCATCTACTCCTACAATTTTGATTCGAATTCATTTATTTTTGGTGTGAGTATTTCCCAAGCGGCGTGCATACGGCTTGTGCTTTTTTAGTCGATCGGGTGATTTTTGAATTTTTGGGGATTTTTTAAAGAAATTTTAAATGTATCTCCTCTTACATGTTTTACCCGATGTCATTTATTTTTGGTATGAGGCACCCCTAAGGGTCGTGCATACGGCTTATGCTTTTTTAGTTTATATTTTTGGGGGAATTTTTTAAGCAAAAATTTCGAAAATAATTCAAAATGCATCTACCCCTACAATTTTGATTCGATGTCATTTATTTTTGGTGTGAGTGCATACGGCTTGTGCTTTTGTAGTCGATCGGGCAATTTTTGTATTTTTAGGGAGTTTTTGAAGAAAAAACTTCAAAATGCATTTCCCCTACATTTTTGAACCTTTTTTTTTGGGGGGGGGGGGATTTGAGGCATCCCTGAGGGGTTGAGAATACGACTTGCGCTTTTTAGTCGATCCGACAATTTCTGTATTTTTTGGGAATTTTTGAAGAAAAACTTCAAAATGCATTTCCTCCTACAGTTTTTATCCGATTTCATTTATTTTTGCTATGAGGCATCCTTAGGTAGGTCTCGGATACGGCTTGTGCTATTTGACTCGACACGAGAATTTTTGATTTCGGGGGAATTTTTGATGAAAATACCTCAAAATGCATTTTCTCCGGCAGTTTTGATCAAACATCATTTATTTTGGGGCTGAGGCATGCTTAGGGTGTCGTGAATATGGCCTGTCTTTTTCAGTCGATGAGAGAATTTTTGATTCAAAAATGCATTCAAAAATGCATTTCCTCCAACAGTTTTTATCAGATTTCATTTATTTTCGATATGAGCCGTCTCTAGTGGTCATGCATACGGCTTGTGCTTTTTGAGTGAATTGGAAAACTTTTGAATTTTTTTCGAAATTTTTGAAAAAAAATTAAATGAATCTCCACCTCCAGCGCATAAACGCAAGTTAAATGAACTTGCGCAGTAGTCAGATTTAACAACCGCACATCTACGCAAGTTAAAGAAACATTCACAGTAGTCCAAATTAAGTATTCCGCATCGATGCAAGTTAAATAAACATGCGCATTGGTCCGAAATGTGAACTGCGCATCGACTGAAGATAAATAAAGATGCGAACTGGTCCAAAATAAGCACCGCGCATCAACGCAGGTTAAATAAACATGCGCACTGGTCCGAAAAAAAGAACTACGCTTCGACGTAAGTTGAATAGACATGCGCAGTGGTCTGAAATGCGAACCGCGCATCAACGCAGCCTAAAGAAACATGCGCAGTGGTCCGAAATGCGAACGGCGCATCAACGCAAGTTAAATAAATATGCGCACTGCTCTGAAATGAGAACCACGCATCAACACAAGTTAAATAAACATGGGCAATGGCCTGAAATGCGAACCGCGCATCGACGGAAGTTAAATAAACATGCGATCCGGTCCAAAATAAGCACCGCACATCAACGCAAGTTAAACAAACATGCGCACTTGTCCCAAAAAAAGAACCACGCATCGACGCAAGTTGAATAGACATGCGCAGTGGTCTGAAATGAGAACCGCGCATCAACGCAAGTTAAATAAACATGCGCAGTGGTCCCAAGAAAGAACCATGAATCGACGCAAGTTGAATAGACATAAGAGTCGGGCATCGACGGGACTTAAATAAACAAACATGCGTTCTGGTCCGAAACGCAAATCGCGCGTCAACGCAAGTTAAATGAACCTGCTCACTTGTCCCAAAATGCGAACTGCGCATCAACGTAATCTAAAGAAACAGATATACTGGTCCGAAATGCGAACCGGACATCAACGCAAATTAAATAAACATGCACACTGGTCCGAATTGCGAACCCACATAAGCGTAAGTTAAAAAAACATTTGCACCGGTCCAAAATATGTACCGATCATCCACACAAGTTAAATAAATATGCGCAATGGTCCAAAATGCGAACCACGCATCAACACAAGTTAAAAAAAACATGCGCGGTGGTCCGAAATGCGAAACACACAGCAACACAAGCTAAATAAGCAAGCACACTGGACCAAAATAAGCACCTTGCATCAACGCAAGTTAAATAAACACGCGCACTCTTTCGAAATGCGAACTGCCCATTAACGCAACTTAAATAACATGCGCACTATTCAAAATAAGAACTGCGCATCAACGCAACTTAAATAAACATGCGCACTGGTCCAGAATAAGAACCGCGCATCAACTCAAGTTAAAGAAATATGCGCATTGGCCTGAAATAAGAACCGAGCATCGACGCACGTTAAATGAACATACGCAGTGGTTCAAATGCGAACTACGCGCCAACGTAAGTTAAATAAACATTTGCACTGGTCTAAAATAAGCACCGCGTATCAACGCAAGTTAAATAAACATTTGCACCGGTCCAAAATATGTACCGATCATCGACACAAGTTAAATATGCGCAATGGTCCAAACTGCGAACCACCCATCAATACAAGTTTTAAAAAAAAACATGCGCGCTGGTCCGAAATGCGAACCGCACGGCAACACAAGCTAAATAAGCAAGCACACTGGACCAAAATAAGCACCTTGCATCAACGCAAGTTAAATAAACACGCGCACTCTTTCGAAATGCGAACTGCCCATTAACGCAACTTAAATAACATGCGCACTATTCAAAATAAGAACTGCGCATCAACGCAACTTTAATAAACATGCGCACTGGTCCAGAATAAGAACCGCGCATCAACTCAAGTTAAAGAAATATGCGCATTGGCCTGAAAAAAGAACCGCTCATCGACGTGCGTTAAATAAACATACGCAGTGGTTCGAAATGCGAACTACGCGCCAATGTAAGTTAAATAAACATTTGCACTGGTGTAAAATAAGCACCGGTCATCAACGCAAGTTAAATAAACATGCGCACTGGTCCGAAATTCGAACCGCGCATCAACGCAAGTTAAATAGACATGCGCAGTAGTTCGAAATGCGAACCACGCTCCAACGCAAGTTAAATAAACATTTGCACTGGTCGAAAATAAGCACTGCGCATCAACGCAAGTTAAATAAACATGCGCACTGGTCCGAAATTCGAACCGCGCATTAACGCAAGTTAAATAAACATGTGTAATGATTCGAAATTCGAACTGCTCATCAACGCAAGTTAAATAAACATACACACTGGTCCAAAATGCAAACCGCGCACCAACGCAAGTTAAATAAACATGCAAACTGGTCCGAAATGCGAACCGCGTATCAAGGCAACCTAAGAAAACTTGGGCTGTCCGAAATAAGTACCGCTCATCAACGCAAGTAAAATAAACATGCGCATTGGTATGGAATAAGAACCGCACATCAACACAAGGTAAATAAACATGCGCACTGATCCGAAATAAGAACCGCACATCAACACAAGGTAAATAAACATGCGCACTGATCTGAAATAAGAACCTCACATCAACACAATGTAAATAAAGATGCGCATTGATCCGAAATAAGAACCGCACATCCACAAAAGGTAAAAAAACATGGGCCCTCGTCAGAAATGCGAACCGCACATCAACGGAAGTTAAATAAACATGTGCACTGGTCCAAAATGGGAACCGCGCATCTACGCAAAATTAAATAAGCATGCGCACTTGTCTGAACAAGAACCGCGCATCAAGGCAAGTTACATAAATATGCGCACTGGTCCGAAATGCGAGCGTTGTTTGAAGGTATCTATGGCAGACTATCCTGTCTACCAGAGATACAAAAAATCTGTTTCCCATTTTTCTGGGAAAGAAATCTTTGTATGCATTTATCGGTCTATGTTCTGGTCCGGTGCTAAATTAATTATTGGGCTAGCTCTTTGCCGTCTCGTCTTTTAAAGCCCAATTTTTCAGGAAAATTCCCTTGCTCATGCACGCTGGAATTGGTTTTATTGCTTTTCGTAAGCTGGGACTTGTTATTGTTGTGAAAATAATACCTGTTCACATAAACCTTTGTGAAAGTTCTGTCGGGGAAAAGTGTTTGACATGTTCGACTGCTGTTGTTGGTGAGCGCTCGCCGTTCTAGTTTTGTTTACTTCGGTACCTATGACAGTGACTTGTGATAATGTTTGCAGAAATGACTCTTTTATTGATGGAGCTCTATACGATAGCATTGTCTCGGGGACGAATACTACTACAGGGGGAATGTGAGGCATGGGGCATCCTCGAAGCTCCCTCGAAGGGATACCAAAAATCGGGTAAAAACGGGCTACGAAACACCATTTTCGAGATTTGCGTTATTTTGTTTTTAATTTGCTTAACATTTTAATATGGTAGCAAGATGCTACTCTGACTTTGTATTCTTCCTAAAAACGGACTTTGGAACCAGTTTAAATAGGGGCTTTCGTACTGTTACACGATATGGACCACAATTCGTATCCTGATGAGGAGATGCGTGGTGAATAATTTACTTACGTGAGCCAAATTAATTTCAAATTTACCTACAAGTTGCCATCAAATACATACCCGAGTACTTGCAATACCCAGCAAATACCTGCAAATTTTGACTTCCCTAGATGTACTGGTTGCGGAAAATATGAACTCACTTTTGTCGTGGAACAGAGGGATATAGTTTTGAAGTTTTCGGTCCGTTGTCACGCTTCAGTCTCACACGCCTATAGGCCACATTAATAGATGGATTCGTTTTAAATTTTGTACACCGCTTCTCTGGACCCTTTCGCAGTGCAGTGACCAAGAATTTTCCGGATCGGAAAAAAAATTGACAAAATGGCGGGCTTTTAAAAATCGGCACTGGACTTGGCGTATATACAGTAGTCTCACGCGCCTACAGGCCGCATTGATGGAATCGTTTCAAATTTTGTACACGGGTTCCCTGGGACCTTAATTTCTTTTTACTTTGTTTCTTTTCTTCATTCTCTCCCTCGTGCCCTCTCTCCCATCCCTGAGGTAGATCTTCAGTGAAGTTTTAGTGTTTTTACTATCGGTTCGGCAAAAAACTGGCCGAATAAAGCTTTAAGAGAAAGCCCGTTTAGCTTTGAGAGAAACACAAACAATACCGTTCGTCCCACACATCCTGTCCGATTACTTTTTATAGCAATCATATCTTCTACCAACTTTTTTCGCAATTGGTCGGTTTCTCCTTTCACCTTTGCAATGTCTTCGCTTTTACTGCTGGGCCCAATGTCCACGTACATCTTTGTAAACTTTTATTTATTAGCTTTCATTTATTTTGATTGTGACTCCGATGTCTACATAACGTCGATTTTCTGACGCTTACTCAACGTTGCATCAAGGGCGTTAATTAGCCTTTTGAGAAGGTAGGGGTTTGGTTGTGACTAAATTTAACGTTGCGGTTTCGAAAGGCCGACGTCTAAACCCAAATTCCACGATTGACGGACGTCAGAATGTTCTAAAGCGGGGGTTTGCAACGTTTTCATGCAACTAGTATCGTGACATAGCTTTTAATATTTTTTTGCAAATTCTTACTAGGCCCCCACCCCACGGAGGGTCTAGGCGTCTTAAATCAGCAAAACTTGCACATTTCATTCCTTTTTTAATTTTCAACATCACCTTTCATCTACTTTTACATAATTATCACTAGGAAATTAATCTGCTTTAAAATAGAATAACGAAATTACAATCAAACACTTACTGTAAACTGATCTTTCAAATGTGATCACGAAATTTAATCTACAGATCACCAGCATAACTGTGTCACCACCTTACTGCTGTCCTCGTATAGTCGTAATGAATTCCATCTTGATGTGATAATTTGGCTACTTTTTGGTGAGCTTTTATACAACCATTTACGTTCTCCGGACGCAAATCTGATATCCATAAATAAACCAAACTACTCCGGAAAACATCATCATCAGTAGCCTACTCTGGCGGTGAAGGCTAATAAACAATTGCAATTCGTGGCATGCAATGAGCATAACACTAGATCCGATGTTTCATTGATTCGGTCAAAAATTCAATATATCAATCGCTTAATTAAACAGATTAAAGAAACATCAATAACCCTTTGGTCTTCATACATCAATAAGGAAAGCAAGTTTGAGGAGGGAGAAGGAAAAAAAGGAGTGAAATGTACAAGTTTTGCTGATGTTAGTTTAAAAAAAATCTGCCGGAGGGGGGGAGAAGGACAGGGGGAGACCGCCGGGGGGGAGCGCCAGGGGGGAGACCGCCTGTTCCCCCCACAGAAGGGAGGGGGGGCCATAGAATTGGGTTCTGTGCGTCCTTCCGTCAACATTTTGCGCTCTTTTTTGTCAACACCGTAGCACCGAAACTATTTCATGTAGAGAGCTGAAATTTTATACAGTGAAAATATAAAGGTAGAAGATGTGCAACGGCGTATTATTATTCAAATCGGTCAAAAATTGTCGAAATGGGAAATTGCGAAAAATGTGATACTGTGGGTTAGAACTTTGTGCAAACGCTGTATTTTGTCGACATCATATCTCGCTAACTATCAGGCGGATTGGTTTGATATTTCACCGACTAAAAATATATATCATGTAGATGTGCAACCGTATATTGTTTTTTAAATCGTTTAAAAATTCTCGAAACTACAACTTGTCCAAATTCATTAATTTTTTTACTTCCAACATTTTGAGCACTGTTTTGTCGACGCCGTAGCGCCGAAACTATTTCATGTAGAGAACTGAAATTTTATACAATGAAGGTATTGTGGTCGTAAATGTGGAAAATAGCTACAATTGCATAGATGGGGCCGAGCTAAGAACCGCCCAGTGTGGGAAAGAAATATATGTCTGTCGTCGGTAATTATTTCTAAATTTAGGAAATAGTACTTTCCGGAATAAGGTCCCATTACGCTAAATATTTAGGAATTTATTCTTTTTCGTTAATTTAAGGCTCAATTAGGCTGCATATTTCGTAATGTATTTCTTTCTCCGGTGGACCTGGAAACAGGGGTTCTATTTAGGGAACTTTGTAATCCACTGGCTGATCTTAGCAAATGTGTTTGCTTCATTCTTTTCAAAAGTAAAAATTATTTTACATTTATAAATTCATCCGAAAAGTGGAAGTATTTGCTCCCAACAAATGAAGCACACACATCTGTAGTTAAGCTTCGTATTGTACATAGAGTAGATTCTCCGATATGTCAACCACACCCACACCAATTTTTGTAATTTTTATCAAAGCTCGAAATTTATATCTACAATTCCGTTTCAGCCACAAAATTCACTCATCCGAAAGCAGTTTTTCCCCACGTTCGCCACAACTGTGAAATCTACAATTACAATTATTATCTACAATTATAATTTTTAAGTCTTTGGAATCGTTTTTTTTTCTGACCCCAAGTGTATTTTTCGCTCCCTGGTAGGTAACATTGTCTAGTTTGTTAGTAAAATCGGAAACTTGCCACGTTGGCTTCAAGAAAATGGACCGAATTCTTTAATGTGTTTAAAAATACACACACACAGCCGTGAAGGAAAAAAGATAATAGAGAAGAGTTGTGGTTAAATATTTCTATAAAAAAAGTAAATGGTGTTTTAAAACATGTTCAGGATAAGAATTAATCCCACAATAATCGTGATGTGGTGATTCCGTTATTCTGTTATTTTTTGCAAGCTGTAAACCAAATTATTTTCTTATGTTGGTGTTTTGTGGTACGTATGTACTCTTACGGGTTTTGGCCCAGACTCCTTGAGATGTGAGGGGTAAAACAATATAAAATGAACAGCACATCTTCACTTCAATTCCGTAGCATAGTATCGTTCGTATAGGAAACAAACATGTTTTCAATGAAACTCAATATCTTCAATAAAACGTTACAAATCTTGAATTTAGATCTGGTTTCTGTCACCAAAGATTCGCGGATAATTGCCTTTGGCATTAAGTTATAGGTCTGAGTTTGGTCAAATTTTAATTTACCATGTCCTAAGGGAGACATATATAGCATTTGGTGTGTCCGTCCGTCCGTCTGTCTGTCCGTCCGTCCGTCTGTCCGCAGTGAGTTCGTATGAAATTAATGAGTCGATTTTTCTCAACACATACATACATATTGGAGTACATGTCTATATGATGCCCGTGGTAGTTTTTTTCGTTTCCTCAAAAATTCTATTTTTGGCAAATTTTTGAACATAGGGGGTTTTCGTGCATTTTTTTCACTTTGGCAGGCTATATCTCCAAAACAGTTTGTTGGATTAGGCTGAAACATGGCAAGAACAACACACATATAGTTCAAATGTTTACTGTGAAGTTTTACGTCATTTTCGCTGAAAATGTATTTTTGGCGAATTTTTAAAGTTTTTAAACTTTTTTGGCCATATTGTTGCGATATCTCCGAAACGGTTTGTTGGATTAGGCAAGAAGAACTCACAAAACGTGAAAAGGTTTACTGTGAAGTTTTTCTTTATTTCCGTTGAAAATGTATTTTTGGCGAATTTTTCAATTTTTGATTTTTAACTTTTTTCACCATATTGTTGCAATATCTCCGAAACAGTTGGTTGGATTAGGCTGATACGTGGCAAGAAGAACCCATATGTAGTGCAAATGTCTTTCTTCATTTACTGCAAAAATGTATTTTTGGCGATTTTTTTCCACGTGACTGATTGGGGGCGGGGGAGACATATCCGTTTTTGTATTAACAAAAACACTGGCCAATCTAGTTTTAGTGGTGAGTGCCAGGATATGTTCCTAAGTGTGTTGTATATGGTAGGATCACGGTTTGATTGAGCGCTTCTTCAGACATACTGTTATATATGCCATCATGCTTGGTTAGCACATGTTCATAGGCCATCGTTTATGGAGTGGTGTGATGGCGGTTTAGTGGATATTTTGGGCAAATCTATGCCTTTTCTGAAACGCATTGTGTTTAGAGCCTTAAAAGTGTTCCAAATAGAACAAGACAGTCGTAGATTGCAAATCCCTCGCTGCGCTCATCTATACTATATGTATATATTCTTACCTTAAGGTATAGTAAACAACAAAGTCCAAGTTGTGAAATATCGCCAAAATTACATTTTTAAAGAAATAGAAAAATAACCTAATATTGCAAAACTAGACGTTATATACTTTCTACCTGTTGGATTTTATTGGTCTACGGTGAATAGTAACAAAGATACAGACTGGACAAACTTGTCTAAATTGTGAAAAATCGCAAAATTAAATTTTTAAGGAAATAGAAAAATATTCTAATGTTGCACAACTACACGTTATATGCTTTCTACCTGTAGGGTTTTATTGGTCTACAATGAGTAGTAACAAAGATACAGCATAGACAAACTTGTTCTAAAAAAACGACAAAGTCCAAATTTTCAAAAAATCGCCAAAATTATATGTTTTAAAATCGAAAATAACCTGATGTTGCACAACTACACGTTATATACTTTCTTGCTGTAGGGTTTAATTAATCTCTGAGGAATAGTAACAAAGATACAGCCTGGACAAATAGGATTGCGGACAGACAGACGTACGAACGAGAGGTATCTTATGTGGTGGCTGCAGTATGTGGTAGCATTTGATATGCCTGAAATGAGGTTAAGTGGTGGGTCACGGACAAGATTATTTGAGAATAAAAAATACTTACGCGGTGTATGCTTTGCTTTGTGTATGTCATTTGTAAATCAACGGAATTCTGTGTGGTACTTTACTGATGTTTCACAACTTATCTTTCTCAACTGTTTCGCATAATCCCCACTTGCAAACTTCGTTTGCAACTGAGTATAAATCTGTAGTTTTTCTGGAGGTTTCCGCCCTTTTTCGTTTTTTCTTGTCTTTTTTCCGTTTGGATGCTTTCCAGAAAACTCCTACAGTTTTGGACAGAAGGAGATATAATTTTTGGCACACGTATAGAGGGTGAATCCGCAATTTTTTTCACCTCGGCGGTCAATGCCAAATTTGAAGTCAGAGTTTATTTTTCCACAAACTTGTTTACAGAAAATTCCTCCTAGCATTTGAGTCAGAGGAGCTTTGTATTTGGCACACTTATAGACAATCATCAGGTCTCGGTGAATCCGCAAATTATTTTGAACTTGATCTCAAAGATCAAATTAATCAGACCTGTGCGCATCTTTATTTAACTTGCATCGATGCGCGGTTCGCACTAAGGACCAGCGCGCATGTATATTTAACTTGTGCCAATGCGCGATTTGCATTAAGGACTAGGGCGCATGTATGATTAGCCTGCGTTGATGCGCGGTTGACATTTCGGACCACTGCGTATGTTTATTTAATGTGCGTTGATGCACGGTTCTTTTTTTCGACCAGTGCGCATGTTTAACTTGCGTTGATGCTCCGTTGGCATGGCATTTCGGACAAGTGCGCATTTTTGTTTAACTTGCGTTGATGCGCGGTTCGCATTTCAGACCATGTGCATGTTTACTTAACTTACGTTGATACGCGGTTCGCATTTCGGACCAGTGCGCATGATAACTTAACTTGCGTCGATGCGCGGTTCATATTTTCGGACTAGTGCACATGTTTGGTTATCGTGCGTTGATAAAGGGTTTGTATTTTGGACCACTGCGATATTTATTTAGCTTGGCATGGCTTGCATATCGAATCAGTGCGCGTGTTTATTTAACTTTCGTCGATGCTCTGCTGGCATTTCTGACCAGTTCGCATGTTTATGTAACTAGCATGGATGCACGTAACTTATTTCATACCAATGCGCCTGTTTATTCAACTTGCGTTGACGCGCGGTTTTTATGTTGGACCAGTGCGTATGTTTCCTTAGGTTGCGTTGATGCGCCGTTCGTATTTCGGACCAGTGCGCATGTTTACTTAACTTGCGTTGATACGTGGTGCTTATTTTGGACCACTGCGCATGTTTATTTAACTTGCGTTGATGCGCGGTTCGCATTTCGAACCAGTGCGCATGCTTATTTAACTTGCGCTGATTCGGAGTTCGCATTTCGGACCACTGCGCATGTTTATGCAACTCCGTTGATGAGCGATTCGCATTTCGGACTAGTACGCATGTTTATTCAATTTGTGTCGATGCGCGGTTCGCATTTCGGACCAGTGCGCATGTTTAAATAATAACCGTGTATCAACACAAGTTAAATAAACGGATAGAAACTTAGGATAAGATGCTTTTTGGATTATTTTCTTCAAAAATTTCCAAAATCGTGTCAAAAAGCAGAAGCCGTAAGCCCGACTCAAGTAGGGATGCCTCATACCATATACCAAAAATAAATGAAATCGGATAAAAAGTGTAGCAGGAAATGCATTTTGAAGTTTTTTCAAAAAAAGTCGTATGCATGACCTCCTAGAGATGCCTCCTGTTAAAAATAACTGACATCGTGTCATAATGACGGACTCCCTTATGTGGTTTGTTTTGTGCTCAATGGAGGCCGCCAAGTGAGGAACAAAAACCACGTAAGTGGCGGATGTACCGGAAATCTACCATATAATATAATTGTTACTGCACATAGAAATAATTTTTTGAAAACCTGTTTTTATGTGTCACGCCATATCGTACCATACAGTCTTAGTATAAAACGGGAGTGCACAGTGTTCTTGCTCTCTTTTTCCTTGTGTCACGAAAATGTAACAACACTGAAGTGCTGTAGTTTACAGTAATAAAACCCTCAAACCGCATGGAGATGTGATTTTTGTAAATAATTTAATAATTTGGACAAAAAATGTTACATTAACCGGTAAGATCTATTACTGTGTTTATTATAGCTTGAATTATGCTAAATTTTATGTATTTAGTTGATATCTGTTTTAAAACCGGCGAGGTTAATGGGCGATGATTGGTGTTGACAGAAGAGTCTTTAATTTAAGGCTGCTTTCGTAGCTATGTTGCTTGCGTTAAATAATATAGAACACACTTGGCAATAACTTCAGGTATTTTTAAATAAAGTTTAGTATCCATTATTGAGTGATTAGTTCTCTTATCGGTGTTATGAACATTTCAGGTTATTTGGGCTTCTTTCTCTGCGAAATGTGAAGGGGCTTTAACATCGGTGAGCAGATATATTAGTTTTATATTTATATAAATAGGCAATGTATTGCAGCTGCCTTGTTGATATATAATGTTGGTATTTTATGATGCTGCTGAGTTCAGATGATTTATTCATACGGCATCAAATTGTCTTCATGAATTTATTGAAACTATGGTTATTTTGAAAAGTATTGAGTTATTATTAATTTAATTTGGTGACGAATGCATGTAGTGATAACCGATGTTGCATTGCATGTATTTATTGTCTTGTATTTTTTATACAGTTCCACCGTTTTGTGAAGGAAACGTGTGCATCGATAGAAGACCTCTTCCTTTTGTTGGTCCGTCCATCACACCTGTCTCTCACATCCGTCCGTCACATGCCGTTATAATAATCATTGTGGGCACGGACAGAAGGACGGACACGAGGCTTTTCTATATCCCCCGGCTAGGGCGGCGGGGGCCAATTATGGAAACCTCTGTAAATTGTGTAGTGAAAGAAATCCATTTGTCGTTCTTCAAAATTTATCACAGCGTTAACTCAAACAAGAGGAATCTCTACACGTGGAACCCGCCTCTAAGAAAGCTTCTTTACTTTAGTACGAAAAGAGGAGATAAACCCCAATATGCCTCTCAGCGTCCTCCCACCTTCAGTTTAACAGGTCAAATTGCTAGCAAAAGATAAGCTTCGTTTATTCACGAGAATGAACAAAATCTCTAATAAAACACTTGAAGCCTTTGGTCTTAAAGACATGAGTGTCTAAATCCCCTTAAGGTCTTATTTTAATAAAGATGAAGTCGTCACAGTCAACATTTATTTTATAATATTTTTAAAATAAACTGTATGCTTTCAATTTAACAAGTATGATAATATTGTTTAAGTCACTGACCATGTTCTTAAATTCTTCTGTTGCTAAGCTCGCCGTTAGAAAAAGCTCGAATTTTTGGCAATTTACAAACAGTTGCCGGTGATAAGTTCTACTAACAAACCTTCGATCATATCGTTGGTCCGTCCGATTGTGGGGTTCAGTAAGGTTAGTATATCTTCATAGAGAGGCCAAAATATATACCGTCCAGAAAGTTCTGTTACTTCGTATTATTCGTCACTTTAATAAATTCTTTCAGGTATATTTTGAGGTGCTTTTTACCAAACAAAATACCTAACGATCTTTCATATCGCGAGCATAATAAATTCAAACTAGGGAAACTATGACATCAATAACCAACATTAATTCTATTTTATCAACTCAGATTTTGCTTAGAGGGGAAACCTATTGTGTGTGGACATTCTGTGAATTCTGTTTGTGGGTGTCTGAAGTGTCTGTATCTGTTGTAGGCATGAGAATTCGTTAACAAAATAACTCTGGAACAAAAGATGGAATCAGCTTCAAACTCTTTTGCCTATATTGGTCTGACGTATTTGACGTATACTGGACAACACGTAAAGTCAAACACGCAAAAACGTGACAGTTGTGTCATTAGGGCAGAACAAAATTATGGATTAGCTTCAAATTTGGTAGATAGTGCCTTGGGTGGATCCGACGTTTCGTATTATATTTGGTGTATATAGCACAACGTATGACATATGTGACGTCATTACGTGTTCTGGACCCTAAAGTTTGTTAACAGAATATTTCTCGATCGACAAGATCGACAGTTTCAAAATTGGTGAGATTATGTCTAGGGTGAGTTTTCAAGTTGCTATTGTATTTCACGCATATTGGACAACGCGTGACGTCATAGTACGACAAAATGTCATCAATATAACTTCAGAGCGAAACGTCGGATCAGCTTCAAACTTTGTAGGAAAATATAATGGTTATATTAGACTCTCGTTTTCCATTTGGCTATGTAGCGCCATGAATGACGTCATGTGATCCCAAAACGTGTTTTGGGATTTAACTTTGTTAGCACAATAACCATCGAACCACAAACTTCGAACGGTTCAGCTTCGAAAGTGGAAGGATTAAACTTGACTGTGACTACCTGTTGCATTTGCCGCATATTGAACAACGCTTGTGATGTGATTGCAAACTCGCGACTGTAATGCTTCTGCTTTGAGTTTTAGGGAAGAGGCTCGATAGCACCCAAACTGATGAACGCTGTGACGAGGGGGTACCGATTCCTAGCTGTTTCGAGCTAAGCAGTTGGTGTTTGAGCTTTGATGAGAGGGGAAGGGAGTAGGTTGGACCTTTGCTAGCCATTGCAAAAGTTATCGCCACTGGCTGGTAGGGTTATCCGGTTTTACCGATTCAACGGTTTATCGGTTTTTTTATTTTTTGGTATACCGGCTTGACTTTGAAAAACCGATTTTTTTCGGTTTTTATTAGTATTTCTTATATTTAAATTGTAAAAATTTATATGTATGTGCTTTATGTGAAAAACCCTATATTTTAGTTTTGCCTGTGTTATTTTACACACCATTTTTTTTAATGCTCAGCCACACTATATACACAATACTGACAAAACAAGTTTAAAAATAGAGTCTCAGTAAGGCACGATCCCCGTGAAGCAGTAAAAGTAAAATGCATTAAAAAGTTACGGGTAAGAATTAACGGTTTTTGACAGCTTTCCTCACATGAAATTTTTGGCAGATATTTAAAATAACAGCTTCAATTTATATGTTTCAACACAAATTCCGCTTGCAAAAACTATTTATTAAGGCACGTGTATCGACAGAGTCAAAGTGTAGATGAACACACTTTGAATTAGCCTTAAAACACATGCAAAATGTGCAAGGTTTCCTGAAACGCCACCGCATTTGAATTATTTCTTAAATAGGTATTAACTACAGACCATACGTAAATCGCAGCGTTAAAAAATAGTCCCATGTATTTCTTAAACAAACGTCGAATGCAGAAATGTAAATACCATATAGTAACGGCAACACAAACATCGTGCCACGGCTAAGTTGAAGGAAAAAATTCACAATTTTTGACAATTTTCCACGACGTCAATTTTTGTCCCCATTTTGACAATAATGCCACATTGCACATCTTCAATATATATATTTTCACCTTGCAAGGTTTCAGGTTCCTATGACATATCCTTCCATGAGAAGTAGGCCGGACAAAGCTTAGTACGTTTTGCAGACAGACAGACAGACAGACGGACCAGCTCATAACTATTTCCCTCCATTTCACGGGGGATAAAGAAACAGAAGACAGCGGCGGGTCAGAAAAGAAGAACCAAAAAACGAACAAAAGCCCAGTGTTCTCAGTTCTAATTTTCCCTCATTTATCACGATACACAAGAGCAATGCTATGCATACCCGCCACTAGCGTGCCAAGTGAAAGGGTGTTTTCAACGGTAGGAGACATAGTAACATCGCAAAGGTCACAACTCGCATCCTGTTATGTCGACAAACTGATTTTTCTTACGAAAAATCTGTAGAAAAGCTTAGTGAGAGATTAGTTACGGAAATTTTCAATTTAGTGTGATGGCATCTAAAGACAATTCGAACTGTTCGATGTTAACATTTTCTAAAATTTAATTAGATCGCCTGTGTCATGTATGTAAAGTAATGTTTTTGTGCTTTAGAAAATTGTTCGTTTTAGAAGTAACTGAATTACTGTTTCAAAGAACAGATATGTGTGTTTTTGTCTTTCAAACTTGCCATCAGCAAAATGCTACGAAAAAAACTCATTATATACAATGTTGAAAATTCTGTTAATAACCGGTATTTTACCGGTTTTTCTAACAGAAAACCGATTCGAACCGGTTCGCGAAATGCGAAGCGGTTCACAACCCCAGGGTATACACTTTCGTCCGCATACAAAACATGTTCAATTATTAGTCCTGATTTATCTGGTGATTTACCCTTATTGATATCTTCCGCGGCTCGGATTGATAATAATAATAATAATGGTGGGTTTTTATATAGCGACTTTCCAGTTGAAACAACTGCTCAAACCGCTTTACATCAAGTTTCGAGCATACATTACAGTCATATTTATTTTAACCCAAGATTACTATTGATTCGACGTGCTCATACAGTGTTTCTCATAGTCCCTATCTGATGCAGCCAAGTTGGCGCTTTACAATATTCCTAAGTAGAAAGGCAGAAAACTATATAAGCACATCGATATCCCTAGGGGTGTAACTAATGTTGCGATTCCTAGCCATGAGCAGGATTCGAACCCACGACCTATAGCACCACAACGTTTGGCTGTGACAGCGGCTTTAACCACTTGGCCACACCGTCCCCCGTCTATTATATCCATACATGTAAAATTTTCATATTCCTCCTTTCCTTCATTTTTAAGTGTCAAAAAGTCAAAATTACTATTGGATACATTGTTAAATAATTTACAATAATGATCTGTCCAATACTTTGCTATGTCATTTCATTTGCAATACCAGTAATGTTATTAGATATAACATTTTTGTTCACATTTAATCTTTTCAGTTCCTTCCAAAATTCGTTTGAGTTTTCAGACAACAATTTCTCTGCAATTTTAATCGACTCAATCATTTGTTTATTCCTCCTACAGAACCGAAGGACGTATTTAAATTGTGATCTCGTTTTTCTCATCGTATCAGCATGAGGACCCTGGCGAGATTTCCTAAGTTATACCATATGGAGTATGCATCTCTTGCCATTTGGTGCGATTCTGCAACATACATGTTCCACCCCTATATTTGCCGCTGACTGTTTATATTACTTCGATGGTTATTAACTCCCTCTTCTTTAGCCGTTGAATTTGTCAGACAAGACACTATTTGCTCATGAAATTCGGATATTTTCAGCTTACAGTAGTTGGAAGAACATGCGATATCACAACTTGTGACGAATTCTCTTGGAATTTTCATATTTTCGATTGCAGATTTTGTATGCACTTTGTAAGAGTTAATTTCTTTCGGTAAAAGCTTTTCCCAATTGATATGATGCGGTTTGGCTTTCATATGCTCGTTAATTACTACTACTTGGACAACATCAAGAAATCAAACATATTGTTATATTTTTATTACATACTGGGTTGGTATGAAATGTGGTACGTTGTTTCCTTGACTTAGGTTTTTATGCACGTATGTTTTCCAAGAGTAGGGATTCGAGAAAAACGAGGTGGGTGCTAGAGCTGCTAAAGAGGTTCTATCCAAGAATTAGTCTGCAGTTTTGGCTTTCATATGCTCGTTAATTACTACTTTTTGGACAACATCAAGAAATCAAACATATTGTTATATTTTTATTACATTTTGGGTTGGTTTGGAATGTGGTACGTTGTTTCCTTGACTTAGGTTTTTATGCACGCATGTTTTCCAAGAGTAGGAATTTGAGAAACACGCGAGGTGGGTGCTAGAGCTGCTAAAGAGGTTCTATCCAAGAATTAGTCTGACTTGCTTTTTTCAAACTTTAAATACAAAGTATCCTGATACACAAAGGGCATTTGGCGGCAACGTTTTAACGAACTCATTAAATTAATCCTGCTAAATCTGCACCTGGACGTAGAAGTGACGTGAATAGTGCATAGTAAAGTATATTGCAAATAAGATATATATAGTATTTCGCTCATGTTAGCAGAACTGACCCTGTGAAGCAACTCTTTCATGAAAATCGACATTGTAAAATAATACCGTTTTACAAAAGAAACCAATATATATCAGCATTTTAAGAACGAGCTATTGTTTTGGCATATTTTAATATCCAAATTCACACAATTTTACCTAATTTTACGTGATTTAATTTTCTACAAATGACACTAAATTGGCTTTCTTGAAAAGTACCCTTACCAGCCGAAATGGCACCAAACGGCATGCAGTTTACAATGCCAACTCTCATATCAATAAACTGACTCGAAAGTGTTTGAGTAAGAAACATATTTTTCACAGTTCCATGAAGACAGTTGTAATATGGACTGATGTTTTTAAATAATAGATCATTGTAAAATACTACGTAAGTGACACGATGCCTTTATACATTTTACTGTTTGTTGTAGTCCGCAAACATGGGTTCTTAAATTATCGCCCACCTTCTATCAGGCCATAAGCCAAGGCCCTTTCTCATTCACTGTCTCTGAAAAGATACATGACGTCAAAGTGACGAAAAAACATGGCGTAGATACGTACCAAATAAAATATCTGAAATCAGATACGGTTATGTAGGAATTCCTCAATTACCGCTCACTGAAAAATGGTTCTGACAGGTGAAACATCGATTTCACTATTATTTGCAGGATCATGTGAGTCGCATTCAAACACTGGCTTAGTTTATGTCATTATTTTAGATAAAAATGGTTAAAACACGTGATAACTACCCTGTTGCCGCCATGTTGCAACGTCACACAGAACTGTATCTGACCGATCCAGGAAGTTTAACTAAGAAAGAAAAAATGGCGTCGAGATATTCTACCCTTTTTTCAATATGCTATATTTTGTTTGAGACTCTCTAGAGAGCCGTATCTGAATTAATGAGAAAAGCCCAAAATCACAAATTGGGTGTTTCGAATAAAATGCACAAGCATTTTGAATTTCGACTGTTTGGGTACCGGGTAAATAATGACAGAAATTATAGAAGAAATATCGCAAAAACACCTCATACTCGGAACATAAAAGAAACTGAAATTCGACCTATTTGTTAAGCTTTTAATAAATGTTTAAAATAGCATACGGGTTGTTAAAATCCAGATTGCTCTTTGGTACAAGAGAAATTTGATATTTAGGCGAAGTAACCCTATGATTTCTTTCCTTTTTTACCCGGTTATTTTTATTGGAAACGTAGAATTTTGGCTCATTTTTATATGGGAACGCATAAAGTGTGATTTGGCTTATGGATCCGTTGTTGTCCAAGTCAAACAGTCAATCCCTTTGGCGGTTCGGACTGTTTTGTGTTACACCATTTTACTCGGTAAATCCGTTTGGGATTCCGCGAAAATAGTGCTCACAAAAGGGAGGAACCAATTTTTATGATAAGTTCGACATCCAACCTATACGCGGTTCGGTCTGTTGTGTTAAATATCTTTTTACTCCACAGATCCACCGGGGATTCCGCGAAAAAATACTCACAAAAGAGAGCAACTACTTTTTATAATATCCATAATATACACAACGGATCTCATCAGAGATCAGCTGTTTTATATGGATCGCAATAAGCGAATTCGTATGTAGAAGTTTTTGCATTTCGACGAATTTAGTTGGATAAGGCTTTTAAGAAAAGAAAGAAAAAAAATCGGCCGAATCAACAAAGTTATATTTTACCACAAACATATTCACATGTCAGCTATTAAAGGGACTGAATAAATGTAAAATAGTTTTTGAAGGATCATATGATGGCTTAGAACATGTGCGTGTTCAAAGAAAAATTGACTTCATCCAATAAATGGCAGTCGAAACGACACCTGCATCGGAAACATCCCGGAAGTACGAATTTGCTTATTAATTTTACATAGACTTTCTCTATGACAGTTTGAAATCTGGCGCTCTCATCAACATTGCACGAGCTAAAACAGCCGCCAAATCAGGTGTATTTGACCTTTAGAAGAATAGAAATGACCAGAAAAATAGGCTTTTCAAGTAGACTGTTGCTATGCTGATTGAAAAATAGCACCTGCTGAGTTCTCTTTTTTTTGGGCGATTTCTTGTTGTATTTACTTTATTTATAGCGCATTACGAATTTATTCCAGAACAATAAAAATCAACATAGAAGCAGAGAAACTTAAAAACACAGACGTCAATTCAGAAATATATCAAAATCACTTTGAAATAGAATAACGCTCTTTTTATATTATGGCATAGAAAGTAAGCTTTGGTGTATTTTTCTCGTTTGTTTCTTTAAGCTTTAACTATTTGAATACAAGGGAATTTTTTCTACTGAGCATGTGCACTCAAAACCGTGAAGTAGTTTACAGTTGCAAATGTGTTACATATTAATACATTTACTTTTGTTATTACTCCTTGCATGTTTCTCGTGTTCTGCCAGAAATGTAACTGTGGTCCTCGGCCTGATAATTGGTTTATGAAAAAAACGAGGTGGGTATGGGCTACAGTTCGTTTTACGTAGGGTTCCTGTATAACAGTTTGAAATCTGTAGCACAGTCTAATCGATGTATTGGAGCTATAAAAGAGAAATAACTGGAAAGTGGGGGTCTTTCGAATCTATATTTTGCTATGCTGAATGAAAAATAGCAACCACGAGATTCTCCAGTGTTGGCCTATGTCTTCGTAAATTTAAGTTAAAAAACAAATCAGTACGCATAAACAAATATTTCACAATTCGCAGTGCAATTTGACTTACTGTGATTATTTTCCAACAATAACACTTTTAAGTTTGCTACACAAGTATTGCGCAATAATACACTTATTTGCGGTGCTGTTTTTAATTTTACTGCATACTTGGTTGTGTCGCGCCAGAAAATATAACAGTGTTCCGAGACCAGATGCAATTGCACAGTAAATCCAAATTGGCCAAACATATCGGTTCCTGGACGTTCCGTACCTTTTCCTTTCCGTACCGTGCCTTTCCACACCTTTTTTATTGGACGTTCCACACCCTATTTGGCCGAACCGCAATTATCCAATAAATTTTCAAATTGAGTAGTGAAGAAACCAGCAAAGTTTGCGTTTTGATGGCCAATATTGAGGCGAACGTGTGATCAGCTCATTTTTCAGCGTTGGTTGCAATTTTAATCTACAGAAGGACTTGATATTACGAGTTGAGTAAGTCAGTCCACAGTAAATGCTGCCAGCAGTACAATGAACTGAATAAAACTTAAGAATATGCTTTATACTCTGATGACGGAGACGATTAACGGAGACCATGGCCGCCATCATTTATACCCTGAGACAAAGACAGGGCTCACTCCCCCCCCCCCCCTCCCCCCAATGGATTTACTCGCCAGAGGCAGGCATTACATGTACTAACACAGGCTATACACCAGAGGTGATATGCCACGGTGCAGTGATCTCCGTTAAGATTAGCCCGAGGGATCAGAGTGATCACAGTAAATTGCTATTTTTCAAAGTTTTATTCAGTGCAATGTACTGCTGGCAGCATTAGCTCGTCCGGACTGATTTACTCAAGTCGGAATATGAAATCCTTCAGTATATTGAAATAGCATTCAATTCGGGAGAAATTGAAGTGATCACACGTTCGCCTCAATATTGTTGATTGAAATCAGCTTGTTAAGTCATCGAAACGCAAACTTTGCTCTTTTCTTCAGAACTCAATTTGAAAATTTATCAGATAATAATTATTTACAATTGATCGTGGTGCAAAATCTTTTTTTACCGAAAAATAATAATGAAAATAAAATAAACAATATTTAAGTCGAAGAAAACGGCACGGAAAGGAAAAGGTACGAAACGTCCAGGAACCGCTTCTACACCAAAAAAGAGTGTCGAATATTATCCAGTCACAGAGCTCTTTACTCTTGCACCACATCGCTTGACAGGGACAAAGACTAGAACTCAAGGTGTTCTTATTTACGAAAAGTTAGCCAGCATTTTTTTTGTCAAAATTGGCCTATGTATAAATTGTAAGAAGGGATAAAAAAAGGCAGCTGTTTGTGTTCAATAGATTTTTCAATAGTTTTGAGTTTACTTTTGGGATGTCACTTCATATATACTTGTAAATGGGCACTTGAACTTTTTGCTATTGGTATTACCCAATTTTCGCTCAATATTCATACAATGTTCAACAAAAGCTTAAAATATCAGTTCGGTGCGTTTTGTAAAAGCTGCGCTTTTAAGGATGAAAGCGAAGAAAATAAGAAATTTCCCCAGAAATATGAAGCTTCGGAGCCGTTTAGAAAATATTGCGTTGTATTTGCTAGTTAAGAATTTAACGTGTCATTTTTCTTCTGTTAAAAAGAATTGCCAGTGCTCAAAATAGTTAAAGCAATAAGTGTATTTTCTGTTTACCTTTTTAACGTTAAAAACGTCAACACATTAATTCAACTGGGATTTTGCTATTTTTTCTCTTTTGAATTTTAAAGACCCTAGATACTTACGTTTGTATAGGTTTTCGTATCGGAGCAAGGTGTCGTTAACTATAAAAACCTGCTGTACACGGTACAGAGAAGTTTTTAAGAAAAGTGGTTAAGATGAATTGAAGCAATATCTTGTTATTTTGACTTCCAACTCGAGGCACATAAGTAGATGGAACGCGTTAGATTTTGATAAAATGCCAAACACCTGATATTGCAACTTATAAACCTTATATTATCGCTTCCGTCTTGTCGAGCATTTTCAGATATTTCAGATATGTCAAGTACAGTTGCATAGCCAGGATATTTTTCTGGTATTTCAAAGGATTATGCTACAATCCGTGAAATTTGTTATTGTTTAAAATGCACAAAACATAGTTCAGTCATTATCTCATGCAACCCCGATTCGGCAGACTAAAACGGGTTATTTACATGCATACTAGTGTCAGTAAGAAAAATAACTCATAGTATAGCGGAATGGCCATAAAACTTCTTGTGTGTATCAGTGATACTGAACACCGTGAGTCTATTCCGGAATAGGAAGGTACGGAAAGTATTCGCAAAACTTCCAGTGCAATTCATATCACATCTTCGGCTGCAGTATGGAGTCGAATACAATGATTTCCTTAGGCGGGCAAGAAAAATATTCTTGTTTCTCATTTTTTAAATTGACCCGGCCGGTCATCTTTTTTCATTTTTTTCTTCATATAATTTCTTGAAAAAATTAGCCCCGCCGTATGACTCGTCATTGGTAAAAATCTATTAATACTTGTTCGCCAGTTTCCTGTCATTTACCCAAGCTTACTTAAATATGCAGTTATTTTTCACCTACAACAGATTTTTTCAGATCACTTTCTGCTGATCATTATAAAATATTGCTTAATATCTTTATTAATTTTCTGTGACTTCTTAAGGGAATTTAAGCAATTGTAATTCGGCGATAATTCGACCGTCTCGTGCGATTGATGGACCGCTGGGACGATCAGTACTTTGCAATTTCAACGTGTTGAATTCAGCTTGAATTTCCGACCAATGTGAAACATTACGCACCCCCACCTCCCCTAAAAAGTGCATGTTTCTAAAATCTCTGATTTGTATTGGATCAAGGTTTCTACAAATCAAAAGGCCAACTCAGGAAAGATGCTGTATAAAACCGTTATTATTAAACTGACCAAGCAGCCTACATTGCATTCAGTGTCAACACTAAACCTGTTAAAACTAGAACCTCAATTCGCTAGCGAAATGTTAAACACTTGACAAAAATTAAAACGCAAAAATACTTCCTTCAATGGGTTATTTCTTCAACAATATATTGCAAACAACCCAGCTTGAATACGTTTTATAAGCCGAGTAGTGTTTGGTTTTTGTTGGCTTAAGGTTTTATTGACTGAGCAGGCATACGGCGTGTTATCTATTTACGCAGTGAGAGGTCGCACATAGCTCAGCAACTGTGTTCTGTGATGTACGTTAAATGCACTGCATTTACTTGCAAAAGGACACTATTTTCACATGGCGTTTTAACAAAGAAAACGAAATCGAAGACGAAAATAAAAAGTGACATGTACACGTTCAGATCAAGCTCTTCATAAGTCCCAAGTTTCATGGTCCTAGGGCTCATAGTGTCAGAGAAGAAGAAGACACAAAAAAATCGGAAAATATAGAAGATATAGTGATCGCATTTAAATGGGCTTTCTATCTAGACCTGATTGAATGACTGATTAAAGTGATTTTCGTGTTTTCCTCTAGTTACTATTTCTGGAAACCTATTATTTGCCCTCGAGCCTGTAGATGAGATTGAATTGGCTCGTATTTACGTGTTGTGTTGTCTTTAGAAAGAGAGTACGGGATAAAAATATCCACAGGAATAGCTTTTCGTTAAATTATTATATCTCGTTGGACAATTTCGCGTAACTGCAAAACTGAGAAAAACCATAATGCTTCACACAAGTCACGGTTTTCTCGAAATGATTTACGCCTTATCCAATCAAAGTCAGAAGTGAACCATTTGGGGACCCCGTTATTGAATTTCCAATAAGTTGTTTATCTGCGATTGTCAATTTAGTTGCTGGATCAATAAGCGCGTGCTATTACTGACTTTTGTGAGGGGTAGGGTATTGGTTTGAGGCCCCGAAAATCTATGCTCAGATGGTCAGAGCAGCATTCGAGTGGACACTAAACCGGCAATCCATAAATCGATGCACGCTGTTGGCTTTTACAGTGGGCTTTGTCTCCTAGCAGACGGTTGTAGATTTTTCACGCTGCGCACACACCCACCTGCGTCGCTGAGTGTTTTCCTCCGTTGCGGAGTATTTTGGACTAAGGTCTCTCAGGTATGCTTTTTTTTAATTACTTAATTTGTGTTGTTTTATTTTTTTTCACAAGTGCATTTGTTGAATCTTTTTGACAATAATCACTGGTATAGGAAATGTCACTGTGAATTGCTAATGGTGGAAAACGGGTGGGAGATCGACTTGACAAATACTTCACTAAATAAAAAAAATAATAAAAAAGGTAAGAATACAACAAAAAGATACAGAATAAGGAATAAAGAAGCTGCACTATTGCTGCTTTCGAATTCGGCTAATTTCATTATTTTTTATTCGTTTGAAAATCTTCCGCTCATTTGAGTTGCGGAAATGACGATTTGCTACAATAGCCGCCACTCGTGCACCCCCAACTCCTTGGGCTGGGGAGGGCAATGGAATGCCCTGGTTAGCTCCTAGGGAAATTCCCGGATGCGTCCGGGGAATTACCGTGGAGAAGTCGATTATCAGTTGAGGAGGAAATGGGGCTCCAGGGTTTGCCGTCCTAATTAGCGCCTGCATTTTACCAAGCAGTAAGATGTGATATGACTGACAATGCTCTTTTATATATTCATGGATGTCGTGGTCTAGATCTCTGCGGGATGCACATTTGGTACGCCCGGGCGAGTTCGCCATTCACATGCTGTAAATTACTCCCAGGAAGCATTACTGTCCCCCACGTGTAGTCAAATAACTAGAGCAGCAGAGCGTTAAATGTGCACATTTAGTGCTGCTGTGAAACTCTCAAAGTGCCTCATTTAACGTAAACGCCTTGTTTGCTACAGATATAATGGGTAAGCCGTTGAAATTAGCAACAAAACTGACATCTGACTGGCTCGAATATCAAGTTAAGGACAGCACATTTTTTTTATATTTTTGTTGCCATATTTGACATATTTTGAGCACGGGCCAGCGCGGCTGAATGTCAGAAAGGTCGTGTTAAAAATATCTCGTTGTTTTCGTTTAGCTGCCAGGATGGTCGCATCCACAAAAGGTCAGTTTTTTAGCTTTGGTGCGTATTGGCTGAACTGCTCACAGGTTACACAGCTACCCAAGGCATTGTTGTTCGCTAAACACTTAGCAAATTTCCTATAAGATTAGCGATTATCCGCCCGCATTATATCTACCAACTCTTATGACTCAGCTGACACAGACCTTCTCGATCCTTTGCAGGGGATTCACGAAATACACAGAGAAACGCTGCATTCTGATGCAGTAACTCCGGAAATATGGGACAAAAGTGATACAAGTATTTGTATCAAGCATCTATCTGTTCGGTCTCACCTGCACCTGTGGAGTTTCGTAACTGTAATAATTAATAATAATGGTGGGTTTTTTATAGCGACTTATCAGTTGAAGCAACTGCTCAAACCGCTTTACATCAAGTTTCGAACATACATTAAAGTCATATTTATTTTAACCCAAGATTACTATTGATTCGACGTACTCGTGCAGTGTTTCTCATAGTCCCTATCTGCTGCAGCCATGTTGGAGCTTTACAATATGCTTAAGTAGAAAGGCAGAAAACTATATAAGCACATCGATATCCCTAGGGGTGTAACTGATGTTGCGATTCCTAGCCATGAGCGGGAGTCGAACCCACGACCTGCAGCACCACGATTGGCTGTGACAACGGCTTTAACCACTCGGCCACACCCGCTCCGGCAGTTCAGTGCTACCTCCATGTGCACATGTATTCAGGCTGACCTCCACATGGACATGTATTCAGGCTGACCTCCACACGGACATGTATTCAGGTTGACCTTGCTGACATGTGTTCAGGTTGGCCCACATATGGACACTTATTCAGCTTGATCTCAATGTGGACACATATTCAGGCTGACCTCTAGACGGACACATATTCAGGCTGACCTCCATGTGGACACGTATTCAATTTGACCTCCATGCGGACACATATTAAGGCTGACCTCCATGCGGACACATATTCAGGCTGACCTCCATGCGGACACATATTCAGGTTGTCCAACATGCGGACACGTATTCGGGCTGACCTCCATTCGGACACATATTCAGGTTGGCCAACATGCGGACACGTATTCGGGCTGACCTCCATTCGGACACATATTCAGGTTGGCCAACATGCAGACACGATCTTATGTCTGTAACCTCCATGACGAACTGCCTGCGGAATGACCTCTTGATTTGGCGACGACGTGATATTTCTCACCTCTAATCAACTAAGCCACGATCTTACAATGAGAATTCCGTATTTTCCATTAAAACTAGCTTGCCTTCAAGCAACTTCTGTTTCTGTTCTGTCAAAGCATCGGCTCGACGTATAAAATAGTACTGTAATTCTAGACGGATGCATTGATGGCGTGCCCGGGTTTTCTGTAATTACTCCGTTTCTCAAAGGAAAAAAAATTGCTTGAAGCCCTTCTGTTTGATGACAGCGCGTCGACTGGGTTTGAAGTCTTGTTTTTGAGGTTGTTAAATAGCACCGAGTGTAGCAATGACAGGGCTTGTTGGCTGTGTCGTTATTTCCAAGTATAGCTGTTTAGAATTCGAAATTAACTGGGAGAGCCAAATAAAATACCCTTGAAATAAAAAAATATATATATCTGTTTTCCCTTTACTGGTAAATTCGTTTTTGAACCTTCTTTTTCAGGAGCGAATTGCTCAAAAGCGTGAGGAAAAAATGCGTCCTGTAAATTAAATTACGGCCTGATTGCTAAAGTATCGTTCTTCAGCCATTTTACTTAGTGTTGAGAAGTGTGTGCGCTGGTTTGTGTTAACGCACAGCAGGACAAGGTGGATTAGTGCTGTTTGCGAAGCTTTTTCGTCCTATTTCAGGTGCATTTAAAAAAAAAAAAATTGCTGTCTTTGCTGTTAAAATATGTCCCCCCCCCCCCCCCCCCCACCACCACCCCCTCCGCATTTCTAATTGCGCTTTTGATACTTTTTTCACAGTTTGATCGAAGCCAAGTCACATGGCATTTCTTGCTTGCACCCGATATTGGTTTCTTCCAAAAAAAAAAAAAAAATCGAAAAGGAGGAAAAGTTGTTCTCAGCAGAATGGCTTTGGTGATTGGCAAAAAGCAAGCAATTGCTTGGCTGTCAAAGTCAAATGAAGTAAGTGGGCTCAGTTTTGATGTGTAATCTCGAAGGGGGCAGAATATTGTCGTTAAGAAAGACAACTTTAAAACATTCAGGCACAGGGCGATGCCTCTGGTGGGTCCTGTAGTTTATAACTGTGTCTCCCCGACGAAGGAGAGATATATATTGTTTGTATGTTCTGTGTGTGTGTTTGTGTGTGTGTGTCAGTCTGTTGTGGGTAAACTGTTGTGTGCAAGATATCTCGAGAACGAAAAGTTGGATCGACTTCAAACTTAGTCTGTTCATTCCTTGGGTAGGTAGATTCTGTCAGCTTTGACTCGTGTTAAGTGTAAGGGAAGGTGTATGGCGTCATTGCATTAAAAATCGTGTGTGCAAAATTTCACAACCGCTGAACATCGGCGAAAGTTCAAGCTTGGGATTGCTGCTTGGTAGGTCAGAAAGGTTCTGTAAAATTTTGTCGAGAGAAGTGCGGCGTGTGGCGTCATCATGTAAAATAGGTAGATATTGTGAACAAGACTTAGTGTGCAAAACATCTCGAAAACGGAAAGTCATATCGACTTCAAATTTCACGTGGGTCTTTCTCGGGTTAGTCGTCGGTTCTTTCAACTTTTGATGAGTTACGTTAAAATCTTGTGTCAACCGCGGAACATGAGGGAAAGTAGAAACGTGATGGGATTGTTGCTGGGTAGGTCGAAAAGATTATATTAAATTTTGTCACGTGTAGAACGAACGAAAACAGCATGCGACGTCATCACGTGAAATTTGTATGTTATTTGAACAAGATCTTGTGTGCAAAGTATCTCGACAACTCGTGTTGTCGAGTTTTATGTGGGTATTCCTGGGTTCAGTTGCGCGGCTGTGCCAATCTTTTTGTGGGTGTGGCGAAGTTAAGAAAGGCGTATTACGTCATTACGTTGAAATCTTGAACGTAAGATTTGACCATCTGGGAAAGTTTAAACTTGGTGCGAATGTTGCTTGCTAGGCCAGAAAAAGTCTGTCAAATTTTGTGGATCAAACGCAAAGAATCTATGGCGTCATCGGATCGACTTCCGACTTGGTGTAGTTTTTCCTTGGATAAGTCGCACAGTTTTTGTTAAAAATTAAACTCATGTGGAAAATTATGAAAGCGCCATCGCGTAAAAAATTGTTTTTGCTGTCGCGGAATCTAAACACTCCGCCCCACTTTCCCCGTTTTGCGGGCTCTTTTGTTAAGTAAGCATAACTATGCTTGAGATTTCAGCGGTTTCCAGAAGATTCTCGAATGTTCCTGCTTTCTTTGGATATACTTGAAAACATTGGCAAGACAAATATCGATCCATGGCTATTTCTTACATTACTTGTTATTGAGGTTTTTGTGTTTTACTCACCCACAGCTGTTACAGTCGGGGGTCAGTGTCAGTTGTGGTGTATTATGAGGTCATTATCTGGTATGACAGGCTGTTAAATACCGGAGTTGTATTCTTATACCAAGAAAAATAAAATTTCATTCAGGGAGGTGTTGAAGAAGCTCTCGTCATACTTACGTTTTGTTAGAGGCATGTCAGGATCTAGGAACATGGAGGAGGGACTCGAATATGGTCCTACGTACAGGCCTCAACAGTGCTAGCTATTTGTTTTTTTTTTTTTCTTTCACCGCAAACTTGTGTTTTCATTATGTTGACAAGCTGCTCCATATATGGGAGGGATTATTTAACGGTTTGCAATGTTTGCAGTACCTGGAAGTATCTTTCACTTTAAACGTGAGTCTTCTGATATCTTGTGTTATAAGCAGCTCACTATTTTGCCGCCAAAATTTCCCCACCTTCTCCCACCGGGGTTCATCACTTGTTGCTATTGGTGAAGAATACCTTTCTTGTGCTTTTCTTCTGATCGGAACGTACAAAGACAAAGTGTATAACATGGCTATAACTACGCTCTTTTAGTGACCACCTTTCAGATCCTGTTGAAAAGGTGTACCGCAAACCTGCCTGTAGGGACCACCTTCCAGACCAGATGAAACACCCGTACCTGGACCTCCATAGAAAAGGGGTATTGAGATAGCCGCAAGTACAGTTATGTCTCCCCTTCAGAAATTCGATAAAAGTGATACGTACCGTGACTTCTCGGCACATGAGATTCTTACAGATTAATATAAGCTAAAAGGTCTTATAATTCTGAAAATAGAACCAACTTGTTCAAAAAAAAAAAAAAAAAAAAACTTTGTGAAATGGTGTCGGAGAGACATTTGTCTTTGTTTACAAAAAACAAGAAACTGAATACCGGTAGGTATCGATTGGAAGTGTGTGATATAAGCCTGTACGCTATGTGTTGTGTGCACTAGCCGCTTTAGTTTATAGCTCTCAAACGACAAGCTGCAAACTTGGTGGGATTACGCCTTGGCTTGGACTGCCGGTGTTCAGGGCGAATAGTTCTCACCGGGCGAAAAGTTCTCACCGGCATTCCAGCACGAATGTGGTGTGGGCAGATAGTTCTCCCTGAGTTTCATTTTATACACCATTTTCTCGCTTGTACTTTAATTGATAAAACGACCGTAAAGGTAAGGTAAAACTCAATTTCATTTGGATGTATGAGGTTGTAAAGTAAAGGAACTGAAACACATTACTAACAGTATTTTCCTGTGACACACACAGAAATAACACCTTGTGAAGTGGGTCATCCGTTTTTGTTTTTTTTGGCTCACCACCACGAATTCTGTAAATGAAATTTCTAACTGACTAGTTTTTCCACATTAATTGACCGTGCTCGTTGTGTTTTCAGATTACAGATTATTTTGAAATAGGCCACAATAGGATTAACCTTGAAACTATTTCCCTAAAAGTGACCCCTCGGTTTTTGCGCAGCATTGAAACGGAGCAACCTGTTCATTGGAATCAGTGTAAATAAATTACACAATTATTATGCGACACAATATAACAAATCTTACCTCACAGATATAAGAAATAAAACAAAAGATGTGGAATCATAAAAAAACGGCCTCCGATATTTCCAATCGAAAATACGGTGTACCTTTTCAATAACAAATCTCTTGATTTGTGTAAAGAAACTCATTAGCTTGACACCAAGAATTTTCAATGTAAACATGTAAAAATGTCGTGTGCTCCCGATGGGTGTAGGACAAAATACCACCGGACATAATACCACCGGGCAAAAGACTACCGGACATAATACCACCAAGGAAATGAAAACTAGGACAAAATACAACCACAATCTTTTATTGCTTTCTCTGATCACCGGAGCTATTTATAACTGAATGTTACTAAAACAGACGTAAAATTACATTCACTGAGGACATTCTACTTTGCTGAAACTGTTCTTTTTGTAGATCCTAGTTAGTTTATTGTCGTGGTTTATTGCTGTTGATATTGGTTTAAATTCTACTCGTTTTAGTGCCCTATATATATGCGGAAAGTCTCGCGCTATGGCAATCCCTTATGAATAATGACGTAACGGATTATTTGCTCTTATTCTCTGCGACCTACTGCATCTGATTTTTTAACACTTGACAAGCCTTTGGCTTGCAAGGGTTATATGAATTTGTGCGAGCAAAATTCGTCGTTTTTTTTTTCTTCTTGACACTTTTTCCGATTTTTTGTGTCTTCTTCTCCTCTGACACTATGGGCCCTACGACCATGAAACTTGGGACTTATGAAGAGCTTGATCTGAACATGTGCATGTCACTTTTTATTTTCGTCTTTGCTTTCGTTTTCTTTGTTAAAACGCCATGTGAAAAGATGGTATTTTTGCAAGTAAATGCGTAGCATTTAACGATAGCACAGAATACACATTTGCTGAGTGAGCTTTGTGTGAGCTCTCACTGCGTAAATAGATAACAAGGCGTATGCCTGATCAGTCAATAAAACTTTAAGTCAACAACAACCAAACACTACTCGGCTTATAAGACGTATTCAAGCTGTTTTATTTGCAATATATTACTCAAGAAATAACCCATTGAAGGAAGTATTTTTGCGTTTTAATTTTGTCAAGTGTTCAACATTTCGCTAGCGGAATGAGTTTCTAGTTATAATTTCTAAGCCGTCTCCGTTTCGCGTCTTATTTGAGCTTCTTCCATGACTGGACGCCACCGAGTCTGCGTTGTTACGCTGTGTAATAAAAAGATATCGTTGGTGGTATTTTGTCCTAGTTTTCATTTCCTTGGTGGTATTATGTCCGGTGGTATTTTGCCCGGTGGTATTATGTCCGGTGGTATTTTGTCCCGCTCCCGATAACGCTTTAGACGTGAACCCGTAACAGTTCTCGCCAACAGAGCTCCTTACTTGTTCCTAAGTCGGTACATATTCTTCTTCACAAGTTCCTCAATGATGTACGGACCAGTCCATTGCAGTCAATTCTAAATCCTCCGATTACTGTGATTTGGCCGCAGAATCATTTCCCTGAGATTGTTTGTACTGTTATGCATTATTGTTGAATACAATTGATCAATCAAAATGGATTATAAAAAGAGATGTGGCTTCATTGCAGTCAATTCTAAATCCCCCGATAACTGTGAATAGAGAGCGAGTATACAGACGGATTACCCTTTATGTAAAATACAAAAAAAAACAAACAAACTTTTATTATAAGGGGGGTGGGGGAAGCTGAACAGGGGGCAGAATATCCCAGGGGGGGGGGGGGAGGGCAAGATAGCCTAGTCTAGCTTCCCCTCAGCAATTATACCGGTCGAGCACTTATGTCACTTGAAGCTTTTCGCTTCATTTGTATCCTGATTCGGTCTTTTCCCCTCTGATTTTCATTTTTTTCATGATTATGTTCAGCCTTTAACTCGATAGCTACAGAACTTTCAGTTTTCAAACGTGCTTTACAGCTTCGAACAGAGCACAACCATGAAATTTGTCCATTTTTTGTAGTGTGCTTTTGATAATACCTGTACCCGTCACAAATAACTCCAGGTTTACCCTTATTAGTTTCAATTAATTCTATCTCCATTCTTATAGTTTTAACTGAAATTTATTTGAATGCTCATTCAACTCTTTCAAATACTTGGAAAAATAAATGTGATTTAAAACCTGTGTGCTCTAGGACTTTTAAACGTTGGCAATTACTATCTTGATCTTAGGGATCAGTAACTCCTGTTGTTTGAGGACGGTTGGTTATGTACATCTTTAAACCTCCTATCATGCTCTTTCCGGACTACCGCGACGGGGTGTTCCGATCTTCGTATCTTTGTAGGGTAACTGGTCAACTGGGCGCCAGGTCAACTGGGCGACAGTCAACTGGGCGACACAAAAGTCAACTTGGCGACAACTCTAGGGTCAACTGGGCGACAAAAAATGTCCAACTGGGCGACAAAAAAAAAGTCAACTGGGCGACAGTAGAAGTCAACTGGGCGACAAAAAAATAAATTACTTTCGTTAATTGCAATTTATGTGAACTCCTTTTTAATTGCAACGTGTGCGAACTCCTTTTAATTGCAATGGAAATGAAGTCGATTCACCGTGGCTAAGCACCCTTTTTTTCTTTTATAGAGAGATGTATATTAAATTAAATATTAATCAATAAATTGCACATAAGGACTACATTTGAAAACATCAGAGACCGCACTCCGTCACACCGCTTGCTCTTGCTAATTGCAATTCATGTGAACTCCTTTACTCTGAGCGACAATAGTTATTGGGTGTGCTTTTAATTGCAACTAAGAAATGAACCAATGAAAATGATTGGGACAGACAATTGTCAAGTGGTTTTACCAATATACTCTGGTAGGTGATTTTTGGCGGTTTTTTCGTTAGCTTTCGAGTTACAGAGCTTTAAAACATAAATGACGTCATAACTCGTAAACGATGACGTCATAGGTACAAATTTGGCGTACCAAAAAAATTCCTTGCTTAAAAGTAGTCTCACAATGTATTTTTTGCCGAAGCGCTAGGTTGATTAGTTTTCGAGTTATCGAGCTTTAAAATATAAATGACGTCATAACTCTTAAATGATGACGTCATAAATACAACTTTGGCGTGCCAAAAATTTTTTTTGCTTAAAAGTAGTCTCATAATGTATAAGCTCGTAATTAGCTCGTAAGTTTCTGAGAACTCGCTGCGGGCAGACGGACGCACCAAAAGCTATATATGCCTCCCCTTTGGGGGAGACATATAATAAAGAGTTAGTTAATAGCAGAGACAGAATTTTTTTGTAATTTAAATTTCATAATTTCCTAATATCTACAAATAACCAAGTCCAAAATGTAAAACGTAAGATTTTTTCTTGTCGCCCAGTTGACTTCTACTGTCGCCCAGTTGACTTTTTTTTTGTCGCCCAGTTGACTTTTTTTGTCGCCTAGTTGACTCCAGAGTTGTCGCCCAGTTGACTTCGCTGTCGCCCAGTTGACTTGGCGCCCAGTTGACCTGGCGCCCAGTTGACTAGGAACCGTTTGTAGAACGGATGTCTACTATAGGGGTGTTATTAGTCATTGTTATGTAACTGATTATGCAAGGGCTTTCTGATTCCGTTGAACTTTTTTTTTTCGATTTCGTAATCGGAGAAGAGACAAAAATTTCGATTTTGTAGGAGTCTCTTGCAAACTCGCATTACGCAGCATTTTCTGTGCGCCTGTTTGGTATTTCCTTCGTTTTTTTATTCGCTTCTGTAGCGGTGCGTGTTATTGTTAAGTGGCAAGTGAATAGGGCATTGCTACACCCCCGCACCTCCCCAGTTGTTTTGACTTGGCTGGTGAGCTGTTTCATATTTGAGAGCAGTTACGTAACCTTATGTTGCATTGTTTGTTGTACCTGAAAGTATATTTCACTTTCAAGTGGGTTTTCTGCTATTTTGTGCTCAGTGTTCACCGTTTTGGTACCAAAATGCCCCTTCCCTCTTCCCACCACCTCCCCCCTCCCTTCGAGGTGACTCATGTATTTTACAGTTATGAAGCAGTCTTTGTAGCGCGTTTTTTGCCGAGGATATTGTACGAGGACAAGGTATGTATGTAGTGGATGTAAGTACACTTTGGATATAGAGCCATACGGATATAGAGCCATAACGTGAAGAGGGCTAAAAAGTTAGGGTTGCGTTCAGAGCTGTAAGTACTACATTAGATGGCAGGGGAGGGGATTGGGGTCACCAGAGAAGTAGGGAATTGGCGATGTAGCGACATGTAAACAAGGCGTACAGTGAATCCAGCCTGTCCGTGAGCACCGAAAGGACTCGAGTAAAAAATAAAGTAAAATCTGGGTGGTTACCGCCTTCCAGACCCGGATATCGCCCACGATAATGTCACAAATATCAAAAGAGTCACAATTGGGAGTGATTATATGATATAGAACGTTCCCTTTAGAATGCGTTGCTTGTTATACATGTGGTGTAGGTTAAATGCGAGAATTTCTCGTAATTGTTGAGTATATATATATATATATCAGGTTTTTTTGTCCCATGGGATGTTAAGGTCTCCTGTAATGATAGTCTAAAAATTTTGACAGCGATAGTTTAGGTGGCCTGTAAACTGTTATTACGTTGCAACTGAAAGATCCATTTCTAACGGATGACACTAAGTGTTCAAAAGATTGGTATTTATCGCTGGCCATTTTTGTTTGATGTAATTCACATTTTCCTATGGTTGCTACACCCCCGCCTTGGGAAGCTCTATCTTCCCGAAGTATGGAGTAGTCCGGGGGGGGGGGGTTGTAGGACAAAATGGCAAGGGACATAATGGCAAGCGGATATAATGGCAACGGACATAACAGCAAGCGGGCATAATGGCAAGCGGACATAATGGCAAAGAGCCAGGGCGGACAAAATGGCAACTGAAATAAAAAAGACGATATTTCAAGTGAACTTTTATTCAACGCAATGGCATTTAATGACTTCAAAAATTAACATAACTGAATTCATGTGTAATGCATCTGTTTAGATAGTCATTTAGAAAACCAGTTCACAGTTCTCATTTACTGCTGTGGAACATTTCTCCGAGGTTTTCACCGAATGTTGTGGCCTGCTCAAGTAGAAACGTAGGGAACGCAGGATGACTGCCCGGCCGGATGACTGCCCCACTGTTTGTGCAACCTAGGATGACTGCCCCATCGGCGCACTGCCCCACCGGGAAACTTCACTATTATTTTTCATCTATCTGGATAGTTTTACTTTGATGAGGCTTGAAGCAAACCAATTAACTTATCAATCAGTCCTCTGATCAATCAACTTGTCCATTGAATACAAAAGGGGGCGGTGGTGGGATAGAAGGCAGAGGATTTCGAAAGGGAAGATTTAGCCAGAAAAAGTGAGGCTATCCAGACAGATGAAAAATAATTAGGAAGGCTATTGGTGGGGCAGTCATCCGTTCATCAATTTTGGGCACCCCTTTGTTTGTTTTATTCCAAGTAACCAGACAGTTAGAAGGTAGGCAAGATTCGAGCCTCCCCCCCCCCCCCCCCGCCTAGGCATGAGGTGGATGCACCGTAAACTAGTTGTTTTATAATGCGGTTAATCGAACATTTTTGTCTGCTTGCCATTTTGGTCTGTTGCCATTACGTCCGCAGCCATTATGTCCGTTGCCATTTTGTCCGTACCCCGTCCGGGGGACAGGCTTCCAACGCCTCGTAATTATGGTTTTCGGAAGGCCATGACTCCGTTAATGCTAAAAGGTCAATATCGGATTCGCTTATAATATGCCTCACTGTGTCATATTTGTTGCACAATGATTGTAAATTGGCGGTTGCAATTTTTTTCATGAATTTAAAGGCGAATTTTTTGTTTTGATTTGAACTAAATTTCTTCTGTTTATTCCGGCTTAATTCTGTCGGTGACCTCGATTTCCCGTCAATACTTCAGTGGGGGTTTTGGTTACCATGTTTCTCTGATTGAAGGTGCTATGATGTTTACGAACATTGGTCCTTGCACTAACTGTGACACTTCCGTTGCGTTCCTCATGTTGACCTTTATACCTTTTAAATGACTCTTCACGGAAACACAAGTTAAATTTCATAATGAGAGCTATATTTATGGCTACAGTAAATGTCAGCATAATGCCTCCTTTGTATTGGTACTTGATTAATACTGAACGTTTATCCATTCATGCAAAGCGCTAGATCGCAATGTTCTGAGTTGTGCCGAGTATTTAGCTCACAAAAGTCAAATTTTAAAGCTTTATAAAGTTTAAACTGAAATGAAGCATGACATAAAACTATCCTAAGAGTTGTAAAATTATCCTTTAAATCCACCGTTTTCCACTATATTCATCACTTTCTAAAACATTTTTTTCGGTGCCTCTACCACATGCGGTTTACAAATATCAACATGTATAGATGTTGAAGATTAAAACACCCGCAACTCAGGTTACGTACCTCCTTCTTTCAGAAATAGAATAAAGGTGTTACGTAGCCCGACTTCTGGGCACACCAGGTACACATTCATACATACTTATGTAAGGTAAAAGTCTAAAATTCTAAAATGGTACAAAATTGTCAAAATCGAAGGAGGAAAAAGCGAAGAAAAGGAGGGAGAGGAGGGGACTGTCAGAAGAAACAAACCAGCAGTGAATGCCTAATAAAAATGTTTGATATGTTCGGGCACACTGATGTTGTTGTGCACTGGCTGCTCTATTTTTTGAGTTTTTATCGTTTGATTATGGATGCGCCCAGTTTGAACTGAAGCTTTGATGAAACTTTAAAATTGAGGCCTCCCCTCCCCACCCACCAAGGTAAAAATTGTAATTTGCTCGGAGACAATTTCAAGTGATGCTGACGGGTTAATCAAATACACGAAAGAGTTTCTATGGAAGACCGGAAGAGGAATTGGGTCACGACGGACGCTACCTGTGTCACGTTTCCCCTTCTCTTCCGAGTTGGAACTAATTTTGGAGTGATAACTTCAAAGTTGGTTTTGTGAAGGTCAGACTTGAATCGGCGATGGCTTCGGCGTCAGCTTTTCTCTTATATTCCGTTGTTTTTCCGCTTTGTACTGTTGATTAAATTCACTATCTGAGATTGCAAATCACTCTTGGGGTTTCATTGACTTTTTTTCATGGCTTCATTTTGGCCCACAGTAACTTCGATTATTTATTTGTGGGCTAGCAGCTCACATCTGTTCAGGTCGCCTTTATTCTCAGCTTACCCAATGCTGATTATAAATGTTACGTAAAGGTGTGAATGTGGTAATCTTGGCCGTGTTCGACTCAGGCAACAACACTATTCGAGCCGCTTCACCTTTCGTCTGAATGCCTCTGTACGCTTGTGTATGTCAGACTAGTTTTTTTTCACAATCTCTCTCGTGTGTTTAGATGCCATTCTGCGAGAATATTTCTATTTTTCTGTTTTGACGGTTCAAGAAAAAGGTTGATTCGGTCTGCTTGGTCCACCAATTCATATTGATTTCGACATTAGTAAAACAATCATCACTAGTTCCGACTGATGGAAAAAGAAAAGCAAACAAAACTTTCAAGGCTTTTACATTCTGTTTAGTCAAAAGATCTGTTTTGCATATGCACAGCGTTGCCTTTTGGCCAAAGTTAGTAAGACAACGAGCACTTTTGTCATAACGAGAACCGATTTCGCAAACTATTAGCGAAATGAACACTTGGCAATTGAACAGTTCATTTCCGCCATGTTTACAGCAAGAGGCCCTACATGTTATGTACCTGCAACAGCGCACAGTAAGCTTTTGCTTTGTGCTGAGCGTTCACTGTGTTAAGGTAGCGAAAATACCCTGTCTTTGCGTATTAATTTGACCTTGAAAACAAACATAATAATGAAAAAAAAATATCGCTAGAACTTGTTTAGATCAAGTTCTATATTATTCCAAAGTTTGTGTCAATCGGACCAGTAGTATTTGATGAGTTGTGATGACAAAATGACGAAAATATGACGGGTGACTGTAAGGAAAAAAAACCCTCTTTGCGTATTTATTTGACCTTGAAAACAAGCCTAATAATGAAAAAAAAAAATATTGATAGAACTCGTTTCGATCAAGTTCTGTATTATTCCAAAGTTTGGTACCAGTCGGACCAGTAGTTTCTGACGAGTTGTGATGACAAAATGACGGGCAAAATCACGGTTGACTGTAAAGAAAAAAAAAAAAACGATGAAAATCTCACTAATACCAAAGCATATAACTCTTCGCAAGACTTCGCAAGACAAGAAAGGCAAGCAGTGGATGTTTTTCAGTACCAGTGTGTCTCTGTGTCTTCGTGCGACACTTATGGCTCAGTGTTACCATGTGCGACTGTGTCTCTGTGATTTGTGCGACACTTATGGCTCAGTGTTACCATGTGCGACTGTGTCTCTGTGATTTGTGCGACACTTATGGCTCAGTGTTACCATGTGCGACTGTGTCTCTGTGATTTGTGCGACACTTATGGCTCAGTGTTACCATGTGCGACTGTGTCTCTGTGATTTGTGCGACACTTATGGCTCAGTGTTGCCAAGTGCGACTGTGTCTCTGTGGTTTGTGCGACACTTATGGCTCAGTGTTGCCAAGTGCGACTGTGTCTCTGTGATTTGTACGACACTTATGGCTCAGTGTTACCAAGTGCGACTTGTCTGTGTGATTTGTGCGATACTTATGGGTCAGTGTTACCAAGTTCGACTGTGTCTCTGTGATTTGTGCGACACTTATGGCTCAGTGTTACCAAGTGCGACTGTGTCTCTGTGGTTTGTGCGACACTTATGGCTCAGTGTTGCCAAGTGCGACTGTGTCTCTGTGATTTGTACGACACTTATGGGTCAGTGTTACCAAGTGCGACCGTGTCTCTGTGATTTGTGCGACACTTAAGGCTTAGTGTTGCCAAGCGCGACTGTGTCTCTGTGATTTGTGCGACACTTATGGCTCAGTGTTACCAAATTCGACTTGTCTGTGTGATTTGTGCGATACTTATGGGTCAGTGTTACCAAGTTCGACTGTGTCTCTGTGATTTGTGCGACACTTATGGCTCAGTGTTACCAAGTGCGACTGTGTCTCTCTGATTTGTGCGACACTTATGGTTCAGTGTTCCCAAGTTCGACTGTGTCTCTCTGATTTGTGCGACACTTATGGTTGAGTGTTACCATGTGCGACTGTGTCTCTGTGATTTGTGCGACACTTATGGCTCAGTGTTACCAAGTTCGACTGTGTCTCTGTGATTTGTGCGACACTTATGGCTCAGTGTTACCAAGTGCGACTGTGTCTCTGTGATTTGTGCGACACTTATGACTCAGTGTTACCAAGTGCGACTGTGTCTCTGTGATTTGTGCGGCACTTATGGCTCAGTGTTACCATGCAGTTCGGTAAACATGTAGCTTGCAAATAATCTCCAATGTTCGTGTTCAATTTTAAAATTCACAGTCCAGTTTTTCTCGAAATCACAACGTAGAGGAAAATACTAAAAATGAACAACCACCATTTTGCCAACACTCCCACCCCCTTGTTATTTTAGCAAATGCAATTTTTGCTTTAAAAATCGTTTTAAAAAGCTTCGTTTGCGACATGATGTGTGTACACGGACCTAGGGCAAAGGCTTGCTTAGTTCGGAGGGAACCGCTGGGGCCTCGGGGTCTCTCCATCGCTGGTGTACCCACTCTGCCTCCTGTCTGCTGTTTGGAGGAAAAACGTCACAGTACAACTTTTACCAAAGTCACGTGACTTTCTGCTTTGCTTCATTTTATGCGCATTACAGTCCAGGCATTTCTGTGACGTAGGAGCCTGCTGGGAACGCCTATCACAATGACATAATTATTGTAATTATTAGGTATTGTCCAGGGATGGGTGGGGACCAAGATTTTTTTATACGGCAGCAACATTTGTAAACAAATTCTGAAAGGAAAGAAATTCCCTGCGGTTGTACTGTGACAGAATTTGCTGTGTCATACCGGAAACAATGGGAGCCCGCCTTGATAATTCGTTGTCGGAAAAACAGTACAGCAGTAAAAAACCTTAAAAGCAGCAGAAGCTGAAGATGTAGGAAAATAAGGGTTAGATGGGTATGAGTAACTTAGATAAATATTATCTGTGAAGGGATCATTAGATGGGGAGGGGAGAGGGAGTTCTTTTGTGAGATAAAATGGCTGCTTTGTTTTGGAAATAAACAGGGCTGCTGTTCATTTCAGTTGCTGCATGTTTGAAGTAAAAGAAGTGAAAAAGTCCCAAATATAGTACAGCGGAGACAAAGATTGCTTTATGAACAGCTGTAGAGAAGGCGACAGTTCATTTGCTTAGAAATTGGAAACTGATGCCTCTTAAATCCAGATTTGATTACGTCTGATTAACAGCGAACCAGACACATGCGCCTTTCAGTTCTATATTGAACCAAGCTTTAGTGCAGGGACTACACGAATAGAAATGGGAATCTTTCCATGATCACAATGTTGATTATTTCAGCTGAATAGATGTGGTCTCAATGTGAAGACTAAATTTTCATTATTGGTTTCAATTTTTAATCTTACAAACGCTTAAGTCACACAACTGTCACTGTAGCAGGGACCTTGATTTCGTTGTTTTTTGGCCCAGAAGAAAAAATTCGAAAATAATTAAAAATACACCTTCTCCTACATTTATGATCCTATGCCATTTATTTTTGGTGTGAGGCACCCCCAAGGGGTCGTGCAGATGGCTTGTGTTTTTTAGTCGATTCGACAATTTTTGGGGGGAATTTTTGAAGAAAGAACTTCAAAATGCATTTCCTCCTACAGTTTTTATCCGACCCTAGGGTCGAACATACGGCTTGCCCTTTTTTTACTCAATTTGGGAATTTTTTATTTTTCGGGGAATTTGAAGAACATACCTCAAAATGCACCTTCTCCTACAGTTTTGATTCGGTATCGTTTATTTTGGGTGTGAGGCATGCTTAGGGGGTCGTGAATACGGCTTGTGCTTTTTGAGTCGATCAGGGAATTTTTGAAGAAAAAAATTCAATTTATGTTTCCTGGGTAGATGTTGATCGCTTTTAGACCAGCCGACGTCATCGTCCGATACTGGTCCGAAATGCAAACCGCACACCAATGCAAGTTGCATAAACATGCGCAGTGGTTCGAAATGTGAACCCCGCATCGACGCAAATTAAATGAATATGCGCACTTGTCCGAAATGCGCAGCAACGCAAGTTAAACGAACTTGCGCACTAGTCCGAAATAACAACCACGCATCGACGCAAGTTACATAAACATGTGCACTGGTTCGAAATGCAAAAGGCGCATCAACGCACGTTAACCAAACATGCGAACTGGCCCTTGTTCATGTTCACGCTGGAATTGGTCTTACCGCTTTTCGTAAGCTGGGACTTTGTCCTTGCACACACTTGTTGTTGTTGTTGTTGTTGTTGTTGTTCTTGAGTACGATGAATCAAACATCGAAATACAGTAAAAACTCTTCATAACGAACATCTGGTGACCTACAGATACACTGCGCATGCCGCGACGTGCTCCTTGTGACCATCAGTGTGCATTAAATGAACAGAGAAATGTATTTCTTATTTGAAGAATGCTCCTCAAAATTGTAGGAGTCCGGACCAAAAATGATGTTCCGCCATCTACTGCAGCTTGCGGGGTGCTGTGCTTAGAACCCCAAATGATTCAAATCATGGTTAAGGGGTGGGTCGGGGTGAAGGTGGAGGGGTGCTGTGACCCTCGCGACTTAGTTTTTGTCTTCAGAAGAATCATAGTGGTCTTTGATAGACACTGTGCTTGTCACAGGCATAGACATTGTGGTCCTCGGGGTGCAGTACACTCATCCCAGGATGCATTTTGTAGTACCTAGAATTCAGTAAGCAAGGTTGCCTCTGCCGGTCTTTAGAGTACAGTAAACTTGTTCCAGAATGCCTCTAGCGGTCTTCAAGGCACAGTAAACTTATCCCAGGATGCCTGTTGCGATACACAGATACAGTGCCCTTGTCCGTGGTTGTCTCTGTCCGTCGTCAGGGTATAGCAAACTTGTTCTTGGATACCTCTTGCGGTTCTCAGGGTACAATGTGCTTGTCCCAGGAACCATCCGGCGGCCCCTCCGAAGGGTGCAAGACGCTTGTTCTTGGATGCCTCAGTTGGGCTTCAGCGTAGAGTAAGCTTGCTCCAGGACACCGCTGTCCCTGCCTACTCCTGGTGAGCCACAGGTACTCAGCGCATGTCGCTGATTGCTCCTGGTGACCTACAGGTACTCTGGGCATGCCCCTGATTGCTCCTGGCGACCTACAGGTACTCTGGGCATGCCCTTGATTGCTCCTGGTGACCCACAGGTACTCTGCGCATGCCCTTGATTGCTCCTGGTGACCCACAGGTACACTGCGCATGTCCCTGATTGCTCCTGGTGACCCCATGGTACTCTGGGCATGCCCTTGATTGCTCCTGGTGACCCACAGGTACTCTGCGCATGCCCTTGATTGGTCCTGGTGACCCACAGGTACACTGCGCATGTCCCTGATTGCTCCTGATGACCTACAGGTACTCTGGGCATGCCCTTGATTGCTCCTGGTGACCCGCAGGTACTCAGCCCATGTCCCTGATTTCTCCTGGTGACCTACAGGTACTGTGGGCATGCCCTTGATTGCTCCTGGTGGCTCACAGGTACTCAGCCCATGTCCCTGATTGCTTCTGGTGACCTACAGCTACTCCGGGCATGTCCCTGATTGCTCCTTGTGACCTACAGGTACTCTGCGCATGACCCTGATTGCTCCTCGTGACCTGCAGATACACTGCGCATGTCGTGTCGTGCTCCTGGTGACCTACAGGTACACTGCGCCTGTCGTGTCGTGCTCCTGGTGACCTACAGATACACTGCGCATGTCGCGGCGTGCTCCTGGTGACCTACAGATACACTGCGCATGTCGCGGCGTGCTCCTGGTGACATACAGATACACTGCGCTTGTCGTGTCGTGCTCCTGGTGACCTACAGATACACTGCGCCTGTCGTGTCGTGCTCCTGGTGACCTACAGATACACTGCGCCTGTCGTGTCGTGCTCCTGGTGACCTACAGATACACTGCGCCTGTCGTGTCGTGCTCCTGGTGACCTACAGATACACTGCGCCTGTCGTGTCGTGCTCCTGGTGACCTACAGATACACTGCGCCTGTCGTGTCGTGCTCCTGGTGACATACAGATACACTGCGCCTGTCGTGTCGTGCTCCTGGTGACCTACAGATACACTGCGCATGTCGTGTCGTGCTCCTGGTGACCTACAGATACACTGCGCATGTCGTGTCGTGCTCCTGGTGACATACAGATACACTGCGCCTGTCGTGTCGTGCTCCTGGTGACCTACAGATACACTGCGCCTGTCGTGTCGTGCTCCTGGTGACCTACAGATACACTGCGCCTGTCGTGTCGTGCTCCTGGTGACCTACAGATACACTGCGCATGTCGTGTCGTGCTCCTGGTGACCTACAGATACACTGCGCATGTCGTGTCGTGCTCCTGGTGACCTACAGATACACTGCGCCTGTCGTGTCGTACTCCTGGTGACCTACAGATACACTGCGCATGTCGTGTCGTGCTCCTGGTGACCTACAGATACACTGCGCCTGTCGTGTCGTGCTCCTGATGACCTACAGATACACTGCGCATGTCGCGGCGTGCTCCTGGTGACCTACAGGTACACTGCGCATGTCGTGTCGTGCTCCTGGTGACCTACAGATACACTGCGCCTGTCGTGTCGTGCTCCTGGTGACCTACAGGTACACTGCGCCTGTCGTGTCGTGCTCCTGGTGACCTACAGATACACTGCGCCTGTCGTGTCGTGCTCCTGGTGACCTACAGGTACACTGCGCATGTCGTGTCGTGCTCCTGGTGACCTACAGATACACTGCGCCTGTCGTGTCGTGCTCCTGGTGACCTACAGGTACACTGCGCATGTCGCGGAGTGCTCCTGGTGACCTACAGATACACTGCGCCTGTCGTGGCGTGCTCCTGGTGACCTACAGATACACTGCGCATGTCGTCGCGTGCTCCTGGTGACCTACAGATACACTGCGCATGCCGCGACGTGCTCCTTGTGACCATCAGTGTGCATTAAGCTTGTGCCTTGGATGGCTGTTTTCTCCTCGTATTGCGCCATGGTTGTGGCATTACCGTTAATTTGATGGCTCTCACGGCACGCTATGTGCGTTCTTGTTATGGCTGTTCTGACCACTAGTCTTTGCCAATTTATGATACAGTTCATGGCGACATTCATGGCATGGTGATGAAAATCTCAGTTGGCTGTTGTAAAACAAGATTTATCAGAACACAGGTATATCTCCATGTTACTTGGTATCCGCTCACAGAAAATTCACTTAAAGTACTCTAACGTTGGTGGCCATTCACACAGAATTCACATGAAGTACTCTGATGTTGGTGACCATTCAGACAGAATTCACTTAAAGTATTCTGACGTTGGTGGCCATTCACACAGAATTCACTTAAAGTACTCTGACGTTGGTGACCATTCACACAGAATTCACTTGAAGTACTCTGACGTTGATGACCATTCACACAGAATTCACTTAAAGTATGTATCTCAATTGGAATACGTTCACAAGGTTTGTTTTGACGAGTGCGCTTATCGCTGTTCGTCAAGTCCCTGGACATTCTTGGTATTTGGTGAAAGACAAATATCTGGTAATTTATTTTTACCTCTCAAGGGCAAACGGCACCAACTTCAGAACACTTCTGGGTGCTATTGGATCAGGCAAAGTCGTAATAGGATTTTAAGGTTTTCCAGCTTGTGGCTTAATCAAAGTTGTTGCTCTCCCGCCCTGACGTCATTTGCTTCATTTCTTATGTTCAAATTTGTCCAATAAAAGGTAAAAGTAGATTGTGGACAAGTGCTATTACTGACTTTTGACTGGCGATATTAGGAAAGTAGAGGTTGATTTGATGATTTTATGTCGATAGTCTGGGGATTGATTGGGTGATAGAACTGTTTCAGAAAATGTCACGCAATATGCGTTAAGCTCGTGCTTGGGCAGTGAGACGACGCATATTATGTTTTGGTTTTCGACTTCTACGTTCTGGTGTTGTAAATGAGTTTTCTGTAGCGTTTCGCGCGTTTGCCTTTTTGTGTCAGACAGAAATTTTACCCCTCCCCCCCACCCGCATACTCTCCCTCTGCGTGTGGCCATACATATAGTGGTGGTAAGTGGTAGGGAGGTTAACCTTTTGTTTTGTTTGATTAAACTAATTTATTTCAATGTGAGATTAGATTAACATAACCTTTGCCAAAACAAGCTAGCCTTGTGATTGCAAGAGCAAAGTTCTTTCTCTGTTTTGCCAGGTTTTTGAAGTGAAGTCCCTGAAATTCACCGAGAGAATTGATATGACGCGGAGTAAAAACATGACCTCCCTCCCTCCCTCCCGCTCTCTCTCTCTCTCTCTCTCTCTCTCTCTCTCTCTCTCTCTCCTCTCCTCTCCTCGCTCTCTCTCCTTTGATACAATTAGTAGATTTGTTTTATTCTAGATTCTTATATTCTTATTTGCTTGTTACATTCTTTTTTTTCAAATATCAGAGTATTACTTTCCATTTCAACTTTCTGTCACAGTGGCGTTTGCGATGCGGCTATCGTTGAGATTTCTGTGATTAAGACCGATTACCATGGCATTCGTGTGGTAGGAACCTCGGCGGTCCACTCTGTTGTCTGGGGCTATCGTTGAGATTTCTGTGATTAAGACCGATTACCATGGCATTCGTGCGGTAGGAACCTCGGCGGTCCCCTCTGTTGTCTGGGGTTTTGACTGCTATCCTTCATTGTCTGTACAATCAGTCGGCTCTGTTCATTACGGCCGTAGCCCTTGCGTTTGTGCTGTCGCCATTAAAACGGCATCTCACTAATTTATAGTTACAACAAACTTCCTGTGCCAGGGAACAGAGGGCAAGTCATCACAGAGCATTGCACCGGGATGGCATGTACGTAGATTGTGATTGATCTAACTTAAAGCACCGAGACATCGTGTAGCATACTACAAATGAAGCACTGCATAACGCCAAACAAAACGTATTGTCTGTTGGCTTATACAACCAACCCACCAGATAGAAATAGGGGGCTGGAGAAACTGACGGAATAGGGCAATAAATCGGTGGCTTCTTCCGCCCTAGTTTGTATTGGATATTGACTTTACCATTGATTATTTGTGGCATTACTTTCTGCCCGCTATTCCCCCATCGCTCTCTTCGCTTCCTTATAGCCTGATATACCAATAAATTGCTTATGGCCAAAGATGGTGTAATTGCTTTGCTGGGTTTAACAACTTCTCTTAAATCAAAGAGAATTGCTTGATTTGGCGGGTTTATTAGTTTCATTGGGACGGGATTTCTGAGCGCTGCGGCGGTACATGGAACTCGCAGGAAACCTGTGCCAGACAATTGCCTCTTGGTTTTCAAACAGAGCTACAAAATATAAATTAATCCCAAATGAAAAAATAATAAAAATTTGCATATTTCGAGACTCTAATTAACACTTGACAAGCCTTTGGCGTGCAAGGGTTATATGAATTTGTGCGAGCAGCCGTTCGTCCTTTTTTTTTCTTCTTGACAGTTTTCCGATTTTTTTGTGTCTTCTTCTTCTCTGACACTATGGGCCCTAGGACCATGAAACTTGGGACTTATGATGAGCTTTATCTGAACGTTGCATGTCACTTTTTATTTTCGTCTTCGATTTCGTTTTCTTACTTAAAACGCCATGTGAAAAGAGTGTATTTCTTGCAAGTAAATGCAGAGTATTGAACGCACGTCACAGAACACAGAAGCTGAGCTTTGTGCGAGCTCTCTTTGCGTAAATAGATAACACGACGTATGCCTGATCAGTCAAAAAAACCTTATGTCAACAAAAACCAAACACTACTCGGCTTATAAGACGTATTCAAGACACTACTCGGCTTATAAGACGTACTCAAGCTGTGTTGTTTGCAATATATTATTCAAGAAATAACCCATTGAAGGAAGTATTTTTGCGTTTTAATTTTTGTCTCGTGTTTAACATTTCGTTAGCGAAATGAGGTTCTAGTTTGAGAATAAATATATATTATATATATAGTGCAATGACGAAATGGGAAATTGTTAAAAATGTGACATTCCTGGATGGAACTTAGCGAAAACACGGTATTTTGTCGACGCCATATCTCATCAACTATCAAGCGTGCTGATTTGATATTTCACTGAGTGCTTGTTAACACTTGATAAGCCTTTGGCTTGCAAGAGTTATATGCATTTGTGCCAGCAGCCGTTCGTCTTTTTTTTTCTTCTTGACACTTTTCCGATTTTTTGTGTCTTCTTCTTCTCTGACACTATGGGCCCTAGGACCATGAATCTTGGGACTTATGAAGAGCTTGATCTGAACGTGTGCATATCACTTTTTATTTTCGTCTTCGATTTTGTTTTCTTTGTTAAAACGCCATCTGAAAAGAGTGTATTTTTGCAAGTAAATGCGAAGCATTTAATGTGCAGCACAGAACATCATACAGTTGCTAAGCTTTGTGCGAGCCCTCACTCCGTAAACAGATAACACGGCGTATGCCTGCCTGATCAGTCAATTAAACCTTAAGTCAACAAAAAGGAAACACTACTCGGCTTATAAGGCGTATTCAAGCTGTGTTGTTTGCTAATTAACACTTGACAAGCCTTTGGCTTGCAAGGGTTATATGAATTTGTGCGAGCAGCCGTTCGTCTTTTTTTTTCTTGACACTTTTTACGATTTTTTGTGTCTTCTTCTTCTCTGACACTATGAGCCCTAGGACCATGAAACTTGGGACTTATGAAGGGCTTGATCTGAACGTGTGCATGTCAATTTTTATTTTCGTCTTCGATTTCGTTTTCTTTGTTAAAACGCCATGTGAAAAGAGTGTATTTTTGCAAGTAAATGCAGTGCATTTAAAGTACATCACAGAACACAGTAGCTGAGCTTTGTGCGAGCTCTCACTGCGTAAATAGATAACACGGCGTATGCCTGCTCAGTCAATAAAACCTTAAGCCAACAAAAACCAAACACTACTCGGCTTATAAGACGTATTCATGCTGTGTGTTTGCAATATGTTATTCAAGAAATAATCCACTGAAGGAAGTATTTTTGCATTTTACTTTTGTCAAGTGTTTAATATATTTAGCTGGTATTAAGTTAACAACCTATGGAGTTTTTTTTTTTTTTGGGACAGTGGTCCGATTTTATGGAACATTATAAGCCGCATACATTGCTGTGCCATAAGCTATGTGCAAAGTTGTATAACTCACTGTATGCATGTTGTTAAATACTTTATATTATTCAAGAAATAACCCATTGAAGGAAGAATTTTTTGCGTTTTAATTGTTAACATTTTTAACAAGTGTTTAACATTTCGCAAGCGAAATACGGTTCTACTTTATCCGCTTGAATTTGAGCATGACAGCTGTTTGCACATGTCCGGTGTGCCCTCTACTATGGTTGTATTGGATGAAGAATATATATATATATAGTATAACCCGTTTAAGCCGAAGTGAACGGGACCGCGAAAAACACTTCGATTTATCCGATCTTCTGCATTTTGGTCAGTGTTTTAGAAATTGTGATTGAGTGAATGAGTGAGTGAGTGAGTGTGTGTGTGAGTGAGTGTGTGAGTGGAATGTTTCTTTTCTGCATTTTCTACGTCTTCGTATAAACTCTAAGACGTTTTCGTTCAGGTTGAAAATTGTTCTGTTTAGAGCTACATTTAATTTTGTCTCTCTGACTTAGCCAAGTACTGAGCGTGTTTGCCGGAATTTGAAAGTCATTAGCAATTTTTAGACCCCAACCGGGCGAGCCTGGGGGGTCTATAGGATTGCCTTTATCCGTCCATCCGTCTGTCCGTCTGTCTATCTGGCGACACTTGGAAGCACAAATTTGTGCACGCGATATGTCAGCCGCTATTCAACCCTGGCTTTTGATTGTTGCTACAGTGAAAAAATATATATTGAAGTTGTGCGACGTTGCAGTATTTTTCGATTCGATCAAAAAATGACGAAATGGCGACTTGTTGAAAATAGGCAATGTTTTAGTATTTCTGTTGCCTATGGTGCAACATTGTGCGCGCGATATCTCAGCCGCTCTTCAACTTTTGCTTTTGATTGTTGCTACAGTAAAAATATATATATTGAAGTTGTGCGATGGTGCACTATTTTTCGATTTGACAAAAAATGACGAAATGGCGACTTATTGAAAATAGGCAATTTTTCTGTATTTCTGTTGCCTACAGTGCAACTTTGTGCACGCGAAATCTCAGCCGCTATTCAACCCTGGCTTTTGATTGTTGCTACAATGAACATATATATTGAAGTTTTGCGACGTATAGTTCGTGGCGGTGGACATTCATCAGTTTCACTGATAACTTTTTGATTTTGATTTCACACCCTTTTTTTCTACTTCTTTGTATTTTAGATCTGGACTATAACCTGCGGGGTTTTCTTATTACCATATTGCAATTTATGGTTTGTACTGATTTTACCCGAATCCCGGTCATCTGCCCCCCGGTCAACTGCCCCCCTGTCATCTGCCCCCCCTTTTTTGCAACCCGGTCGACTGCCCCCCCTCCCCCCTTCAAAGTGGAGGGTGGTCGCTTGCCCCCTCCATATACTATTTTTTCTTGGTTTCTTGGCTTACAAAGACACAATAAACAAAATTATATTTATTTTATTGAATGTATTGCCCCTCGGTAAATTGCAATTCACCAATAGGAAACTAGTTGCAATTAGAATTGCAATTAGTTTACGGATCAGTCTCTCCTAAGATCAATATTGGTGAATAGATCAATGAAGATCAATCGTTTCAGAGGCGAAGTAGACGGGGACATCACAATTGCCTAATTTTTAAAAAAAAATCTTTTCTACTAAAAAAAGGAGGGGGGGAAATGACGACCCCGTCAAATTGCAGGAGGGGGGGGGGCAGTCGACCGGGTTGCAAAAAAGGGGGGGCAGTTGACTGGGAGGGCAGTTGACCGGGGTTGGCAGATGACCGTTTACCATTTTACCCACCTTTTTATACAGTTCTCTTGGATTTAAAATCTAACGATGACAGGAAATCTATATCATAGAAACAAAACAAATGCTATTGATATTATTGTGAAACATGGACAGTTGCATTGCGTGGGTCTTCAAGTGTTAATTGTAATTCAAATATGGCAGATGGTACTCCGGAGTGGTAGATAAATAGGATAAAAAAGAGAGGATAAAAATTGACATTTTTTTTTCTTTTTAGGGAATTTTAATGTTCACAGCCATATTCGAGTATGCGCTGCGTGGGCATAAACTATAAGGAGAACTTACAATACAATATATATATGCATCTTTCACAAACGCGACGTTTTCTAACAATAACTTTGCTTATCAAAAATCACGATTATGACGGAAACAAACAAACATAACAACTTATAAATGAGTCACGACCATCTATCAATATATCAAATCCGCCTCTAAGTTTGAAAACACTTCTCCAAAATAGGTCCATTTTAATTTTAATTTATCTTCAGGTAATGTTTTCATGTCTGCGTAATATCGTAATTTTACATTTCTAATAAACACGTTCTGGTGAAAATTTTCCTCATTGACTCTAAACTGATATATATGGTATTTTATTAGCAAAGAGAGGTTATCCTCTGTAATATTATCTTTTCCAAGTAAAAAATCCCATTTCTCAAAATTAAAAGAATTTAGCTTCAATATGCTTAAGCATCTTCTTATAATTTCTCTGGCTTTTTGACAGTCCCAAAAGAAGTGTATTATCGTATCCGGGGTGTTACAGTACTTACATGCATCGGATTCTAAAATTTTCCAGTCCTTTTTCTTCTTGTTAGTTGGTATTATATTATAAATGAGTTTCAATTGCAGGGCCAAAAGATAGGTTTCTTTAGTACATTTTCTGCAAAGTAGCAAGCTACGTAGAATCCGCGATTCTTCTAGCATACCTGCATTCGCCGCCGGAGGCTCTACAATTTTATTTATCAAGACCATGTAGTAATCTTTACACTTAGCTTTCTTTATGTTAATTAACGAGTCACGTATCTTAAAAATTGGGTCGGAGCAATCCACTTTATAATTATCTGTAATGTATCTATTGTTTTCCCTGTGTTTTAACCATTTGCCGATAGATATTTTAAGACCATTGTACAGTAAAAATTTGACATACTACGCCGGCAACTGCGTCAGAAAAAATATATATATATTCAAACCAATTTAGATGTTTTCTTGCCACCGTTAAACTTACTGTCTCCTTTTCTTTTATATATATATTTTTTTGTTGTTGTTGAAAATTCTGACGCAGTTGCCGGCGTCGTATGTCAATTTCAATATCCTATCTTTTCTGTCTACCACCCATTGCCTCCCCCCATAGGACACAGTAGCCAGTAATGGCGTAGTCTCCGGCATTTCGCGGCGCACATCACTTCAGCCGGGAAGGGGGGGGGGTTATGGGGGGAGGAGCGATTCTTATTTTTGTCTTATTTGCCACTCACTGTTACTGTTAACGATCACTGCCCTCATCTTTACATCCGGGCCACTGTCCTTGTCGTATTAGAGGTACGCGCTTGTAAGGCAAAGTGTTCAAAGATCTGCGAAGTTCTAACTCCAAGCGATGTGTTCAGTCAGCATTTCCTGAAAGTTCATACGATTTTTTAATAGAAGAGATGTCTCTGGCTGTCTTTCTGTGTGTCTGTGTGGGCACGTTCTTGTGTATGTGTGACGTGTGTTTTTATCTTTAGAGTCCAGTGTACAAATTTGGTAATTGAAAACCATTGCGAATGAGAACTCATTTGCTTTTAAGCGGTTTAATTAATTTTTATGCATTTCTGTATGTTTTTATGCCCAAATTTGCCTTGAAAGTAAACAATTTCACGTCTTGTTCGATGGTTTTACATGTGGACCACTTAGTTATATAGAAGTAATTTATCCTACTAACAACGTTTTGTCCAGAATTTTAGTGCAGATCGTAATTCATGCCAGCGAATCCATTGCTTTCTTCTGAATTTATCATTTCAGCTCAGCTATAGCTTTTCACTTGTTGTCATGACGGCAACAAGACAATTATCAACTGCAAAGAAAAAAAAACGTACTAAAGTATTTTCATCCCAACATCAGCAAGCGAATACAAATAAGATCGTTTAAGATTTTAGTATGCTTTAGTTTACTTTTGTTGGAAGGTTTCGTGTGGGATATAACATATTGCAAAGGAATACAAAGCTTAAATTTGTAAAATGACGCTTAGGTTTTGTCCATACGTTGAGTAATGGCTTTCAGTTAGGAAAGTCAGCCAGGGTAACGGTAGTTGTGAGACATCATTTCTTTATTGCATGCAGTTAGGCGATTTAATGCACCTAGCGGTTAGCGAAAATAATAAAACATAAGTCCTAATTTTCGACGAGGCACAGTTTATCTGCAGAGCGCTTAAGTGGCCCAAATTTACGGTCGTTTCTTGTGGTATTTGTTTTGACAGTGTTTTGATGCTAAAAATAATCTTTGGCTCTCTCTCACTGTTTTTGAACATTTACTGGAGGGAAACCCCACTTGAGCCATAATAGGCAAAACTTCAAGTAATAATGCCCCGACTGGAGGGGTGGCGGGGACAGCAAGAATTGCCTGCTTTCTGTAATATCGCCCCAGAACAGCCCCATTGACTCCGTCACGTCCGCTTCATAGACCTGCCAACTCTAGTCTGGCTGCTCTACACTCACTGCGTATCCAGTTTAACTTAACCGAAATCGATCAATTTCGTCCCAAAAGAAGTATGAATTGTATAACAGATTAAGTAGAAACCAAACCGATTTTCGCTACTTTTACTTTGGCGAAACTGTTTTATAGCCCTTGGCTGCGTAACACTAGATAAAATTTTCTCATTGCATTTGCGGCGTTCCAAATACAAAGGCCAGTAGCAATCAACGAATGTATGTGAATGCATACCATTTTAAATATTCAAAGCTGTTCTTATGCACATAGTACAGCACATAATCTTGCATGTTAAGTTAAACGCAAATGGTCTTGAGCATTTGAACTGTTCGGTTTTACCTGGACTCGTATCCTGCAGTATGGTTCAGTCATGCTTTCTGCTGTAACGCCATCGTAGTATGCTGTTACGTTAGTGCAGTTCTATACGACGGCACTGTGTCAGGGACGAATGTTACTGCAAGGGCACTGCGAGGCATGGGGCGCCCCTCCCCATCCCCCAAAAACTCCACCCCTGCAAGATCCAAAATGTGTGAATCGATGCAAGCGTCATATCTGCGTGGGGTTTTAGATGATTACGGAAGTGCGTATCAAAAACCCGGCGATGGAAAAAATGGCGTCCACACTAGTTGACCACCGGTTAAAACACCACAGTCATATGACCAGCGGACAAAAGACCACCGGCCACATGACCACCAGCGAAATGAAAAACTAACCATTTGACCAACAGGTCATTTTTTTGTCTTGGTGGGGGAGGGGGAATGGAAGAGATTTACAGCCAAATTTGTCACAGTTACTTTGCAGGGCTAATCCGTTTAACTTGGCGTCTACCCAACGACTTAGTTAGACGTCAGGAGAGTGACATATAGACGTCACGAAAATATTAATCATATCACCGTCTGGACAGTGACAAAATATGAATATGTTTCTAAACAGGTGGTAAGAAATGGCGCACCTCTGAATATTCAATCATTGTGTCCTTATTTTCGTCAAATTTCATAACGACCAGTCATTACCAGTACCGGGCTTAAATTTCCTACGAGCGTTAACACGACTGTTCACAAGTTTTTTGTTTTTTGTTTGGTTTTGTTTGTTTTTTTTTTTCTGATGCGGACATTTTTGAGATGTCTGTTTTCGACATCAACATAAATCGTCGATTTTTCGAAACATATCCAACGTTACGTCAGAGACGTTGATTGAGCGTCCGAAAAGGTTGGATTTTCGGCAACGAAAATAAACGTCTAAAAATATTTTTTATCAAACTTATGTTCAGCAGATGTTAAAGACCTTGAGTAGGCATTTATCAGTGGTCGCACTTGTCATCACAACCAAATTACAACCAGATTTAAAGCTCGGGAAGTTATTTTTTTCTCTCGAGCAAACTCAAACCTACACATCGCTGCTAATTTAGCGTCTGTTTAGCACTGTGTCAAAAACGTTGATCTATAGTTGTGACCAAAACCAAAATGAAAACCAAACTAGAGCGGCCAGTGCACACCAACTTGTCATTCGACAGTTATTCTGTTAACAAAGTCTGGTATCCAAAACCCACAACGACGTCACATGACTTCATACCTGTTGCTGTATACGCCAAATACATTGTGAACCGTCGGACCCACGTAAGGCATTATACTACCAAGTTTGAAGCTGATCCGGCGTTTTGTTCTGCTGTTACAGTGATGACGCAGTTGTCACATTTTGATGTCCAGTGCCGTCACACTTTGTCCATTGCACATAAAATACAATCACAACTGGCAGACCAACCCAAGGCATAATCCTACTAAGTTTGAAGCTGCTATAATGTTTCATTCGATAGTTATCGGGTTAGCAAAATCGAGTGTCTACATAAACAAAATGTTGCCCTTTACGGGTGAAACATAATAACCAGAGTCAATGTTGCGCATTTGACCTGGTCACTGACGCAACCTCAAATCGATGTTTTTCGAAGGCAGAATGTTTACAGGCATATAACATGTCAAAAGCTGTATTGCGTAGGGTTTTGATGTAACTGGCAACTTAACATGACTTTTAACATCGGTTTTCAAAGATATCTGAAGTGTTATATATAATTTTTTGGGCCCCAAGTGTAATCTCGCTACTCAGTAGGGAAAACAGTCTATCTATTTACCCACTACGTCATACTGGTACTTATCACGCCATACATGTATTGGTAGTTTATCACGTCAAAGTTAGAGTAACCACGGGGTAATTATTAAAAACATCGAGTTATTTAAAATAAGAATTCTGAAGCGATAAGAAACCAGATATGTTTTGTCAGTGTATCCAAACTCATCGAAAATTGTTATAGGTAATAATATTTGAGTGTTTTTTTTTTCGGTAAAACAGTTAGCAGCTGTTATCAAAAAGGTGACGTTCTGATGCAAAAGGGCAATTCTCATTGTCTCGGTCTCCATTCCGGCAAGACTTTATTTTTTAAACTTCGAACTGTATATTAAGCTTAATACTGCAGATGCCAGCATCACATACAAGTTTGCGTTGACTTATAAGGAATCTTCAAGTCAACACCCATAGTAGCTTCATGGCAGTTTCCACCAGGACCCCAATGTGTATCACGACGGGATCCTCGTTGACTTTCCCGCTGGTGAAAGTTACCCGGATTCCTGTCAGATTTACCAGAATCCCATAATAAGCGGGATCCCAGTTTGGATCCCGTAAGATTTTAGGATGTGCACTATCACGATCCCGGTCGAAATTCACACAGGAAAGTAATCAGGACAACATGGCGTCCCGATGTAGTGATATTTTACGGGGATCCTTGCCGGATTACGACTGGGATCCCGATTGTTTTTTCTCGTGTAGGACTTGGTAACAACTGACAAAGAAATAAAAGTGATCAATTACCAGAGCCGTATCTCATGGTAACAGGGCTGTCTCTCATGGTAACAGGGCTGTCTCTCATGGTAACAGGGCTGTCTCTCATGGTAACAGGGCTGTATCGCTTGGTAACAATGCTGTATCCCATGGTAACAGGGTTGTGTCGCATGGTAACAGGTCTGTATCTCATGCTAACATGGTTGTATCTTATTGTCACAGGGTTATACCTCATTTTAACAGAATTGTAACAGGGATGTATGTCTTTATAACAGGACTGTATCCGATGACAACAGGGATGTAATTCATTTTAACAGGTTCAGATAAAACACAAGTAGTACCCATCTTTGGCTATATAATTAGACATGTTTATTACTGAATAATAATAAACAGTGTATTATTTAAGCAAATAAGAAATCAGATATTTTTTGTCATGGGTGAACTAACGCATTTTGCGACTACGGTAGTCTATTCCGGAATAGACTACCGACCTTCAAATCCTTTTAAATGGAACGTTTTTTTTGTAATTTTCAATTTTAATATTATAAAACCTGTAGGTAATATATGCTACAATGTAATATATATGAAAAATTTAAAACGTTCTATTCCAGAGAACTTTTAACTTCGGTAGTCTATTCCAGAATAGACGGTTGTCTATTCCGGAATAGACTACCGTAGTCAATTTAGCCGATTTCACCCATGACAAAAATTATCTGAATTCTTATTTGCTTGATAAATTCTTATTTTAAATAATACAGTGTTAATAAGAAAATAATAATAATAATAATAATAATAATAATAATAATAATAATAATAACAACAACATCCCCAGTAGTAATTTGCCAGTACGAATGCAGTACCGAACAAAACTGGTTAGATTTTGCGCGAGTATTCAGGTAAAGAGAGCACTGCCGGGGATTTTAAAGGATTGCTCTCATGGTAGAAAGAGTTCAGCAGACAAGAGAGCGACACCTGTTTTTTTTTTCTTTTTTTCCTCAGCATGGACTTCTTACCCGGAATTTCTTTTAATTATAATGTTAGGCAACCGGGACATTGTCCCGGGACAGTCTCGTTAACACTACCTGCCATTCTGCCCCGTTAATACAGCATCATTTCCTTGTCTGTCTCCATAAGCAAATACTTATTACTAAGATACCTAGTTGTGTAAACATTTTATCGGTAATTTCTCGGGTTCTGCTCGGATGTGAAGCCCCTGGCACCTCACGCTGACGGAGGAGGGGGAGGGGGGGAGGGGGGAAGAGAGAGAGAGCTGCTGCGTATTGATTACATTGCCTTTGACTGGAAACAACAACACTTTACAGCCTTTGGCCGTTTGTCTCAGTCTATATACGATATCTGCCCTCACGCTGGTCATTCATACCGTAAAAGGGCTGCTGTTGAGTTGAAAATTGCGCTGTTCTGAGCCCAAGGACTTGTTGATATTTTTTTCTTGCTGGAAAGCCCCGGTGAATACGAGTGTTTTCAACAGACAAAACGGATATCAAAGAGCAGCTTATAGGATCAAGAAGAACACTGCAATTTCCTGTGTGTGAATTTTTATGACTTTTCGACACAGTTGTCGCTTTGAGAAATATAAAAATTCAATAATAAACCATTGTTATTAAAAGACAGAGACTGTTAAAGAGAAATATTGTAATCGGGCATTTCCTCAAAGCTTGGTTTCTGCTGTTGCTTTGCAGTAGGTGTCGCCGATACGCCGTCGCCAGGATAGCTGCTTGTGGTACGCCGTCTCCAGTGTTTCCAGGGGCTGTACCGGATTGTGACGTCATAATAAGGAGGCAGTTCTGAAGCCGTTTTTTCATCAACAATTCTCCTGGTTAGTCTTAAGATAGAGGATATTTTTTAAAATGTTGTACATAAAATACTAAAGCCATATCTGTGATGGTATGGTAAATAAAATATACAGTTAATTAAGTAATTAGTGTTATACTAAAAGGAATGCACGAGCACGCATTCTGCCAAAGCTACCGTTCACTGGCCTCAGTTAAGTGTTTTAAGTCGGGACGCCCAGCTGCTGACCATGTTTTAAACGTCTCGAGGAATGTCGTGTTGTCGAAGCTAGGGCCCGACTCGGAGAGGTGTCTAAGACACCGGAAGTGTCATTGTCCTGCTTTGGATAGACTCGGGAAGTTGTGGCAAACACCAGGGTCATTGTCTTCCTTCTGCCAGACTCGGAGAGGTGTCGGCCTCCCGAAGGTATCATAGCTATGTTTCGGCCGGACTCGGGAAGGTGTCGGCCTCCCGAAGGTATCATGGCTATGTTTCGGTCGGACTCGGGGAGGTGTTGGCCCCTCCCCCCCCCCCCCCCGGAGGGTATCGCCGTAGTGCTTCGGCACTTCGAAATAATTTCCAGCACAGGCCCTAAAGTAATAAAATCTCTCTTGGGAAATTTTTAGATTAAATTATTTCCTATCAGCTAATTCGGTCAAGGTGAAATGTGTAGTTTTTTTTTACTTGACAATTCTTTGTCAATTTATTTGGAAATCTGCTTAAAAGTTCTCTGTTTCTTCGTGTCTTTCATTTGTCTTAATTTATGGAGTAGATTATCAATAACTGAGTGTGCTAGAAGGATTGCATTCTCTGATGTTTCGAATGTGTGAAAAAAAAATGATTGAAAATATCAAATTAGACGAAAATAATGGCATGAATCAAATGGTAAAGCGAATTGGCCGTCGACGAATTCACGAACATGAGCTGCAGTGGCGGATCCAAGGGGGGGGGGGAGGTTCAGGGGTTGCAACCCCCCACCCCTAAATCCTAAAAAATAGAACCCCAGCTGGCTTAGGAGCGCGCGCATCTCCTACTTCCACGCTGGCCCTAGTTGGACCCCCCCCCCCCTTGCCCGAAAGCTGTATCCGCCACTGAGCTGTATTCGTTTGCGGCGAGATCAGATCCTGAAGTTTCAGTCTTGATCTCACAATTTATGAGTTACTCCGCCCAACTTACGATACCAGCAAATGTGGAAACATTTTATGATTTTTCTGAAATATCGGAACAAAAAACAAATTAAACATACTGTTAACAAGTAAAATAACAGTTAGAAAGTCGTTAATGTTATTAACATTTTGTCAGGTACGAAATTTGCGTACTGGTGTGAATTTAATTTTAATTTAAGTTTGACTGAAATACCCGACGACACCTTCGATTTTTTTTCGGGGCGGGGTGGGGGGAGAATATTTTTTTTGGAAGAAAAGGGTTGTCTTTACAGGTGAACGCATATTGTGTATCTGGAAAGAAGATATAACCTAAATGGTGCAAAGTCATATTGCAAAAGGGTGAACCGAAATGGAAATACATCCTTCAGTTTCACACGGCCACTGTGATTCATGTCTCTGATGCGCTATTGAGTAAAGCTCCTATTCAATACCAGTAATCTTTTTACATTGAAATACTTTGACAGGACTACTCCATTTTGATTTTTATGACATTAATACAGCTAAATTAAGCCTTTGTGAGCGGGGACCTGCCTGTTGGCGCAAAGAAGAGAGCTGAAGAAAAAAAACGAACAAAAAACAACCAGTTTGAAGTAATATATTGCAGAAAAAAAAGAAATAAAAGGAAAGAAATGGGGGTATAATCAATTACTGGTTACAGCCATTGTGCAAATAATGGGGGCATATATATGTAGTTGAACGTAATCAATACCATTGACGTGGTGCACGCTGCAGCCCCATTTATCGCCCATCTTTTTTTTTTTTGCCGCAGTGACCCTTTCCCCGAGCCCCACCATGCTGGAGTTGGTATTCTGTTCGATTTATTCACAGGGGCTTGTTATGGATTACTTTGCGGAAGTGGGCAAATGACAGAGAACAAAATGGCTATTAGGACTGTAGGGTCATTAGACGATCGATCTTGTGTTGGGTAATGAATGTATATGGGAGTAAGGGGGCAAAAATGCGACTGCCGTTGGTTTTTTGTTTTTCAGTTGGGTACAGGAGATAAGCAATGATTATATCAATGGCCCGTTGCAGTTAAGCCGAAGGAATAACAACGAAATGTAGCGAAGCTGACTGTTTGTGAAAACGGTAGAAGCGTCCTGAACTTCGTTGTGGGTTGATACTGTGACGTCATGGTGTCGTCTTGGAGACGAGGAATTAACGGAGAAAGGAGACCATATGGTCATATATTTTTTTCTGTCTCTTGTTGCGTGTTTTTATTTTAAAAAAATGAAGAAAATAAGGTTGTGTAATGAGCAGCTGTTTGCATGTTTTATATCTAAGTTTTTATGCAGTTTTTTTTTCCCTCCAAAGCAATATATTTTATTATTTAAAGGCCATTTCAGAAATTACGTGGTTTTCTTTTATGGCACCAATAGAATTTTATATATTATTTATGAGCTCGATATGAAGGCATGCCTGGGAACGAGCAAATTTGTCGTCACAAGCTTCGTGAAGCTGCGTCCATTGTGAATGAACAGATATAGAAGTGTTTTTCTTTGTTCAGTTTTTATGCTCATTTCTCCCTGCTTTGTGCTGCTGTTCTAATTTAACAGCGGAATTCATGTTCATTTCCGTACCCGTAGCTTCCGCTCACACCACCTGAGCACCAGTGGTGCTGAGACTAGGCTTAGCTGATCATTAAGCCGAGGGAGGGGGGGGGGGGGGGGCTTACCTGGTCATTAGGCCCGGGGGTGGGGGAGTTTACCTGGTCATTAGGCCGGGGGGGGGAGCTTACCTGGTCATTAGGCCCAGGTATTCTGCAAGTATTTACCTCCTTAAATTGAACGACGACACCAGGTGGAGCGACCGCTGAATGCCGAAACCGCCAATTGTGGGATCGCTGGCACTTTCTGGGGGTAAAGCCATCCTGTGCCCTGACTCGGCTATTATAAGTTGACTGACTTCTGTGTTCCAGTTTTGTTTTGTTTTGTTTTTTTTTGCCTGGTTGCAAATGGTACGCGTGCGCCTTATATACCCTGGTATGTATATAAGCAACATATTGCTTTGCTTTTTACGGTGCGCCGCAGTGCGCTAATTATCCTCTTTGTGTTCCTGGAAAAATGTTTTATTCCAGGCAGTTCTTGTAAGGTGATATCTATTTTTCCTGTACATTTATATTAATATTGATATCAAATTACGTTTCACCTTGGACTTATTTGTGCAAGTAATTGGTCCTTTACAGGGAATCTTGAATTAAAGTTTGTTATTAAACATTCTCACAGACACTGTTCTGGAAGAATGTCAAAAGAAGAATGCAAAGAAGAAGAAGAAGAAGAAGAATGTGAAGAAAAAGACGAAGAGGAGGAAGAAGACTAAAAAGAAGAAAAAGAAGGAGAAGTGAAGGAACAGAAGAATGCGAAGAAGAAGAAGAATGCGAAGAAAAAGATCAGTCGACAGTGCTGGTCATTGCACTTGGCAATCCAAAAAAAAAAAAAAAAAAGAGAGAGAGAAAAACAGTAAACTGGGATCTGTATTGTGGATCGTTGTGCGTCATTGACCTTTGACCTGACATCATCTGAAATTTTTGGGGTAAAATAGTAGTGATGTCAAAAGGGTGACGTAGTTTTCTCAAAATAATGGGCAGTATTTGCTTCCGGCTTGGTAAGGACCCTGGTGTTTCTCTGTGTAAACAAAAGTGAAATAGAAAAGTGTAACTAAACAACTTTGACACATTGTATTTGGGATTAAATATTACCCGAGGTGCATCCGAAGGTTACGCTCAGCCCCTTGTGTGAACAAAACTGCATGTTACCCCCCAGAAAATTGTGTTTCCATTGCAGAATGGGAATTAATGGCTTTGGTTTGTTTCAACTTGCTAAAACAGAGCAAGGCCAACTGACATTAGCAAGCCTCTGCGAAAGTCCACAAACCTGAAGGTGAAGTGAAGGGAGCTTGGCGTGAGTTTTAACCTCCATAGTTTTTAGTCACTTAAAGGGGCCGAATTCTGTGGTGCCACACTATGGAGTTTCCAATGTTCCAGAGTTTTTCAGGGTTTTTGTTTACTCAAATAAGTGGAAACTTTTGAGAAAGTCGAATTTATGGTACCGTTTTAGGAATGAAATGTGGAAGATGTGAATGAGGTCACGTGTTGTTAAAGATGATTGCAACATGACGCTGAAAACGTGTAGTAATAGCTAAAAGTTGCAGTGGGGTCGGATTGGGATCGGTCAAAAGGCATGGCATCCAGTAGCGCTTGATGTTAATGTGGAAGTCGGCGAAAGCGATCGCCGGTACTGTGCTTAGTGGACGCGCAGCGGCATCGCCTGTACCGTATATACGTTTGGTGGGCGTACAATGACGTCACATTTGCCGTATATATACGTTTGGTGGGCGTGCAGTGACATCACATTTACCGTATAGATACGTTTGGTGGGCGTACAGTGACATCTCATTTACCGTATATTATGTTTGGTGGGCGTGCAATGACATCGCATGTACCGTATATACGTTTGGTGGGCGTACAATGACGTCACATTTGCCGTATATATACGTTTGGTGGGCGTGCAGTGACATCACATTTACCGTATAGATACGTTTGTTAGTCGTACAATGACGTCACATTTGCCGTATATATACGTTTGGTGGTCGTACAGTGACGTCACATTTACCGTATATACGTTTGGTGGGCGTACAGTGACATCACATTAGCCGTATATACGTTTGGTAGGCGTGCAATGACATCGCATGTACCGTATATACGTTTGGTGGGCGTACAATGACGTCACATTTGCCGTATATATACGTTTGGTGGGCGTGCAATGACATCACATTTACCGTATAGATACGTTTGGTGGGCGTACAGTGACATCACATTTACCGGATATATGTTTGGTGGGCGTGCAATGACATCACATTTACCGTATATATGTTTGGTGGGCGTGCAATGACATCGCATTTGCCGTATATACGTTTTTTGGTGGGCGTGCAATGACATCACATTTGCCGTATATACGTTCGGTGGGCGTACAGTGACGTCACATTTGCCGTTTATACGTTTGATGGGCGTGCAATGACATCGCATTTGCCGTATATACGTTTTTTGGTGGGCGTACAGTGACGTCACATTTGCCGTATATACGTTTGGTGGTCGTACAGTGACGTCACATTTGCCGTATATACGTTTGGTGGTCGTACAGTGACGTCACATTTGCCGTATATACGTTTGGTGGGCGTACAATGACATCACATTTGCCGTATATATGTTTGGTGGGCGTGCAATGACATCGCATTTGCCGTATATACGTTTTTTGGTGGGCGTGCAATGACATCACATTTGCCGTATATACGTTTGGTGGGCGTACAATGACATCACATTTGCCGTATATACGTTTGGTGGGCGTACAATGACATCACATTTGCCGTATATACGTTTGGTGGGCGTACAGTGACGTCACATTTGCCGTTTATACGTTTGGTGGGCGTACAGTGACGTCACATTTGCCGTATATACGTTTGGTGGGCGTACAATGACATCACATTTGCCGTATATACGTTTTTTGGGCGTGTAAAGTCTTATCATTTGCTGTATATCCGTTTAGTAGGCGTGTAGTGCCATATATAGAGCCTTGTTTTGCAAGTGCTAGGGTTGAGTCCAGGAGCACATTGTCACTCGTAATGCGAGTGTTTCCGGTGTAATTCAGCAAATGAGCACCTTGAAGAAAGATGCATCGTGAGGCCTGACCCAGGCGCTGTGCCACAGGCCTTGCGTTCAACATGAATAGACAACAATAGCTCCTTTCATTATCGCCCATGGCCTAGTTCAAGAAAAAAAGCGCTTTTATAAGAAAACGTCTTATTCACGGACACTGTTTCTTTTTGACAAATGAATCAACAAAGGCGTTGAGCCGTCGGATTTTGCTGCATAGTTTGTTGCTTCCAATTTTATCTGTGATCTAGAACAAGGTCTTGTCAGCTCTTTGAATTTACGGCCTTTCATGAGCAGCTTCCTGGTGTATTTAAAACCGAACTGGTGTTTAGATGAAATAGCTGAACATCTATCCAGAGTTACCTATTGAACCGATGTACTTAACTGTTTGTTTTATGCGATCCTTTTTATGTTCCTTTTTCCGACTTTTTATGTGAAATGGTATTGAGTTTCCGTACTCTCAGCGTTTAATTCCGCTTTTAAAGAGATTAATTTGCTAAAGTTGACCAGACTGGGATAACGGGAGGACTGCCGCTTTTACCATAGTTGACCACACTGGGATTACGGGGGGACTACCGTTTTTACCATAGTGGACCAGACAGGGATAACAGGTGAACTAGCGAGTTTACCACAGTTGACCAAACTGGGATAACGGGGACTACCGTTTTTACCATAGTGGACCAGACTGAGTTAACAGGACTAGCATTTTTACCATGATAGTTGACCAGACTGGAATAACAGGGGGACTGCCGTGTTTTGTAATACTTTTGAAAGAAAAACATAAATTGCCAGCTACGGGAATGCGTATGCTTACGTTTATGAGTGAATGGCATGTCATCTTTTTCTTACCATTCCGGTCGCCCTCTGCATGACTAGAAATAAAGGGATGCCTGCCATTTACTGGTGATATAAAGCAATTGCTTCTGTCGTCAATATTTAGAAGGAGCACTTCTTGAGAGTTGTATGATATACAAGCAACTAGTTATAAATAGAAAAAGAGAAGTCTTCAGCTTAGTGATGACGTCAGCTGTCTTTGCTCAGAAGGGCTTTGCGATTTTCAAGACGGAAATGTTTGATTATGTACAATTAAGACATGATTCGTGTCGACTCTTTGCCGTATTACAGCGTGGTCACAACGTCACAGTGCAGAAGACACCTTTTGTCAAAAAACGGAAACTGCAGACTTTGACGAGAAGCAGTGAGCATTTTCACAGGGGGGTGGGGGGGGGGGCACAGGCTATTTCAGTTTCATTTTCGTCCTTCTATAACACTCAACGTTTTACTCGTGGTGAGAAAAAAAAGAGCAAAAAAAATGCTGAAGTGAGTCTAGCTTGGATAATGTCATTTACTTTGTATGCTTTTCACGTCAGTAGTGCATCCGACTTGTAATTAAGGAAGTCGTTCCATTGGGAAATTGCCATGTATGTGAATAATTCTGTTCAATTTCAGTTTGAATGTGTGTCTGTGTGTGTTTTTTTATTTTTGAGTCCGAATTAGCAAAGCGTCGTTCTCCCGCATGATATAAACAAGTGACGACAGTATAATGTAAATGCTGTCAAACAATCTTTGAAGGCCCTCCGCATTTAAAATCGCGTTCAACAGCTTCAGATTGATTTTGACAATAATGTCTACGGACAATGTCAACAGTAGAACCGGTCTCGAATAACATTTTCTGTTTTTCTACCAAGAACCTATAAACTTGAAAGCAGCTGATTTTTTGTACTCGCTTGAATTGGTAAAAAAAAGTTTATCAGTATTTTTCCACGCGCGCCGAAGAGCGCGTTGCGCACAAAATGGATGTGCTCGACACCAGTGGTGGCGTGGGCGCGCTAAATCTGAAGCTTTGGATATAGATCGCAGAGATTTCATACTGGATTCGGGAGAGTTTTCCTTAGTCTGAGCATTGTCCGTCTTGGTGGTTGCTGCAAAGTCTAGCGTGGTCGTCAAGTAGGGGGCAGTGCGTAACCCCTGGGAAGACAGACGCGCACTGATAGCACTATTGGTGTGGGGGGGGGGGGGGGTTGGGGATGGGGTGGAGGTAATGGATGGAAGAGATTCCAGGGCTGGAATTCTGTAAAAGCTGTTGGCTCTCTCCTTGGAAGAAAGGCGCGCAATGATAGCGCTGTAGGTAGTTGCCGGTGTTGATTAGGGGTGGGGGGGGGGGGGGGTGGGGGTAATGGTTGGAAGAGATTCAAGGGTTGGAGTTCTGTCAAAGCTGTTGCCGGTCTCCTGCCCAACCCGATTGGAGAGCAATTTGTGGTCGACAGCTTTAATGACGTCAGTTGTGAAGTGATAGGACAGTGTAATTGAATTGTTCTGCAACAAAATGGTAGCTGGATCTCATCAAATTTGTATGAAAACCAATTATCTTCAATCCTATTTGGGCAAAGTGAGCTGCCGAGCCATTAGACGTGGCCGCTACGTGACGTCACGGCCCTTTCAAAGCCCACGCCCGCCTCTGATGTTCCCGGCATATTTTAGGCTTTGTCTTTTAGTTTTTTAATTGGGAGGATTGGAGAAAAGGTGAGCAGCAATAATGTGCGTTCGAATGAGGGTTGATCTGAGTGTTGAAGAATGACGAAGGAGGTGTCACCCACACATACAGACTACGCCCATCTGGTGAAGGTGGGTCAAAAGTACCCAACAGGTTTTTGCACAAAAGGCGCAGTTTTCATTCTGTTTATTTTAGCCAGTGTGCTGGGCAGTCTGTGGCTTGGCGTTGTGCTGTAAACATTCGGGCGCTAGCACCCCCCTCCCCTCCTTCACACCCCAAACCCCTCCCCCCCCCACACCCGGTCGGGACAGTATATGGCTTGGCATTGTGCTGTAAACTAGTCCCCCGCCCCCCTTCGTCGCTGGACGCACAGTCTGGGTTACCATTAATGCCTAAATCTTCTGGCCACTGCTTTTGCTGCAGTAAACCCGTTTTATTGCTTTTTCGCGACACGCACAATGAACGAAAACGGTGGAAACAAGTAGACCGATTAGTTATTTTTCTTTGTTCGAGGAAATTATTGCGTTCCCTGGCTCTAATGCAAAAATTTTGGAAATTTGTTTTGTTTTGTGCTGGTGAAACTTGAGTCGACTGAAGTTCAAATTAATATGCCAATGTTTATGTCACACTTTTACAATAAACTTTTAAATTAACACAATTTCTTTACTGCATTGAAATTACAAGAAGTACATTTGCCTCAGAAATAATCTAGTTAAGTGCCGACAAAGCTGCCGTAAATCAGAGCGTAAATTGGGTTCATTGTATCGTACAGCTCCAATGAAACGCACTACATTTTTTTCTGATTTGTTGCATTGTGATTGAAAAAACTGGAGAGCTGATGAAGCAACATAGTGTGGTTTGAAAATCCCATTTTTCCTGATAAACGGCTGTTTTGGGACTGGGATAATGGCGGCAGCGTAATGAAAGTTGCTGTAAATTCTATTATCTCAAATAGGCCGAAATTCTTACCCGCAGTTTATAGCAGGGAAATACGGCGATGTGCTTCCAAAGGGATAAAACATCTACCAATAAGCTTATCAAATTTGTGTTGTCACGTGAGCTCGTATTTCCCTTCTGAGCGAGAACTGTGTATATTATCATGCTACTCTGGGGGTGGGGGAAGGGGGGGGGGTGAAGGGGAAGGGGGGCGGAGTCTTTAGTCAAACAATATGCGTCGCTGGTATACTTACCAAGAAGAGATAAACCGATTGTCTTGCAAAGAGTTCTACTACATGAGTTCGTGAAAACATTTGGGAGGATGATCCTGGATAAACGGCATAGTTACGCTCCTGCTTCACGTGTTACCACGCCATACAAAGCATTAGTCACACTGTCATAAAGATTATTGAAAATTTTACTCAACCAAGACGTTAAAAAGTTTAGTTTTAAAACGAAAATGATAAAACCACTTGAGCGGTTGGACTGATTCGAAAAACTCTCCCGCAGCCTGTAGCACTGGTGGCAGGAGCCTGGAGGGGGAGTGCGAACATTGTGGAAGGATAAGAGAGGGTTTTCGGATCAGTCCAAACACGAATGTGATTTTACTTTTATTTCCAGATTTTAGGTACAAATATATTCTCTTATAATTAAGATAATTTTTGCGCTCCGCTGCGATGCTTTCTGACGCTTAGTTACGTTGTTATGATGGTGTGAAACACACACTTTCATTAGTGCGTATAGTGACGTTTTCGACACCGGAAGAGCGGTGAGTATGATCCTTTAAACGCGTACTGCCAGTCATGAAATGAATAATAAATCTCATAAGGAATATGAATACTCGATTCGAGACTCGGTACCGCTCATAATGCAAACCCTGTGTCTACTTGCGGTTACATTCTATCATCAGTCAAGATTAGCTTACAGCGCCCGGTAACTTGAATAAAGAGCTTGTTTCGTTGTAAAGCGATGTTTTAGGAATAAAAGAAGTCTTCAGTCGCTTTTTCCGTCTATATTTACACTAAACTAACTGATAGGCAGATAAATTAGTCCCATGGCGGAATAATTATTCAGTTGTTACTTTCAAAGTGACGGCTCGGATTAGATAGAGGCCTACGTAAATGCAGTCATCAATTTTTCACGAATGTCGCTACCGAGTTCTAAAAGTTACATGTGATGGAGCTGCTCAAACATAACGGTCGACAGAGCGGAACAAATAGAAGGCAGTGCTGACACTTGATGCTTTATTCAAATTATGATACTTTTTTCGAGAAAAGTCCCAAATGATACTTTATTTATACTTTATTTGGATGTTGATACTTTTTAATACTATTTTTAATTTTTATTTTGCCTATTTTTTTTTTTGAAAATTTTATATATTTTTTTATATATATATGTTTTGTTTGTACTTTTTATTAGTGTTTTTAGAAAACGAATGGGAACTATTTAAATGTTTTATTGCTTTAAAAGACATGTAACCATTTTGGCGCATTCTTTTGTAGTATCCAAAAATTTGTACAGCTATGTAACCAAGTTTCTTATTTTGACTTTGTGATATAGATACATGAAATAAATTCTTTTATCAGCTATTTGACAGGTTCTGAAGTCATTTGATGCTAAAAGTGCTGAGATGGGCTTTTTTTGCCCATAAAATAATACTTTATTAATATTTTATTTCAGATCTTGAGGTACTTTATTTTACCTCTTTGATACTTTATTTTTGACATTTTTGGAGTTGCAGCACTGAGAAGGGTCTTGGTGGCCATTGGGTATAGGATAGCCTATTCGTATTTTAGCTGTTTGTCTAGTCTGAAGTTCGGAGCATATACGGGGATTTCTGTGTTCATGCCCAGTGCAGACTCTATGTCTGATTGCCCGTGTTTTGCACGCCATGCTTGGAGTTTATACAAGTTAAGGATTTTGTGAAGTTCGAAGTCTTGCACTGATTCGTCAAGATAAAAATGCGAAGATGTTGATAGCAAAGGAAGCTTCCCTGCGAGGTCAACCTATTGTTGTGTCTATGAACTTGTTCTTCATAAGATCGCCTGCACGAAATGTACGTTCGTCCGTCCGCCCGTCCGTTCCTTCGAATAGGAGATGTGCGACTCTATAACCACAGTCTGCAAGAAGTTGTAAGGACAAAATCAGAGGGAAAACATGAAAAAATGTCACTTTCTTAAATGTTCTCCCTTTTATTAAGTACCTAAACAAATGTCGTCTTGGATTTACATACACTAGGCCAACATTAATTCGTCAATGTTTATTTTGTTTCTCCGATTAATTCGAATCCAAAATTTGGTTTCAGAGTGACTATAATATACCAGTTTTCACCCGCATAATTCATACCCACGGATTATTATTGCTACATTTTCCTGTCACGAATTCTTACTGTAGTTGTTTTTTTTTTTTTTTTTTTTTTTTTTTTGAAATAGCACGTGATGTTCAGTGTTTGCTTTGGATAACTTGCTTATTCCTCTGCTGGCCATAGTGTCCCTGGACATTCCATTAAAACCAGCAAAATTGTTCTGCAAAAGTCAGAATGTGTGTTGCAGTGATTGTCCTCTTGTTTGTTTGTTTTTTTTTTTTTTGCGCCAATATTTATTTCATTTTTGTTGCGTGATTATCCAGAAGTCACGGACTTTCAGGGTTTTTCTCTTTTAGGTACAAAATGCAGCTTTAAAGAAATGTGGGATTTTACTGGTGAAACGTTTTGCACCATTAACGTTAAACCGAATTAAGCCTCAGCAGATGATGAATATCTAAGCTGCCCTTTCTACTTCTTTGCTGCGGTTGAAGCCGGTCAAATGCATTTTCCCGAAATTTCAAAAGTACGCTTTGCCATTAGGCATTACGGTAAAAAAAAAAAAAAGACCGGGAGAACTGGTTGAGTATAGCCTGGATTCCGGAATTTTTTGTTTTGTATGTGCTGCAGTAATAGTAGCGAATTCAGGCGGAGCTGCAAAATACTGGCGGAAATCATGCTCCTTAATGTATAAAACTACACTGTACTAAAAAATCCGTTCATTTTGAGCAAAAAAATCCAACGCAATTCTCTTAGAACCAAAACCACAATGACTGACCAACTTTTGCACGTGCTCTTATTTTAATGTCGTGTCATAGTAGTGTTGGCCGACACTGTAGTCAGTCACTGTCGGCTACTTCTCCCCTCCACCCCACCATAAAGAGAGAATTCAGGATGCTCGACTGAATGGTTGATGGACTGTGAGACCGAGTTTTGACGTTGGCTGCCCTGCCAACGAACCCACCATGCTTGTCAAGCAAACCCCGATTAGATTGCCCGCCACGTCACAACGTCACAAAAAACAGTGAAGCGCTTTTGTCGCCCATGCTATTACCTGTCAGTGAGAGGAGTAAAAGGTTCACGAACCCATTTCCTGTTCCACGTCTTCATTTGTAGTAGCTGACAGTTCTCTGCCTTGCTTGAGCTTTGGAAGTCTGATGAAGGCTGCAAAATCGCTGAACATCACTAGGGCTGTTTAAAACAAGATTCCAGTTGTGACATCTCCAGAAAACTTAAAAGGGACACAGCAAAATGAACAGGTGTTTTCATTTTCAAAATTTAATTACCAAACTGTGAACTGAGCCGTTTTCAATGATCCTTGTGGTAAAACATCACAGACAGTCACGGATGCCTTTATTTGCTGCCTTGCACGTTGTTTTGCACAACGCAACTTGTAGTCTTTTTGTCAGGGATATAAGTACGTGTTCTGTGTTAAAGGACCCAGCTCTGTGAGAACTAGCTTATTCAGGAGGTCTTACTCAGAGGAGACGGCACCACAAACCCTGTACAGAAGTTACTGGAGATTATAGACCATCCAGGGAATGCTGAGGGTGTGGAGAATAGCAAGAGGCTTGTGCGTGGCCTGGGCAGGGAGTGGAGAAGAGCGTGAGTCTTGTGCGTGGTCTGGGCAGCTTCCGCTAGGAAATCATTATATCGACCCGTCGCCTGATTTTCCTGCTAAGGGCTCATGTCGATGGATTTCCAATGGCAGTTAGCCGACGAGTATTGTGAGAGCCGTCCTAGTCACATGATCAGTCACGTGAGGACCTGGAATGCTTCAACTTCTCCTCATCAAATTTGCATGAGCTGCAATTTTTAGTGATCCTAGTGACAGCCCGTCACGAAAAGTGGTGAATGCAAAGTTATGCCGTTTTGATGTTAGTTTTTTTTGTGTGTGTGTGTGTGTGTTTTTTTTGCTATGTTCATCAGTAGATAAGCGTCATCACGAACGCTTTTATCTCAGAGCGTCCAGATTCCTTTCGAAATGGTAGTGAGTGATACTTCTGGACAGAAACGCCCATTTCCGAAATTGTAAAAACGCCACTTTCACATTTCAACAGTTCTATGATAGTTTTTCAATCATTGCTGTTGCAAAGGGTTTTGGAAGGAGATCATCACAAAAATAAATAAATAAAATAAAATAAATGGAATAAGTTTTGACTTTTGACCGTTGCTTTGCTGTCTGAGAGCTCAATCCGACTTGACGTCACAGCACGGTAGGGCTTCCAGGCCTTCTCGGCACCAACCCCCGACCAAATCCTAAACGCTGAGCTGCAGCGTCAGGGCAAAATAACTACCTAGAGAAAAAGAGAGGGGGCTTTCTGTGAAAGCTATGTGGAATGCAGCTTATGGTAATTACTGGGAACAAATAGCGCAGGTAGTTATTGGGGGAAAAACGCCGCCATTTGGATATCCCGAATGAGGCGAATAGAACCCTTTCCAACTTGCACAAGCACAAGCACACGTGGTCGATTTCCAACAATCTGATTTGCTATTATTGCATTAGTCTTGCGGTATGCCGTCGCTATAGATATATTTCTTTTCCGACCATAGTTAACCTATTTCGAGTATTTTTTTTTTTTTTTTGTGATCGAGACTTGTCACATTGCCTGAGGCAGAGAAGATGAGTGGATGATTTTTTTGTCGGTCTTTCTGTCTGTATTTTTATTTTTCACAATTCTGTTCCCACTCAGGTTTAATAGTGAAATGTATTTTGAGCGACAATTCTACAGTGAGAATTTGGATGACATTGACCACATGTGACCGACATTGCGTGAACTGTTTACAACCACACACCAGAAATCTGTAATTCAGTTTTAACTATTTCCTTTATATTAAGGCCGGGTCACAATTCACGAGTCCATTGCACGGTTAATTAACATCATCAATTAAAAAAAAAGAACTTGAAAAAAGGAAAAAGAAACAAGTAGAAAAAAATGTTCCTCAGATTTTGAAAAATGCCGAGCTCAGAACATTTCCTGAATTGTTAAGAAGTTGAAGGAATAAAATAATACTTTGCTCTTGGGAAAACTTTTTTGGTAATAAATATTGCATTAAGCTCACCTCGGGCGGACTGGGACTGAATAAATCCTGGTTTTTACAAGTTAACAACGTCTATGAAGGATGAACTATATACAGTACAAAAAAACCGAGGAGGGCATTAGAGCCGGTGACAGGGCGATTATCCGGTGTTTGCGGTTCGGGTTTGGTTTGTATTATTTATCACCGGACTCATCAATCGTTCAAGTTATGGTGCCCAGTAACAGGCTGCTTGATATCATTCAAAAGGTTGCCATGGTGATCTTAAAACGAGGCCACATTTCAAATTTCGACATTTGGCTCTTTAATATTAGCTAGTGAAGGAAAAGGGGGGTCCTCAGAAGGGAAATGTCTGCAGTGTGATGTTGAACAACCACGCTGGACCGGGCCCCCAACAGGGGTGTATTGAAAAGTCACGGGGACCAGTGCAGGGTGTATTGGAAAGTCACGGGTACCAGTGCGGGGTCGTGCTCAAAAAGCCAAACCACTAATTAGTCTGTGCCTGGAATCTATGTACAATTAATTCAGTTATTGGCATATGAAATAATAGGAGATGATGAGGGGACAGAAGCACGGCAGCTGTGCCACCTTCTCTGGGCATTCCTGTTTTCTTCTTTCTCTTTTTTCTGAGTCTGTGTGTGTTTTGTTGGGTCTGACATAGAACTGCTGGGTTAACGAGGCAAATCTTGGCAAGGACAGCAACTTAATTGCCATAAGAAGAAGTGACTGTGTAAGCAGAACATGGCCCCTTAGATCATCGGTGAGCTGTTCTACATTAACTGTCACACCATGCTAGGTCACTGCGCAGCGTTAAAGGCACATTTTCAAGGCTGTTTTGATGAATCGCATACTCCGTCGTGACCGATCGGTTCAGCAAATTTTCTCCGACTGTTCTTTTTTTTTTTTCTTCTTCTGTGCCATGTCATTTTCTTAGTATTCTTGTTATTTTACGAATTTCTTAAAGTAAGAGGATTACCATAGCTGCGTTCCCATAGGCTGTGTGTGTATTGTGTACAGGAACATCCAGGCATTTTTTTTTTTTTAGATTTCTCTGAACCGAAACAAGTATCCGTCAAACACTGATTGGTAGATTAAATATATAAACTAGACCGAAGTTCGCTAGATATCGGAATGACACCTGTGTTGCGATCGTCACTGAAGTATCTCTTATATAACGTCTTTTACACCGAAAAAGTCGAAAATGTGCTCAAAAGCGCTCATCTGTACCTGTTTTCGAGATAATGCTCAACTTCCGCTTTTCGACTTTCACCTTGTCTGATAACGTCAAGGTCACAGAGGTACCTTACGTAACGTCTTTTATACCCACTCACGGTCCAGTATCGTTTAAAGGCTGACCCGATACAGAGGTCACGTAATCTTTTACCTTAATCCTCAAGGTCAGTTTTCAGGCTGTGTGTTCCTATTTGAGCCCTTTCTAGTCATTTTTCGTGATAAATAGGGGTTCTAAAATATGTTGACCTCGGTCTGACCTTGGCCTTTGAGATCAAGGTAAAAACAGTTGCAGTTCCAACGAGATCTTAGCACCCTCTGTACCAAATTTCGTCTCCGTAGGTAAAACTCTCTGGAAGAAATTGTCTGGAAACCATTTTGAGGTAAAATACCTTGACCTCAGTTTGGCATTGAAGATCAAGATACAAAAGTGCGATTACAGCAAGATGTTATACCCCTTTATACGCGTATCAAACTTTGTCTTCGTGCGTTAAATGATCTTGGAGGAGTTGCCTGGAAACCATCCAAAGGGAGCAGAAAATAAATAAATAAAAAACGGCAAAAAAAAAAAAAAAAAAAAAAAAAACAACAACAAAAAACATGAAGAAATTTTCTTAATAACTACAAACTTTTTTGAAGGCCAACTGGTGTTGGCATGACGTTAGCATAAAGATTTTTTTTTTCTGATACCAATTTCTTTGTAGGAAATGGTCTAAAAAAGAAATTTGTAAAAATCTGGACTGCTCTAAGTGTTAATAAAAGACATAACCGTGAGCGAGAAATGATACCTTTACGAGGTCGAAAACAAAACGAAAGCCCCAGCAAGGATGCGACAATTTCGCTTGACACTTGAAATGGACTTCGAGGAATCACGTTTTAGGTCTAACAAACATTCGTTGTCTTTTCAACAGCATGTCCCATTAACTTCTATCTCTTCAGCTGGCCAAGACGACAAGTGAATCCCAAATTCGCCCTTAATAGTCCTTTCCTTGAAACTATTTTACACTTAAATTGACATGGAATTGCCAGCCACTTGAAGAATAGAAGTCCGTGCCGAGAAAAGCCCACCTGGGACCGCTTTCTAGACTTTTGTCGCGGTTTTCACCCAACTCGGAACTGGGTAGAATTTTGATTTTTTATCAGAACAAAGGTCAGTAGGCTTGTACGAAAACCTATGGGAGATTTCATCCATCTTCCTAAAATGCGCAATCGAAAATGTGAGTAAGTACAGTATCGAAGGCGTCTGCTTAAAAATTCTGGTCTTCGGTCCTGAAACACATCTCAGTGAAAGTTATACACATATTCATTAAAATACACAAATTCAGTAAAAGACAAAGAAAAATGCTGATAAAACACAAACACATACACCCCCACCCTCTTCCCTCCCCCACCCACCCCCCTCCCCCCCCCCCCCCCCCACACACACTTTATGCTGTGGTTGAGTTTTGGGGGCCTGGTTTGATGATTGCAATCGCAAATTACTCGAGACGTGTGTCGCTTTACTGGTCCCGAGGGTTTTGTTGTAAGAAACTGTTGTCTTGGTCTCGGCGATAGAAGTGCTTATTGAACCACTACCCTTATGGCTGGGGATAGTCCGGGTTTCTCAGCCATATGCTTATAATCGTTAGCAGACGTTTAGAGAGGAAACCCCTATTAATTGCTTCGTTTCATCCTGAGATTGCCTGGTTCTGGACGTGAAGATACTGCTGGTGTAGAACACCATTGCAAAGTGAACAATATGCTTGTTCTTACGCCAGCTCATTATATAGGGGAAATACTGAGGGCATTGTTAAGATGCCCAAAGACCATTTTTCCGCGTATAGCTAGCGGGTGTAACCGGACATGACGTTCTCACAGGCAAGTTGTCCTCCCGAGGGATCTTTTGTCCCCCGTTGAGAAGCACAATTGTCCAGGTGCTTCAAGGTACCGTCATGTCATTGCTATTTTAGTGTGGGTGTTTACTAAAATCATTAGACACTGTTTCGGCTTCTTGATCGTGGCACATACACTGTGTCGGCATGTTGACCGCAGCACACACTGTTTCGGCTTGTTGACCGCAGCACACACTGTGTCGGCTTGTTGACTGCAGCACACACATTCTTTCGGCTTCTTGAACGTTGCACGTACACTGTGTCGGCATGTTGACCGCAGCACACAATTTCGGCTTGCTAACTGCAGCACACACACTGTTTCGGCTTGTTGACCGCAGCACATACTGTTTCGGCATGATGACTTCAGCACACAGTTTCGACATGTTGACTGCAGTAAACACTGTTTAGGCTTGTTGACTGCAGCACACACTGTTTCGCCATGTTGACCGCAGCACACACTGTTTCGGCTTGTTGACCGCAGCACACACTGTTTCGGCATGTTGTCTGCAGCACACACTGTTTCGACATGTTGACTGCAGCACAACTGTTTAGGCTTGTTGACCGCAGCACACACTGTTTCGACATGCTGACTGCAGCACACCCTGTTTAGGCTTGTTGACCGCAGCACACACTGTTTTGGCATGTTGACTGTAGCACACAGTTTCGGCATATTGACTTCAGCACACACTGTTTCGGCTTGTTGACCGCAGCACACACTGTTTCGACATGTTGACTGCAGCAACACTGTTTAGGCTTGTTGACCGAAGCATACACTGTTTCGGCATGTTGACTGCAGCACACACTATTTCGGCTTGTTGATCGCAGCACACACTGTTTAGGCTTGTTGATCGCGGCACATACTGTTTCGCCATGTTGACCTCGACACACGCTGTTTCGGCTTGTTGACCGCAGCACACACTGTTTCGGCTTGTTGACCGCAGCACACACTGTTTCGGCTTGTTGATCGCAGCACACACTGTTTCGGCTTGTTGACCGCAGCACACACTGTTTAGGCTTGTTGACCGCAGCACATACTGTTTCGACATGTTGACCGCAGCACACACTGTTTCGGCATGTTGACCGCAGCACACACTGTTTCGGCATGTTGACTGCAGCAAACACTGTTTCGACATGTTGACCGCAGCACACACTGTTTCGGCATGTTGACTGCAGCAAACACTGTTTCGACATGTTGACCGCAGCACACACTGTTTAATCTTGTTGACCGCGGCACACACTGTTTCGACATGTTGACTGCAGCACATACTGTTTCGACATGTTGACCGCAGCACACACTGTTTCGGCATGTTGACCGCAGCACATACTGTTTCGACATGTTGACCGCAGCACACACTGTTTCGGCATGTTGACTGCAGCACACACTGTTTCGACATGTTGACCGCAGCACACACTGTTTAATCTTGTTGACCGCGGCACACACTGTTTCGACATGTTGACCGCAGCACATACTGTTTCGACATGTTGACCGCAGCACACACTGTTTCGGCATGTTGACCGCAGCACACACTGTTTCGGCTGGTTGACTGTAGCACGCACTGCTTTTTCTTGTTGACCGCAGCACACACTGTTTCGACATGTTGACTGCTGCACACACACTGTTTTGCAATGTTGACCATAGCAGTCATTGCTTAGTGATTTCACGAGTGCTTGTTGAAATTTTCCGCTTGTCAGTTGCATGTCCTGATAAAGCTTCTCACTGAACCGAACGGGGCTTTAACCACAAATAAAACAATCACAGCCAAAAAGAAAGAACCTCAAATGCAATTTCAACTTTTTGCGAATTCCCTAAAACAGAACTGAATGGTGTTTTTAAACCAGCACAGCGATGGAGGGAAATGAAATTGTCAAAAAAAGTCAGTTTTTCCCTGCTACAAAGCAGTTCATTTAATCCGCTCACGATGACTTTTATCTTTTTACGGATGTCACAGCTCAAATGTCAAGAAACACGGGTGCGATTGTATTCAAATGTTAACTGCGGTGATGTGATGAGGTGCTAGCAATCATCACTGTCACCATGAGCTATCAACAGCAGACTTGAAAATATTCGCTTTCATGTTAGATTGGCTTCTGTGCTTCGCCTTTCACATAATTTTAAACCATTTTTGTATTGTCCCCTCGTTGTTATTTAAAGCAAAAATGTTGAAGAATCCTTAAAACCCCCACACTTTGTATTACCTTATGAGAAGAGTGTGCTTAATATTTGAAAGAGAAAAAAAAGAAAAAAAAGGAGAAGAAGAAGAAATTACCAATGTGGAGATAAATGTAAGGGTTAATGTATATAGAAGTCATATGTGCGACTAGCGATATAAAATTACTGGTAAAATGGCTGAGACGACGCAGTGAACAAGAATTCATGAGAGAAAAACCAATAGCAGTAAACGCAAATAATGCCCGGAATCACTGCATTAATAACATCACGAGCAAAATGTACCCATTGATTTCCTATATCGAGGCAATTCTTAGTTTGGATATCATACTTGACTAAGGGTTTGGCTGTCTCTATCCCTGGGAAAACGTTCCTTTGAGACTTCAATAATTCTTATTGCAGAAATTAAAGGGAGGCCGCGTGATGCTGTCACCGTGGTGTCAAACTGTCTTCAACCCCGCCAATTCTCTGATGTTTTACCCATAAGTCAATGTGCTTCTCCATTTCCGTTATTAAAATGCCACTGAAAACCTTCTCGTGCCCGTTTCAAGTGGGTTGTTTCCGTTTGAAAAAAAGACGGAAATTTATTGAAGAAATATTTGCGATTGGTGTCTGCGTCACATGCACAGGTAAAGTTTCAGGACTAGTAAGTGAGGGTGGGGGGGGGGGGGGGTGCACTGGGACCGCATTTCATCATAAACTGGATCAGAATTTGGGTGTGTACTTTGTCTGGAATAGGGTGTACGCTTGGTAAGCAATGTTAAATACACTCAGTCTACACAGGAGTGTACACTTAGCAAGAAATGTTAAATGCACTCAGTTTGCACTGGGTTGTGCAGTTGTCGACCGAGAGGGCATGCAGTGACCACTGTGTATGCTGCTGTTGGACAATGAGGGTTAACACTGAAAAGCCAGTTTGGATTCTGGAATCTGGATTCTGCCTGTATAATGGCATAAAAGCCCGGCCCGCGTTCACACCGTTTGCTTCTGACATGCGTGGGCTGTACAGATCATACGCTGTATTGTAATGAGACAATGAAAGATCTGTCCGTATTTTGAACAAAGAAACAGCTGGTATCACAGAATATAAATTTTGCATTATTGAAGGCAGTTCACAGTCAATAACTAATCACTTAGGTATATTGGGCCGTTGGATTTCCAACATTCAACTGCCTCGGTCGTGCTTATGCTTATAACATATTACGCAGGTACGAATGCTTGTCTCGGGGGGGGGGGGTGTCAGGGTAAACGAAGCCCAATTGAGTCGCGTATAATAAAAAAAAATATCTTTGGAGAAAAGAATGTCCCAGGATGTTAAAATTGATCACTGATATCGTTCACCATGAGATAGAATGCCTCGACCTGGTGCTTGGAATGTCAAGGTGAATAGCCCGCGTGGTATGTGCAGACTCAAAATCGGGGTGCGAAACTCGTGACGTCATTTCATACAAGGGGACGGATTCCCTACTAATGTGTGGCTGTATGGGATTGTAAACGGAGGTGAGGCAGTTGTAAAATTCGTACGAGCATCAGTGAGGGTCGCATTCTATAGTCTGCGCGGAATCCACATTTTCTTGAAATCGTTTTTTTGAAAATGCATTGATTTTCATGAGAGAAATTCTACGAATGCATGTATGGATATCTGAAAAAATTCGGAATAATTCGGGTCCTGCCCAAAAATTCTGAGATCCGACGAATAGATTAATTCTTCACCAGAATCGCATCCTTTACTTTTGATGTGGAGACACCCGTTAACTTCAAATATGGCTCGGAATCTTTTCGAGAATGCCACGAGTTAGATACACTAGAGGTCCTCATGCGCTCATTCGGGGCCCGGCAATAAAAATTTTCAATAAGAAAAGTTCAGTGCTGGAAAGGAACATTCAGATGCAATGCAAGTGAACCAAAACGTCAACAAATATTTTAAAAAATGTACAAATGTTTAGGGATAAAATGCTTGGATTATGCGCATTTTAACACATTTCTTACTAAGGGATGAGCGTGTGAGGAGTGTATTTACCTGGTAGAACAGAATGCCAAAACAGTACTCAAGGTGATTTTAATGATGGATTTATTTTACAGGATACACTTAAATATTTAAAATTCATTTTGAGGAAAATTCTAGCTACAATGGGCGCTTTTGAATAATGGATAATTCTATATATCATGAACAGAGTAAAAAAGCTGTGATGTTTGATCTGTTTGATAAACGAAGCTCGAATGAAAAGAGTTGCATAGCCATAAATTTTAATGTCCAGAAATAAAGAAATAAGTGTATACATATTTGCATTTTGTTGGCATTAAAGGGTTTTTCGAGCTTGTAAAGACCCAACTTGATATACAATCAAGCGAACAGAGACAGTTCAGAGTCCTTGAACTGCTGCTTATGCAAATTTAAAATTGACGTCATAAGAAGGCGATTCTGGCTGAGCATCCTCATGCAGAAACTATGTGTGACGTCACAACTATGGTTTAAAAACAATGTACCTATTGCGGGGGCCAGATCGACATGGCTCGGAACGATGCTTTATGCCGATGTTTTCCTATCGATTGTTGTACAAAAAATATCGGCTGGCATTTTGTTGCTTTTGATGTATCAGTGTTATTTATCGAACTGTGCAGTAACACACAGATGCGAATCGAAATGAACCGTTTCGATAAAAAAGGGCTTTGAGTAAGTAATGCAATGTCCCAGACACAACTTTTGCATCAGACCAATTTCCCGGATGTAATTTATGGATTTCAGTCTCCGGGCAGATTTTGTGTCTATTGTGTAATTCCTTCTTCCGTTGTCTCTCACGTAAGAATTTGAAGGCCTCCCGAACTGTGACGCGCGAGAGACGTTTGTCTTTGAGGCCATTTCGCAGGAGTTCTTGTTCAGACCGTTGAGGGTTTAGTTTTTCCCTCACCTGTTGAGACTTCTGCAAACGAATCACTGCCGAAGCATCAAATAATCTCACAAAGTTGGCAAGTAGGGGCGCTTTATTAAATAGATATTTCTAAAAAAAGGGCAGTCTTTTTTTCTTGAATTGTGTTAAGGTTAAATGCTGTGAGCACGAAAACCGTACTCATAAACAGTCTCACCATTCGTCAGTGAACGTCCTCTAATAGCCGAACGTCGATTTCCGAGTTCCGACCCGAAAGACGAAAATACACGAGTCCTGCCACTGGTTAACAAATCTGTTAAAAAATACAGCCAGTGCATGTTATAAGATGGTGGGCGAAGAAAACTTACATTTGACTTTGTTGCGCCACAAAAATTTATACTACATGCGTTTTGAAAAAAGAGTTGAAAATGCTTCATATGGCGAGCAGCAAACCGTGCTTAAATAAGTATATGAAGACTGAGGTTTGGGTGTTGTTCGGTGTCAGTGTTGATTGAGACTTCGCTTCTCATCGGGATCAGTGGCCGCGCTTCATAGAGGAGTGGTAGTTTGGAGTTGGGGGGAGGGGAGGGGTTATGTGCTTACGTCATCCCACTGTCCAGGCCGCACTTGATTTATTTATTTATTTATTTATTTTTTTTTGGACCGTGCGGATGGGGTGTGCGACAGCGGGACACATAAAGGCACCCGACCCCGCAATCGCGCGCTGTTTGACCTACACCGCATTGGGACATACTGGGAGGAGAATATACCGTGCTGTGTGTGGATGACGTTCTAGGCCTGTACGACATTCTTGAAAATTTTCCCCAGCTTACTAAATTAAGGTTCTAGTGTAGTATTTAATATTTAACAACAACTGTATGTTGAAACGTGACAGCGGAAAGGAATTTCTTTTCGTCGTGGAGCAGATTAATGGATAGTGATTTAATGCTCTGTTACAAATAAAATATGAGGTGTGTCATACAACGGATAAGAACGACAACCTGCGGTATGAAGCACCGGAATAAAGAGACGTACGCGCGCGCTGCCATTGTGTGCGTAGACCACAATAAACAAAGGAAAGGCTCATTACGTAAAATTGATAGTGTTGTTCTTCACGTTTGCTGCTGTTTTACAGATATCCAATCAGGCACTCGAGGCATTTAAGGAGCTCGTTGCTTCATAGTCTGACGACTCCTTTATGGATTGTCTGCTCTTTAAAACTCGCCATATTTTCAGGGTTTTTTTGACAGGAAAAGGGGCGAGTTAAAGCTCTCAATGTTACTTTCGCACGACATGCGCAGTCCCATTATCTCAGTGCCGTTGCGCTTGCTTGGGCGAGGGAGCAATTTTCCTGTTGTGGATTTTGTTTTGTTTTTTTTTTCTCCTCAGAAATTGAAGTGAGAAAGCGGTTATTTTATTGGCTAAAAAGTAACCGTGCGTGTGTTTGAGAATGATAACATAGGGATTGTTGTGTGGTTCAGTCCTCGCACCACTTTTTTTTAAAGCAGCTATTGAATGAATAATTTCTTGTCCCGTGACTGCTTTCTTGGCTTCTATGTTTAAGGAAAGCACAGCATTCGTTCGGGAAGACAGCAGCAGGTTCCAGCATTCCTGTTTCGAAGGCTGTTGAATTTTTCTATCTGTTTTTTTATTTTATTTTCATTGCTATAATTGTTATTTCACATGACTTTTCTTCCTTCATGTGTTGCAGGAGAACGATGTTGACCTAAAACGGGGAAAGGCGAACTGAAGAATTTTCACATCAGCCCTAGCCGTAGCCGTTTTCCATCGGTGTTACTCGGCAATTTACGGAAATTTCCGGTGATAGGTGGAAGATAGATCCCTCTACTGTGTGCTGGAAGAATATACACCATAATTCCGTGGCACTGGAGGACGGATTTGATAGCGGAAGAAGCACTCAAACATAATAACGGCGCCATATTTGTGCGAGCAAGAATACGTCAAAAGTGACATAAACTGACACAGGTGTACGAAAAATGGCTGCTTTCATTGCAAAACAAATGGTTGGCCAGAAACTTGGTGCTGTCAAGGGTAAGTTCCACGCCAGATGTCGTCTCAGTGCTTCCACTGCATCAAGAATAGCTGTGAATTATAATTTGAAACAATATGTGCTTTGTTTGTGATTAACGACTGCAGATTTAGGATGTCATAAGCTGCTCTAGGGTTTAGGGGAATAAGATTTCACATGAAAGTGATATTTAAAAAAAATATATTAAAAGAAAATAAATAAATAAGCAAGCTTGTTCACCAGCCTGCTATATAAGGCATGGCCTGGAGAAAAGGTAAATGAACAGGGAGCATTTATTGCCTTGATCACAGGCGGGATCATGTTTTAGATTAAAATCTCCGAACAGGAATAGATGAAGAAATTGGATAGCAAAATATCACTTTCAAAACGTGACCAGATTTCATTAGATTTGTAGCACATTCGATTCTGGGATGAAGCTTTGGATTTTATTTATAGCACTCTAGTGGGAAGTAGAAAATGGGAAAAGAGGTGAAATCGCTTGTGCTACAAATCAGGCTGAAAATACGGCAGTCAGGCCCCGGATTAGAGCGTGACAAATCGCTTCATATCCTACTGGATTTCTGTGCGAAATGAGATGATATTTTACACACCACAATCGACTATGGTGCAGTTTGAGGGAATGCCCCCAACGATGTCGAGAAAATGGACGTTGTGTGTGGCCGTTGATACTGATTAAGCTGTTGTGTCTTACTTACTGTCTTTGATGTGTTGTGTCTGCGTTGCTTCGTGTTGATATATCTTCTTTTTAAAGTTGCAAACATGCATTGAAATTGCAGAGTAAAAAAACTGCCATGCAGCTTTTTTTCTGCATCATTTTTGCCCAATCGGAAAGCTTCTAGAAGTTGCGTTGATTAAAACTCCTTTTCTCCAAAGAGATGATCACTTTTTTGTTCTCCCTAAGCGTATATCGGTGTAATTAAGCTGCCTCGTGTCAAGCGTTTGGATTTCATATTAAGTTATCGGATAAGTGTGGCAGTATGGGTGTTCTTTTACTATCATATTTAGCTTACCTTTTTGTTTAACAAATTAAATTAAAAAAAAAAAAGAAAAAAAAAAAAAGAAACAAAATAAAAATAGGAAAAGAGAACGTGGAAATGAATAAAAACACAGCATTCAAGCAACGCAGTGTGAGTGTGGTAGAAAAATCACGTGACGCCTGACTGCAATATGATTGGCTGTATCTCTGGCTTGTCTTGTGTGGCGTTGTTGTATTTGTTGGATATTTTATTTCTAGACAGCAAAATGAAATGATGTTGATGGCGCCGCATCTGACCTCTTAAGGCACCCCCAAACTTTCTGATTGCGCAGCATCTTATCTTATCTGAAATTAAGTGCAAGGTTTATAATCTGCCATATACGGTGCATGTAACAAATGTAGGTGTTTTCCCGCCTTACATCCAACCATTGCTCGATAAGTAATCAACAACATGTAAATATTTCATAAAGTGGGAAAAATTACGTGAGTCCGCAAGCCGTAATACACAGGTTAATTATCATTAGGTGTTTGCTGGATCGGTTGAATCTCGGTGGGACGTACCAGTAACTGGAACATATGCATGGCAATGTGAAGATGCAAGCTAGTGCGCGTCTCAAGCTTTTTCAACTTTACAGCTCCGCTAGCTGGGCGCGACTCCGTGCCACGCGTGTATTATCTCCCCAGTAGCAGTGCCGGGCGATTTCAGCATGAGCAGTTTTGTATTACCGATAGCATAGAGGTGGGATGTGGGTATTAGTCACGTGGCGACTGAGCGGATGGGACATGGGGGCAACAATCACATTTACCCTACAGGGGAAAAATTTTAAACCAAGAGGCACTTTCAGAAAGTTTGAAACGCGCGCCGACGCGCGATCAAACACGTCACTTAACTCCCAGACAACCACGTGCGCTCACTGAGCTCTTTCTCTGTGTCGTTTGTGGACTTGATACATGTGCGTTTGTGTTTCTGTTTCATGCTCAATGATGTGGACGCTGGGTGTCAATCGCTGCTGTTCTTACCACGCCGCTAGACCAAAGCTCTTCAATTTTATTCGCCATCTTCATAGCCAAAAAGAAAAAAAGATAATCAAGTGAATGAGCGTAATATCCTGGCCCTGAAATATGGGCCTGTGATGTGGCTCATGTTGAATGTTCTTTCCTTTCGTTGCAGTTTAATCCTGTTCCTGGTCGCTTTGAAGACACTATCCAATTTATTGACATTCACGTCAAAAGAAAAGGCTTGAAACATAGACTTCTTCAGACTAAAAACTTATTAGCATCTTTCAAGTAATATATCTGTCATACGGTCCGCGACCAAAAAAAAAAGGACGGTCCGTATTAACTCCACTGCCATCCACAGTGTATACAGCAGTGGCGAAATAGTCAGACATGGCGGGAATGCTGTTGGGAGGAGGCCTCATGGGCAACCCTCTGTCTGGTGAATAAAATGCACTATTTCAATTCTTACATATTTGATTGTTCTTGCACTGCGCCACCCACCTTCCCTCTAAGCAAATGTTATCGGTGTACGTGGACTATTATAGGAGAAGGAATGTAAGGGAGGAGGTATCTAGAGTTGTGGGGGTAGGGGTGGGATTGCTTTGGCAGATCCTGAATTTTCACATCAGTTGTTTATACAGTAAAACCTCTTTATAATAAGCACCTTCCGAGACAGCGAAAATGTTCATTGTACAGAACTGTTTACTAGAAAAGAGATGGATTTCATATCGAAAGTCGGAAACTCCTGATGAGAGGGTGCTGGCTGAGTAGAGGTGTTCACTGACGGAGATTTTACTGTATCGACAACATGGCCGAAAAAGGCCACTGTTGGGTCGGGGGGGTTGGTATCAAACCCGACCGGAAGTGACAAGGGGAGTCGTACTTGACAACCGTAGCACACAGACCGGTTGTCACAGAAAGTCGTTATGTCACGTGACGTCACGTTGTTTTGCGAGAACTGATGCCTTTCCGTGACAACCTGTGTCATTTGCTTTGAGGTACTTTGTTAAGAGAACTTTATTACATAAAGCATGAATATACCAAGCAAATAAGAATTCAGTTCTTTTTTCGTTATTTGAAAAATTAAGAACTATAGACGAAGGTAACAGATTAAGGCCAACTAACGACAGTTCGGCCTGTATGACACTCTGTGACAAAAACATCAGAATTCTTATTTGCTTCGTGTGTTTTGATTTTATATGATAGAGTGCTCATATTTTCTCTATTTTCTAGCGTTTTTATTTTCTATTATTTCTTCATTTTACAACTTTATATCTGTTTTACCTTGTGTTGTTTTCCTTTGCATATTCAATTACAATGTTTTTGCAGAATTACAATATTTTTAAAGAAAGAGGAAAACGATGCATTTTCATTGGTCCGTTTGAGTTTGAGTTTCTTTGAGTGTTTTATGAGGTGTTTTTGTAGACAAGTAGATTGTGTTGTGGGCAGCATTTGACACCCAGATTTGCGTGAAAGCGAGGCATTTATCCTCGGTGCAGCCTTTCACTGTGACTCTGTCACAGATGGCACAAGGCAAAATTCAGTTTGCAAACGAGAATCCACGTCAGAAAACGTCTATTTTCCAGAATCTTCTTAGGCAGGGTAGAAAATTGTTAAACTCTTTCCTGTGAAACTCGTTTTATGGCAGATTTTATGTGTTGATTCTTTTTTTTTTTTTTTTTTTTTTTTTGCAAACCAACGACGGGGGTATGTTGGTTGCGGTGCGTGGAATAAGTAAACTGTGGAGACGTAACGCCATGTGTGTATGGAGCATACAAACCCTTGTGGCGACAGCAGACCATAGGAATCGTATCTCAATTTAACCTTCTTTTTCCGGAAAGAAATGTTTTTGTTCTTGTTTCATGTGTTTTATTTTATTTTTAAAATTTTGGTGGAACGGCAGTTATCCTTCCTTGTTGACTAATGGTGATGACATTTTGCGGCCTGCCTATAGCTGTTTATGAACACTTCCACGGATACACCTAAGTGTGTAGTGTGTATAGAGGCTGTGTATACCCCACACTTGAACGCGTTGCTATTATTTCCTGTCTACAAGCACAGTAAGGACGTGAATAATTCCAAGGCCTTTCCAGTTCCTTTTTTTCTGAACAGGAGGTAGATATCATTGTGTATAATGGCGTAACTTCTGTTTAGCATTTATTTTTTGGTGACAACTAATTCCACAAATCCGTCCTGTCCTCTGGCAATAATGTAGCCATTCGGCTGAATACTTGGTAACAGGCCAGCTGTTCGAAATAATTCGCTTTATCATTAAACAAATAAACTTTTTTGTGTGCAGACCGAAAATCTTGGGAATCAAGGGAATCTATTTTTCCGTTGCCGTACAATTTTCCTCCTGTTTATGCAGAACTACAAGCGCATTTTATCACCCTTTGTACATCGCTTTGGTTTTGGTTTGCTAACTACGGGGATCGGACAGCTTAGGACATCGCGTTGTCAACTCACGAGCTTTCTCCACTAAGTCCTACCTTAGACAGAGCAGCCATGGCAACTGCTGTTGCACTTTCTCATGTGTTTCTTGTGTTGACAAATGTTCTGTTTAGTGCATCCAGGACATGGCGCTATTTTAGTGTGTGCAGCTACCGTCAAGTTATTTTTAGCAAGTCGCACGTTGCCAATCAAAGAATTTTCTTTTTAGAAATGTTTACATTTAATTTTTCGCTTATATTTAGGCATTGTGACATTTCAGTTGAAATACTTTTTAGTAAACCTTAAAGAAAACAATTTAAATATTCCGAATATTCTGCAGGGAGTGATAACATTTCAGTAACGCTTAATTGCAAGTCAAGACACGGTCAAGATTAACAAGTAAACAAAGGAACGCGAGTTTTCATTCATGATTCTTTTATAAAACATTGTGTATTTACAAATATTTGTACCAACACAACTTTATACAAACACAACTTTATTTCTTTGTTGTTATTATATTTTGTTATGTGTTTCTTTTTATTGTCGAAATGTAATGAGAAATTTTATTTAGCAAATTCTCTATAGATAAATTGTTGCCCCAATTGCTTGTTAAAGGTATAAACTGTGTTTCTGACGCAGTGGTTAGGCAGTAGTGCTGCGGTGATTTGGTAGACAAACGATCCACTTTTCATTGGTTGCTAGGCGCACTGGGCGATGATAAGGAGGATAAAGCAGACGATGCTCCAGAGGGCGAAGAGGATCCGGAAATTGCCGAAGCTCGCCGCGAGGCCGAGGAGAGACGGAAGGAAAAACACCGGAAAATGGAAGAAGAGAGAGAAGCGATGCGGCAGGAGATCCGAGACAAGGTAGTGGAAAATTACCAGCAAAAAATAATAATAATAAATAAATAACATTATGGAGATGAATGTGTCGTATTCTGCAAATTTCTCAAGTAGCGGAACAGGAAATGAAAAGGAAATGGATAAAACCTGAGAAGGGTTCTCATGGTGATGTTATGAGATGAGAAAACGCAACAAGAGAAAACAGCCAAACAAGATCAGCAAAATAACTAAGTAAAACTAAAATGTAATAAAGTCTGGCATTTGATGCCCCAGTTGATGCTATTTTGCCTTCCTTGTGCTCTCCTTGTGAAATGCTTGCGCGGAAAGAAATAGCGCAGCTTCTTCTGAATAATATATATGATTTTTATATGGTCCTTTCCTTTTGCTTTCCTATAATGACATTTTCCTCTTTGTAGCATTTTTCTACACTGCATGGTGAGGGATGATTCATCCGCTTTGTCTTACCAAAGAGGGATGGGGGAGGGGGGGTAGGAGGTAGTTCCCTGTCCTACTTGTCCGTCACGAACAGCTGTGAACCAAATACATGGCCATGTGGAATGTAGTGGTGTACATGAGCATGTGGAGTGTAGTGGTGTACATGAGCATGTGGACTGTAGTGGTATACATGAACATGTAGAGTGAAGTGGTGTACATGAGCATGTGGAGTGTAGTGGTATATATGAGCATGTGGAGTGTAGTGGTGTACATGAGCATGTGGAGTGTAGTGGTATATATGAGCATGTGGAGTGTAGTGGTGTACATGAGCATGTGGAGTGTAGTGGTGTACATGAGCACGTAGAGTGTAGTGGTATACATGAGCATGTAGAGTGTAGTGGTATACATGAGCATGTGGACTGTAGCGGTATACATGAGCATGTGGACTGTAGTGGTGTACATGAGCATGTGGAGTGTAGTGGTGTACATGAGCATGTGGAGTGTAGTGGTATATATGAGCATGTGGAATGTAGTGGTGTACATGAGCACGTAGAGTGTAGTGGTATACATGAGCATGTGGACTGTAGCGCTATACATGAGCATGTGGACTGTAGTGGTATACATGAGCATGGACAGTGTAGTGATATACATGGAGTGTAGTGGAGTGTGGTGGCATGTATGGGTATGTGGAGTGTAGTGGTGTACATGAGCATGTGAAGTGTAGTGGTGTACATGAGCATGTGGAGTGTAGTGGTGTACATGAGCATGTGGAGTGTAGTGGTGTACATGAGTATGTAGAAGCCAGTGATGTAAGCTGGTGCATGGACTCTCTGTTTTAGTATGGTATAAAGAAGAAAGAGGAGAACGCAGGACCCGTGGTCGAGCCGGACTTGGAAGGTCGCCTAGGCCGGAAGAAGAAGACGCCGGCCGAAATGGCTGCCGAAGCGGCAGCAGCCGAAGAGGAAGAAGACAGTAAATTCTCACAACTTTGTTGCTGCTTCGGTTTCGTGTAGTCACTAGTCATGTACAATTGTGTGTGCTCCGCACCTTATTGGTGGATATCGAACAGTTGCAAGAGGGTAAAAAGAGAGTGACCATGTGTATTTTTTTAAACGCTTCAGTCGATCTGAAGTGTTACGTAGGCATTTGACAGAGCGTGTGTAACGTGTGTAATCCAGCATTTCGTGTAAGGCCCAGTCGATGTGTACAATAAGTTCTCCAAAGCCGAAGGAGAACTTAATGGTGACACAAGTGCTGTAACCTCCCCCCCCCCCCCCTCCCTCCCCCCTACTCCCCACTCTCCCCCTCGATATCTTCTATATAGCAGGAGCTGGTTGGGATGGAAGTTATCGGCATGGTTTACACTTAAAGCTTAAGCCGCCACAGTGTGGGAAGCTTGGTGATTTAAAATATAATGCAAGGGTTTATTTTGTCCCGGGGGGGGGGGGGGGGGAATAAATGAGAAAATGACAATCAAGTAGAACTTCCAAGAGTGTTAATTCAGCGCGATGGTTAGAGCGTGTCGCTTGCACACACCGGCTGGCTGGTGAATGAAATGGCGGATTACACAGATCAAGCACACAAGGACCAAATGTAGTGCGTTTTGTTTTCCTCGGCATTAGCGCTGAATTCTCTCACGGTTAACGCGCGCGGGGCAGTTCGGCATCTTAGCGGCAGGGGGGCGTTGCTCACCACGTGACTGTGGGTACTTTGAATGAGTCTGGAATTTCATAGTTAGATTCAGGATCGATCATTTGATTTATACTTACGGACGTTTAGGTAATTGTTGAGTACAGTTATTTGTAGTACACGCTTCCATAGGTCTGATGTTGTGAAGGGAAAATGAACAAATATTGGGATTCACAGCCACTACGATCACGTGACACCACTCAGATGTCACCGGCCTTCTGATTGGCTGCCACGCGATGACATGTGTGGTGCGTTTAGTTCCCCATAACAACCACACTCCAGATTTGCCTCACTGCGCCACTTACACGATACCGCAGCTGTGAAACTATTCATTTATAGATGCAGACGGGAAACTGATGCGTATTTTAGTATTATTGAGTTATTTTTGGCATTTTACTTGAAGCCCAACCCCAGAAGATAATACACAAGAAATATATTTTTAGTGGACGTTTATATTTTTTTTGCTGTGAATGGCTAGCTCTGGTTTCTGAACAGATCTCAGTCCTGCATTGTGAGTTTTTATAAAACGAACCTCACATATAAGTACATAGCGAGATAAGCTCACATTTCCCTTTATGGGCAACACGTATCTCCATTTCATCCACACTTTGGAAAAAGGTTGCTTTTAGTAAAATTCTGCTCAAGGATTTAGACCAGGCACTGCCTTTAACAGTTTGTATTCAGCCTCCAGAGTGGTAAGGGTTAGGTAACGAAGCCCTTAGGGTGTGGCGCGGGGAGGACATCCGGCCCGTCATGCTCTTCTTCTGTGGAGTCTGGACATGTGTTGTGTATTTTTTTGGTGAGTGTGGTCGCCTGGTGGCTACGTGCTGTCCTCGTGTCGTGCGTCTGTCGTGCCACGTGTTGGTGAATCCTTCGTACTATTGTCGTGTTACGCACAGAACTCAGCAACATCAGCCACCAGAGGGAGCCGAATAACTAAATACTGATTTTTTTTTGTTTTTGTTTTATGGACTAAAAGAAAAATATACTTAATTTCATGCCCTGTGTATCAGGGGAAGTGAGCCTCGGCGATTTTCGAGTTCTTTTTTCGCACTTTAAATATCCGCCTTATAAAAAAAAAAAGACAAACGTGATTCAAATTACTCATGTGATGAATTCTAGAAAACCTCCCACGAAACGTCAATGCGAAATTAACGCCAGACTTCATTTCCGGCATGTCTTCATTTGTCCCAACCCGCTCAAGAAAGTGGTTTTTATTTCTTTTTTGTCTCTCTTTTTTTAAATTTCCCGATACAAAAAAAAAAAAAAAACAAACAAAAAAAAAAAGATAAAATCTTTTTGTCACGTGGTGAAGGCTATTTATGCCAAGAATTATCCGCATTTTCACTGGTGGCTGGTTTTGGTGAGTTTTGTTGTGTTAATTTTCTCATCCTTCTTTATAATCAAACTACATCTTTGAAAACATACTTTGGAAACAGGAAAAGTACGTTTTTTTTTGAAAAAAAAAGGTACACTTTAACCATTGTTAAGGTTATAGTATAGTTCTTCCATGGACGTAATATGTAGAAAATTTCAATATGTGTGCTGGAAGAAAATGCCCGCCCAGACGTTGTCGTGTAACCGAAACATTTGTGGAAGTTTTGTTTTTCTCTGGCGTCACATTGACGTCACATTGACGGGTGCTTCTGCTGCGTTTTCAGGCATATTACCTGCCAACCTGAACGATTTGACGAATAAAGTGAAAGAACTACCAAATAACGTGATGGAGAGCGTTTCCGGTGTGACGGAGAAATGCTCAGTCATGTGATATAAAGCTCTATCCTCTGCTCGCTCCTGTCCGCCTCCACGTACATGTAAGTCATGCGCCACCCCCTCCCCCCTCCTTCTCTACAACAACCTTCTGCCACGTGCGTAAGCGTTTGAATCAGTCATTGTGCGGTTTACCCTTAGCGCAATCAAATCCCGGCAATTCTAACAAAGCAGTATCCAATCGGATGCCAGAACAGCAGTATCCAATCGGATGTCAGAACACTCAAGTTCAGTAGTTTCTCGGTGATCGCGTTGTTTTATGGCGAGAATGGGCCCTCTGGAAGGTCGACTGATTTAATAGCGAGGGGGACCAATGTACATGGCGCAGACTTTACGCACACAGCAGACTTAACCACTTCCCTCCTCCTTTCCACTCCCAAAGCGCACTTTGGCACTATCTTTCATGTTGTTTTTGCCTCAGCCATCTTTCCATTAGTTGATTTGTTAATGTCCTCAAGTTTTATTTTTATTTACTTTTCAACTGTTTACATTTTTCTTGCGTTGGGGTGGCAGCGCCATCTTGTGTGTTGTCGGCATCTTCTTCACCCGCATGCCCTGATTCTGTGTTGTGTTTCCTGTCGTTTGCCAGTGTGATATTGTTGTATTATATTTCTATATTGAAATGATATTTCTTAATCATGCGTGTTTTCGTTCTTGTCGAGATTTTAAGGCGGTTTTTCAGGTCGGTTCGGGCGGTGACGGGCTAGCGAATGTACACGGAGATGTTATATCCATATATGTACAACGCCCTGGCCTTAAATCTGAAATCTACAACCCCGGCCATACTAAGGTCTGAAGTCTATATCTGAGTCTTAATCTCATATTTGGATCTGAAATCTACACCCAGTCTTAATTCCATGTTCGGATCCGAAATCTACACCCAGGACATACCAATGTCTGGAATCTATATCTGAGTCTTAATTCCATGCGCCTTTCCGAAATCTATATCCAAGTCTTCATTTCGTTGTTGGATCTGAAAATCTGGATCCCAAATCTAAAATCTGTGTCCGAATCTGAATTCTTTGCTTGGGTCTGAAGTCCACAGCCCAGCTTTAATTCTGTGCTCGAATTACAAGCCCGTGTCCCGATTCGCACCCGAGTCTGAATTGCGCGGCCTGGGATGACACAGGTGAGTGTTCCATGTCATGGTTATTCCACACTTTTTTTTTTTTTTTTGGTTTGGCTCCAGCCTGCATTCTGCACTGGAGTTAGATTTTACACCTGAATCTGCCACCCCCCCCCCTCCTCCCCCCTCCCCCTACCCTTTCCCCGCTTCCCATCGAGTATGAATACTACGTTCCAGCCTGGATTTTAAGCCCAAGTCTGGTGCCAAAACACAAGGTTTTGATTTCCGTGCTGTTTCATTTTTTTGTTGGATTTGTGCTTCTTTACAGTATCCGCTGTTGTTAGTATATAGTTATGCACAGTTGATTTCTAGTCACTCATAGGCCTGTGTTCACACTTCATTTGTTATCGCTGTTATCTTGTTATCGCTGTTATGCTGTTCAGGAACCTTAATTATGTGTTAAATTTAAGATTCTCAAAAGTTAGCATCCAATTGTAGTAATAGAAAGAGAAAAATCAATCCATTTCACTTTGCTATGTGAAAGAAGATCCACCCCCTCCCCTCCCCCCTTCCCTCCCTTTCTCCCAGATTCCGCAGCTCTCATACTGAAGAGTCAAATAATACTGTAGTACTGAAGGTAAGGGTAAAATTTCCAACCAAGAGCCCAACAAGCCCCTTTTTTGTTGCCTTCCAGGTCTGATGATCTGAAGCAGGAAATAATGTTTTTTTTATATTACCTGGTTTTTCGATCCCACCTGCCTTTGACTGGACGGGGGGGGGGGGGGGGGGGTGGGGGGATTCTCGCTAGTTATAACCATGTAAAGTGATTCATTTTACCTGAAAATTTATGTAAATGGATTGAAGGTGTTTTGTGATGCCCTTTAAAAAGTTTCACGCCCAGAAGTGCAAATAAATAAATAAAAACAAACAAACCAGAAAGCCACACTGTGTTGCAGAAGATTAAGCTTTTGTGTATATTATCCTTTAGAGCTGAATATATGTATAGGCGGGGGAGACAAAACAAAGCGGCGCTGTCCCCCTCCCTCCGAAAAAATTTGCTTGAAGAAAATAAGAAGATTGATTATTTTTTTTCCTTGCGCAAAACCGCTTCGCGACTGAAGACTAAACGAAGGCATTACGTGTTAGATAGCCAGTTCTCTGTTACATGTTTATTTATAGAATCTAGTGAAACTACTCATTCGTGTCACTTTGATGCGTGTGAGCGGGTCGGTCAAATGCATGTATCCTAATAATGAAGTTTGATGTGGACATGGGATGCCCAGAAAGCGTGGTTCAGTCACACTGTAAGGCATATAAGATTAACCGTTAGCAGTAGACGAGAGGCAGTGGAAAAATCACCGCTGTTTGCTGCGGTCAATACTTGTATAATTCTTGATCTACCAAACATTATATATCGTTAAAAAGCGACAGTGAAAGACTTTTCAAACGAGCGAGTTGCAGTGGACGGAACGACGCCGATGGGCATTGCCAGGGGAAACAGGGTTGTGAGATTTCTCATTCGTTTTGATACATAGTGACGTAGTCCCTCTTCATTTTCATGTGCACATATTGCAACTAATGTTTGTAATTGAATTAACGGTTTAATTTAAAAATATAACATTAGAATGATTATCCCAAAAATAATGCATTTTTAGCAATTAAAAATCAATTGCACTGGAGTTCTAAGTTTATATATTTTTAATTTGCTACTCATTTTGTGATTTTTTATATTTGGTTATGTTTGAGGATAACTATTCTAAACGTTTCTCATTTGTTAAGAGAACGATTGCTGAGATTTGAGATTAACGCTTAGATAAAAAGGGTTGCTTTTCAGCACTGTAGTTTTTAGAAGGGATATTTTATTACTGGGCGACATTTTATATACTTCCATATGTAAGAAAAAGAGTAGTTACAGGAAGATATTGGTAGTCGTGTGAATGCTCACAAGTACCCAAGTATCATAAGCCGTCATGAAGCTGCTGAGCATCAGTATTTCTGCTAATAGCGTGTTATATCGGAAGTTATTTTAAGGTAGTTGGTTGAGTGGAGTATGCAGTGTGTGGTCATATAGAAGCGTAACGCATGTTGTGGCGCAGTTGGCGGCGTGACGTATGCATGGTATGACGTAGGCAGGGGGTGTGACGTTTGCCTGTTATAACGTAGGCGGGGGGGGGGGGGGGGGAGCATGCCTCATACTTGGTATGACATAGGTGGGGGCGTGACGCATGCCTTCTATTGACGCAGGTGGGGACGTGACGTAAGCCTGGTATGACGTAGGCCGGGGTGGGGGCGTGATGCATGCCTGGTATGACATAGGCCGGGACGGGAGCGTGGGGCATGCCTGGTATGACGCACGTGAGTATGTGTAACTCCCCTCGGTAACCAGTGCCATGCTTTGTCTCTTGCAGCGTGTGCGGACGACTCTTTATTTTGCAGCAGGGACTACGCGATCGCACCACTCTTTTCTTTTTCTCCCACTTAAATAGAAATCAACAAAATCTGGAAACCACTGGCTGAAGGCGACTTGTGACGTCATCATGGCTGAAAAGAACTGATTATGATATTGGAAACGCCAATGTTATCAACACTAGAATATGTTATTGTGATTATTTCAATGAAGTCTAATCAACTCGAACAACGAAAAGATGTTCATCTTGTAAAAATTCGATTGAATGAAAAGGCAATAATTATATACCCCTCGAGCCGAGGCTGACTAGTTAAAAAACATTTTTGTGAAACTTTGGCGTTTGTTTAGAATTTTAGTAAAAGCGGGTAATGAATTTATGTCAGTCTTGGAAGTTTGTTTGTATCAACTCGTCATGGCTGTGTACGATGTTAACAAATTCATTTGATTTTGAGGTAAGGGTGATTTTCGTTTATGCTACCGTTGTTGACACACGAAAGCCGCAGCTAAGATTGTTGAATATTCACCTTTTGTTAGCTTTCTGAGCCGGGAAAGATTTATTTCAACCCAGAGGAAGCCTGGCCCATGTTACCTTCAGAAAGAAGTACAACAGCTTGACTGTGACGTCATTTTGCTGACTTCCGCTCTGGATTGTCAGCGGGTTCGGTATATGCAGGCGACAGTCCCTTTTCAAATTATGCAGTATCTCAGTTAGTTATTTATCATTGTTGAATAGATTAGTGTAGTGCTTATTATTTGTTTTTAAAAGTTTCAATAAAAAATATAATAATGTGTTGAGTATTTTCTTTTTTTTTTCAACTTTCAATTGAAATGTTATGCTGTGTTAACTTACGTTAATTTTAAACTTTTAATAAAAAGTGATGCTGTGTAGGGCATAATGACTATGAAAACGAGGTTGGGTTGAAATGATACATAAAAATTACGCCAAATTACCATTTGAAAGAAGAATGTTGAACTGCTGTAATTTTATCAGTAAATATTTTTGCTGTAAAAAAAATGCTGTAATTTTATCAGTGAATCTGGATCACAAAATAGAAAGTGGTGATGTTTGAATTAAAGAAAGGGGGTAACTGTCTATGACACCACTTGTACACATACCTGAGTGAAGCACTGGTGAATTAACTGATGGGCCAATAAAATGTAAAGTGTGTTGGGCTGAGAAAAATAGACTCCTTCTCATTACTGACCAGGTCAGCAAAAATCATTTAAAAATAAATATTTAGGCGCTGATATCTTTTTTCCGCATATTCAGAAGATGCAAAAAAAGAAAAAAAATGTGTTATGGCAGATAACAAGAATTTTCATCAGGTCAGGAATAATTATTGTAAACATAAAATAAGTGGGCACCACTTGGGGCTATATTGAATGCGAGAAAAACAAGCTGAAATGTTAAGATGTCTGGTCAATTTTGTAGAAAAAAGGTGAGAATCGAGACTGTTTTTCTGTCTGGCCTTATAATTACTGCAGGTTGTTTTACAGAATGCCCTTGTAGATTGAATTAGAACTGAGAGAGGGCAAAAAGCAGGAAGTCGGTGTTTACTATTTATTAACATTGTTTTAGTGAGTTATATGCACCAGATCTTTGCACTGGCCCTCGTGTGCTGTCGCCATTTTCTTTCTGACTTCCTGATGTATACACAGAGACAACTACATTTAATATTTTAATTTTTTTACAGAAGTCCATTTTAATTCGGTTGTGATATAAGATTGAGAGCCACGAGCAAGGGATCTGTAAAAACAAAAGTATTTTCTGTCATTCCAAATATCTTAAGCATTTTTTATGAAACTTCTTTTTGAGCGTATATTTGCTTTGACATTCCGAAAGCCCTAGTTTTAACACCATTTTTCTTGAAATATACAAAAGTTAATATGCATATAAATCGTTTGGATGTAAACTGTTTTCATTTGCTGAAATATGGTCACCAAAGAACGCAGGTTTGTCATTTGTTCGTTGCATTAGTCCCGTCCACCCCCCCCCCCCCCCCCCCGCCGCCCCTTCCTCGCTAACCGGAAACAAAACCCTTATGGCGCCAACAAAGCCACTATATTGAGAACGAAAACTTTGCATTTTGATACAGAATTGTTCTTTCTGTGAATGTCACACGAGTCGAAGGTATTCTTACGCGCTCTCGTACCCGCTGTCTCACCCGCTCTCTCGGTGTTCGTAACGGGTTTAGTTAGCATTTTACGGTTCGTTTTAGTTTCCAATAAATTGCCGTGTGAATGTGCTCTGTGAAGAACATACACAAACTCTGGCCGCAGTGTAAAATAAGTTCAATCCAATTACCTGTTTTTAATTTACACTCGAGATTTGTTTTATAAATAAATGGGTACCGCGTAGCAGCACATTAATGTCCTATGGTAGTTTGTGTACTTGATGTTGTGAGCTGTACTCAGTACTTTAAATGAGTATGTTATGATTGTTACTAGAGCATAAGTGCAAGGAATAATGTCCAAAAAAAAAACACAAATCTAGTGAAATTAAACAAGCGATAGAACTCACTCGGGTCTTTGTTTTGTTGGTTGAAAGTTCCCAATATGTGGATGTGGCAGCCGCCATCAATGCGGAATAAACCGGAAACACAACTGACCAGCACTGATAAAGCGGGCGGATTTCAGGCAGAAAAACCAAGTTTTTAGACACATAAAAACACCAACTGTTAAACAAAAACATTATGTATCATCGGTCAGTAAAAAGTCACATTGCAAGGTGTACTAACTAAAGTGAGCCTCAAATCATTGCCCTCGCATTTTAGTACTTTATGAACCTTGAATATGTGGGCACGTTTTGCTCGAATAACCGAAGTCAATAATTCAAAAACTGGATATTTTGAAGCGCTTTCAACCATGTTCTGACCATTTACACTGGTTATTTTTAATTCCAATAAGTCAGATTTCAGTGAAGTCGAAGTGGACTGGCTCGTCGAGGTGCTTTTTGGCCCGTCTTGTACACTTGGACACCTGGTGTATTTAACAGAAGCAAGTGGACTGGCTCGTCAAGGTGCTTTTTGGCCCGTCTGGCACACTTGGACACCTGGTGTATTTAACAGTAGCAAGTGGACTGGCTCGTCAAGGTGCTTTTTGGCCCGTCTTGTACACTTGGACACCTGGTGTATTTAACAGTAGCAAGTGGACTGGCTCGTCAAGGTGCTTTTTGGCCCCTCTGGTACACTTGGACACCTGGTGTGTTTTACAGTAGGAAGTGGACTGGCTCGTCGAGGTGCTTTTTGGTCCGTCTTGTACACTTGGACACCTGGTGTGTTTTACAGTAGCAAATGGACTGCCTGGTCGAGGTGCTTTTTGGTCTTGTACACTTGGGCACCTGGTGTATTTAACAGTAGCAATTGGACTGGCTCGTCGAGATGCTTTTTGTCCGTCTTATACACTTGGACACCTGGTGTATTTAACAGTAGCAGTTAGACTGGCACGTCGAGGTGCTTTTTGCCCGTCTGGTACACTTGGACACCTGGTGTGTTTTACAGTAGCCAGTGGACTGGTTCGTCGAGGTGCTTTTTGGTCCGTCTTGTACACTTGGACACCTGGTGTGTTTTACAGTAGCAAGTGGACGGGCTCGTCGAGGTGCTTTTTGGTTCGTGTTGTACACTTGGGCACCTGGTGTATTTAACAGTAGCAATTGGACTGGTTCGTCGAGGTGCTTTTTGGCCCGTCTTGTACACTTGGACACCTGGTGTGTTTTACAGTAGCAAGTGGACTGGCTCGTCGAGGTGTTTTTTGGCCCGTCTGGTATACTTGGACACCTGGTGTGTATTACAGTAGCAAGTGGACTGGCTCGTCGAGGTGCTTTTTGGTCCATCTTGTACACTTGGACACCTGGTGTATTTAACAGTAGCAAGTGGACTGGCTCGTCGAGGTGCTTTTTGGCCCGTCTTGTACACTTGGACACCTGGTGTGTTTTACAGTAGCAAGTGGACTGGCTTGTCGAGGTGCTTTTTGGCCCGTCTTGTACACTTTGACACCTGGTGTGTTTTACATTAGCAAGTGGACTGACTTGTCGAGGTGCTTTTTGGCCCGTCTTGGACAGTGTGTTTTACAGTAGCAAGTTGACTGACTTGTCCAGGTGCTTTTTGGCCCGTCTTGTACACCTGGAAAACTGGTGTGTTTTACAGTAGCAAGTGGACTGGCTTGTCGAGGTGTTTTTTGGCCCGTCTTGTACACTTGGACACCTGGTGTGTTTTACAGTAGCAAGTGGACTGGCTTGTCGAGGTGTTTTTTGGCCCGTCTTGTACACTTGGACACCTGGTGTGTTTTACAATAGCAAGTGGACTGGCTTGTGGAGGTGCTTTTTGGTCCGTATTGTACACTTGGACACCTGGAGTGTTTTACAGTAGTAAGTGGACTGGCTTGTCGAGGTGCTTCTTGACCCGTCTTGTACACTTGGACACCTTGTGTGTTTTTACAGTAGCAAGTTTGATGGCGCAATGGAAATAATCGAAAATACTGCCTTAGCAAGTCCAAGTCACTAATACACAACTCCAGTCGTATAGTTTTATTCGCCAACACATTCAACACACATCAACATCTTTTCCCATCAGTATCTCAACCACCTGTGTGTTCTTCATAAAGATCAAAACACTAACAACTTCAACAACAATCTAAATATTGAAAACTCTACTTTGCACAAGAAACACACAAGTACAAATAAATCTCTAAACACGCTAAAAAAATTTTTCAGCTGTATGCCCAAATAGCCTTAAAATATCACCAACCACCAATAACAAAGTGTCAGAAGACTCGTGGGGAGTGACTGGCGATCTCTTGTGTTTTCACCAATACACAAGGCTCCCCCTGCAAGGCATTCCTTTGTAGCCGATAACTACAGCATGTATGGTTATAATCAAAGTTTATGACTTCAACCAAAATATGTTTTCAAATGTTACACCGCATGTTCTTGCTGCAATGCTTCTATTCGCCTATTTCTGAAACTTACAAGTAGCATCGATGTTTTATTTCATTAATTTATTTATTTTATGCACCATTAGATCTGCATATATTTACATCACAGTTCAAATAATTAGCCTTCCAAAACTGCAATTTACCTGCTTTAATTATTTAACTTAAAACAGCGCAGATATTATGGTTTCGTCTTGAACAGACTCCATAAACAGTGATTTTCTTGAAGGCTATACGTGCGACTCTTGTAAGTTATTTGAATAGGTACGGCGGTACCTATGACGGTACTCGCGTCATAGAAGAAATAAACAACTTAGGTACACAACCGGCGTCATAAAGGAGTTAAAATGTGACGGAATAAATGCACCACCTGACGTCACAGTCACTTTGTTCAGCTGCACTCAAAAGTTCACAAGTACAAAAATAAGATATGATCACAGAAAAGTTATCGTCGTTTCGATTCATCGGCGACTCTTCACCCGACGCCATAAAAAACAATGTTCATACATAAACATTATAACTCAAAACGAGTTGTATTTCTGTACAACTCACCGAAAACCACGTTAGCTGTATCACACGAGGAAATGTGAAGCGGGAACGCGTGCGCGTGGTCAGACACGGAATGTATCAAATATAGACGTCAAAACACCACGAGCACCAATGACACCGCTTGCCTCAATACATACACCCAGTCCTGACCGGGCTGCCATCCAAGACCACGCCGTGACCACACCGCTAGCCTCAAAACACACCCCCTAGTCCTGATCGCGCTGCCATCCAAGACCACGCCGTGACCACACCGCTAGCCTCAAAACACACCCCCTAGTCCTGATCGCGCTGCCATCCAAGACCACGCCGTGACCACACCGCTAGCCTCAAAACACACCCCCTAGTCCTGGTCATGCTGCCATCCAAGACCACGCCGTGACCACACCGCTAGCCTCAAAACACACCCCTTAGTCCTGATCACACTGCCATCCAAGACCACGCCGTGACCACACCGCTAGCCTCAAAACACATCCCCTAGTCCTGATCGCGCTGCCATCCAAGACCACGCCGTGACCACACCGCTAGCCTCAAAACACACCCCCTAGTCCTGATCGCGCTGCCATCCAAGACCACGCCGTGACCACACCGCTAGCCTCAAAACACACCCCCTAGTCCTGATCGCGCTGCCATCCAAGACCACGCCGTGACCACACCGCTAGCCTCAAAACACACCCCCTAGTCCTGATCGCGCTGCCATCCAAGACCACGCCGTGACCACACCGCTAGCCTCAAAACACATCCCCTAGTCCTGATCGCGCTGCCATCCAAGACCACGCCGTGACCACACCGCTAGCCTCAAAACACACCCCCTAGTCCTGATCGCGCTGCCATCCAAGACCACGCCGTGACCACACCGCTAGCCTCAAAACACACCCCCTAGTCCTGATCGCGCTGCCATCCAAGACCACGCCGTGACCACACCGCTAGCCTCAAAACACACCCCTTAGTCCTGATCGCACTGCCATCCAAGACCACGCGGTGACCACACCGCTAGCCTCAAAACACACCCCCCTAGTCCTGACCACACCGTTATCCCGAAAACATACCAACCTTGAGCAAACCGCGGAACTTGACCAAGCAGTGAGCCCTGACCACACCATCAGTCCCCATATCACGTCCTGAGCCCAGAGCTCACCGCCAGTCCTGGCAAACGCCCTCAGCCCCGACCACGCTTTGAACCCTGGCCACGCCCTCAGTCCCGACCACGCCGGCAGCCAAGACAACGTTGCGAACCCCGAACACACCACCAGCTCCCACTACGCCCGACATCACTGACCTGAACCACACCGCCAGACCCAACCACGCCTGGTGCCCTGAAAACGCCCCGACCGCGCTCCTGGCGCGCGCTAGCTCCGATACGTCTGCACGTCAAAGATGAACTCGTTAAGCGCCTCCTCATGCGTGTAGCGCTTGTTGAGGCGGATCATGCGCACGCCACCACCGCCACCTGGCGTCTTGTAATAGTCCACCACCTTGAGCTGCTCGTACGCCCGCAAGCAGTTCCTCAGCGTCTCCATCCCCGCGCTCTCATCTACAAACACAAAGCGCATACACATGCTCGTGGCACACACGACAAAGCCCATACGCGTGCTCGTGACACACACGACAAAGCGCATATACGTGCCCGTGGCACACACGACAAAGCGCATATACGTGCTCGTGGCGCACACGACAAAGCGCATACACGTGCTCGTGGTACACACGACAACGCGCATACACGTGCTCGTGGCACACACGACAAAACGCATACAAATACCCGAGGCACACACGACAACGCGCATACACATGCTCGTGGCACACACAACAAAGTGCATACACGTGCTCGTGGCACACACGACAAAGCGCATACACGTGCTCGTGGCACACACGACAAAGCGCATACACGTGCTCATGGCACACACGACAAAGCGCATACACGTGCTCGTGGCACACACGACAAAGCGCATACACGTGCTCACGGCACACACGACAAAGCGCATACACGTGCTCACGGCACACACGACAAAGCGCATACATATTTTTCTCAAGTCGCCCAACCCAAAGCCGACAACAGCATAGGCCTTTTAAGCTAGGGCTGTTCCAAAAAATTAAGGCAGAGCCTTTCTGTTCCCTTATCTATCTCCAGGCAGATCCCTCTTTACAGAACTATTTTCATTACTTAACTGGCCTCTTCTTTCCGTAAGAACATTCACCCGGATTCTGACAATATAACAAAAATTCAACTTGCAAATGTTTCCGATTGAACACGCACAATGCGCTCATGAGTGTGTCTGATATCTTAGTGCCACTTCCTTCCTCTCAAGATTTGATTATGCGTAATGATAACAAGAGAGTGACCACTGTATCTCCCCGCTTCGCACTCGCATGTACGTGTAATGATCAGAGAGAGTGACCACGTGACCGGAAGTCCTCACTGTGCTTCCCCGCCCCGCACCCGTATGTACGCCCAATGATACCACCACAGTGACCATGTGACCGGAAGTACTCGCTGTATCGTGCCGCCCCGTACTCATATGTACGCCCAATGATACCACCGCAGTGACCACGTGACCGGAAGTACTCACTGTATCGTGCCGCCCCGCACTCGTATGTACGCCCAATGATACCACCACAGTGACCACGTGACCGGAAGTATTCCCCGCCCCGCACCCGTATGTACGCCCAATGATACCACCACAGTGACCACGTGACCGGAAGTACTCACTGTATCGTGCCGCCCCGGATCCGGCTCGCTCCTTCAGCACGTTATGGACCGTCTTGACAAACTCCGACTCTACAGTAACAAAATAAAGCCCTCTATTATATGTCAGATATGTGTCAGTATGTCAAATATGTGCCAGATTAGTGTCGGCTCCGATAATCTGGTTCGCTTAGAATGCGTGGCTGGAAAGGCCCGCCTTTTCTACCCGCTGTCGGCTCTCTTCGATTTGACCAACAAATATTCAGCGCTCTTCCGATTTAGCAAATTTTGCTGTTACCTGGGTAATCGCCATCCTGTAGCAGGGTCAGGTTACAGGCGGTCACGTGGTAACACTCGAGCACCGGGCCCAGTACACCCTTCACAAACCAGAATCTCTCCATACTCTCTTTACTCGTCTTCACCAACTGCAAAGCAAAAACAAACCCCTCAAGCATCATTCTACAACCCTGGTTTCTGTACATTACCAAACATAACTCCCCCCCACCCCCCACCCCAACCCAACCAAAAAAAAAATAATAATGAAAAAAATAGCCGATATCCTCTTCCCTCGCAAACATCATCTTAAAAAAAGCCTTAGCAACGGCCTCCACTTCCATCCTGGGCGATAATCCGGAGCAGCGAGGCGACTCACCGTGTAGCGCGTATCGACGCCCACTCCACCGTCGTCGTCGTCGGAATCGGCGTCGTCGGCACAGGAGAGGCTCTGTGCCAGCGAGCGATAGCGCTGTGTCTCGTGCGTGCCACCCTGCTCCCCGTCCTCCTGTACCAATCAACAACAACATTACACCCTGCTCCTCGTCCTCCTGTACCAATCAACAACAACATTACACCCTGCTCCTCGTCCTCCTGTACCAATCAACAACAACATTACACCCTGCTCCTCGTCCTCCTGTACCAAACAACAACATTACACCCTGTACTAGCGCTGTGCCTCGTGCGGGCCGCTCTGCTCCCCGTCCTCCTGTACCAATCAACAACATTACACCCTGTACTAGCGCTGTGCCTCGTGCGCACCACCCTGCTCCTCGTCCTCCTGTACCAATCAACAACAACATTACACCCTGTATTAGCACTGTGCCTCGTGCAGGCCGCCCTGCCCCCCGTCCTCCTGTACCAAACAACAACATTACACCCTGTACTACCACTGTGCCTCATGCGGGCCGCCCTGCTCCTCGTCCTCCTGTACCAAACAACAACATTACACCCTGTACTACCACTGTGCCTCATGCGGGCCGCCCTGCTCCTCGTCCTCCTGTACCAATCAACAACAACATTACACCCTGTATTAGCACTGTGCCTCATGCGGGCCGCCCTGCTCCTCGTCCTCCTGTACCAATCAACAACAACATTACACCCTGTACTAGCGCTGTGCCTCGTGCGCACCACCCTGCCCCCCGTCCTCCTGTACCAAACAACAACATTACACCCTGTACTACCACTGTGCCTCGTGCGGGCCGCTCTGCTCCCCGTCCTCCTGTACCAATCAACAACATTACACCCTGTACTAGCGCTGTGCCTCGCGCAGACCGCCCTGCTCCTCGTCCTCCTGTACCAATCAACAACAACATTACACCCTGTACTAGCGCTGTGCCTCGTGCAGGCCAACCTGCTCCTCGTCCTCCTGTACCAATCAACAACAACATTACACCCTGTACTAGGGCTGTGCCTCGTGCGTGCAGCACTGCTCCTCGTCCTCCTGTACCAATCAACAACAACATTACACCCTGTACTAGCACTGTGCCTCGTGCGTGCAGCACTTCTCCCCGTCCTCCTGTACCAATCAACAACAACATTACACCCTGTACTAGCGCTATGCCTCGTGCAGGCAACCCTTCTCCCCGCTGTGCCTCGTGCGGGCCGCCCTTCTCCCCGCTGTGCCTCGTGCGGGCCACCCTTCTCCCCGCTGTGCCTCGTGCGGGCCGCTCTGCTCCCCGTCCTCCTGTACCAATCAACAACAACATCACACCCTGTACTAGCCCTGTGTCTCGTGTGGACCCTCCTCATCCTCCTGTACCAATTAACAATGCTGATTAAGGTACTAGCGCTGTGCCTCGTGCGTGCAGCACTACTCCCCGTCCTGCTGTTCTAATTAGCAATGCTGATTGACTAAGGTATTACGTTGTTGCTTACCTCCTCAGAGCGGATGATGTCGGCATCGAGGAATCCATCAAGGCACTCTGACGTCATTGTCTCCCAGTCCGCGCACGGCTGAAAGCAATGCCCCTCACACTACACAGCCAACTCCTTCAGGCCTCCCATGGAAATTCCCCACAAGAAAACCGACTTTAAGCCAGACAGTCTCGTTAATCTGAGCATGGGGTGGAACATTTCAATTACAGCTTAAATATGGCAACAGCAAAACCTGCTTTAATACCACACATGATTTTCGAACATTTTAAGATACCTTTCTTAATTAGAGCCTATCCGCATGTCACTGGGATGTGTTTGTATTTAAGATAAACTTCAAAGTGTTAACGATGCAATGTTACCACAAGTAAACGACATGAGATCTTTGACATGCGACCACCAGGCCTAGGGGCGGGCGGGGACACAGCGCTTACCGGCTTCAGAATGTACTCGTATTTGAGCAGTGTGGCTAGATGTGCGGCTCGCTGGATGGCTGCCTGGCGCGAGAACACCACGCTGCTGTCATAGCCCTGATTTGTCCATGACTCGGGATCCGCCAGCGAATAAATTGCATTGGCTGTAAAGACAATGATCCATGACGTAAAGCAAGCACTGGTTGCATAGATAACGCCCCTTGACTGGATGTACACACAACGATCTATGACGTAAACAAGGCAATGACTGTAAAGACAACGACCCTTGACGTAAAGCAAGCACTAGCTGTTCACACAATGGCCCATGACGTAAAGCAAGCACTAGCTGTTCACACAATGGCCCATGACGTAAAGCAAGCACTAGCTGTTCACACAATGGCCCATGACGTAAAGCAAGCACTAGCTGTTCACACAATGGCCCATGACGTAAAGCAATCAATCAGCGTTACTACGCGAGACGTTTACACATTCGAACGTCAGTCCTTTTTTGTACATAATCTTTGTATCACTTCTAACCTCGCATTGAAAAGAAACTGGCGCAGCATTAATTACGCTCACATATCTTTTTGCGACCTCTCACACAATAATAAAATATTAACGTGAATTTACTGTATACAAGCACTAATACAGAGACATTTTTCAAATGAAGAAAAAAAAGGAGAGAGAGAGATTTCCGTGTCGGTGTAGTTTGGCCAATACTTGCCCAGCACGCTGTCATTGATGAAGACTGAGGACACACAGTTGGCGTAATAGGCTAACTCAAACACGCCAGGCAGCGTGGTCACCGGCGTCAACACTTTCCTTGATAAGTCATCACTAACCTCTAAAATCGAATCCAAATAATACATAAAAAAATAACTAAATAAAACGCAAGGAATAGAACACCTGCTCATTTTCTACTGACACATTTTGGTGATGAAATACCTCCATTTTTCGGCTTTAATTTTAAGTTTTAAACCAGCAGAAAGAGGTAGAGAAGACTCTGCCAGGTGAACTAAAACTTCTTCCTCTCAGATCCAAAACCGCGCTGAAGCGGAACGCATTCAGGAGACCACTATGAGTCATCGTTTTTTTCTTTACTCAGGGGCTCATATAAACGCTGGCACTGGTCTGACGACCCCCGCTTCCCCCGTAAAGATCGAAGAACTAGGCCTTAATATCAACCAGGCCAACCAGTCGGGTCAGCCAGGCTTCGGGTCATCAAGGTTTCAAACACTCCGATCAGCCAGGCCTCGGGTCATCAAGGTTTCAAACACCCCGGTCAGCCAGGCCTCGGGTCATCAAGGCTTCAAACACCCCGGTCAGCAAGGCCTCGGGTCATCAAGGTTTCAAACACCCCGGTCAGCCAGGCCTCGGTTTATCAAGGCTTCAAACACCCCGGTCACCCAGGCCTCGGGTCATCAAGGCTTCAAACACCCCGGTCAGCCAGGCCTCGGGTCATAAAGGCTTCAAACATCCCGGTCAGCCAGGCCTCGGGTCATCAAGGCTTCAAACACCCCGGTCAGCCAGGCCTCGGGTCATAAAGGCTTCAAACATCCCGGTCAGCCAGGCCTCGGGTCATCAAGGCTTCAAACACCCCGGTCAGCCAGGCCTCGGGTCATCAAGGCTTCAAACACCCCGGTCAGCAAGGCCTCGGGTCATCAAGGTTTCAAACACCCCGGTCAGCCAGGCCTCGGTTTATCAAGGCTTCAAACACCCCGGTCACCCAGGCCTCGGGTCATCAAGGCTTCAAACACCCCGGTCAGCCAGGCCTCGGGTCATAAAGGCTTCAAACATCCCGGTCAGCCAGGCCTCGGGTCATCAAGGCTTCAAACACCCCGGTCAGCCAGGCCTCGGGTCATAAAGGCTTCAAACATCCCGGTCAGCCAGGCCTCGGGTCATCAAGGCTTCAAACATCCCGGTCAGCCAGGCCTCGGGTCATAAAGGCTTCAAACATCCCGGTCAGCCAGGCCTCGGGTCATCAAGGTTTCAAACATCCCGGTCAGCCAGCTCTCGGGTCATCAAGGTTTCAAACACCCCGGTCAGCCAGGCCTCGGGTCATCAAGGTTTCAAGCATCCCGGTCAGCCAGGCCTCGGGTCATCAAGGTTTCAAACACCCTGGTCAGCCAGCCCTCGGTTCATCAAGGCTTCAAACACTCCGGTCAGCCAGGCCTCGGGTCATCAAGGTTTCAAACACCCCGGTCAGCCAGCCCTCGGGTCATCAAGGTTTCAAACACCCCGGTCTGCCAGGCCTCGGGTCATCAAGGCTTCAAACACTCCGGTCAGCCAGGCCTCGGGTCATCAAGGCTTCAAACACCCCGGTCAGCCAGGCCTCGGGTCATCAAGGTTTCAAACACCCCGGTCAGCCAGGCCTCGGGTCATCAAAGTTTCAAACACCCCGGTCAGCAAGGCCTCGGGTCATCAAGGTTTCAAACACCCCGGTCAGCCAGGCCTCGGGTCATCAGGTTTCAAACACCCCGGTCAGCCAGTCCTCGGGTCATCAAGGTTTCAAACACCCCGGTCAGCCAGGCCTCGGGTCATCAAGGTTTCAAACCCCCCGGTAAGCCAGCCCTCAGTAAAGCTCGGCCAGTGTCCAGACAGGATTAAAAAATTGTCTTGATAATTTGTCGAGTCAGTAGTATTATCATTACATCTGATTTCGGTGGTAGAATTAACGATAAATGCACGTCACATCTTATGTGCACAACTGTTCGAGTTGTCTTCGGTCGAAATTAATTGCAATTTAATTTCAAAATAATGCTATGAAGAAAGGTTCCGTGTACTAGAGAAACCGTCAATTAGTTCGGAACCATTGCACAGTTTTTATCATTCAAAGGATTTGCTATTAGTGAATATTCCCAGCAGTCATCAGCTATAAAAGGCAACAAAGATGCGTTATTTTTTCTTTGTGAATTTAATATGTGATTTCCTTTGAAGTTCCGTTGGATTTCGTATACTTATTTAACTTTACTACGTTTTCCGCACCTTTAACAGTTCTAAACCCGTTAAAAATTGCTAAACATTTATATTTTAGTTCATTATATACTGGGTTTGGGTTGAGGGGTGGGTTTGTTTGTACGGGGGTTTGTTTGCACGGGGGTTTAACTGCACCGGGCTTTGTTTGCACGGGGCTTTGTTTTACGAGGGGTTTGTTTGCACGCGGGTTTGTTTGCACATGGGTTTGTGTGTAGGGGGTTTGTTTCCACGGGGTTTGTCTGCAGGGGGGTTCGTTTGCAAGCGGTTTGTATGCACGGGGGTTTGTTTGCACAGGGGTTGGTTTGCACGGGTTTTTTTTTTTGTGCACGGCTTTTTTTTTTTTTTTTTGCATGGGGGTTTGTTTGCATGTTTTTTGTGAACGGCTTTTTTTTTTGCATGGGGGTTTGTTTGCCTGGAGCACTCGCACTCACCACGGCCAGAGCTGTCGCCAGGGGGCGTCTCGGAGTGCTTCACAGCACCGCCTAGGAGCTCACACGCATGCGCAACCACGTCACTGGTTTTGCCAATAAAACCTATGTCCCGCTTTTTGTTAACAACCTCGGCTTTTAGCCAATCAAAAGCCTTCATCAACTCTGCTAAACTTCCGCCCTGAGGTAGCAAAAAATAACATCAAAAGTTACTGTAAAATATTTTTATCTAATCATCGTGTAAATCTTCGGAATATAAAATCTTATATCAAAACTATAGCGCTATTTTTAGCAATATTTTACGAAATTTCTATATAGTTATGTTTCACAAACTCACAGACTTATTCTGATAAGCTCGAGTAAGCAGTTCGCCAGCTGTGATTTAACAAGCCTAAACATTTTAAAGCATCTCTGCCTACCTGCCTATACTTTGTGAGGAGCAGGAAGGCGAGAAGGTGGGTGGACATGACAGCCTGCGAGTGCATCTGATCTGTCACAAACATGTCACAAACTGTCAGATGTCAAATCCGTCCAAACAATACTCCAAACGTAATATCCCCCCCCCCCCCACCCCATCTGAAAAGAAATCATTCTCTCCAATTTAAATCTCCCAGTAAACTACAGTGCAGTGATGCACCCGAGCATCACTGCACAGCAAACAGGCGCACAACTTAAACCTACTAAGGTTCGTTCATAATTATTTTTCTGTTCGATATACATTTTTTGTGGTCAAATTAATTTCTGGTTTTAGAAATTATATGCACATCAATATCATGTACACTGAATATTTACTTTTTATGCCCAAATGCGATTTTAAGCAACGACTGTCAGAACTTACTACACGCATTAACATGTTACTTGTTAGCAGATTAAAACAGAAGCTAGAGTGTACTGTAGATGACGTGGTCGGCTAATCCCTGAATGGTGGTGCGCATGTCCTCTACCACGATCTCCGTGCCATAGAACGTCTGGTCACTGCCGCGCGGGAACGAGTTATTCCGCAGAAGCATCAGTCCTTTCCCGGATTCATCCAGCGTCGGCGATCCTTCATTAACAAATATTACGACGTCATGTAATTTGTTTTTACCGGACTTCAATTCCTTATTTATATGTTAAGAGAATAGCTGACATTCGTCTTGTATATTATTATTTATGTTTGTATTTATTTGTATGACAGAGAACAATGTTATCAGGAATGAAACGAATGGACGTGGGCGGTATAAATAGGACCGAAGGGGAGAAGGAAGGGGGGGGGGGGGTTCTGTGGAAGAGCCGCCACACGTTTTCCATACATAATCTTACAGGTTATCCACTAATTACATATGCATTTTTTTCTTAAACTTTTTCACCCCTCCCTCACCGCTCCCGCACCCCTCCATCCATTGTACCTTTGTGACGGATGACGTCAATATTCGTTCAGCCAACGATTCCCCTTGCCCCTCCCCTTACCCCTCTGTCGTTGCTGCATGGCTGGTCTCTTACCGCTGTCGTCGAAAGACGCCTGACTGCCCCACGTGTCTGACATGGATCCCAGTGACGCCACGTGATTGAAGCTCTGCGCCACCTCCAGGTACTCCTAGACAACGACAGACACGGCACTTATATCACGGCTACCACGTCACTCACGTCACAGGTACCACGCCTCTCACATCACAGATATCACGTCACTCACGTCACTACTACCATGTCACGTCACGGCTACCTTTCACTCACGCCACGGCTACCATGTCACTGACGTCACGGTTACCACGTCACTCTCGAAACGGTTACCAGTCAACTCACGCCACAGTCACTACGCCACTCACGGCACGGCTACCATGTCACTCATGTCAGGTCTACCATATCACTGACGTCACGGTTAACACGTCACTCACGAAACGGCTGCCATGTCAGGTCTACCATATCACTGACGCCACGGCAACCACGTCACTCACGCCACGGGTACCACGTCACTCACACCACGTCACTCACACCACGCCTACCAAGTCACTCACGTCACGGGTACCACATCACTCACGTCACGGCTACCATACCATGGCTGCCATACTTTGCCAGCATGACAATAAACACGTCAGAACTAGATGCTGTCAGAGAGCAGCAATATCCCCCGTGAAACCCTAAATATTACCCCTATGCAATATCTAAGCTGGACACCCTTCCTTGAAGTCCACTCCGTTTGCATATATGTCGATTTATGACGATTTTTAAAAGCCTGTCATTTTGTCAATTTTGCTTCGATCAAACTGAAACCTTGACGTTGCACATCTTTATACCCTATATGTTGCCTATATGAAATATGAAAGCTGAATTATGCTTCGTTGATATAGAAGTGGTGTCCACAAAGTCCTATACATGTGCACATATGTCTATTTTCGACGATTTTCAAAAGCCTGTCAATTTGTCAATTTTGCTTCCATCAAACTGAAACCTTGACGTTGCACATCTTTATACCCTATATTTTGCCTGTATGAAATATGAAAGCTGAATTATGCTTCGTTGATATAGAAGTGGTGTCCACAAAGTCCTATACATGTGCACATATGTCTATTTTCGACGATTTTCAAAAGCCTGTCAATTTGTCAATTTTGCTTCCATCAAACTGAAACCTTGACGTTGCACATCTTTATACCCTATATTTTGCCTGTATGAAATATGAAAGCTGAATTATGCTTCGTTGATATAGAAGTGGTGTCCACAAAGTCCTATACATGTGCACATATGTCTATTTTCGACGATTTTCAAAAGCCTGTCAATTTGTCAATTTTGCTTCCATCAAACTGAAACCTTGACGTTGCACATCTTTATACCCTATATTTTGCCTGTATGAAATATGAAAGCTGAATTATGCTTCGTTGATATAGAAGTGGTGTCCACAAAGTCCTATACATGTGCACATATGTCTATTTTCGACGATTTTCAAAAGCCTGTCAATTTGTCAATTTTGCTTCCATCAAACTGAAACCTTGACGTTGCACATCTTTATACCCTATATTTTGCCTGTATGAAATATGAAAGCTGAATTATGCTTCGTTGATATAGAAGTGGTGTCCACAAAGTCCTATACATGTGCACATATGTCTATTTTCGACGATTTTCAAAAGCCTGTCAATTTGTCAATTTTGCTTCCATCAAACTGAAACCTTGACGTTGCACATCTTTATACCCTATATTTTGCCTGTATGAAATATGAAAGCTGAATTATGCTTCGTTGATATAGAAGTGGTGTCCACAAAGTCCTATACATGTGCACATATGTCTATTTTCGACGATTTTCAAAAGCCTGTCAATTTGTCAATTTTGCTTCGATCAAACTGAAACCTTGACGTTGCACATCTTTATACCCTATATTTTGCCTGTATGAAATATAAAAGCTGAATTATGCTTCGTTGATATAGAAGTGGTGTCCACAAAGTCCTTAGCTTGAAGAGGGGACGGACGGACGGACGGACAGACGGACGGACGGACGGACAATCTCAAACCTATATCCCTCCGTTTCACGGGGATAACAACACAACTGCATGAGCGTGTGAACTGACTTAAACTTTCCCGCAGCCTGTAGCGCGGGCAGCAAGGACCTAGACGACGGGTGCCTGTTTTTCATTCATGATATCTATATAATTATGATCTCTTGTTATATAGATCCTTTTTACATTCCTTTGATATTTTCACATTTTCAAGGGTATTTTTTCTTTTTCCTCAACGAAATGCCACTCAATGGGGTTTGATTCTGAATTCCCTGACAGATGATCTAACCTACTGCATTCAATTAGCTAAGGAAAATGGTGCGAACGTTAATCCCCCTGCTTACAACCCGAGCCAGATTCGAAGCCGGAACCTTAGGATTACTCGACCAACGTCAGGGCTGGAAAGTAGCTGGGGCTCGGTGACCCAGGCCACCCTGATTCCGGATCCCCTTTCATCATTTTCAACAGCTCAGTTTGGACGCCGTGCCGTACACAATTCCAGCATTGTTTATGCCTATCGTCACATGTGCTGTACAAAATGACAACTGTTCCCCTTGTACGCGTTCTGGGGGAGGAGGAGGGGGCTCTTGTTCCCTTTGCACGCCGGAGGAGGAGGAGGGGGCTCTTGTTCCCTTTGCACGCCGGAGGAGGAGGAGGGGGCTCTTGTTCCCTTTGCACGCCGGAGGAGGAGGAGGGGGCTCTTGTTCCCTTTGCAAGCCGGAGGAGGAGGAGGGGGCTCTTGTTCCCTTTGCACGCCGGAAGAGGAGGAGGAGGAGGGGGCTCTTTTCGTTCCCTTTGTAAGCGCTCCGGAGGAGAAGGAGGAGGAGGCTCTTTTCTCGTTCCCTTTGTACGCGCTCCGGAGAAGCAGGAGGAGGAGGAGGAGGGGGCTGTTGTTCCCTTTGTGCGCGCTCCGGAGGAGGAGGGGGCTCTTGTTCCATTTGCATGCCGGAGGAGGACGAGGAGGAGGAGGAGGAGGGGCCTCTTTTCTCGTTCCCTTTGTACGCGCTCCGGAGGAGGAGGAGGAGGAGGAGGGGGCTCTTGTTCCCTATATACGCGCTCCGGAGTAGGAGGAGGGGGCTCTTGTTCGCTCCGGAGTAGGAGGAGGGGGCTCTTGATATCACATGTGTCTTGGGTGTCAAAAAAGGGGAAAAAAGAGGGGGGGGGGCTAATTTTCAGGCCAGACGCTTTGTGCCGAGTGCCCATTTCGTCAATATAGGGGTAATTGTCATTCAGTACTAAGCGTTTCCCCAAAAAGGGGGTTCTTTCAGAAATGCACTCCGCTTTTAGTTAAGAACTTGGTATTATTTCAAAATTTGAACTAGGCGTTTAGAGGTCATTTTAAAAATTCATGGGCACGCAGGATAACCAGATGGCAGGTGAATGCCTCCCCCCCTCCTTAGGGGCTACGCGCCATGGCGTTTGTCAAGAAAGACAAACAGTACAAGCTAAGGGGGAACATTTCTACTTTGCAAACAATCTCCAATTAGCGAACATTATTTTTTCGAATTTCCAAGTGTCACTTTGAAACCCGCCCCTGTTTCGTGAACACCCCTTCATTCTGCACATTTCACAGTACAGAACAGGTGTTCACAGTACAGAGATCGGCTGCAGCAATATGTAAAGCGATTTCACGTCCACACCATATCTCCACAACATGGACTTGGTTGTGCTTGACTTTATTTTTACTTCACAATCCAGACCAAAAAACCCAGTTAAGTAGCTTAAATGGCTTTTCAAAAATACCCTTATACTGGTTATCGTGGCTTTATCAGCACAAAAATTAACTGGCTTATTTTCGTATTTACAAGAACAGATATTACCTTGAGCGAAAACGGCTGACAGAAATCGACTCGGACATGGCCGAATTTAGAGTAGAAGACCCTGCAGATAGCCCTCCACGCTCTCCAAAACGTCTCCCCGACCTTCGCTGCCCCCTGATAGAAATGAAGGAACATGCATAAAAATGAAGAAGAAGAAGAAGAAGAAGAAGAAGCAGAAGAAAAAGAAGAAGAAGAAGAAGAAGAAGAAGAAGCAGAAGAAAAAGAAGAAGAAGAAGAAGAAGAAGAAGAAGAAGAAGAAGAAGAAGAAGGAAGAGGAAGAAGAACAAGAAGAAGAAGAAGAAGAAGGAAGAAGAAGAAATGTCATTGTGGCGTAAAAAAAATCAGCCATTTTTCTCACTGCGTGGAATTATGGGTTAAAAAACATTGTGTATACGGCCTTAAGTGAAATAAAATCTCAGATTACATCACATGGTTGTATCCGATGATAACCAAAACACTGCTTAACCATTTGAATAGATGGAAAATTGAAATACAGTTATTTATATGTGCGAGTACAAACAAGAATATCCAGCTGAAGCCACAATAACAGTTACAACTCGTCATCAGTTTAACCGCTAATCAGACGAGGGTGCTGGAGCCTTTGGGTTATTAAGCTAGAGTAGTGGTGACTACCATGAAAGGTAAATGGAGACTTTCTGACTTGTCACTCCAGAGATATCCGGCATCCAGAGGACGGTGTTGACCGCAGATAAAGTCCGAGGATATTGGTTTTCATTGTTTTACTCTTATATTCACGTCACTACGTCATGACGTACCATTTGTTCCTGGTTGAAGTTGCCATCCAGGAGTTTCTCGTAGCTAATACTGACAGGCACCAACAACGCATCGGAGATCTTGCCTGTAGATAAAGGACAGGCGATAACTGGTGTTAACTTCTACACTAACAACCCTTATTTTTTTTTGTTATTATTGAGACAAAATATGCTTAATGTATTCATCAATGACGGCCCCATGACAGTTATAGACAATCATAGATAAAGTTATAAAAATTATTGATAAACCATTGACTGATTACGAACAATTCATTATATGATTAGCTTAAAACGTCACGAATTGTGAACCTTCTCAGACTTCAAATCCAAATCCCAATCCTGGAATAGCAATTAAGGCCCTCAAATATTAAAACTACTTCTATTTCATGCATTTTTAAATCCACTGCATCTACACCCGTTTCCGCAACACCAAACAGAGTCGTCTGACTAAGTGAAGCTTCGCCGCAGCTACACTATTTATAGCTCTATATCTAGGCGAAACCGACCTTCGTTATAGGACTCCACGATGACGGAGAGGAGGCCGCCCTTGGGGTAGACGGCCTTGCCGCTGCGGGAGCGCCCTCCCTCCATGAAGAACTCGATGTCCTCCCCCGCACACAGCAGCTCCTCCATGTACTGCATAAAATGCAAAGACCCGCATTGGCACTCTACTGCAACAACTGCGCTCCGTAACTCCCCCCCCCCCATGTACTGAACACAAGCAAGAACCGACACTTGCACTCTACTATAACAACTACTGCGCCCTTTATATACAGTCGGTGCCCCCTTACTGGAGTGGCGGCTAGGGCGATGACACGCTGGCGTTCGTATTCTAAGTGTCACGTAGATCGCCGCACCCAGAAAGTTGGCAGTTACAGCAAATAATTAAAGGAAAAAATAAGATAAAAATACCTAAAAATTCATACACAATATCAGTTTTGTTTCTAATGTTTAGATCAATCAACTTACTGTTTGAAGAATGGATCTGTATACTAAATCCTTCCTGCCAGATTTATCTAAAGTTCTCCGGATGAAAAATCCACCCAGACCTTTCATTAACCTCCTGCGAAACAAAATACGAGGGTGACCATCAACATGTTAACGTGTGTGTAACAAGACGGCAGTCAACGTCCTTAGAAGATAACTGGGGACGGGGAGGCGGAGGGGGAGGGGGTTTGTGACTCCTACAACAACGGTTCAAACAACTTTATTCCACGCCCGAGAATTCACAACCGGAACTATGTAGTCACTGTGCTGCTTAGTTCTCAGGATACAACCAATAATTGACCGCTCTACCCCCCCCCCCCCCTACTCCCCCCACCCCACCCCCGTCCCCCAGAGCTTGGTTATACAAAGCGTAGCAGGCGAAACATGTACCCGAAGAAGGTGATGTTGAGGTTATCGCCGGCGGCTATGTGCGGCGCTTTGATGTCCCAGTGGTAGAGAATGAACGTCAGTAGTATGTAATCGAGATGGCTGCGGTGACACGGCAGATATACCACAGGCACCGGCAACTGACAAACAAGTCAACAACAACGTCAACATAACCAACCCTTACATAACCACACACACTACATACAATTACAAAATATCACTGACCATTTTTATTTCTTTATTAGCTTAGCATTTTTTTATTTTAACATTTTGCGAAAAAAAAATTTTCAATTTCAAATTTTCAAGTGACTACACCAATATTCCCTACTCAAGAATATTGAGGAATAACTGGTGAATGACAAATAAAGGCACCGGTTTCGATCCGTACCAATGCCATGATCTCCCTGCTCTGGCCATGACCTTACCGCCTCTCATGTTAGGGCTTAAGACGTGTACCCTTAACAGACCATTTTTTTTGCCAGAAGGCTCACCTGCGAGGCCTTCTTGAGCATGTCCAGCTGGCCTTTATGGACAAGGATGGACGACAGGAGCCGGCCTAACAGGTTGTGCAGGAACCAGCCCGTCAACCTGCGCCAATACAAACACTGACTCGCGTCACGACGCAACGCCTCAGCTGTTACGTAATCAACGTATGAACGGAAGAAAACAAACCTACATAGATTGTTCAATCATCTACGTTGAATGTTGCTTATAGCTTTACAATTTTATCATTGAAATTTCAATGTTTTAAGGTGTATCTGACCGATGTATAAAAGGTTCGCAAGTTTCAGACGATATCACCGTGCCATTTTAAAATCGTGGCAATTATTCAAAAAGAAAAAAAAACAAACAAACAAATCCGTCCATTATCATATGATATAAACATTGATCAACAACCAATTTACGAGTTATCATAGTTTTAGTTGTAAATAATAGTATCTGATTTAGTCCCAGCCGACCCTTTCCATCTTCTTGGGACAGAAAGAGTTAAGTTCCTATAACAGAAATGGAAACAGAGCTATGATTCCCGCTGTCATCAAGGACTATATCTTATTGACCACCATAAACAACAATTACCTGATCAGTTTATTTGAGATCGACGCCTTCATGCGATTTAGCGTGTACTTGGCTTTACCCATCAAACTCCGTTGAACATCTTTAGGCTTTGAATTTTCATCTAAACAATAAAGAAATCTAAAGAGTGCAATGGTTCTCATTAACCTTATCTCTTATGGCAAAAAAAAATGCACACAAAAAACTGATATCATAAATAAACTGTGATAAGACAGGCAGATTTAAATGCACAAATTTACAATCTACACAAGCTTTCCGTATAAAACAGGACCAATATATTCGCCTCATACGCACTAGTAACCATGTGCCTACCCAAGCTACCACTCGTGTACACGCGCCTCTCGCGGCTAACACTCGTGCGCATACCCCGTCCACGTCACCACTCGTGTACACGCGCCTCTCGCGGCTAACACTCGTACGCATACCCCGTCCACGTCACCACTCGTGTACACGCGCCTCACTGGGCTAACACACGTACGCATACCCCGTCCACGTCACCACTCGTGTACACGCGCCTCTCGCGGCTAACACTCGTGCGCATACCCCGTCCACGTCACCACTCGTGTACACGCGCCTCACTGGGCTAACACACGTACGCATACCCCGTCCACGTCACCACTCGGGTACACGCGCCTCACCGGGCTAACACTCGTACGCATACCCCGTCCACGTCACCACTCGTGTACACGCGCCTCTCGCGGCTAACACTCGTGCGCATACCCCGTCCACGTCACCACTCGTGTACACGCGCCTCACTGGGCTAACACTCGTACGCATACCCCGTCCACGTCACCACTCGCGTACACGCGCCTCTCGCGGCTAACACTCGTGCGCATACCCCGTCCACGTCACCACTCGTGTACACGCGCCTCACTGGGCTAACACTCGTACGCATACCCCGTCCACGTCACCACTCGCGTACACACATCTATCCAGGCCACCAATTTTCTCTCTTTTGTTTGAAGATGACAAGAAAACCACTTATCAATATGTGTGACCAATCAAACAAAAACCACAGTTCACGAAGTGGCTCTTTATCGTTTAAAACAAAAAAAGTACGTGCACTACCTCAGATGTTTTGACACTTTCTTATTTCAACTGACCTTGTTCGAGGACTTGATCAGCTGTTTTCTGAATGGCCTCTGTAAGCCTTTAAAGTGCAACAAAAGCCGCAGTATATCATGTTGAACCGGAGTAGACTTTTACCAATCAGTTTCAACGTGTTAGGCTATTTTTAATGCCGGCTTAGTTGTCACTAAGACATAAAAATGCTATTAACTGTCCAAGAAAACATCATAAGCTTTCAACCATCTTTCAACCCAAGAAGTTTGCTTTGTTAAAATATGACACTATTATATAACAAAGTGGTCATGACTTTGTTTTTACTACAAAAAAATTAAAATAATAATAATAATAATAAATAAATAAATAAAGTTTTTTTCCTAAAATTTGATGATGTATTGTTATTTTACGTCAAAAATGGTGGAATACACGACGTACCGCTGGCTTGAGAGAACCTTTGACGACACATTCGCATACTGGTGTTTTAGGGGCCTGCTGAGGGTGTGAGCGATAATAGGGAATCTACGACTGATGAGGTCACGGTTACTGGCTGGCAGGTGCAGGATATTTGTTGTGCCACTATCCTTCAACGAGTCCTTGTAAAACCTTTCCTGAAGTGATAAAAATCCCTTTCGTCTTCAGAGTTACTCTCGGTATTACCAGGGACTCATTTGGGAAAAATGAAAAGCGCGTACTGGTACGCACCCCGGTCAAAAAACTGCGTACCCCAACGTAAAAAGTGCGTACCAATATATATGCAACTGGCCTGGTGTTAACAGATATTAATATGCATAAAATGTCTGACCGAAGGGCGGAAAAAAAATCCAATCTTGCAAACGAAATGATCAAATTTGGAGGTACAATAGTACGATGGGTACGCAGTGCCCTCCTCAAAGTGCCTACCCCTCGCTAAAAGTACATACCAGGGTACGTGCCCTCTCTCTGAAAGTGCGTACCAATCGCCAAAAGTGCGTACGGTACGCAGAGTACGCGGCCCAAATGAATCCCTGTGTTACCGATAAAGCAAGAATCCTAACTTATTTACCCGGGGGAGGGGGTGGGCTACGGTGCTGCCAGTGAGGAAGCACATCATACAGCAGAACACTGACTGATTTACCCCTTTTTTTTTCTCCTGCGACTCCAGCATTTAGGTGGATCACATAAGGTTGACCGTGCTGCTGGGGACACAGAGAGGGGCAGGGGGGAGTAGCTACGATGCTGCTGGTGATAAAACACATAAGACTGACCTTGCTGCTAGGAACACAGGAGCAGCATCGACCCATGAAGGGACGCGTCCGTCCGCTCACCGCAAGCTCTGTGGGATAAACCTTGAAATGCCCTATGGTGGAATTAGTTATCGAATGCTGAAATGAAAACAAAAATGACATTACATTTTTTTCTTCACCGGATCATATGTGACGTTAATTATGTCATGTACTAAGTATTTTTTTCGCCAATTGTGCACTCCACAAAATGTGCTGTAGATGTTCTACTGTGCGTACCGGGAGTTTCCGAAAAGAAGCCCTGGGCTTCCAAACGGAAACTCGACATTTTGAGACTCTCATACTGAAACCAAACAACAAATACAAAATCCGGGACTTCTATTAATATTTCGGAAATTCAGTTTTTTCCTGCTCGAGGAATAAAGCTGGGTACAGGTAGGGTAATACTCCGGAAAAAAGGCGTCACTACGGGTTGTTTTGTGCAGACTGAAGGAGGCGTTAGTAGGGGCAAAAGGATTAACCGCGTCAGTAATAAGAGTAAATACTCCGGGGTACTCCAAGAAAAGAGGTCCAATGGGGGGGGGGGGGGAGCGGGAAGCGTTTATTCCAAAGGATTTTTTATTGTGACCATTTTAAAACCAAATAAAACATCGGGGACTTCTATTCGGAAACAGTTTCCCAACAAAAGCCTCGGGGTTTCTAGATGGGGCAGCTTCTTTTCCAGGTATTGTTTAAACACGTATTACAATCTGTGAGATTTCACTTAAACTGCTTCAAAGCAATAACATACTTAAGGCGCTGGATGAGATGATATAACTGGCCCGCCTATTGTAAACAAAATCTTGGCTGAAACACTACGCCACAATAACCAGTCAATACTTGTGAACAAAAGCCACCCACTATGGAGAAAGGCTGCTGCCCGTTCCTACGCCTCGCCTGCCTCGTCCGGCGCACTGGAGCGGGTCCCAAGTCTCCAAACTTGTCCTTCCAGGCCTGCCTACCGCTGCTGGTCACCTGCCGATAGCCCGCGTCCGAGCCCTCCGCGGTCGTCTGCATCAGATCAATCACACGGCGGACTTCTGATTGAAAATTTCGAACGCGTTATTATCGTCAACGAAATCTCACTCTTTATGTGCAGACTGTAAGAAATGAGGTTCTTTAGACCACCTCTATACTCACTATCAATAAACTAAGGTGCCAAGTCGTCATCAATAAATAAACCCCGTATTATCTGGTGCCCAAATCATACTGCATTGAAAAAATCTGCATAAAATAACTTGAGTTCAAAAACAAACCTGGAAGGGGCTGTTGTAGGGGTTGCGACTTTCCCACTTCTGGTAGACAGACTGTAGACCAGGCAGAGGACCGCCCACCGCCGCTTTCGCCATAATCTCAACCGCCAAATCACGAAAAACCACTATTAAGAATTTCACCCAAGTATCTTCCAAACCCCAGTTCTTCTTTAGAAATAGACTTCAAGTTTTTTATGCATTAGAATCCGTTCTTTAAAATGTCCATCTCAGTTCTTCAAGAAACGTTTTAAATATTTTTTACTTATAAATAAACAATTTTATTTTAGTCACGTTAATACGTAGGTAATTGTTAACAGTTTTCTGCTGAGTAAAATACCTTTGATATGCAGTAAGTTTTGTTTCCAGATCCCACGGTGTATACACGTCTTTGCCATGCAAATCCACTGCGAAGAATATCCTCCCCTAATTTCGTTTCACCTGGACTGAAAAGTGGAACGTTGAATCAAGATGTGTCAAGATGCTCTTAAATCAATGATAAAGGGTTTGTCGGTCAGGATAATCGCACTACCTTGGAGCACTGCGCCCAGCTGTACCAATGAATTTTCGAGCAAAAAAAAAAAAAAACACTCGAAATAAACAAACACCGAAATGTATTTTACTACATAAAGTTATGCCAGTAATACAATCGTATTTTTTAAAACGATGCGCAATATTGCAATGGGTAACATATAACGAAAACTTCCCTTACACCTGGGCTTTTTCCACAGAGCTGGGTTTTTTTCCGTACATATGGGCTTTTTCCATATACCTGCCATTTTTCCATATAGCTGATGTAAATACGTCAATCCCATGCACCTATTTTCCGAGAGGTTACTACTGTTTCCACAAGATTTTGAACACAAGTCATGAGATCATTGTCCATAAAAAATGTATCAAATCTTTAAGCAGCGTTTTTCTCTCACAAACCGAAATAACGTTTTTGTTTCTCTTGTGAAGTTAGCGATGGTTTAATGACACGGCAAAGGCACATAACGACTCTTAAATCAAGTTGTCCTGTTTTATGGTCATTTGGAAGAACTGTACATTGATTTGTTTTTAGTTATAAATAAATTAAAGTGATTGTTGATCCCCTTTTAGACGAGTAGACTGTGATGAGCATCTTTGAAATATACAGACGCCTGATATGAAGTTTGAAACATCAAAGTAATTCCGGTTTTGGAGGCTTTGGCTCATATAATGTTTTTTCCTACAGTTCATTAAATTTATCTCAATCTAAAATTACTCTGATATCACCATCTCCCTTTTGTGTAATAAATATACTGGGGATAAATTCTCCGTCTTCTGTGCAATTTTAACGGCAGTTTTTTATCCCTTTGGTAGATTTGGTTTTAAAATAAATGAAACTTTTCTTGCCATTCCGTAGAGCAAACCCTGCTCTAAGGACACCTTGTATATTAGGAAGACCTGGGGATTAGAAACAGTTCACGTCAGACTGTTTTAAAATCCCACTGACTTCCATACTAACAAAACCTGTATAACAGAGACACCTAGCTATTAAGGACTATGGACAGCACTTTTACCCGTAACTCAAGTTTTACACTGAAGCAGTGTCGCATTAAGTAAATGATGAACTTAAGCGCTTTTCACGCTACAGACTATTGTTTGCCAACACTCCGTGCTTACCCCTTCCAAATTTCATCGTATCCAGCTACGCTAAAGGAGTTTTGTGGCATCTGCAAAACGTCAACTGCAAACATCTTGAAAACGAAAGAGGTTTATTTGAACCAGATTAATGAAGCTGAGAAACTTGATGTGAAAACAGCACTGGAAGGGCGGGTGCCAGACGTGCAAACGACCAACTGGTCCAGTTTCCATGCTCATTCCACAGGCCCACTTTGACCGAATTGTGGTGCAGAGCAAGGAACCTTATCTCTCAAAGCAAGTCTCTATGATAGAGAAAAAAGTCACCAGACAAAACAACTTTTTTATTATAGTTTGTCAGTTCTGTTTTTGATCTCAAACAAACCCTCTACCTGACTATGGGTACACCTCCCTATTAGGGACAAAAAGGCTAAGCCACTTAGGTGCCTTTAATATACACGTTTTACTTTGTCCAAATCCATATCCTTGAGATTTTGCTTTGCATCTTTGGGGATTTTGTTTTGTAACTTTGGGGATTTTGTTTATCTCTTGAATCTACGGTTCGTTCCAACATATACTTACTGACCTACAGCTAGCAGTTCTCTTTTCGGGGCTTAATTTTTAGTTTATATGGTGAGCCGCTGAAAAGCTCTTACAGCGTTCTTCTGCTTCATGTTCACCTGCTCTTGAGCTATATCCTTTGTCACGTTTAATGCTTTCACGAACTATAGTCCTTAGACTTCAACGAAATTCTCAAACTTGATTAAAGAGTGCTTTTGTAATTGTATATTCATTGTATATTCATTCACAATGATGGTTTCGTCATCCTATCTGACCGCCTTTGCTAGTTCTGTTATCAGAACTATGATTCTTTCTGTCATAGGAAAACTGCAAGACTGACTCCTATTACTCTTATTATGGGATGCATTACAGCTGAAAGTATTAGAAATAATAAGCGAATTCGAACTTTAAAATCTACTGAAACATTTTCTGCAGCATACTAGGTCAAACTTAAAAAGAACAGACGCCTGTTTTAAACAGCATACTAATTCCGGTTTTGGAGGCTTTGGCTCACATAATGTTTTTTTCTACAGTTCATTAAATTTATTTAAATCTAAAATTGCTATGATATCACCATCTCCCTTTGGTGTAATAGATATACTGGGGATAAATTCTCCGTCTTCTGTATAATTTTAACAGCAGTTTTTTTCATCCCTTTGGTAGACTTAGTTTTAAAATAAATGAAAATTTTCTTGCCATTCCGAAGAGCAAACCCTGCTCTAAGGACACCTTGTATATTAGGAAGACCTGGGGATTAGAAACAGTTCACGTCAGACTGTTTTAAAATCCCACTGACTTCCATGCTAAGAAAACCTGTATAACAGAGACACCTAGCTATTAAGTACTATGGACAGATCTTTTACCCGTAACTTAAGTTTTAAACTGAAGTCGACCTGTATATGGAGGACAGCAGTGTCGCATTAAGTAAATGATGAACTTGAGCGCTTTTCACGCTGCAGACTATTTTTTGCTAACACTCCGTGCTTACCCCTTCCAGAGTACATTGTTTTTACTAAAGATTGTAAAGTTTCTGAAACATTAAGTGACAACTTCTTAACTTCGAAACAAACATTTGACTTGAGCTCAGGACCGCTCTGTTAGCACAACATATTTAAGTCGGTGTCAGTTTTTAACAAATTTGCATCATGGACAACACATTATAAAATGTAAATACATTCGACCAGTTATATATAGCATTAATGTACAGTATAAAACTTTGATCCTAAAACACCGATAATATTTCAGATAACTTTTATTTCCAAGGTTAAATAACTCCAAATTTCACTGTTATTGAGAAAAATCAAGCTTTTTAGTTCATTTTCTCTTATTTACTTCGAGTTTTACCTCATTAAAATGTGACAGGGGTTTCAATCTGACCATGCGCTACAAGTAGGAGGCCCTAATTGAAAGAATATTACGAGTTTTTAATATTTTTAGGGAACTATACCTTGAACGACACAGAACAAACAGGTACCACTGACGGGAAGGCGAATCAAACATTGCCAATACAAAACACAGCAAATGTCTGGTATATAGACAATACAAACACAAAAGTAGACATTGTGTTTCTAGGTTAAAAAGTACACAAGACAGAGAAATAAATCGGCGGTCTGCACATGAACCAATCATAAGTAACAATACAAAAATAGGCCGCAGAAGTCAAGATGGCGGCGTCAACAAAACCAGCTAATCATTATGGCCAGACTTGTTAACTGTTTCTTGTACAACAAATGATACTACAGTGGAACCCGGTTATAACGAAGTTTGTGGGACCTGGCAAAAGTGTTTGTTATAACCGATATTCTTTATAACCGATATTTTCAACATTTCCTGATTACACGGTCATTTTTTTAATGTACCCATGTCGGACTTAAACTTGAGTGCTTTGTGAGTATTTGTTTAAAATACAGTAAATTATTTAAAATACAGTACCTTGTTGAAACGAATCACTAAAACAAAAACAAAATAAACAAATCACGACAATTTACTGATATGTCACATTTTCTTCAGTAAATGCTGAACCAATAATAACATGAAGTGCTTTCTGTCTTCGAAACTGTTAACTCACAATACTAACTGGCTATTACTTTTAGTCTACTAAAATAGTTAAACGATAAAACATCCCCATTTGGTCAGTATTGTATACATCGTTCGTTGAATATTTATCCAAAATCTGAGTGAAATTGGTACTGTACCACTTATGAACTTTACTCACGTTCAATGATTTTGATTCGCCATTGACCTTCTTTAAACAATGTTATTTGGTTTATTGGTGTTGAAGTCCCTTTCAGCGATCTCAGCTCTGTATCAGGACTACCCTGCCACATTATACTGAAATGGGCCATTCCAGTTTGAATCCCTAGGGGATCATAATTGACTGCACAGCTAATGGGCAAGAGCAGGATTCGAACCCGCACCGGCTATACACCCTAGACCTGAAGACGAGCGCTCTACCAACTGAGCTACCCGCCCCCTGTGAACAATTATGTCATGGCGAAAGCCCTGAAGCCAACCATTGCCAGGACAGAACTCTGAGTAGCCAAACTTAACTGCGAAGTCTTGGACCTTCGTTCCCAAAACCTTTTTCAACTTCTTTAATTGCTTTGTACTTAAATTTCTGAAGAATTCCCAGTTCTTTTTCGCTTCGAAGCCATTTTCATCAACTGCAATATTCATCGCCTTTTATTAACCCTGTGCTACGTATGGGCATTAGCTACTCTGGGTAGTTTTGTTTGAGGGAGATGCTTTGGTATTGTTTGCAAGCAACCCGTGACGCAAGAAGCTCAGATGCCAACAGTAACAATTAGTGCTGGGAACTCGCACCCGAATTGGTATTCGAGTTCTCGCTCAGCTTTTTCGAGTATATTCGAATAATATTCGAATATTTTGTCTTTGTTCGACACGCCATAGTAATTCAATTGAAATATCAATTGGAATATTCTGTAACTATATTAGTACAAATTATATTACCCCCAATATTGCCAAGCATTGAATATCTAATAAAAATTGCTTGCCCATACTGGATTTTATTTGTCAAAATTAGTAACACGTCTGCAATAAAACCGACGAGAAAACGGCACACTTCATTGAACTGGCACTCTTCGATCCTGAGCGGCTAAGCTCAGCCGCCATTTTGGATTTCTGACTGGACGCGAAACTGCGCAATTCGGGTTTTATTCAAAGTTTAACAGAAAGTAAGTTGATTTTGGTAGTAATTTTTATAGCAAAGGAAAGCATTTAAGGCATACAGCATTTTGGTATAATTTTTTTAGGGTAAAAATAAGAAATTTGTGTGCAATTTTTTTTCTTTGGCAAAACTTAAGTGAAAACTGAAAATTCTCAAATTCTCATATATTTAGTCAAGTGTACAGGATTTCATATTGGTTAAGCATATATCAGGTGTTTAAAAATTACATTACCTTTTTCATTTTGTTGAACAGTATTTTTTAAGTCGTCTAAGAAAAAATAGTTATTGTATTACTTTTTTGTTCGAATCGTTGCGTGCGTTTTAAATGCATACAACATACTCATTGAGTTAGTTTTCTTAAACTGTTAGTGCTACTGCTGTGTATTGTTATTTTTTCTTATCAGAATTTCTTTCATGTTCTAAAAGCACATTTATTTCAAAAGTTAGTTATTGTAAATAACTACAGCATATTGAGCAATATTATTAAGTTGTTTTAAGATATGCACTGAATTTATGACACCAGTTACAAGTCAAAAACTATTTTTCAAATGTATGTAGAACTGAATTGAGGTAAGCATGGGATAATTTCTAGTTCAAGTGTACATTCTAGATCCTGTTTCTTATGATTTTGTATTTGTATTGAAGTTTTGTTCAGTATAGAAAAGCCTAAATAAACACAGATAAGATATTCACGTGCTTTAATATTATCGAATATAATCGAATATCTTTTTCATAATCGAATATTGCAGATCGAGCGAGTACTCGAACCATTCGAGTACTCGTCCCAGCACTACTAACAACTGCAATTCACATTAGGTATTAGTGGTAAAGGGGGTGATCGGTTGATGCCTCTATTTTACTTAACAGCGCGGCGACTAGTGCTCAAGGATTGTGTCAATAGAATCCAACAGCATGCGCTGTTGACTTCCACGCTTTCAAAAAAAAAGCGTAGGCCCAAAATGTGTTCATTATAACGGATTATCGGATAGTACGAATTTTATGCACTAAAGCCAATGGGAAAAAAGTTGCGACCGATACTTCGTTATAACCGATTTCGTTATAAATGGGGGCCGCTGTATTCAATTTAATGCGGGAATATTATGAGATAAACTTTCTCAAGTATATGGTGCTAAGGATATACAAGAAAAAACGGGTAAAGTGGGTTACGGTCTGTCTGGATCAAATTTCTAATTCTTGTGTCAGGTGTACTACTTGTATGTGGTCTCATTTTAGCACACAGTGTGGTCTGTCAACACTCCAGACACTAGAATAGGTGAACGTACGAAAGTTGGTCAGAATGTGAACATTTTGGTACATTTAGCACCCACATCTTTGAACCTTTTGAATGAATAAAATAAAGTTTATTTCTTTTCATTTAAAACGGTCCCGGCGTGCGCTTGCCGGCAAGTGTCACTGTCTAAATTAGTCCCAGGTGATGCCCACCTCCTCCTAGTCCGGGTAGAAAAGTGGTGATGGACTAGGGTCACATGGGACTATGTCTAAGTAAAAGACAACGAAATTTTTCCTGGCTTGTAACTGATTGAAACACCCCTCTAAACTCGGCCTGTGACTGGTAAACTTTTGGCACCCTACTCGTAGATTCTCGACAGCGAACACGCAAGACGTCTACCCCAGACATCTTGGTCAATTGCAGCATGCAGCTTAGGGAACAGTTCTTTCAGCAACCAAAATTCAGTTCACCTCAATTCCCTTCCCTCTTATCCACGCATAAGCGTATGTATGCCCCACCTTCTCCCTTTCCTTCTCCCTTGCCGCATTAATATTGCACAAGTTATATCAGTATGTTGCAATCTCGCCCAATCCCATCCAAAAGTATTTAATGTGTAATTTAGATAAGATACGTAACTGTTCATTCCTCATATTTAATTTACACCCTGCCAGCCCTCTTTCTTTGGCGAGTTAGCAGTTTTAGTGCCAGCTGTACAACGCACAAGTTAGATACACCATATGCCGTTATGCCCGGAAATAAAAATCTCAATAAAAAAGGTACATTCTTGGCAAGGGGTCCTCAATGGTCACCAAAATGCAATGCAGATGAACCAAAAACACTCAAACAATCTCAATCAATTGACCCACTATTATTTGCAAATATTTGCCTGTGTACCCACTCTTTTCTCCCAATCTAGCTCCAAGAAGCGGTCCGCTAATAAGTTTCCAGGCACCACTTCAAAGCCTCGCTATATAACGATAAGCAAGTCAACTGCGCTCGCTTTGAGGCACCCCTGTGGCTACTTTGTGCGAGATTCAACGACCCATAAGTTTTTATTGCCATAAGCTTAAGGCCCTCAAAGTATAACGGTAATAATATAAAACTTCTGTGTTACGCTTTCTTTAAAAGAAAATAATACGGAAATAACCCCAAATTTCCCGCAATAATTGACATTTGTTCGTATACAGGGAGCATACTTTATCACGTGAAAAAGAAACAATAATTTTTGCAATTATCCACAAAAACACTTTTAAACTGATATTTCAAAAAGAACGTAAAAGATAAAAAGCAAAATATTGTGGGTATACAAAATAAATTTATACGTAATTCTGCATCTATTAACTATTTTAGTATATATTTTATAAATAAACTATAACCCCTTTATTTAAATTTTCGGTCCCTTGAATTTGGTCAAGTGACATTTAAAGGCCAGAATGTAAACAAACATTTGACACGTGGGTGCGGAAGCTAACTTTTCTGCACTTTTATGAACAAATAAAAGATATACAGCTCACTAAAAACTGTGCCTTTTTTTAAAGGGCATATTGGGCATGAACTTTATGCAAATGTTTGACTAATAGGGGCCGATATGCAGGATTCGTGCCTCAGAACATATGAAGTTGACCCATATAAGTGGAGCAATGCAAGGCTTCGTAGCTCTGACAGCGAGATATACGATGTTATACAAGTCAGAGCAGACTCGGAGCTACTCCCAATCGGGCCTTGTAACCCAAAAATCTGGAGTAAAGACACCATTACCGGTGGGCGATAATATAAATCCACATAAATTCGATAACTTTACGCTCGTTCACAATGACAAACAAAACATTTTACTACAATGCAACAAACTGACCTTTATATAGTCACACTTCAAAACAAAAATATTTGTTTGCGTACATTTATTTGTCGTATAACAACTCAACAACCCGTTTCCGACTGTTACCGGCTGTACGCATGAGAAGAGTTCCACCTATTGTGATAAGATAACCATAAGATAAAGTTTATTCTAATTTCAAACAGGATACATGCAATGCACTAAGTAACTAAAAGAATAAAATGACAGATAGCAATTGGTCCTAAGAAAACCGTTTACAGTAAATTCTTTAAAAGTAGTATTTCGTTTGAGAAACTAGAAAGGCGTAGCTGGAAGTTGTAATAACTTGTACAGAGAGCAGGTCCTTACACACTCGATCATTAGTTCTGAGGTAGTTACACAAGACTATGTCATACTATAGCACACAAAAAATTTATAACTAATAACAATGCTGAATCTGAGAAAAAAACACACATATCTGAAGTAAAAACTGCTATGTAATATCAATTAAGCGTCTTTGTATTGTAAAGTTTGTATTTAAAAGCCCCTTCATTTTTACTTGATCTAATGTTTTCGGGTGAATAATTCCAAATTTTTGCACCTGCAACCGAGATACAATTTGACTTGAGACTATGAATGTTACTGGGTCAGGTATTGTGGTGCGCTTTAAACATTATACATGCCGTTTTAAGCTTTACAGTTTGTTATAATTTCAATAATTTACAACTGATAAACAGAGTATAGTATGTTTATAATAACCAACATTATTTAAGATCCTAATGGCCTTTACCAACATTATTTATGATCCTAATGGCCTTTTTTTGTTTAATAGTTAACACTTGTAATTTGCATTTATATGTATTTGCCCATATTTCTGAACAGATTGTAAGGTAAGGTAAAAACAACGAATTATAAACTGTAATTATAGCGTTTTGTAAAAAAAAAGAACTTTATACATTACTGCTAGAGATTTTGACAACTTATTAGAAACGCGATCAATTTGGTCATGCCAGTTTAATTTATAGTCAACAAGAATTTCCAAAAACTTCGTTACGTGAACTGTTTCTATTTCTTGTCTATTAATATTTATTTTCACAACATCACTTTTACTGAAGACAGAATTGAATCTTCCAACTAACATAAAATTTGTTTGATGATAATTTGTTTATATTAAACCACACTTGCACTTTATATAATTCTAAACTGATTTCATTTGCTAATTGATTCACATCATATACACTTCTAACGATATTAGTATCGTCAGCAAACATAATAAAGCGCAACAAATTCTACAAATTACAAATATCGTTAATATAAAGAATGAACAATTTAAGGCCTAGGATCGAACCCTGGGGTACTCCACAAACCACTTTAAGAAAACTGGATCTGGTATTTTCAATTTGTACAAACAGTGATCTGTCAGTCAAATAACTTTTGGTCCAGTCACATGCCACACCTCTTATAAAATAATGATTTAATTTACTAAGTAATACATCGTGATTCAGAGTGTCGAACGCTTTCTTTAAATCTATAATGGTAAAAATTTTTCATTTAATGAGGTGCATATTTTTTTAATCGATTCTAAAAGTGCATTACTGGTAGATCAGTGTGCCCTAAAACCATACTGACTGTTACTTAATATATTATGTTTATCAATAAATTCCTACAATCTTCTGCCAAAAAAGCTTTTCCAAAATTTTGAAAAACTGTGGCAAAAGTTAATGTATTAAGATAACGTATTAAAAAAATTCCAGTCTGGATCAACTTTCTTTCTCAAATATTTTGTCACTTATGTCTAGTCTCGAGATGAGGTACGTAATTTCATCTTCGTCTAGCTGATGAAATAGAAGTATCGCAGCACAAGCTTCACAATAATAATGAAATCTTGAGTCGCCCTTTTCTTTAGTTCTTGCTTCGAAAGCCTAGCGCATATTCCATGGACCCAAAATAAGCAGAGGACGCATTGTATGGCGTCTGATTTGACCTCCTTAGTACAAACACTACACGGATAGTAATCATTTAATGTAATGGCTTGTGTCCAAAACTCATTAGTCCTTGTAATACACAACATATTTAATGTTCGGTAAGTTGTTCCACTTGTTCAGAGTTCTTGATGTGAACCTTCTTTTCATTAATCTTGTTATAGAAATTACAGTCGAGTGTCCAACAATTTTGAATTCTACCGTTCTTCTGCATCTCTCTGGCAAGCTTGAACATGTTAGCATTTTTGTGGTCAAATGCTCATTATTGAAGATTTGGTACCTTTCAGTTTCCTACGTGCTTGAAATTACCTTTTTCCTCGCATTATTGGCAAAGGGAATTATGCAAAGGGAAGGCGGTTTATCATTTCTTTTCGGCAGCGGATGCAATATCCGAACGAGAGCACCACGTCTAAGTTGGTTTTAGCAAATTTAATAATGTTATCCGTCATGATGTCACTGTATCTCGCATTTGATACATTTTGCTCTAGTTTAGACTGCGACAGTTCATCAGGCATTGACCCGAGAACAGAGTCAGATCTATCCGGAACTGCTTGACTGTACGATTGTGTGATGTTTAGTCCCGAGATGATAAGGTGGTCTCTTCATTTGTGCTCGTCCATTTGGGATTGTAGCTCTTTCACTTGCTCCTGACAAGCCTTTGTCTCACTTTCCGCGTTGAATTATAAAACAGTTAACCTCTGACGGGATCTATCTGTCATGTGCAAACACAGACTGATATTTTAAAAGGTAGTTCCTTCTTTATAAGTGCTATTTTTGCGGAGTCCCCAGCGGGTCTGTGGAGTACAAAGGCAATATACAATATAGGCCGCACTGTAGTAGAAGTTGGCTGTTGGACAACAATATACTCCCACCCAGCCACTAAAAACTGGCATTTTTTCATGTATTTGTAGTCCTGAAAATAGGTTTCACGGACCCATATAAAGCACTTAAGTGGAAATATTACGCAACTTTTGAAGTATAATTGTGGGATGACAAGTCTGCACACATGTTATTATATCTGCCTTTACACGCACCTTGGCACGTATTTAACCGAAGTATTCAATTACTTAATACTCATTTTTATGAGAAGAATATCTTGTAGACGTAGAGGCCATCACTGTGGGTTTTCCAATAGAACGTTTGCGGGAAATTACTTCAACGCAAATTTTGAACGGGTTTCCCTGTTATTATATTTACAACCAACCGACCAATCAGTGTCGGTCATGTCCAGTTATGTGATCGAACCGTAAAAAAGTTATCGGACAGTCGAGTTGACACGGCGTAGTTCACATCATGGCCGTACATCGACAACAAAAAATCTGATTAGTCGCCTTCTTCCTCTTCTTGAAGGCTTTCTTTCCGCCAGATTGCTGTGAAATCCTGCAAGAAGAAGTTCTATTATAAACCATTGATTAAGCAGTAACGAAAGAGCCAAGACTGTGCAAACTAGCTAACGTATCAGTTGTGTATTCTTGCAAAAGTGTTTAATAATGTTTGGCCCAACAGCCAACTCGTAATAACCCAAACATTGACTCGCCATTAGCATTGCGTAAACAGCACCTTACATGTCTAGCCCGATGAACTTCTATTGACAGCCTCTTTCGAATTACATCTTTAGGTTCCTTAATTGTATCATCATATGCTAGCAATATCGTTTTCTTTATATAATTAGATAAAGGGGGCATAGAGAGTTTAACTGTGATACTACGCAAAAGATATGAATAGACGATGCTTTAAAGTGCCATGGTAAGTACTTGATCGTTTAGTATTAGCGCGCAGTAAGAAAACAGACATAACGACGGTGGTATTACAATTTGTTAAAACGTATCTAAGCCCTTGGTCGCAATGTGCGTCTTGCACATAAAAGACGGTAATGGTTTTAGAACCACCACCTCCCATAAACCATTAACTTGACTAATAGAGTTTTAATATGCATGTATTTCCCCGCGGGGTTTGCTCGACCCCATGGCCACGAGGAAGACACATTTCAAGGTAAGTATCTTGTCTGAAATAATAGAGTGATGGAGAAGTGGAGTGGAAAAGTGAGGTATTTCGAAATCAGAAACAAATGTCAAGGCACCACTGTACTGTCGGAGAGAGAACGCTCCATTTGAAAAGAATAAATCAAATACATCACAGGCAGACAAATCGTAACCCGATGAACGCTTCAAGATAAACATGAGAGAGGAGCGGTATGTCATTATCGATCTAACCGAAACCTTCCTAAGATCAGAAAGATAGAAAAGGAAATCGGCCACTGACACGGCAGTAGCTGCCACAAGATTGATTCCATGATCCACACACAATGCTTCGAAAAGTCGCACATGGGTCAAATAAACCCTATTAGTGGAATCTTTATGGACTTTGTCCGTTTTCTGCATTCTCTCTGCGAGAAACCCTTGGCTTTCATGGAGGGGAAATTTATACACTATAGTTTCAACGGAAACAACTGTGGCTTAAGGTGATAATAACCCATTTGAGGTTTTCGCAGATTGCCCATACTCCAGGGAAATTGGAAGACTCTTGACGCACAGTAGCCGCATCAACAAAGGAAACCAAGACGGTTCTGGAAGGCCGAAAGCTACCAGCAACAAATGGTTTGGTTTCTCGTGCCAAATCTTTATGAGAACTTTAAACATTAGAGAGGATAGTTGAACCGCAAACAACATCACTGGAGGCCAGCGCCACAGTAACGCATCGATTGCTAAGGCTGCTAAGTCCGAACATGGAAAAATGTGCACTGGAAGACGATGTTTGAGACGATTGGCGAAGATATCAACCCAGGGCGGGAACCAAAAAGACGCTTTGCAATCCATTGAAACTTATAAATAACTAAGTCCACTCTGTTAGAACGACCTCGCCTATTCTGGAAGCTAGATCGGCCAGAACATTCAGGCTGTCTGCAATATGCGACGCTTGAATGACAAAGCCACGGTGGCGAGGATGCACAAAGACCTGTTTGTGAGACACGACAACGACGATTAGCGCGTGATGCCCTGCTTGGACGAATGAGAGACCACTATCTCATTTTCTACAAGAAACAACCACGTGACTCTTGAGAAAGGTCGAGAGAAGTTAATAAGCAAGGAATACTCCTTTCGTTTTTTCTAGCACATTGATATGTAGTTTGCGGTCGTATCCCACCATGGACCCTTCCAAGTTTGACCTTGGGCAAAGAAACCCCGACCGCTGAAAGACTCGCTTTGATAGGGTTGGACTGGACTGGAGCTGCTTTGATGGAGTTGGAAGAGAAAAGGGCACCCCTTTTAGGAGACTCAGCCTTTACAAAATCTAGGAATTCGCCAAAGAGTTCTCTCTGAAATCAAAAACTCAGACTTCTTGTGTCTGACCGAGGACCGAGGACATGGCACTGTCTGACCAGTGTGATCAATTGCGATAAGACCTCTCTGTCTCTATTGACTAACAACCAATTGTCGAGATATTGCAAAATGAGCAAGACCCCAACATTTGACTACCTTCATCACCTGGGTAAACAAAAACGACGCTGTCCACAATCTGAATGGTAGAGCAAGAAATCAATAGTTTTGACCCTATCCCGGAGCATAGATAATGATGAGAAGTGCAGCGCATTGGAATGTGGACATATACATTGGAAAGATCCACTGATATGGCCCAAATAATTTGGTTTAGCTGGATTTGATTAGCTGTGGAGTGTCCATATTAAATAATGAGAGATGTATAAAATAGTTGAGTTGGAACAAGTTGCCTGACTTTTTCGGAACCAGAAAGACGCGACTGAAAAAACCTTGAGTGCCAGTAGGCATCTTTTCTATATCTTTCTTTTCTATCAGTTCTTCAAAGATTGTTTGCAAAGCCAGTTGCTTTTCTGACTGGTACTCGTAAGACGTGACCAAAGCAGGATCGGGAAGCTTGGATAACGGTGGAAGGACTCGGTGATCCAACCTGTTTCTCACATATGGTAAAGGGTACTCCCAAATTAACCAGCGGTTTATGTGTTTGGGAGCTCCTATTGCCTGCCAATCATGCCAAAAATTCTGTAGTCTTCTTCCTATTTATGGTCGATTTGGGAAATTCTTTGCAAATATTGAAAGTATCTTGTGGAGATCGGCGAACGATCTCGGCCGACTACTTTAATTGGTTGCTACCTCTGCTTTGGAGGAGCAGCCTGCTCATTTGTGTCCAACTTATACTTCTTGATCTGCGGCGTAGGCGCTGGCAATGGAGATGACCTCTTCTTTGGCGTTGGCGTAGAAGCAACTGCAGACTGACGCTACCTTGGCCTATTTCCTTGAGGAGACAACTTTCACTCTTGCTGTCTTAATGATACCCTTCAACATTTCTGGTGGTAGGAGTTCAGAATGGCCATCTATCCGTACGAAACGGAGCCGGCGAGCATCTTCTGTGCTGATGTTTGAGTGTGGTAGTACTTGATCACGACGGAGTAGTACTAATGAAGTGAGAAGATAAGCACTGAGCTCCAGTAGATCCGAAGATGCTTCCACCGCTGAGTCAATAACACGTTCAAATAACGCATTTGTGTCAGGTTCTACGAATTTCCTGAGCGCTTGAAAAGCAACATCCTGAAATGATAGCGTTTGCATACTCTACCTGCAATGGGGCGCTGGACGCTGGATTAATGTTGGGCATCCATGGCCCCATATTGCGGGTATAGGCAAGCGGTTCGGCCTGTAACAACCCGCCGTTTCATTGGTAGGTAGAAGTCCTGACGTGCAACATCTTAGATGAAAGAAGACGTGGCCACTGGCGTGGTATTGTGTCTTGCAGTGGCTGCAGTTCCTCCATAACAGCCAGCAGTATATTTGCTACGCACGGAGCCGTGGATACCCTCTCAAAATCATCCTACGGTGGTGGTTGTCACTGGGCTGCAAAACAAAATGAAGGCCTGCTGACTTACGGCTTCGATGTGGTGAGGGAGGCCGAAAAATTGTCTGCTATAAACCTAATGATATCCCTGAAGGGAAAGTCCGACAAATAAAGGTTTCTTCCCAGTAGTGTACAGTTTCGAGGCCATGCAGGTTGGGAGTATAGGTCGTAAAGGTTTATTGTCCTCTGGCGTCATGACATGAGAAGCGTAGTATAATGTTGAGTTTGAGAAAATGGACCCTGATCCTCGAGTGGTCGAAACTGATACAGGCTGTGACAACGAAACCATTGATGGTTTATGTACCACTATAGCCGTACAAGGAGTAAATTGAATTCGTTTCTGTTCGCTTATCTCTACTTGTTCATCCTCCGCCGACGAGGAATTCTTCGCAGAGAACGAAAAGGACGAGCCATAAATTGAATCGTCCTCCAAATGTTTTTTGTTTCCCGTCAATGGTTTTATAGGAGCCATGAGAGACAGCGGTGGCTGTGATCTTTTAGGCGGCGAGGGCTCCTTACTAATGGTAGCCATTGGAACGACGGTGAGGTGTGACGGCGCCAAAGCTACAGAGCTTGACTTCGTAATACTGTAAGTTCTTCATCTGATGCATGTTTTAATGTATGTAAATTCAAGCTAAACGCAAACTGCTTCATCGGAGAAATTTTCTGTGCTCATCGAGGAAGAGTAAAAAAACTTGTTTCACCGTTGTAGCTATATTGACGTCCTTTTTCGTTGTAATAGGTAATAGACACGTTCGGTAAAAGCATATCTTGAACAAATCTATTTCTTTGCATGATAAAGTCGTTCAACAGAGGCTTTAATGCTACTGATTGTATGGGTTCTTGTATAGCGGGGGTGGGGCTCACAATGCTTGTACCCATGGCCGATGTAACATCGACTTGATACTGGTCGACCAAGTAAACTCGGGGTGATGCTAAAGTGACATCGGATAAGGCAATTCCCAACGCCTTGTGTCTAAATTACTTCGACTTAAGAGAGAGCTCTCTATCAGCCGTATTAATAGCGGACGGTGATAAGATCTACTGCGAGGCTAATGGGTTCTCGCTTTTGGAGCGTTTGCAACTCTTAGCCCGTACTCGGGCAGTCTTTTGTTGTTGTAATAAAAAGGCGAAAAGCGAGTCTTCCAGATGTGCACACTGATCGCACCGACTCGGGCGGCCTTCTGTTGTTGCAACAAAAAGGAGAAAAGCGAGTCCTCCAGATGTGCATCCTGATCGCAGCTGTATGCCCCATCGACGAGGATACGCTGTGCACCTGGTGTGGGGATTTACCCGCGCATTTCTGATGTGCGCACAGAGTCTGGGATTGACTGTGAGTCTACAATAGGAAGAAAGCTACATACGTTAGATACAACTGTTGCTAATAAGTGAGATATTTAATGAAACATAACACGACTTAAACACTTCATATTAGCTTCGAAAGAGTAAAAATGTAGATACAATCCCGTTAATGCGCTTTAAAAGCGATCCATGACATGCATGACTCGCGCAGCGTCAATACCCTTCGCAGCGAGTAGCACGTGACATAGTTGCCTCAGAAACGACCCGCACAATGACAACTCGCCATAGTCACGGGTCGTTACAGGTATGACCTCTCACGTGGACGAGTTATGGTAGCACCGACCCATTACAGAGTAGTCACAGTCACGACCCGTCACAAAGGTGACCGTGATAGTCACGACCTATGATATGTTCGATCTGTCATATGATGGTCACCGTTACGAGTCGTGATAGTGACAATCCGTTATAAACGAGTCTAAGACAAGTCCCTACTGGACAACTCACTACTTAGGACAAGTCCTTACTAAGATTTCTCCCTACTTTCGCATTTTTTTGTTTTCATTTAGAAATATATTTGGTATGTATTCGCCTTTTATGTTAATTGGATTCATTTCAAAAGACGATTGAAAGAGAGGTTAAATAGTCGATTTCCGATTGTGTGTTCGTCATTGCGTGTGCAGAATTGCAGTTCCTTATATGTTCATTGAAGTGACATCAATGAAATGTGATTACTAAGATGAATAATGGGATTGCCATTATTCATTCTGTGTTATGTGTGAAGAATTGCAGTTTCTGTCAAGTTTATTGAAGTGACATCAATATTGATTGATTACACTGATGAATTATCGAAATGCAATTAGTTGTGCGCTATGATGTGTGCAGAATTGCAGTTTCTTTTAAGTTAATTGAACTGCTGTCGCAAGCTTATTGATCTTACTTTATGAATAAAATCAACATTTTCATTAATTGCAATTAGCGAAATCAAAGACTATTTCGTTGAAATCACAAGTTTATTGATCTTACATTATGAATAAACTCATTGGTGTTTTGATGTGACTGCAATGAGCATAAAAGGCGAACTTCAATTCACAATAAGCTAAAAAAAATTGAAAAAAAATATGGAGTCGTCCTAGTAGAGACTTGTGCTAAGCAGGGAGTTGTCCAGTAGAGGCTTGGCCGGTAGGGACTTGTCCTGTTTCCGTTGCAATTACAATCGTGATAGCAACAACTCATCACATGATCGAACTGCTACGCGTCGTGGCAATGACGACTCGTTGCGTACTCGACCTGTGATAGCCGCGGCCCTTCATGTGATCGACAGCGACGACTCGCAGCGTACACGACCCGTGAATACAGCGACTCTCAATGATGGACCCGCCACTGGAACGGATAATGATAATGACGACCCGTCGTGCACACAACCAGGACCAGCAGCGACGCTTTGTCATGTGAGAGGCTACTGTAGCCACAGACCACATGATCGAGCCATGCTTAAGTCGTGAGAGCTGCGTATAAACAACAATATTGCTGTGTGTCAGGTCGCTGCTCCACGACATCGACTCGTATGTGTATTTATGTAGCAACATTACGCAAACCCTTACTAAGCTCTACACCCGCGATGAAGCTGGAAAGAAGCCTCGAACCGTGACACGTGATCGATGCTTACACCGTGTTGGTGATGCAACGACCCGACACTGTCGAGGAGGCATACCCGTCACAGATACCTTGCCGCTGTGACGACATAGATAGAGAGACCGAATGCAAGTTTACAAGGTATCGACCAAGTGGAGGACGCGATCTCACCAACATGGATTGAACTACGTGTCCGACGACCCTACAATGCCGTATATAGTCTTGTGCGCTGATCTCGTACCTGCTTGTCTCATCCTCCGCCTGTCTCGTCGGTTTTTCAAAATACCCATCCCCATTGGCTATACAATACTTTATAACTATTGACCGGTTATCTCGTCACTACCAAAATAAAGACAGCGCTGTCTATTTAAACATTGAGCGTTTAGTATCAGGAGGTTCCCTGCATAAAAACACAAGCAAACCGCTGTTGCTTCCATTTTATTTTCAATTTCTCACCACAAAAATGGTCATTTAGAAACAAAGCCAAGGCTTATCTTATGAATTTCAAACGTTTCTTTCTTTGGTGAGTTCCATCATATAGCCATTACTGAGAGGAAATATTATATTCGGGGACTAATAAACAAAATTCATTGTTCCTAAGACATGTGCAGTCGAAACGACTTGTCCATCGGAAACATCTCACGTACAAAATGCCTTATAACAATGTAAAATGTCAAGGGGCTACCAAAAATGGGTACATGTGTGTGATTCTGAAGTATGTAGACAAGAAGTGATTTTGTTTCAGATACCACTTATAACTAAGGTACTCATGATGCTGTGATATATGGCGCCTTCCTGTACCTACCGCCAGTTGGCAACAATGTTTGGTATGACTGAAAGTACAGCTAGTCATTGTGTGAAAGCGATAATTAATGCTACGGTGGATCACTTACTCGAGAGAATAATTTGCTGGCCAACTAAAGAAGAGGCTATACAGATCAGTAACATGTTCAAAGAAGTAAAGGGTTTTCCTGGAGTGACTGGCGTCATTGACGGGACACATATACCTGTATGTAAGCCATCTGAGAGGGGTCAAAACTGCTACAATCGGAAAGACTTCTATTCCATGCAGTTACAAGGCACATCTCAATTCCCAGAAATGCGTTTCTGATAAAGTGTCATGAAAGGTTATGAATAACAAAGAGACGAATCTGACAGAAAATGTCGTGTAAAACGGACAGACACGAGAGAACGAGAATCACCTCTCCTCTGTAATTTATGTGTACATAGATTAGCATTAGTTCAAAGGTGTGGTGCTAGAAGATATGCGATTCATAGACATATACACAGGTTGGCCAGGAAAAGTACACGATGCGAGTATTTTTTGACGCATCCCACTTGTCCAAATTGGAGGCAGACTATTTGGACAACGTCACATGTTAGCGGATGCCACATACCCCTGCCTGTGTTGGTTATTGACACCGTTCAGACAGCCATGACTTAATGGAGTGTTAGTAGAAGACGAACAATATTACAACAGATCATTTTCCTCCATGCGAGTGACAGCAGAGCGTGCTTTTTGGTGCGTTGTTTTTAATGCAACCGTGCGTGAAATTTTTATTGCTCTTGTCGAAAGTTTTTGCGTTTCGACCGAATTCCGTTTGGATAAAAATTTAAAGAAATGACAGAAAACACTTCTAAAAATGAAAACGATGTAATATAGCGCAAAATACGTGCATTCGAACTGCACTTGCATCGGAAAAATACGAACGTATGAATATCCTTTTCTGAGTTTGTAGTTTTCTTAATGACAAAAATTTGTGCTCCATGTTACTCAAAGCGCAATTCAAGTGATTAAGACTTCTTGCTCAAAGCGAGATTGAGCAGATGAGTAACATAATCGTATGTGCCTGTATTTTAATTTTACACAACAGTTGTATCATGTAAAAGGATGAAATGCAGTTTGATGGGGAGGCACCTTTAGATACATACGAACAGGCAGCGGGGGTAGATGTCGCTAATGTCATATTTGGTGATCAAGAGCGAGCGAGGGGAAGTATTAAACTTTTGACCATAGCCAAAAGGCCTTATGCTGGACAAAGAAAATAAGGAATAATAAAATAAATGGTAACTTGAAATTGCTGTCGAAGAACATTAGGGTTTCGACGTCTCGACTGCAACTTTTTCTCAAAGTATTCGAAACAGAACACATACATAACTTTTCCGAGACAGTGCACTTACAACAGATGACAGTTAAGAATACTGACGCAATTTAACCATTACTTTGGTGTCGAGATACGCTCAACGAGCTTTTCTAAAAGCGCCAATTTTCTGTCCTCTTGCTCGCAGTCTGCCCTTTGCTCCGCTAGGGACCTTTCGTCACTTTCCTTTAGATAGGAAAGAGTCTTGTCAGGCTTGCTCAGAATTTCCTTCTTGTATACAGCTGAGCTGCTTTACTTTTGTTGTGTCAACATGTTTACGCTTCACACCAGACCCCGCTTTTTGGTTTATGTCGTGTCGGTGACTTTTTATTCTCTGCATGTGGCCGAATACTTCAGTTCTTTGGAAAGAAGCACTACTTCTTTCCTTACTGGCCACATCACTTTTATACTGCCGCATCAAATTTCCTCATCTGTACTCGATGTTCTTCGCACTGAAAGGCAGATCTTTGTTGAAGAGACACTTTGAGATGTCTTCATAAATACCCTTTTTCAATAAAGGGATTGTCAAGATCACCCATGCGGTTTTTTATCATATCCGAAAGAAAATCAGTAGCGACAACACTCCACCGTTTTCTGCCTTCCATACATGTGGAACAAAGATAAACTTATGAAAATCACAGAAATAAGTTGCTTTTTTGTAATTTCTGTGCAAAGCAAAAAGGAATGTCCGATAAAATCTGGCTTCTACGTAAATGTTACTGTCCATGGCGATTGGGTGCTAACTGGTCTCTGTGGAGACATTGAACTTCTTGCTCCTGTCAGAGGAGGAAGTCTGCTCAGTCTTGTGTCTTCCCTCTTCTCTCTCATCTCGGTTGCTGATGTCACTGATCTGCACCCTGCCCTTCCTGCAGATCTACTCGTCTTCGTATGTCAGCAAGTAATACTTTCTTCTCTGAAAATATATACATAATACTTTCTTCTCTGAAAATATATTCATATTTCTTTATTTATTTATTCATTTATTTATTTATTATTATTTTGATCGTAGGCATATTACAGCCTCTTTGATCAATAAAAGCTTGAAAATTTTTAATAACTGCAATTGCAATATGGACTGCATCATTATTTTTATATAAAGCAGTTGATTTATATAAAACATAAATGTCACTTTTGCATTTTCTAAAAAGTTTTAATTATATTGAGCTTCTGATTTTTTTCCATTAACGACAGCACTGCCTTTCTTCTTCTGTATCATTTCGGTTATATCGCTTATGAACCCATAGTTATAAGTTAGGTTATGAAAAAGTGAGTGCAACACAATCCAAAGGAAAGGTACCAGATTGCAGAGTTTAAAATGGTGTCCTTGGGCCAACACCCTTGAGTTGTTAGTACGGGAACATGTAGAGTGCAGTGGGCCGAAATGATATGAAAGCGCATACGCAGGCCTATGATGCGTAACACAACATCAAGAACCTTGCTTAAATACTTACTTTACTCTTTATATTAACAAGAGTTACAGTGAACGATTTGTGCGGCTTAAAGTTAGGGCTTTTCAAACCTTGTGGGAAAGCATTCCTAAACACATTTGTTTCCCTGTTGGTGAGGACTGGGCTGATGACAAGCCCGTCGCCGTAACGAATTTCAGTTTTACAGCTAAAACCGTATTTCAAGAAAAGTAACCTGTATGACACATTAATGTGCAAACACATCGACAATGACTTTTGAAATCATTGTACGCGCAGTGATTTACACAAGGCATACCCCCCTACGAATGTAACAATAAATGGTGTTGGCAAAGCCGCCGATATGGATTTCGCTCATGTGTCAAACTATTATTATAAATATTTAAACTTCTTTTTATGTTATCCTTTTGTTAAAAAATGGAACTGCTACTCTTATGTTAATACATTTATAAATATTTATGTTAAGAAATAGCTGGGACAAATTGTAAGGTTTGTAATAGAGCAGTATGTGGTGCACATGTAGTATTAGTGTCTGCAAATTAAAATTTTATTTTAAATGTATTGGTAAAACGAGAAAATCTATAAGCAGCGAGCACATAGTATATTTCAACTGTCCGTTCAAAAGTGTACACGACGACGAGTTTCTTTTTCTACATTCGCCATTAAATCTTACTAAAAGTATGTATGAGATTACAAAAAAACTGTGCTCAGTTTGAGTCTTTTAAACATACGGAGCATCGAGAATGTGATTTAGGCAATGATGTTGACCCCGATAACAACTATTTTCACGATGTCTTGCCAACTGTGAGTACTACACAGTTAATAATTTCACTTATAACATAAAAAAGTTGAAGGTTTTTCAATCATCCACTTCAACACTAGGAGTCTGCGCGCAAATTTTGATGACATTTTAACATTTATTAATAATTTAGAGAGGCGATTTCATGTTATAGCTGTGTCTGAAACGTGGCTTAAAGACGATGATAACCTAAGCGAATATGCTATAGGTGACTATGAATGCTTTTCAGTCAATCGAAAAAATCAAAGAGGTGGAGGGGTAGCTTTGTATGTTGACTCGAGTATACAATTTAAAAAGTTTGTGAACTCCTCTGCGTCTATATCTGACCTGGTTGATTGTATAAGTATAGAAATTGACATCAATCGCGCCAAGAATATTATTGTTAGCTGGATGTATCGCTGGCCGGGATCAAAAATTTCTGAATATATCGACTACTTGGAACAAATGCTCAGTGATATCAAGTGTAAATCAATATTTCCGTGTATTTTAACATAAATTTGCTCAATTATGAAAGGTCATACTGACACAAATAATTTTGTGGATTTACTTTTTAGCTAAGGGTTATTTCCCTTGATAAATAAACCAACACGCGTATCAAGTGACTCTGCAACGTTAATAGATAATATATTTACAAATACGCTTATTAACAACGTCTCAATTGGTATTCGTATCTGTAATATCAGCAATCATCTAGGTATTTTCTCTATATGTCACTATTCAGGGTTTAAGTGTGAAAAGAAAGACAGAATTGTTTACAGAAGATCGTAAATGACAACAGTATAGAGGCACTAAAAACAGAATTAAGTGATTGTACATGGTCGGAGTTATTTGTCACTAGGGATGTTAATGTTGCATATGACACTTTTTTAGAAAAATTTAAATAACTATAAATATTGCCCACAAAAACGTGTTGTATCTAAATCGAAAGCTATAAATAAACCTTGGATGATGCGTGGTCTTATAAATGCATGTCATAAGCGTGATATATTGCATAAAAATTTAATAAACTGTAGAACAGTCCAAAATGAAGTCAAGTTTAAAAGGTATCGAAACAAGCTAAACATTATTTTAAAATATTGTAAAAAGAGTTACTATGCGCATATGCTACAAAAGTACTACGGAAATATAAAAGGTACCTGGAAAGTATCAAATTATGTGTTGAAGTACCAGCATGAAAAAATGGTGTTATCCAGATAATTTGGTAAATTGTGGCGGCACAAAAATTTCGGGTAAACAGAATATTGTTAATGCGTTTAACAGGTTTTTTTGTTAATATAGGACCAAATCTGGCAGAAAAAATCGAAAATGTAAACAATGGTAACATATATGATTTTTTAGGAAGTAGAAATCCTAACTCCAAGTTTTTAAACCCAGTAGATATTAAGGAAGTTGAGAGTGTGATAAGAGGTTTCCAAAACAAAGTGTCGCTGGACTGCAAATGATATTTCCATGGATATCGTTAAAAGAGTGATGCCTAGTATTGTTAGCGCCCTTACTACAATCTGTAATCTTTCATTTTCAACCGGTATATTTCCAGATAAAATGCAATTAGCTAAAGTTTCTCCACTGTTTAAGTCAGGTGACAGATCAAAACTTAACAACTATAGACCTGTGTCACTTTTGCCCCAGTTCTCAAAAATCGTCCAAATAAAGTTGTTGAAAGTAACAATCTATTAAGTAAAAGTCAATATGGATTCCGAAATTGCCGCTCAACATCCTTAGCTTTAATACAGCTACTTGAAGAATTAACGAGCGCCATAGATAAAAAAACATGCAACAATAGGGGTATTCATAGATCTGAAAAGGGCGTTTGACACGATAAGTCATAGTCTTCTTCTCAAGAAACATAACTATTCTGATATTAGAGGCATCTCAAATGAATGGATTGAAAGTTATTTGGCAAATCGTCAGCAATTTGTTCAGAACGATTACTTTGTTTCTACTATATCTAATGTAATCTGTGGTGTCCCTTAAGGCTCTATTTTAGGTCCAAAATTATTCATCTTATATATTAATGATATTGTCAATGTTTCAGTGTTGCTAAAGTTCATTCTCTTCGCGGATGATACAAATATTTTTTACACAGGGAAAACTGTATAGGAAATTGAAAAAATAATCAACATAGAATTAAAAAAGTTTAACACGTTGTTCAAATTAAATACGCTTTCTTTTAATGTATCTAAGGCAAATTTCATGGTATTTGGACACTCAAATAGAAGTGTGGATGTGAATATCTTGCTCGCAGAAGAAACTGTCAAGCGTGCTAGCTCAACTAAATTCCTACAAAAGAGAGCTATAAGATTAATTAATTTGGCACCTAAACTAACGCATTCTCAACAATTGTTTCATTCTTTGAAATTGTTAACCTTTTAAGATATCGTCAAATTTAAAACACTAGCTATAATGTTTAAAGCAAAATATTACCTTCTCCCTAAAAATATACAATGTTATTTTAATATAAATGTACAAGATGAAAGGAAAACAAGACAACACGGAAAATTCTTAAGCTGTTATGTTAAAACTACGTTAAAGCAACACTGTGTCAGCAGAGTTGGGTTAAAACTCTGGAACTCGTTACCAGATGCTTTAAAGAATATCAGCAGCTTGAAATCGTTTAAATCTCAGTTAAATTTTAGTTTAATTCCTTATACACGACCAAATAACCTAGTGATATATTTGTGTTTTATAGAGTCTTATAGTTGTTGATAGTTGCACTGCATATGTCTTTTGTGTTTCCGGTTGAGTACGCTCCTTCTGGATGTTATGTTTTAGCATATAAAACAAAAAACTGTGAACTAAAAAAAATAGTGACAAGCTTGAAATTTAAAGGTTTTTTGTTCTTTTAGAAGTGGTTTACGTATACATCTAAACAATGTATTGGACAAGCAGTAAACAAGCTCAGCTAATACTTTGTCCTTTTCTGAATCCGAATCTAAAATTGTCTCATTTCTTTTTTATCACAACTTGATATAATTGTACAAACTTTGTTTTGTAATTCTCTTCAGAAATAAACCAAATGAAATGAAATGAAATGATATAGGGGAGTATTACCATGAACTTTATGAACTACTTCAAACATAGTAAAGGAATAAGTGAAATAAAAGTATTTCTATCTCATGTAATACAATGTATTTCTTGTGAAAACACATTGTACACTGTTCATAATACACTTGCAAAAGATGTAATACCCGTTGCCATTTTCGCACAAAAGGTCAAGGCCACACTTTGACTTTCCGGAAAACCTCTGTTACAGGTGTCCAAACAAAAAACCTTAAACTGAGAGTTATGAAGGTTTAGTTTGCCAGTCATCCGTTTTATCTTTTATTAACTCTTTCTATTTTCCTCTCTGTTCAAAAGAGTTGAGATGTATTTCCAAAGGGAAATTTGCACTTCTTTTTTTCTTTCATTTTTCCCTTTCGGATTTCGATTTAACTGTCCAAAAACTCCCTAAAATGGAACGTTTATGTACGCAAAGATTGACAAGTTTATATTTTACAACATTGTTGCGATATGACGTTACATTAATGTTTATGACGCCATAATAAATTATTATTAAATTTATTCATCGCAGTAAATATCCTGGCGTTCCATCAACGCAAGTTTTTCGTTGATTATGGAAAACTACTTGGCAAAAATGCAGATATGGTAAAGTGGTTGGGGGAGGGAAGTCTTGTTTGTTACGCGGTGTGTTTAGAATCAGAAGAATGGCATATGCGGATGTAGCAGAGATATTGCTAAGATCGCCTTCTAGTCAGTGATAGTCATCACAGCTCAATTTTAGCGATTCTTAAATGCTTACTTGGATAAAGCATTCAAAAGCTATATTACTAATAATGATGTTAATAATAATAATAATAATAATAATAATAATAATAATAATAATAATAAATCCCTCTTGCTATGTACAGGTGGGTATTGTAGGATGTCTAAGTGGAATTTCTTAACTCTTTCGTGTATCAGTCTTGTTACTTTAACCTGCGATAACTTATAAGAATCCGCGTTGATGAACTCCACTTTGATGAATAAAACAAGGCATGTCGGACACTCCTCTGACTCCCCTAAGCATTCGGTATCTGGGGTAACATTTACGAGGTGCTAATATGTGGGTCCAATTACGAATCACTGTGTCCGGTGTAGTGCAGAAACCTTAGGATGTAGTGCAGAAATCCTTTCACGTCCTCGTAGGCTTTCTAGAAACCATACAAACTCTGGAAGAAATGGACCAAAATTAGAGTATTGAACAACCTTAAAATAGCAATCAACATCTTTTATTTCTGCCTCTGTGGAAGGATGGGGTTGACATCCATAGAAGTTGGCGATCTTTTCTGACACTACCAGTGCCAGAAAAATTCCCAAATAAACCTCGCACAGAAAACTGAAAATTAGCAGTCTATGGTAAGAAAACTTGAAGAATCGCAATTGTGGAAGCATGGTATCGCTCAAGAAGATTTGTTACGGCTTGCTACGCCAAAAAGTGAAATTTGGTTTTTCAGATCGGAATTAGAAACGCAGTGATGTAGTGATCATTTCGGAGTCTATTAGTCGATATTTTTAAAACTAAAACTCTCATTTGTGGCCTGGTTCGGTTTTTTTTACAAGAACCTGTATATAAGAAATCTAATATTCGATTAGTATTTTCTGGTAGTTAAATAAGTGGGCCTCAGATAATTCAATTACCTCTGTTTAAGATATTATAACTGTATTGTAACTATAACACGTTTTCTGCATATGTATGAAAATCTTACAGATTAAGTAAGTTAGATGTGAGCAGTCCTCTTTCGCCTGAAGAAAGGTGCATGCGTTGTTGTCCAACAGCTTGCCTCTACGGTGGTTCACTCTGTTGTGTTTAACATCCTTTTCCTTTTGAGACTCACTGCTGAATAGAAAGGGGAGACCAATTTTGAAATATCCATCTTATAATATGTTTATACATAACAGCTAGATCCTCAGAGGTCAACTGTTTTATAAAAACGGTGGTGCACTCACTTTATGATGACCTTACTTGAACAAGTTCATTGCGGTTACCGGAACAGGTCATTCGAGTGCGGACTAGGCGGAAGTGTACTTGTTTATGGTCTCCAAAGTAGTCATAACAAAAGGTAAAACCGACGGGTTTTGCTTTACTTTAAAAGTTTAAAGTACTTATAATTTGCCATGACATTGCAAATAAATATAACTGGTCGAAAGGGTGTATTTCTAAGTAATCAGTGCATTTCACAGCATTCATTTAACACAAGTGGCAGTGCATCTGTCAAAAAGATTGTTCAAGCCCTACATTTTTCAAATCGCTGTGACAGCAAGTTGCAGCATAATTTTGTTGTTTCGAAGGAGTGTACGCACAATATAAGAGACTAGTAGCTGTCTTGACATGTTTTTATTTTTTGATACATTCAAAAACTTGTGCAGAAAATTAAAATATTATAATATCGCCCAAGATAGTCAACCGTCCAGCATACATCCAGTTGGTCCCAGCGGACCTCACATTAATTTAATTAACTTATGTTAAGAGAGCATAACTGATAAATTAGAAATTGTCTTTATTCTTTTAATAATAGCTTTGTGTATAATAAACAATTCCCAGTTACAATCTCCCCAATACAGAAAGAGTCACAGTTCCTGTAATAGAAATTGCCATTGATTTCAATTTTCGAGGTTATAGAACTTTCGGCGCACATTCTAGGTCACCGAGGTTCGAACTGGCATGCTTTTGCTGAAAAGGCACACTTAGAAGTGTCCTTGCGCATTATTTTCGGCCTCAACGATACTCCCAAACTTGGGTGAAGAGTGCTTTTTGCAATGACCCAAATCACACTTTGGACGTTCCCAATAAAAATACGCAAAAATTCATTTTATTTACGAATAAAATAACCGGGTAAAAATGAAAGGAATGATAGAGAGATTTCGCCTAATGGTCAAATTTCTCTTGCACCAAAGATCAGTTGGGCTTTTAACAACCAGTGTGCTATTTTAAAAATGTATTAAAGGTTTTTACAAAATAGTTTCAAGTTTCAATTTCTTCTATGTTCCGAGTATAAGCTGTTTTTGTGATATGTCGTCTGTATTTTTCTATCATTTCTTTCATTTCATTACCCGGTTCCCTCGTAGTCGAAATTCAAAATTCTCGCGCATTTTATTCGAAACACCCAAAGTGTGATTTTGCTTATGGTATACTTATTGTTATTGTGGGCGATAATGGGGTTTGTGTCCTGATCTCAAGAAAACATACATGTTTCTCAGTACAGAATTACTATTTGACAATGAAGATTGTGCGCAACAATTTATAATAAGGCCATTTATGTGATGAACCCTTTCTAAAAGAAGACATTGGTTATAGTCGTGTGCCAAAATTGACACCAAAAGTAAATTCTTTTATGGGAACTGTTACTCTTGCTGTCATAGGAAGATAGCAAGAGTGATCTAGGACTAAAATCTAGTATGTCCAAGAAGCCGTTTCATAGTGCCAAGTCTAGAGTTAGCCACCATTTCAAGCACTAAAATAGGTGTAACCCTTTAACATCATATCAGTTGGGGTATTTTGCGCAAGGTCCTTTGTTATATAATGTAAAATTAAATTTTTTAGTTGGTCATGTAGAGGAGAAAGGGTCAGCTTTGGAACGTTGAAAGTGAAAAGCACATCGTAACCAGGGCTGGTATGATTTAAATCAGTTGATTTAAATCATGATTTAAATCGTGATTTAAATCAACGTAAAAAAATCACGATTTTTGATTTTTTTAATTTGTTGATTTTTTTTTCTACTTAAAATGTGTGTCATCCAGACGGTTTCACTGAAGGCACTTGGAGACGCCTTTGTTTAAACAAGGCATTTCATATGGTACGCTTATTAGTGCACATGAGCCTCCGAGGTGGGGAGAAGGCGTTTAGTTACGGTCAGCACGCCTTAAGCAGGTAACTGCCTTTGGTGTTCGAAAAGAAACCCTTGAGTCTCATAGTATTTTTAGGATTGTTTGAGCAAGTACTCTGTAGTGGATATGTAATGGCAAACTAATCTTCAGAAACTCCCGGTAGCATCGATATCTCCAACGTACTCCGTCCTTTCTCCCAACCGCGTGTGCTTGTAAACCAAGTATTAGTGTTACGCGTCGAGCGAGGTTATTTAAATCCCCCCCCCCTATCACTGCATTTTCGATTGTCGATTGAACAAACCTCTTAGTGGATAATGCTGGAAACTGGCGTTTTGCTACCGATCGCTCAATAAATGAAGAATTGAACTTGAAGACAGTTATCTGAACATTTGAAAATTGAGGACAGTTGTCACAGATTTTGTGAAATGTGAATGTTTTTGTAGTACAAGAGAGTGTTACGAGTCTTCGATTAACTGTTAAAAGGTGGTGCTTTTGGATATTTTGTCGGTTTTTTTTTCAGTTTGATTTAAATCAAAAACATCAAAAAAAATCAGATTTAAATCAAAAAAATCAAAAATCATGATTTTTTTGAAAAAAAAACGGATTTTTTCCCAGCCCTGATCGTAACTGGTTAATTTACAAACTGGTATGTTAGCAGCAGAAGATTATCATGAATTAAAAAAGAATGTCATTGTGAATTGCGTGCTTCTTGTTTGTAAATAAATGTGGAATAACTTGCACAAACGCTGTTTTCATATTAAAGGAACACATTTTTAGGTTTTCAAGTTACGATATGCTGTTCAATTTCATATTTCTACCCTTGTTCTTATGGCAATTAATAAAAAATCACATTCAAATAAACTAATTGTAGTTCTATTTCTTGAGGATGGGCACTCGATTTTAGAAGATAGCGGTAGAAATTGGGTCGGTTTGAACATTTTCAAGCAGTTGATAATAACATGTGGCAGTGTAATCAAAATTACACCGAAATTAAGAGAAATTGCAAACTTTTCCATTTACAGCCCGCTAATTTTGTCCACCATTTGCAAAACAATAGTATCTTAAAGCATGCGTGTTTTACCAAATATACAGAATTATACCATATTCTGTAACAGTTCAAATAACCGATACCGCAACTCTGGTACCGCAGTCATCATTAAAAGGATTTGGTAATTATACGATAGTAAAAGTCATAATTCCCCATTAACATCCACAACAGTTAATTACACTGTCGCAAAAACACCCTACTCAAGTTTTTGAGTTTTGTCAAAGTCGAAAATTAAGCGCTTAAAAAACCTGCTAGTCTGAACCCTAAGCAGTGCGCTGAAAGATCAGTAACATGTCGATTTGACATATATGACAGTTGTAAGTATGGGAGCTGGGACTGTTTCTGACCTATGACTATATAAATGATCTGCTGAAGATCGCGACTGTTATAGAACCATTCTGTCGTGTTAAAACAGCACCACACCCCAGTTGCTTTCACTCCCCAAATGCTGTCACAGGGTGCAAGTACTAAAATTGCTCAGAATCATGAGCTGAAAATGTTCGTGTACTTAGAACTCACATCTGTTGTCATGTTTTGTCTGCTATACATACTGTATGGATTGCAGGCTAGTCTTTTCTAAGTTTATCAACAACCAATCGTTTGTTATCAGCGTAGTAGATTTTATCCAAGTCTAAAAAATGCAAGGAACACGATACCACCAATGCCCGTTAACGGTTTTTAATAAGCCTTCGTGTGAATATTTATTTGTATGATTTCACGGCTTGATCACATTTTGAGGGCAGGTTTGCCGATTGTTTTCAGATTTTATGTGAATCTTTCCTTGTTGGTCCTCTCTTGAGAAAACACTTTTTGGCGATCCTACAAGCCTTTGAATCCTTGATCACCTCAATTTCGACCGGTCACAACGTCGTTCGATATTGTTAAATGTGTCACAGTGTCCCTCGATATGTGTATGTCTTGTGAACGCGATTCAGCCGTGTCCTGTTTGCGACTTTTACTGACACAGATTGTCGATGAATAACCTCTCACGTGGCCTAATTTTGTCATTCCAGGTCATTGTAGGTCACACTTTTAAGTTTTTACACTAGTGTACAGTTGTAAACCCGAATATGCCAAACTCTGTGAAAGAGTCATGGCAAACATTGCTATGATTATTTCTGTGGATGGCCACTCTGGGCAGTTACATTTTGATGACATTGAGGGGTCACTGAAAGTCACTACTATGCTGTGAACATAGCCGTTTACCGTTAATGCTACATGCCGATAATGCGTTGGACATTTCATTGATTGGTCCTGTTGTCGAGGAGTCCGTGTATTTTTATCCGCCGGGGGACGGATATAGTTTTCACTCTGTCCGTCTGTCTATCTGTCTGTTCGCCGTCTGTCTTTGCGCTTTCAGTCTCACGCGCGTAAAGAATTTGTTAGTGGATGGATTCGTCTCAAATTTTACTCGGGGGTGGTTTCTACCCTTGTGTAGTGCAGTGACCAGGAATTTTTGAAAAATGAGAGAAATTGACAAAAATATTGAATTTTTAAACATTTGCAAAGTGGGTTTTTGGAGTTAGCATATACTGGAGTCAGTCTCATGCGCATAGAGCATTTATTAGTGGATGGATTCGTTTCAAATGGTAAGTTGTTAAAAAAATTACTTTCAAATCTTGCCCAAACCCCGGCGGATTCATGCTTCTCGAGCATCTAGTTTTTCAGAAACATATTCGAGTGGATTTTTTACGGACTGTGGTTACTGAGGTTGTGATCATAAAAAAAAACTCAGTAACATTCAGTAGTATTTCCACTTTCTTATGAGACTCGTTAATCACTGATAATTCGTGTAATCTTGAAGTGGTCGGTCAACCTTCTTTCAATGTACTCACTGCTAATACTGCTCTGGTACGGTAAGAGACAGTGCCACCACATTTGACATGGGTGTATTTTTTGCTCACTTTTTCCTAGAAGGTTGAGCGGGCTGTGGCTGGGCAAACAGCACTGCTGAGGAAGGCCACTACAGGACTAGTTTCATTGATCCTAATCGAGTGCTGCAGGTTTTTTGCGGTGATCATATCTGCTCTACAACGACAGGTAACGTCATTTTATTAACAGAGTCTTTTCATAAGTTTTAATTATTTGAGTATTCATTGCGGTGACCTCTCAGTTGGTTACATTTTTATTACTGGGCGTTGAATTTCTAATTTTTCTAACAACAGAATTGTTTCTAAGTAAAATTATTAGTTAAAATTGTCCACTTATATTCTTAATTAATGGAACCAAAAGAGGAACAATGATTATAAACAAAGCTGCAAAGAGAAATAATGCTTTTTTGTGTGAAAAGTGGGTGAAATAGCAGTGAACACGCTTTATTGCGATTTAAAATCACCGCTTGTGATGTGTTGCGGAGTGCCTCGGGCAGAGAGCAACAAGCTCCTTTGTGTACTTCCCAAAGGTGACACGAAAAATTCATTTTACTTTCAAACTTTGGTGCTGCTCGGTCTGCAGGCTAGTACTGCTTACCCAGCTGCTGGGTCTGCAGACTAGTGCATGTCAGTCCTGCTGCTGGGTCCACAAGCTGCTAGCCGGACTGCTGGGTCCACAGGTTAGTGCTGCATACCCAGCTGTTGGGTCTACTGGTCAGTGCAGCATACCCAGCTGTTGGGCCTGCAGACTAGTGTATCTCAGTCCTGGTGCTAGGTCCTTAGGTTAGTGCTGCATACCCAGCTGCTGGGTCCACAGTCTTGTGGCGCTTAGCACAGCTACCGGTTCTACAACTTAGTGCTGCTCAGTCAAGCTGTTGGGTCCACAGGGCACTGCCGCGCATTCCAGCTTCCTAGTCTACGTGGTAGGTGCACTTAATCAAGCTGTTGAGCCGGTCAGCCCTGCTGCCAGACCTGTAACCTAGTTGCACGCAGTCCAGGTACCGATCCAGCAGGATAGTGCCGGTCAGCCCAGCTGCCAGACCTGTAAACTAGTTGCACGCAGTCCAGCTACCGATCCAGCAGGATAGTGCCAGGCCTTCAGGCTAGTGGAACTCGGCCCAGCTGCCAGTCCTGCAGCATAGTGCCGCCTAGGGCAGCAGACAGGTCGGTAGGCCAGTGCCGCTCAGGCCAAATGCCAAGTCTGCTGGCTAATGATACGCAGCTCAGCTGTTGGCTCCCTAAGCTAATGCCGCTTAGCCCAGCTGCTGGTCCTGCTGACTGGTGCTGCTCAGCCCATCTGCCAGGTCTGCAGGCTAGTGCCGCTCAGCCCAGATGCCTGTAGGCTGGTGCCGCTCAGCCCAGATGCCTGTAGGCTGGTGCCGCTCAGCCCAGATGCCTGTAGGCTGGTGCCGCGTAGTGATCATCGTGTCTGTTTGATCTTCGTGTGACCGAGCACTTGACTTGCCTGCTTTATTCTTCGTGCACAATATGGATTTGTAATATATATATATATATATATATATTTGTGTCTCAATACTGTCTTTTTTATCAGGAGAAAAGCCGTACATTTACATCGCATTTTGCATGTGCTCTATGTCCGTCGGTTCGTAAAATATTGAAACGTGTCAAGTTTTTATTATATGCGAATTGCTTAAAGCAATGAATAATGGTTTACGTACATCGTGGTGAGCCATTGTGTAATGTGTCTGGTACTGCAAGTCTGGTGTCGTGGTGCATGAGTCGTTGCTAAACTCGCATTCATCTGAACAGAGTGGCGCGTGCGCATGACTCATCCGTGCCGCACCATCTGAAAAAAGCGTCACCCATCTGAAGCTAAAGCTGGCGATTTATCAGGTTGTGGCGTTAGGTATGCGCTACTGTACTACATGCATATTGCAGGAGTGCATTTTTGCTCTTGGTACGCTATATCAATATAACGTTTCTTTAAGTATAATGTGCTAATCACAAATGCACATCCATATGGCGGTGTTCAGTTTAATTTGTTGAGCTTTACTAAAATAATGTTACACTTAAGGCCTATATAAAAACTTGAATCTCGTTAAAATGCGAATACCGAATCCCATTGAGAAAACCACTTTGTTACACATCGTGCGCAGGTACTTGCTACTCAGTCGAATTTGGTTTAACTATTTAATTGTTCCCAGATGATGTGCTGTAGAGAGAGAGAGGGGGGGGAGTGACAGAGAGAGGGAGGGAGGGAGGGATCAGAGGGAGACAGAGAGAGCGAGAGAGAGGGAGGGAGGGGGGGGGGGGGCTTGGGTGCAAAAAGCACCGTGTTTCTGGCCGCAATTTCATCGAGAGTAACGTTCGTGTATGCCAGGTATTTTTGAAATCCGGAAATTCAATACATTGACAATTAATGTATTGAAATTGTCTTTATTGCGAAAAATATATTTCAATTGAGTGACTTTGCCCGAATTTGTTCATATTGTGCCGTTTTTTCAATGCTGCATGGGTTTAATTATGAACGCGTTAATTCAAGGTCTCTCGAAATTGTTTTTGGTAATGCGATGAGTTTGTTTATCATGATGGATGAAGTTGCTTACTTTTAAAATCCTTCCCCAAATAGTGTTTTTGTTTTGAGAGAGGGTAATTAGTACAGTATATAGTTTTGTCGGTTCGTGCACTTTGGTTTAAGGAAGTTTATCGTATTCATTATGCAGCTGTTCACGTGATCCCAGATAGAGGCTGTTATCATGACACTCACCGCGCATACAGAGGCTATCATCTGGGCCATCTTCTCACCTCACAAGGCTGTTCAGGCCGCGCAGGCAGAACGTTCGTCCCAAGGCGTAGCAACTGCTCGTTACATTTCGTGACCTCGAAATCTGAGTCTTTCACATTTTGTCTCCGCCTTTTGATATGCCGGTGTTATGACGGCTTGAATTAACGCCTCATTTATTGTATCACATCTGAAAAAAAAATACGGAAAAAAGGAGCTGGCTTAGACCATAGTTCACCGATTACACCTCGTTTCAGGCTGGTGAACGAATCGACAGTGACTGCGGGTAGACTCTTAGTGAGCCTGAGCATGATAAAATAATGAGACATTAAATGTTGTTCTCCAGTACGAACGTTTTACTGCACCAGAAAAACTATATTTTTACATTACACGAAGGGGAATGCTTTATTTCTTGTCTCAGAAGCTGGTTTTTATTAACCCAGCCGGCTTTGTCGGACTGGGTTAGTCGTATCACTATAGGGGGCTTGAATGTATGTGCGTATGTTAAACTTTTTCTTTAAAATGCTACTCCTCCTACAGTTTTGCTCCAGTTGTTTTGATATTAAACAGGAATGTTCCCTGGGTGGTCCCCCACCTGGCTATTGCTTGTTTTGACGCTTGACGAAAAACTGACAAAATTGCGGCACTTTTTGTGCCCGTTTTGAACCATTTTTAAATTGCTGCTCCTAGAGTTTTAATGCAATCGTTTAGATGTTACGCAGGGATGTTCCCCAGGGGTTCGCCTACCAGGCTACTATTTTTTTCGCGGTTCGCCAGAAACTGCCGAAATGGCGGAGCGAACTTTGAAGTTTGGCAAAAACTGGAATAAATGGTAGTAAATAACGGAATTGTCAAACCATTCATTTCTCTCATTCTTTTTAAATAGTTATAAAATTTTAATCGAAAGTTTCTTAGGTGCTTCTCCACGTGGACTTGGCTTTTTTTCGCAAATGACAAAAAATGCCGAAATGGTGGAATTTAAATTTTTTTGTAAAATTGTGTAAATGTCGGTAAATACGTGAATCGTCAAAACCCAACCTCTCCAACATCCCTTTTCGGGTAGCCTCCACCCGGAAAAACCCGTTTTTGTGTATTAAAATTATGAAAAAGTTACGTTCAGAAACTAGTTCTTCATTTTTTGGCCTAACAGTATTCTTTTCAGAGTTTTTCTCTCTTTCCTTGTTTGGTAATTCGGCTGGGTCATGTCCTTGGACATGTTTGTTTGACTTTACTTGTGTAGGAGTGCAGTACCTGTTGTGTTGGTGATGGAGCCGTAATTTGGACGTTTGTCTGTGCGTCTGTTTTCCGAAACACTCCGGGGATTATTTCAGAAGAAAGCCAGTTCGTGCATATTGTTAATGTTGTAAACAATGTATCGTATGTGAAATGCGCCTGCCTTTTTGGTTCCAAGCACAGGAGTGCACATAAAACCGTCGCATTTCGCCATGGCGAAGGTGAAATCCATTTGGCAAAGGTGATTTTTTTCATAATCAAGCTTGATGAAAAGTTAAACGCTTTAGATAAAAGCTACAAATCGGTCAGGACTGAGTAGCTACCGATGTAGCTCTATAAAGATATAAACTGAACAATATATAGTTCAGAAGATGTATAGTTTATATGCAATAAACAGATTAAGTTACAGTTTTAGTAAGAATGTTAATTTGGCGAAGGTGAGCTGAACGTCCTTCGCCAAATTGGCGAAGGTAAAAGAACCTTATGTGCACCCCTGAAAGCATCACTCTTTGTGTGCTATTACTTCCAGCCATCTGTCATGGGACATCCTGTTTTGCGCGGAATTCCTAGTGATTCAGCTCTCTGATCGCTCTAGTTGACAATATACAACAAGAATATCACCTTGTGATCTCCCAGCCCAAGTTCCCTTTTCATCACAGCAGTTGTAACGTATACATCTCCCTTAAAAGTTCCTTGATGCTGTTCTTTCTAAGTTGAAACGCGCAGGAGCCTTGGTGTTACGACGGCTTTTGAGAAACCGCTTATCTGGGTAATTTATGACGCATTGACGTGTCATAGGCCCTTTACAGGAGTACTTCACTTGCATTTGCTCAGTCCAAGCTCTCCGTATCCTGCTTCTGCCCTGCTCTGATAAAAAAGAAAACAAAGGGGGTCGGTCGGTGTTTAAATTACGCTGCTGTTTGAAAAGTGCGCCGTTATTACAATGTAAACCAAACATGACGTCATCACTGCGTGGAAGAGGAGACTCGTTGTTATGAAACAGCTGACCACTGAGATCAATCTGTTATGTGTAATCACAGATCGGATCGATATTTCTTTCTAACTAGCCGTACTGTGCGTCCCTGAGTGTTAAGTATTCATTCTTGCATATTGATGAAAAAGGTGCACTTGAGTGTCCAAGTCGGTAAAATCTATAATTTAGTGACTGTTTTAAAAATTGATTTCTCTCCTTCATGAGTGCTGTTTTGCGCGTAATTCCTAGTGGGTCTGCGGACTAGAAAGGTGTTATTACACAACAGACCGAACCGCCGGAGAGGTTGGCTGTTGGACAACAACGAGAGGGGACTCTGTAAAAGTGACGTCATCCCGTGTGTTTGCACAGTTAATGTTCTGTGGCTGTTTTAAAAGGGCTTTAGGTTAACTATTGTTTAACACATACTCGGTCGGACAAGTAGGTTCAGAGATCTGCTTGATCGACGGCTCTTTGGTCTGCCCGACCACTAACCCTCCGCCCTAGCCCCCTCCTGTCGGCCCCGTGATTTCTAATCACCTGGAAAGTAACTCAGAAATTGAAATTATTTAAAACAACATTTTGATTAAATAATAATTTTTCATGAAAGTGTCACGAGGCATTGTATGTCAGTGCGTCATTTTATAGTCTGCCCCATTTCTGTCTCTCCACACTCTGCAACGCCCCTCCACCCCTAGCTTCCCATTCGGGCAGGAGAGGGCTTCTAGCTACCTGCTCGACCTGAGATTTTGCCTGCCGGGGCAGGTCGGGTTATCGTTTATGTAAAACCCTGCGCACTGATTCTGAGTGGCTGTATCTTACAACTAGAACCGTATTTCGCAAGCGAAATCTTAAACACTTGACAAACATTAAAAAAGTTAAAAATATTTCTTTGAACGGCTTATTATTTCTTGAACAACTTGGATTTTTTTTCACAAGCCACATAGTCTGTAATACAACTAAGTAGAGAGCTTAGGGCGCAGCACGTATGCAGCTTAAGAGGTTTATCTGCTTGGTTATGTTGGCTCAACGGCTTTATTGATTGAACAGACCAGCACTTTTTCTCTATCCAGGCAGAGCTCGCGTATCGCCGAAACGCTGTGCTGTTTTGCTCAACCGTTGCTTTGCTTTTACATGCGCTGTATTTATTTAACACTTGACAAGCCTTTGGCTTGCAAGGGGTTTTTGAATTTGTGCGAGCAGCTGGTACTGTGGGCCCTAGGGCCACGAAACTTGGGACTTACGTAGAACTTGATATGAACGTGTGCACACTTTTTATTTTCGCCTTCGATTTCGTTTTCTTGTTTAAAACGTCATGTCAAAAGAGTGTATTTTTGCAAGTAAATGCATTTCACGCATAGCACAGAACACACAGTCGCTCAGCTTTGTACGAGCTGTCACTGCCCAAATAGATAACACGGCGTACGGCTGATCAGCCTATAAAACCTTAAGTCAACAAAAACCAAACACTACTCGGCTTATAATACGCATTCAAGCTGTGTTGTTTGCAATATATTATTCAAGAAATAACCCATTGAAGGAAATATTTTTGCTTTTTAATTTTTGTCAAGTGTTTAACACTTTGCTAGCGAAATGAGGTTCTAGTTATTCTTAAGTCAGCTGTGTTCGCATGGCGTTTTGACCATGAAAACGAAATCGTAGACGAAAAAAAAGACAGACAGAAAGGCGGGATGCACACCCTCAGATCCAGTTCTACATAAGACAAAGTTTTGTGGTGCTAGGGCCTTAGTGTCAGAGAAGAAGCTGAGACAAGAAAATGAATTTTTACTGTCAAAAAAAAAAAGCATAAATGGCTGCCCGCACAAATTCATACAAGCCTTGACCAAGTCTAAGACTTGTTAAGTGTTAATAAATATGCCTTTACTGCTTAAAAGCAGGGCTCGAACAAGCCAGTGGAAATATTGAAATTGATGTGGTGTAGATCTTAGTTCAACGAGTGTCCTCATGAATGATTTTCATCTCAACGCAAGCTCTTAAGCTTTCGAGTGTTTTCACTTATGGGTGTCATTTTTAAGCAATCAAGGTCTCGATGATCAGTTAGATATCGTTTACTGTTCACTACTTCAGCATACTCATTGTACATCATTGAACCTTCTTGTGTCTTGTCTTGTGAATAATTTCGTTTCAAAGGCAACACGTTTTTTCTTTCGTCCACATGGTTCTATGAGGCTATCGTAGTTATTAAGGAATTCGAACTGAGATTGAACTTTTATTCCAATCTGTGGGCCTTGGTTTTGCTTTTCACTTGCACGGCTATGACAGTAGTTTTCTTTTCTTTTTCATCCGCACTACCCCCTCGTATCCCCATCCCACCACTCCCCTCCCCCCCCCCCCCAAAAAAAAAGAAGGAAATGGGACAGAGAAATTATTTTCGGTTCTCTACTCTTCAAATTTAATACCAAATAGGCTGCTTCTGTTACTCTCACAATAACTACTACTTTTCATTACTACTACTACTGTCACCGAGAACTGCTTCTCCCACCACTCCTACTTTTACTACAACTGCTTCTACTTCTACTAGAAGTGCTTCTAACGTTCCGAGCCATTCACAGGAGAAGAAAGGAGCTCGTCTGTCTGCCACTCATAGCTCTCGGTTATGTGATATACTATAGTGATATAGTAGATATATCAGAGATCGGATTTAAAAAAAAAACAAAAACACTTTCTGAACGGTACCAGTAAAGATTACGATCGTCAACGCTGTGCTTAATTGGTGATGAAGAGTAGGGATAAATAAAAGTAACCTGATTAATAATTTACCATTTTTTAAATTCTGCAACCTTTGCTATTTTACAAATTTGTATATTTTAGTTTTTATATATTGCATCTTGAAATTACACTTTTTTTTGCTGGTTTCTTAAAAAAAGACTGCAATGTTTACTGAGAAATTACTCTGTATCTAGTCCTTCCCCTTATAACAATCTGATCGCAGTTATCATCTAGTCAACGGATAAGCTTTGGACTTTATACATTGAGGTCTAAATATGCGTCATTGTTTTCATGCCGGTGCAGTGTATAGATGGAAAGGATAAACATGCATTTTCAGGAGAGTGAGAAAACGATCGCTCCCTTACTGTCAGGTCGGTGAGTAGATCCATAGTGACTACAAAGAAGTGGGGTGGGGGGGGGGGGTGGGGGTGGCAAGGAGAGGGGGAGGGGGGCATCGTTGAGTGCTGTACCGAAGTGAAATAATGGGGACATGATAAATGGAGGATTTTGTTTCATGTCTCTTCAACTTATATGACGTTGTCTTGACGTCATGCAATTGGCATTTTGATTTATGGTATTAGATTAAATATCTAGGTTTAAGCGGCTATTTTCTTGGAACTGTTTCTACCCCCCCCCCCCCCACACACACTCAGTCTTGCCTATTCGGACTTCAAACATCAGCCCTACTGATAGGGCTATGCATTTCCAGTCTACATAGCCATCGCCCGGGCTACTAGTTTTATTGTTCCGTGACCAAGTATTTTAAAAGTGAAATCGATTACCCTGCAAAATGATCACTCGAACTGGCATTTAAAAAAAAAAAAACAACAACAACTCAAACAACTGCACACATACTGTGAATAAGTTCTACATGTCACTGTCATATTCCAATTTGCTGTAGGAAATGGCACGGGTTTCGATTCGCCGTATTCACATGTTGCTGTGGTTTATCACCATGTCTTGCTGATTTTTTTTCAGCCTCTCATATACTTCTTTCTTAAAGTTCAGTTGATTTCGTCACCTATTCCAATATTTAATTTGTTTTCTTTCTTCAACTAGCACTTGTTTGTTGTTGCAAGAAACGTCTTGAATGAGTCCCTTGTGGACTTGGGTCTTTTACAGTACAGTATTTGCTGCTTGGCTCACACTCTATGCGCTTGCTCAGATTTAGTGCGTTGTAAATGGCAATTTGGGCAACCCGTTTGTTATTTGCACGGCTTGCGGATTTCGTCATGTGGTGGATGACGAATATCATTTAAAGCTGACCGAGATTTCTTAGAAATCAAGTTCTTAGAATTTTAGGTCTTGCAAACTTAAAAAAATTACTTTTTCACAGTTCATAATTTTGTACTCTTAAAATTCTATTTTTTTTAAAAATTTGGTTAAGTTTATTTTATGTTCACAAGCAAGCTTGATTAACATGCTGTCATCCTTGTTTGTTTAAAACTGTGTAAATTAATAATACCAAGCATAAATAGTAATAACTGCTGGTTGCGCGAGTGAAAAGCGATTGACGCTAGCGGGAAGAAAATGCTGCCTAAGTGACTGATTTCTTAGGGAAGACCCTCCTTCGATGATCACCGGTCATAAGTAGCACTACAACATAACAGTCAGTGGTCAAGGGGGTCGGGGATTTCAGGAGTGTCGGCTTATATACATTCTTACATACGTGTTTCCTTGGTGACCTTTCTGTCTTCCATTGAAGAATCTATGCCAACTTGCGAGTCTGCCGGCAGGTTTGGTTTGTTGGTATACACGTGGTTCTGGGCTGTCGGCGTGCTTGGTTTTGGGATTTACACGTGGTTCTGGGCTGTCGGCGTGTTTGATTTGCGGATATACACGTGGTTCTGGGCTGTCGGCGTGTTTGGTTTGTGGATACACACGTGGTTGTGGGCTGTCGGCGTGTTTGGTCTGTGGATATACACGTGGTTCTGGGCTGTCGGCGTGTTTGGTTTGTGGATATACACGTGGTTGTTGGCTGTCGGCGTGTTTGGTTTGTGGATATACATGTGGTTGTGGGCTGTCGGTGTGTTTGGTTTGTGGATATACATGTGGTTGTGGGCTGTCGGCGTGTTTGGTTTGTGGATATACATGTGGTTGTGGGCTGTCGGCGTGCTTGGTTTGCGGATATACACGTGGTTATGGGCTGTCGGCGTGTTTGGTTTGTGGATATACACGTGGTTGTGGGCTGTCGGCGTGTTTGGTTTCTGGATATACATGTGGTTGTGGGCTGTCGGCCTGCTTGGTTTGCGGATATACACGTGGTTATGGGCTGTCGGCGTGTTTGGTTTGTGGATATACACGTGGTTGTGGGCTGTCGGCGTGTTTGGTTTGTGGATATACACGTGGTTGTGGGCTGTCGGCGTGTTTGGTTTGTGGATATACATGTGGTTGTGGGCTGTCGGCGTGCTTGGTTTGCGGATATACACGTGGTTATGGGCTGTCGGCGTGTTTGGTTTGTGGATATACACGTGGTTGTGGGCTGTCGGCGTGTTTGGTTTGCGGATATACACGTGGTTATGGGCTGTAGTGCTGTAGCGTTGTGTGTTATGCCTCGACCTGTCCAGAACAACAGGGTGTAATGTTTTTCATTTAAGCGTCCTTTCAGGCGTCACCATTTTCTTGTGAACATCATTTCGGTGAATCTTATGAACATATGTAGCGAAACTTAGTTTGGGTATTCTATGTGGATATCCTCTCAAGCTGATAAGGTTTTGGTAACCTGGATTGGTCATTGAGGTCACCACTGGAGTCAAATCCTTACCTTCCACACTGTCGTAAGGATGTCTTGGGAAGACGATCCCACCAGTCGTGAATTGTGGATGACATCTCGGACTGATTTGGAGACCTTGAATAGCGATTCAGGGTCGCTACATCTTTGAATGTTTACCTTAATTTGTGATTGGATTTTGATGATCTTTCGGGCTGTGTACATTTATTGTTGACCTTGATAATCCAGCGCTAAATTTCGATTTTTTATGATCAGCACTCTTGTAAGGGCGTTTCGTGTGCCTTTTGTGAACATTGGTATTGGTATTCCACCAATACCAGTGAAGGAATGTACATGAAATTCAGTGAGTGTTCGTGTGGATTACCTCATGTTGTTAATAACTTTTTCGTTCTAGAGGTCGTTTGGCTTTGAATAATATCGATGTCATCTCGGATTGGTTACCTTTTCACTATCGGACGTTGATTTTCCAGTTTAATTCGCCTTGTGAGCATTCTTGTGAGTGAATTTTGCTGTTACCCATTGGTCATGTGACTAGATTTTGTCTTGGAGGTCATTCAAGGTCATTATTGGCTGTTCAGTTTTCAGTTTTAAAAGTGGTATAGTTGGTGTGCATTTCTAAACGCGATTTTACTCAGTTGTGAACGGTTTTCGGTGGAACATGTTATTAGTTTTTCTGCGAATGACCTCTAGTAATGAATGTATTTTGATGACATTGAGCTGTCCCTAAAAGTCACTACTACATTTTGAACTTAAAACTTTAGCATTATCCATGTGGAATTTCGCTGATTTATTCAGTTTTCGGGCCATCTGTGTTCGAACGGATATATTTCTAGTTTTTTTTTTTTACTGCAGCGCAAAAAAAAAATTGAGAAAAAATGAACCCCACTCCCTGCCCCCGCCCTTTGTGTAGTCTTCAGTGCACAGAGTTATATGCGTAATTATTATTTTATTGTCATAATTACTTTAATTTAGACGAAATCACCTTTCCGGGACTACGTTGTTATTTCCTTAAATTCCACCGTACTTTCGTTTTTTTCAGTAGTCAAAAAAGTTTCAGAAAACAACCAATCGGTGAACATATTAGTTACGTCAGGAGTAAACACATGAATGCTTGGTTTATTTGTTTGATGGTTTTATTTCGTATGAATAGTGATTAGATCTGGATCTGTTGTAAAGCTTTTCATGTAATCTGGTCAAACTGGAGTCTGGTTTGGCTTGAAGCAAATTTAGACGGAAACATAAGCGAGAATAATGACCCTCTGCTTTTCTAACCGATGTGTACTGAGTATAAATGGTTTAAAAAAAATGCGGTTCAAATCCGGTGCACACGTTGTTACCTTACGCTAGTCCGTTTTCCAATAACAATGTGAAGCGTGCACGAGAAGCAATCGTTCTTACTCTCTCCTCTTTTACATACTTTTATATTTTCTGGTTTAGTGTTTTTTTTTGTGTGCAGTTCATGTAACACAAACGTTCCGAATGAACCTGTGTTAAAATGACACTGGACAAAACGGTACCGGTAAAAGCGCACTCAAAAGAGCGATGTGGGACAAAAGGCCACCCCCCTTAAAATGTCCCCAGCTAAATCCAGACTGGAAGAAAGTATCTGATAAAATGGACAAAGGGCAGACTGGCAATGGGCTAAAGGGCAAGACTGCTGGGTTATGGACTGCCTGTGGTTTATCGAGCGCTGCACTCCGCCTCTTGTTTTATTTTGGGGACAGGGCACTGTTTGTTGCTGACTGCCGCGCCATTTGGGATGTGGTTAAGGAGCATTGAGTGAGTCCACTGTCGCTGAAAGAATTGCTCCAGTTTATATTCTTATATTCACATCAAACACCATTTACTGCTACTGGTTTAAGTTCAATGATCCACATCAGTTATTACTTGACCCTTTTTTTCTTTTTTTTTTTTGAAATTTAGATCCTTAAGCGCATAATAAAAACTGAGCAGTACTCAGTTGAATAAGAAATCTGTCTTTTTTTCTGTAGCATTCATCAACGGTTGTATATATTGTCCTCTGCTCCGAACAAAGCTCGGGCCATGAACTGTAAAATACGGTCTGTGCGTCCGTTTCTCAGTCAGTCAGTCCCAAAATGTTTGTCTGAAGGAGTTCTTGGAAACATTTGGGCTTAGGGTTCTGAATTTTATACAATAAAAATATGTTTACATTGTAGATCTGCAACGGCGTTTCATTTTTCAAATCGACCAGAAACTGACATTCAACAACAAGAGAGATTATCTGAAGCTTCAGTTTTGTAAATTTTATCATTGGAAAAAAATATGCCTTTCATATTTCAC